>OY796895.1:25328318-25928318 GCA_963680785.1 Diplosoma virens
CCTGATAGACGTGTCCTTGACAAGTTTCCCAGCTCACAACATCGACCTTTGCTTATTACACCACCAAGGTTTGCTATGGCACTGCCAAGCATGCCTGTTAAGAGATGGAACTTCCGCAAGGCCAAATGGAATCACTACATTGCTTTGACGAATAAATTCGCAAAGACTTTGTTGCCGCCTGATTCACTTGATGTGGATGCGGCTTACCGGGACTTTTGTAACACCATTAAGAAAGTAGCCAAAAAGACTATCCCAGGCGGGTATCGAAATAACTATATTCCGTGTTGGGATGCAGAGTGTGAATCCCTCTATAAAACCTTCCTGCAGTCTCCTCAGGGAGACGACTCAAGTTTGGCTGCTACAGCTCTGCTTGCCAAGCTTGACAGAAAGCGGAGGGATCGATGGTCCGAGGCAGTTCGCAGCATTGACTTCTCACACTCTAGTCGAAAAGCGTGGAGTATTTTGAACAACCTTACTGGTAGGCCACAACACTCTCCTCGTCACTGTCCCGTTTCAGCCAATGCTATTGCATCTCAGCTGGTTAGAAATGGGAAATATGAGGCTGTTGATCGCAAGTCATCTCGACTTGTCTTTCAAGAAGTGTCTGACCTTTGGAGGGCCACAACACCAGACGCAGTAAATATCTCTGACAATTTTTCACAGAGAGAATTTGCTGCTGCCCTTCAACATTTAAAACCAGGTAAAGCTCCGGGACCTGATTCCATCTGCCCCGAGCTTATACTCCATGCTAAAGCTGCTTTGAAGTCCTGGTTACGTGACTTCATTTCTTCCTGTTTGCGCCGACTCAAAATTTCCAAGATCTGGAGAAGAGCGCTTGTAGTCGCGATTCCAAAACCAGCAAAACCCGTGGGGGACCCAAAGAGTTATTAACCGATATCTCTGCTCTGTGACCTCTACAAGATCCTCGAGAGGCTTTTCTACGCCCGCGTTAAACCATTAATCGATCCACTGCTCCCTAAAGAGCAGGCTGGGTTCCGACGCGGGAAGTCAACCGTAGATCAAGTTGTTCTGCTAACCCAGAACATCGAGGATTCTTTTGAGGCTAAAAAGAAGGCCGATGCTGTATTTGTCAATCTGACACCTGCTTATGATACTTTCTGGCACCGTGGCCTTACCTGAAAGCTGCTGAGACTACTTCAGGATAAGCACATGGTCAGAATGATTATGGAACTTGTCCAAAATCGAAGTTTCATCCTTACCACCGGTGACAGCAAACAAAGCAGGCTACGCCGTCTTAAAAACGGCGTTCCTCAGGGATCGGTCTTGGCTCCCCTCCTATTTAACATCTATACGTACGATCTTCCTTCCATGATTTCCAGAAATTTTGCTTATGCTGATGATCTCGCATTGCTGCATTCTTCTGGAAACTGGAAGGACTTGGAGGGGACCTTAAGACATGTCCACACTCTCAGCGTATCTCCAGACTTGGAGGTTGAAGCTCAGTCACACTAAGACGGTGACGGCAGCCTTTCACTTAAATAACCGAGAGGCCAAGCTTGAGCTAAAGGTCTGCAACAACGCTAGACTTTTACCGTTCTGTCCAACCCCTACTTATCTTGGGGTAAAGCTGGACAGATCGCTCACGTTTCGTCACCATTTAGTGGCATTGCGGAAAAAACTATCCTCGCGCGTCACACTGCTGAAGCGACTCGTGGGACCGGGATGGGGTGCTGGTGCTAAAACTCTACGCATTGCCACCTTGCCTTTTGTCTACTCAGCAGCTGAGTACTGTGCGCCAGTCTGGTGTCGCAGTGCTCACACTCGTCTCATTGACAGTGTCTTGAACGACGCCTTGTGCATAGTTACTGGATGCCTGCGTCCCACTCCAACGGACCACCTACCTGTACTTTCAAGCATCCAGCCAGCTGAGCTTCGCCGAATGGGAGCGACACTCTCCTTGGCTTACCGTGGATCTCTGGACCCCGATCATATCTTGCATGGTCTTTTAAGTGGGTCCTCAGATACTCGCCAAGCGAGACTAAGATCCAGACGCCCGTTTGTGCCAGCTGCGCGGAATCTTTTGAACAACCTTGCCAGACTTGGCATCCGCGCTTCTGAATGGACAAATTACAAATAGAAAATGGAGTACTGTGAAAATGCCTCCAGGCTCCTTGCTTTTGTACCCGAGACCGGTGCCAGGTCTGTTGGGATGGGCTTACCCCGAGAAGCTTGGATTAGGCTCAACCGCCTGCGGACTGGTGTTGGGCGATTCCATTCGTCCATGCATAAATGGGGTCTCGCTCCTTCACCGAATTGCGAGTGTGGCGCCTCTGAGCAAACCGCAGACCATGTACTAACAGCGTGCCCTATACATCGGGCACCACATGGAGCACGAGGTCTGACGGTTTTGGATGACGAAACCCGATCCTGGCTTAATGACATCACTGCCAGCATCTGATCCAGGCAGTGCAGCGGTCTGGGGTAGTAAAAGGATAAACCCTCGGCCCCAGTCCTGTTTGTGTCTGACCTGGAGTGGATACCCTTCAAACGACGAAGAAGAAGAAGAACGTACGTACAATATTTTTGCGCGTTACATTCAATTTAATATAATTTTTGATCGTTTCAAATGCTTGCAAATTTTAATTTTACAAGGGCGCCGTATGTATTTGTGAGTTTTTAAAGAGCGCCGTCGACAAAAAAAAGTTTGGGAAGCACTGCTCTAATCCAAATGTTAGCACGAAATGCATGTCAAACGTAATAAAAAAAAAATTCAAAAAAAGGCCCTTTTAGAGCAAGTATACGTCCAAGCTAGATGTAGGCCTATACTTTCCATTGATTACTGTATATACGTATACAATATATACAGTATACAGTTCTGGTTTATGGAATAAAAACAAGCAGTTTTTGGACCAATACTGAAGGATTTAAACTTTCTGACATTCGCTGTACTTGTATTAGTCCTACTGCGCTCGAAGCAACTATTATATAAAAACAAAGCTTAGACAACATGATGTCACTGCTGTCATAGTAAAATATGTAAAGACAAAACGAGTAAGTCAGTTCATTGCTGACGTCGAGGGTTGTCTAGTAAACTGACTAATGAAAACTTTGTGGGCTGCACATGTCTTAAAGACGCTTACCCAAGCATCATTTTCAGTATTCTCATTATTTTACAATTAAATCAATTTTGAATAGGTTATTTCCAAACATTTTTTACAATATCGGTTAGGGTTAGTGTTAGTGTTACTTAATGACTTTAGTGTTACTGAAGATAGTTACTCTGAGCCAATGCTAAGTGACTTGAAATAAGATTACCCTAATATCAATGATGTTGCTCGTGATAAAAAAGGGAAAATGTGATGATTTATTGGGAGAGTGACTAGACATTTTTTAAGATCTAGGTTCAATCTAGAACTTGGGTCAGACTTAATGCCAAACTTCATACCAAAAGCGCTAATTAATTCTTTAAGTTTCTGATTTTAGGATTAATAATATAGCTATAGCCAATAGATTTATATATATTTTTTTAGTTAAATAAAAATTTTAATAGTTTTACATTTCATTTTTGTTCCTGATTAATCAATCAATTTTAAATTTATATTTATACTTATCATTTGGTTATGACAAAGAGGAAGTTATATATATATGTACTTTTATGGCCCACTGAATATACTTAAAATTTATAATTTGGCCCACTGTAAAAAAAGATTGGACATCCCTGGTTTAAACAATTCAAAGCAGAGGTTTTCAACCAAGGGGCCACAGCAAGTTTTTTTGGCGGGCACACAGAAATGGTATGAAAAAGTATTGAAATCATATATTTGTAGGTGGTGTTTTGTTGTGAGTGAACGATGTGATAAAATTAGGTACGGTATGAAAGCAAAGGCCTTTTTTCTTTTTTAATCTTAATCTGAAATTCGGAACGAAATTGGAGATTTACCTTACTTTTGGGACGAAAATTGAAAAATATGAGACTGAGGAATTCAAGTGAAGACCTTTTTTTTTGTTTTTTTTTTAGAGATTACCATGATTTTAGGACAAAATTTGGTTTTGGTTCGAAAATCTCAGACAATTTTTTGTTCTATCCGTAATGTGCTAGAAAATCATGATTTGACCAAACGTCACAAAATTTGAACAAAACTCCATTGCCCCCAAATTTTTTTGGCCGGTGCGCCTATGAGATCATGTTAAACGTGCGGCCTGATGAGTTTCTTGTACGGTCTCTATGGAAACTAGTTCTTGTATTAACTAATATTTTAGTAAACAGGTTTTGACAATTGAAAAATTATTATTGTAGAATTAAATACAGAACGGTATGAACGCATGTGTTTCCTGACTACTGGCGCTAATATTGTAAAACGTATCTACATATAGTTGCTAGGTGGCGCTCTACAATTGGCTGTTTAAAAAACGCAAGTGAACAATTTGTCAGTCTTGTAACGTGTTTGTGACAGTCATATTAGAGTTAAAGGGGGAGGGAACAGTACCGCTTTCATTATGCTACAGTTTGCTTATTTTACGAAGATGAAGTCTCAAGCGTTTTCAACAAAGGCGGCATCAAGTTGTTGTCGGTAAATGATAATGTCATAAAGAAATGCTGTCGGCCGTAATTAAAACTATGTAATGTTGCAGGCAAGTGAGAAAAAGTGTTAACTTAGACTAGAAATCAAATGGAAAATGGTCTGAATTTAGCTGATTGAAACATGATTTAGTTACAAAAATTGAAATTTTTAGCCATCGAGCATGGGCACAGGACAAACATGATCATAGAAAGGAAAAAAAGTTTTTTTAATTTACAGATTAACAACCAAAGTAAACCATAGGAAAACTCTAATGAGTATGATCACGTCTATACATCTACACAAAATCCCATTTATAGGTATTTCAACTTATGCGGCCTCTTTTATTACAATCTATTACAATGTGGTTTCTAATATTAATAGTAGTATTACACAAAGGCTCCTTATTTCTGCTATAGATTGTAGTCGAGTTGGGGCATAAACATGGATAGTTTTTTGCTAATGTTTTCACATGGTAAACTTTTAAGTTAAAGCAGATTTAAGATAATGACACGATAACTTTCTTGTACTAATTTTGCAACATCTCGCTTTACGAAGAGTCATTTAATGCTTCATCTGGCAAGCTGTCTTTCGTTTATCATAGTTAGATTTTTGCAACAGCGTCTCTAAGTGAAAAACTTCACAGATTAATTAAGAAGCGCATCACAGACATGCAATTACAAGCGGAAGCTCCAGCGTTAATTTATTTAGATTTTTTTTTGTTTTATCGATATTTATCTTCCCGATTTAGAGGAAAACGTCGGAGGCCCTATATTGAGGGCAACTGTCAAGCGATTACTCCGACCTGCTCTTAAGATGCCAACATATTGCGTTCCTGTTGATATTTTTATTGTGGTTTTTTAGTTTTTATTAAGTGGTAAGACTGAAGTTTCGAGCTGCTTGCTAAGACCGCCCAGCAGAGGAAATGCCAGAAAGTGTTTTCCCCAAGGACAAAACAAAGGAGGCGAATGGGTTTTGAACCGTGTCGATTACTTACCATTAGGCTGAAAAGACGCTCTTAGCAACTGGACTACGTGCGAACAAAAAAGCCAAAAAGCAAATTTCAAAATAAGCTAAGGTATTTTTTACTTTGGAAGTATGACATCTTCAGTCGATTTAACAGCGGTAAGGCTAAAAATGTAGTTCAACTTGCAAAAAATAAAATTCCAAATATTAATAGAAGAATCATTTTAAGCAAATTCTACTGCACTTTACGTAAGCTTATCAACTGATAAGTCGGGATGAATGAGGATACCCAATTACAAATTCCTCCAGGTCACCCTTGGGCAAGGTGTAGTACCTGAAAGCCTCCCTGTGCTGGAGTTACATGCCAGCAAATAATATAATAATAAACAAGGCTGTCTTAATTTTTGTTGTTTTTATGCATTTTTTTATGCTTTTTTTTGTTTTGTTTTAGGCATTTTTATTTTCTATACTTGTATATTGTGTATATACATATATTCTAGGTGATGTAACCATGCAAGCCGTTACCCTAGCTAGTGTAGTTTATTGAGTTTTTGCATGTTTCAACGTTGTTTCGTTTTGTTGCATGTCCCTTTTTCCGTAGTGTAATTACTTTGATGTAAGTATTTTGTACGACAAGTGGCGGAAATAAAAAAACGACTGAACTGAACTGAACTTTTTATGAAAATCACCAAATGTTTTTTTCAATACATTATGTCAAGATACCATAGCAATTACGATAACGAATTAAAACACCCGTAAATTACAAAAAATCGTTTTCTCTCAGCGAAAAACTCAAATTTACATTAAACGTGTTCAAATAACGCTATTTTGAGTTACCAAGTTTGAGTTTAGTTCGTTCAAATCTGAGTTAGTTTACCAAGTTTGAGTTAGTTTGAGTTTAGTTCGAACAAAGGAGTTATTCTTATTATGAAAAATTGCAACATAAAAAATACGGCCGTCCTTATTTCCAAGAAATTGAACGTAAATGAAAGTTAATAAATAATAAATGAATGTTTTATTTTTTTTGCTTTTTTTTATGAGGATTTTCGAACGTAAGCTTTTCAAGCTAATACTTACAACACAGAAAACAACGTATGAACAAGACTTGTTAGTGCATAAAACTATATGAATTTAACTACAGGGGTACAAATAATATGACGTTAAAAGTGAAAACTTTTTTATTTGGCTCAAAAACGATAAGATAAACAGAAATGCATTCTATGGTACGCAAAGTAGGCTTTGAAGACACAAACTTTAATAATTCCATTCTAAAACCTGTTGATGTTGATTGCTAATTCGGGGCAACCTATGCACAGCAATAAATTTAGTTAGGGCCTAACCGTAAGGCTTTTATAGAATGAAAACATGTACGGATTCATATAGAATTTTGCATTCACTAAAAGCATTTTAATAATTAAAAATGTTCGACGAAATCCTTTTTAACGCAGTTGCCGGATCATTGTCTATAACAAGCCATCCATATTATCCGCTTCCAAAACAATTTAACAGGTGATAAAAACTAGCAATAATATTAATAAAACAAAAAATTTTGACAAAAAGACTTTTATAAATTAATCGATATGAGAATAACTTTAACGCAAATAAACTAAACACCACCTTTTAGTTGAATCAAATTGAAGATAAAATAGATCAGTATCAAACAATCAACTTTAAAGTGAGTTGGTTGGATATGAATCTCTTTCAAAAAAAAAATTAATCAATTCTACTTCAATAGTATAACTGTTGGATTGCTTGTGCGATAAAAAAAGCCGTACGATTGAAGTGTCAAGTTAATTTTTCCACAGAAGCTAAACGACATCACAAAGAGAAGTTATGGAAACTGTTTTGAAAAATTTTGTTTGTTAAATACAACAAATCTAGATATTGCATTTGAAAAACATTGCATAGATTTAGAAAAATAAATAGGGTTACTAAAACTAGAATAGAGTCAGAAGTATGGGCAAAAGTACTTATCCAAACAATATTGTAACTCTATTAAACAATAATTTTAAAAAAACTAAAAAAATTTTGCAAACTACCCACAATGATTTTTAAAAAATCAGTGATTTAGTCACGAATTGGCTCTTCATCAGTTATTTTACTTTCTTCCAAGTTTGCAGCAATATCTGATGGAATTTGCAACTTCTTAAGCATTGTTGACATTACTTTGTCAAAACGCTTTAAAAAATCATCACATTCACTTTTGCTCATTCCAACAGCAACAGCCACAGTCAAATAAGGGCAGAGATAATTGTCACAGTGAGAGCCATAGCCAGTAAATGAGTAACCTTCAATTGTTTTTGTAACATTTTTTGGGACAACTCTTGATCCTGATACTCTACGTGTAAACAGCATTGAGCCAATTTCAGCAACGCCTCTGGGTATTTGTTGCAAGCTTGTCAATGTTATGGCTATAGAAATTTGATTGTGGTTTGTTTTTAAAACTTTTTCATTGTGTTTTTCAACCAGATTTACTAATGCAGTTTTCATATAAGAATAATTTTCTTTTCGTACAGTCAGTAGTTTCTTAACACCACTTCGACCCATTTGAAGAAAAGTCATCAATAAATCAATAGCAGGGGAAGCTGATGCACGACCAGCATAAGTAGAAGCAACTTTGTGTAAAAAATCATTTTTTTTAAAAGTTGCTACAACTGCACCACCTACAGGAACTAAAAAATTTTTATCACAACTTTGAACAAATGCATCAACTCTTCCTATTCTTGCTGCCTGTTCAAGAAGATGAACACAGTTTGAAAGTTGAAGTCCATAAGCATTGTTCACTATGTGAGGGATATCATGTTCTGCACATATAGCAGCAATTTCTTCTAATCGATCAGGAACTCTGGGGGCAAAGCATGAAGTAGTTGAGTGAATACAGAGTATATTTTCTGATCCTAATTTAAGAACTGCATCTCGAATAGCTTCAATATTTGTTCGTAGTTCATCTCCTTCAAGTTTATTTTCAATTATGACTGGTTCAAATCCAGCAGATATCATTGATTTAAAACAGGACTTTTGATCAATTCTAGGCCATATAATATATTTTGCTTTTGGCCTTAAAGATCGTAAGGATAAAAAACACAGTAATAATGTCATACCAGTTGCCATTGGAACAATAATGCAAGAGGTAGCATTTTTAAGCCCAACTTGATGAAGAAAATCAAGCATAAGCTTAGTGCAAAGCTGATTTAGAATACTAGAGCCAACTGCCTTTGGCTGTACAGCGGTTACATCACCAGATCGTCCAACCCCATGAGACAACCTAAAATTTCTTCGAGCAACTAGATGAGAAAAAACTCTACCTTCTCGTTCACCAGCTCCACAATTACCTATTAAATTATTGCTATCAAACTGTGAAAGTTCGTAAATGAATTCTTCTATGAGTTCTTCTTTCCATTCCTCATCAGGAAGTTTTTGTTTTTCCAATAAATGTTGAAAAATATGATTTTTTGTAGTCCATGTTTGCTGTGCTTGATTTATATAAGATGATGGAACCAGATTTGAACAAAACTTAAGACAATTAGCATCCATTCTAAAACATATTTAATTAAATATTTAATATTAGTGCTCTAAAAGCTTCAACAAAGTAAATTAATCTTGTTCTAGCTTAATTTGTACGAACAAATATCAAAATTTTGGAAAATCAAAGTGATTTTTAAACACTAAATTTTTAAAAGAACAGAAAATGTCTCACAGAGAATATTGGCACCATAGAAAATAGCAAGAGTGACAATTGATGTTGTATTTAGATTTAATTAATACTAATCTTAAAGGATCCTATAAATAAATATAGTTAAAAGGGGTTTCTTTAAGAAGAAACTGTAACTGTTCTTTGTCATTGAAACTAACCCGGAATCCCACCCACAGCACTAGGGGACAATAAAAAAGAATCTCTCAAGAAACACAATAGTAAACACAGGGGAATTCTGAGTTAGTTTCACTAACAAAAACACTCATGGTTGCTTATTGAAGAGGTCTGTTAAAAGATGATTAGATGTTTTGTAATGCCCTCTAAATTATTAGATGGCCAATTATTTTATTTTATTATCACAGATAAAATTGAGGATCTTGTTTACTGTTTGCCATTCTGACTTCATAAACTTTTTAATTTTGTGGAATCCACAAAGCTTACCAGATTAATAATGGCAAACACTCAATCAGACCCAAAATTTACCCTACAACATAGTAGATATTTTTATTTTATTTTTATGTAGAATGCTATGGTGCCCATGTCAACAGCCAAGCATTCTAACAAGCGAGGAAAGACAAGATATACAGCAAGAAAATATAACAAAATATGCTTAAAACAATTATACATTCTAGTAAATGAAAAGCAATAAGAAAACAAAACATGCCAAATAATAATAATGAAAAAACAAGCATACATTAACAAAGAGAAATAATAATAATAATAATAATAATAATAATAATAATAATAATAATAATAATAATAATAATAATAGTTGTAATAACAAATAACAAAAAAATAAAATAAATAAAATAACAAGTAGCTATTTAATCATCTGCAAACACAAGGGAAGAAATTTAGTGTAGGTTAAAACTTTTTTAATTTGCATTTAAACTGGGTGATACTGGTAGCATTTACAATATTTTCAGGCAGATTGTTCCAAATTTTGTAAGCTCTATGAATGAAAAAGTTATTATAACAATCAGTGTGGGGTATAGTTTTAGGTCTAATATGATGAGTATGTCTACGCAAGTCATAACAGTTGTTATTTTTTATAAAATAGCCATTAAAATCAAAATCAATCATATTATAATACATTTTATATAAAAAGACCATATGAAATTCAAGTCGTCAATATTCCAATGATTTAAGATTCAGCATATACAAGCAATTAGAAAAAGATCAGAAATGTTACAGTGCTTACAAATCGTTCTAGTAAACTGTTTTTTTCAGATTCAATTTTAATAATATCTTATTTTAAGTAAGGAGACCAGATCACACTGTTATACTCCAAAATAGGTCTAATATTAGTAGTATATCCTTTAAGCAATATCCAAACATTATTACTGCTGAAAGAGTGTGGGATTTAATAAACTCTGGCTGAGGCTTTAGCAGTGATACTAGTATGTGACTATGCCATTTAAGATCATTAGTAATATAAATACCTAGGTCACAAACAGTTGAACAAGTAAAAATATTTTTGTTACATAATACATATGTGTTTTTGGTATCATGAATTTGATGCATAAGTAGATGTTTACATGTTTCCAGAGCAAGTTAAAGTTGGAGATTGTTCATGCATGACTGAATGCTGTCTAAGCTGGTTTGTCAGTTGGTGGAACCAATGCTAAAAGCTTTAGTGTCATCAGCATAGAGATAGATGCCACTATTGAAATGTTGGGGATGACAAAATTTTATTATATGGTTAATATAAACAATAAACAAAATAGGTCCCAACACACTGCCTTGTGGGACACCACTACTGATGGGTAAATATGAAAACATTATAAACACAAATACATTGCTTCCTATTACAAATGAAAGTTTGTATCCAGTTTAAAACATTATTCAGTATTCCATAAGATTTTAATACATTTAGTAATTTTTTGTGTGAAACAGTATCAAAGGCTTTAGGTATGTCTGTATAGACAATTGCGCTTTTTCTTGAGGAGTAGTCATTTTATGGGGATTCAGTTCATATAACTCAATCATTAAACATAAGAAATTTTAATTAAGAAATTTTATCTGAAACAATAAATTTTAGTGTCAATAAAAACTTTATGAAATACCAATTAACATAAAACAAACCTCATTGCGATATCTCATGATTTCACTTTGTAACAATTTTTTTTAATTGTAAAGAGACTTCATGGACAACCTGTATATTCATTTTTGGTAGAAGTTGGAAGGCTAGCTAGAAGGATGGTGAAAAATTTGTAGCTCAATATTTTAAAATTAGGAACAGGATTCAAATTTGCTTAGAAAGGAATCAATAGAAGAGAAAGGTAAATTCATTTGTTTCCTCTCTATTTATCCTTCTGAATCACTGGAAAACGTCGAAAACATTATATTTCAACAATTAACTTGTTTTTGAATAGTCTTCAAACGATTAACCCGACCTTTTTTGAAGACACCAAGGTATTGCTGTCTGATCGGAATTTATTTTTTAGTTTTTATTAAAAATGATTGAAATGTAGAAGTGCTTGCGAAGACCACCAAGCAGGGGAAAGTGCTTAAAATGTTTTTCCCAAAGACACAACAAAATGACAAGGGTGAGTTTTTACTGCGACCGTCTTGATTGCGTTCGTCATCAATAGGGTGTTCCTGTAACTCCTGTAACTCCATCCTGTAATTTTTTTTACAACGGGTATGTTAATACAGTGGCGTACCGAGGGTTTTGAAAGGGAGAGGACATACGATAACAACCAAATATGCTTTGTGGATAAATATATTTAAATGATAGCACAAAAAAAAGGTCTTCACCTTGAATCGGTCCCGGAATTGATAAATTTTGTTGCAAAAAAGAAGTGTTCTCTAAAAAAAAGACCTTAGTTTGAATCAGTCCCAGATTTCATGATTTTTGTTCCCAAAAAAGAAGTTTTCTCTAAAAAAAAGGTCATCACTTTCAATCAATGTCCAAACACTTTATTTTCGTTCCGGTACATTTTCCGTACTTTCGTCCAAAAATTAAGGTGCAGACACGGGGGGCCACGTACAATAATGCTACTACAATGAATATATATTTTGCATAAAGGGGGCCACTTTTTGACTTTTTTTTATGGGAAGGCGGTACGGCCCCTCTGTTCGCTCGGTACAAAAGCCATTACTGTAAACAATCAATCAATCAATTCAATTTTATTTGCAACCCAGGTATTACGTTTTCTAAGTTGTACGTGACAAAGGGATTGCAAAGTACGAAACAGCGGCTAAACGATGGACCTATACGTTATTACACGCCCAACGTCAATTGCGGGTAATTGCTGAACCTTAAATATGTTTTTAAAAACGTAGGCCTGAAAAATAGTTTATTATTTTCTTTTCATTTTCGAAAGATATAGGCCTACCATCACATTATATAAACATTTTCTAAATACTGATTTAAGTAATTGTTTTTTGCGTAAATTTTTGCAGCGTTTGTTTTTTATATTTAAGCCTACTTTCTTATTCTTTTATTTCTTTATTTTTTAGCAAGGTTGCAGCCGACTTGATGACCTATGTTATTATCATTGTATCCGTACCAAGCGTATGCCTATAGGCCTAATGTTGTCTTTTACGTTATAGTAGGCCTAAAGTTTCAGAAGTTTTGTTAATAGGAACGATTCCAAAAAGTTGCTTCGGTAAAGACAATTTCTCCTTTCGAAGTACTTTTTTTGGCTATCTACCCATCTCTCCTTATATATCTCCTTATATAGGGACAAAAAGCTACTTATAGTAGCCTTCCGCCAACTTCTATCCTTGCTCCATCTAGTCGACAACTCCGATCAAGCCACTTCAACTGATAAACTCTTCAAAATCCTTCCCTTTATTCAAACAATATCAGCAAATTTTAAAACCCTTTTTTACCCAGGCAAGCAGCTGAGTTTGAATGAAGGGACATACCCATTCAGAAGTAGATGGCGTGGGGTCACGTACAACCCCAATAAACCCCACAAGTGGGGAATAAAACTGTATCAGTTGTGCGATACCGGTTCGACGCCCCGTCTTAAAAGTAAAAATACCAACTCTGCTAACAACTCGCTTTTGGCAACGCTAGGACGCCATGGTTAGGAAACTTTTATTGAATGAGCCCTCGAATATTGTGACACGCTTATAATGTAGTAGGCCTAAACCATAATAAAAGTTTTGCTTTTTAGGCTAGCCTTCGAAATTAGAATATCTATAGCAATGGTCCCCAAACTACGGCCCACGAAGCCTTTTTATCCAGCCCTTTTAAAAAATATATACACTCACTTTGATCCACAGTTGGATAGAATTATGTCGAAAATATCCCAGTTCCAGTTTTTTTTTTATGTTTTTAGAGAACACACCAAGATTTTGAGAGAAAAATAGTGAAACCAGAGATCGAATCGAAGTGAAAACCTTTTTTTTTTTAGGGATCAATATGATTTTGGGAGAAAAATAGTGAAACCAGAGATCGAATCGAAGTGAATACCATTCTTTTTTTTAGTCTCTCTCTTTGGCCCGAGGAGGTCCAAAAAATCTATACACGGCCCCCTGCTCGAAAAGTTTGGAGACCACTGATTTATAGAATAGATAGATAGATTTAAAAATTTTTTCAAAATGCCCATTGAATTAAAAGCACATGAAAAAACAGTTCGGTAAATAATGAACTAGGCTTATTGAAATTTTTTTAGTCAGCCTAATGCTTAATGCTTTTGTAAGCAAAAAATAAATATAAAAAAGCAGCTTGTACTGTATATTTTGCAATTGCAAGGAATTTAAAGAAATTCTATTCTTTTTCGGCAGCAAAAACTAAATATAGGCACAGCAAAATAAAACTTTATTTGATTTAACAGAAGATCACAAGCATTGTCCGACACCAAAAATCCTTCTTTTTGGTATTTTTCTGGTATCATGACCGATATATTTGTTGAAGAGTTTCTTGCGCTTGTATGTTGGAAGGATCCAGCTTTATTGCACTACGAATATGCTGAAACAAATAGTGGTAAATTTTTTCATATTTATATAGATTCATTTAAGTTTAATTAACGTAATATCTTAAGCTGATAATAAAAAATGTACAAGTCAAAATTTATGATTTTAAAAAGTGAAAATAAAATAAAAACTTTGTATAGATGTTTGTATTTTTATCGAAAGATAGAACCAAGTCCTTAAATATCTTACTTTATTCACCGGCTCGCAGAATAAGAAAAAAGTGTTGGCTTGCATTACTGTTTAGTAAATGTTCTTTTTACATTATGTGTTCAAATGCTTTAAGATTTTATTGTGAGCTCCTGCAACCATTAAATATTTTGGTTGCAATTGAAAATTTAGATTTTTTGTTGATCTCAAATTGTAAGCATATTTATTTACGTAATTAAGACCGAACCAGATTTTAAGAAAGACAGCACATATGAGAAAATTAGTCTGCTATTTGACCGGACTTGTTATTTTGTGTTAAACTCTGTTAATTTAAAAAAAAATGTCTTCAAAAAACTTTTATGCAATTTTTTTAATGAGCTTTTATTGATCTAATCAGTTTTTATGGGGTAAAGTGCTTGATTGAAATAGTTTACCCTACTTCTAACGCTCACAAAGCACATTTATCTTATAAGGATGAGATGAAGTAGCTAGTGATGGCCTTACAAAAGGGGGGGCCGGGTGCAAGAAAAATAGGAAGGGGCATTTTTACGTGTTACAAACTTTTTTGGTGGCAAAAAAAGTGATCTTTAAAAGGTCATCACTTTAGAGGGAGCCACTTTTTAGTGTTACAAAATGATCTCTAAAGAAAGGTTATCCTTTCAGAGGGCCGCTTTTAAGTGTTCCAAAGCAAAGTGATCTCAACAAAATAAAGCAAAAAAATTGTCACTTAAAGGGGAGAGGCATCATCATGGTGCTACTATGAAGAAATAGAGCAATATTTTGCTTAAGAGGGACCACTTTTTGACGTTGTTTAGGAGTTTTAGTGCGAGCCCTTTGTATGCAACGTACTAAAATCATTACTGAAAGTAGGCCTATATAAATTTTTGTTTAGAAATCGTAAAATATCAAACTGACTCCTTCGAAATGATGATTTTTTTTTTGGTTTTTATTTGGAAGATGTAATAAAAGTAAGTTTTAATGAAGATCAGAAAAAATCATTGGTTTTAAAAAGAGTTTCTTGAAAAAAATCTTATGCTTGGCACCAGGCGTCAGTCACCATGTCTATATATAACCTAGGTTGGGTCAAAATTGTTTTTTTTATTGATTGATAAATATTTATATGGGCTAAATTTTTTGTTTAACATGGCAACCTAGGTTATATTTTAAAAAATTACACGGCAAACTTTCTTTTTCAAAAATCTCGTGTTGTTATTAGCCCTTGTCTTTGTGCTTGTAATTATAAAAACAATTTGACCTGGACTTACTTTAATTGAGTTGTTTTTGAAAGTTTTTGCTTCGCTTATTAATCCACTTTTGGTGAATTGCTGGCTGCGGCGCCACATGTGCATCCCCAATTGATGCAGCAAAGTGCTTCGTTTTGGATCATTGTTTGTACCGAAGAACTCTTTGCGTAATTTTATGCAAGTTTGTAGCAAATTGATAGCCTGAAAGAAATATTATTTGAAACCTACAGTTTAACGAACAAATAATAAATTCAATTAATGGAAAAAAATAGACATTGCAGATTTAATTTATTTTTTGCTTTTTTGGTCTATTTTCTTCATATAAGTGTATACCAGGGGTAAGCAAACTTTTTAGTTCGAGGGTTACTTTCAGAAATTGGTTTTAATCCATGGCGGCACTTGTATTTACAAAGTGAATTCGCGCCTCAAACTTACTCAAAGACCAAAACAATTTTCACTTTGATTTGTCACATCGTTCATATTGAAAGCTTAGAGGGCCGTAGTTTGCCTAGAACTGGATGACACTGTGCCGTAAAATAAAAAAAAAATTTGTTTGGCCGAACTCACAAATATTTTTAACAAACATTATATTATAGGATCCCCCTAACTTGCAGGAAAACGTAGGTGGCGTTAAACTTACGGCAAACAGCAAGCCACTACCCCAACCTGCTTTTCTAGATGCAAAGATAATGCTCTTCGGTTGAAAGTTTTGAATTTTGTAGTTTTTATTCAGAAATATGACTGAAATGCAGAGCTGCTTGCTACAACTGTTACGCAGAGGAAAATGCTTAAATTTCTTTCCCCAACTACACAACAGAACGACTAGAGTCGGATTTGAACCGCAACAGCCTACGTCATCAATACTGCGTTTCTACCTATTCGGCCATGCTGCCGTTTATCAATTTTCTACAGAACAACAAACGAATGTACGGAATCATCAACTTATTTTAGCATTAAAAGTATACCTTTCGTTGAAAAGTCTAATGAATAAAGCCGTAAAGCAACATATACACGTTAAATTATATTTACAACTCCAATTCAATCAAAATTTTGTTTTCATACAGAACATCCTCGCTTACAATAAAATAGGTACCTTTTCAAAATTGTTTTTTCTTCCATAGAGAGTTGCAAGGTTATGCCAAACTCCACTGTTCTTGCACTTATTATCATTTTCAATTAAACTCACCAATTTTCTTTCTGCTTCGTCATAGTTTCCCATTTGAAATAAGAGAGCCGCCTACATACAAAAAGTTAGCGATGAATTGTTGTATCATTATTTATCATACATAAAAACTTTTTAATTCTTTTCCACTTCGATAATTCCTGATTTCTAATCTTTAGCTATCTTTCATTTGCATAACTTATAATCACATTATGCGCAGATCAAAATTAAAACTAACACCAGGATAAAAAACAAAAAATAAAATAAAAAATTAGACAGTGAGACAAAATTTGGCGTTTATGCGTTTATAGGCAAAAAGAAAGTCTTTCGATTTCATCGCATCTTATTGTAAATCGTGTAAAGACTGATCCTACTTTTTATGGTCGGCTGTTCTGAATCAAGAATTTAAATAATTTTTTCAGAAATTAGACAAGTAATTAAATGTAAATGAATAAGTGAAAAATTTTACAAAACCAACGTAAATATAGACCCAAGCAGTTGCTCTAAGCAGTTGCATACCGAAAGATTTTTGAAAGGGGAAGGAGGTGGGCATACAACCACAATTAAATATGCTTAATGGAAAAAATTTTAAGTGGTAGTTAAAGAAAAAAAGTTCTTCACTTTGAATCTCTCTTAGTTTTGTCAATTTTTTGCCCTAAAAACATAATGATCTTTAAAAAAAGTCTTGACTTTGAATCTGTTTTTGATTTCTCGTATTAGTGATCTCCAAGGGGGGAGCATGGCACAATGCCCCGTCCCCTAAATAGAATACTAGATTTAAGCCAGGTGTTCTCAAATGGACTACGAGCAAAAGCCTTTTTTAGTCTTCACAAGTATTTTGAGACAAAAATGAAAAAATCAAAGGTAGTTTTAAAGTGTTAAACTATTTTTTTTGTCTTCGCTTGAATTTTGGGAGAAAAATGATGAAATCTGAAAAAGTGATGACATTGTTTTGGTCTTCACGTGAATTTTGAACAATATTTTAAGCATGAGGATAGGGGTGTTTGAGACTTTCTAAAAAGGGACCACGGACCTGAAAACTCTGAAAAGTTTGAGAACCACTAATCTAAGCTAAAACGTTACGCTCTGTTTAGAAAAATTTAACAATGATAGAGTATTGTAGTCACATTACCTCGTGATTTCAATAAGTTATTTGTAATAGGCAGTGATGGCTTATGAAAGATGGGGCCCAGTGGAAGAAAAATAGCGGGACCACTTTTTAGTGTGCCAAGTTTTTTCGTCCCAGAATTAAGTGATCTCTCTCTCTTGAAAAAAAGGCTCATCACTTTCAATATATGTCCAAAATCTTAATTTTTGTCCGGTGCGGAAGGGGTGCCACCGTTATGGTGCGGAAGGGGGCCACCGTCATGGTGCTTCTATGAAGAAATAGAGCAATATTTTTCTTAGGAGAAGGTGGAACTTTTTGACGTTTTTTATGGGAACCCGGTGCGGTCGCTCTGTTCACTCCGTACTAAAGCCATCGCTGGTAATAGGTTATGAAACTTTACAATTCTCACTGAAATGTTTGTCAAGTAACGTTATCTTTTTAACGGTATTGTGTGATATGAAAAAGTTTGAGTAGTTGTAGCAAATAACCGAACAAACCAATTACATATTGTCCACTAGCTTCGAGATTGTTTGGATTTGCTTTGATGTAAGATTCAAACATTGCTTTGCTTTCCAAGAAACGCGAAGCTTTAAAAAGAAGAATCGCTTTTTCCCATTTAGCTAGGTCAGTTAGTAAATCGTCATTTTCGTCGGTCATGGCTGTTTTTCTAAACAGTATATAATTGATATTGAAACATGTTTTGTTTAATTGCTGGATACATTGTGCATAATCGGTCGAGTGGTTAAAGCGCCGGGATCGTGATCGGCGCGGTTTCGGTTCAAAACCTACTCGCACCATTCTGTTTTGTCTTTGTGAACGACACTTAGCGGCACTTTCCCCTGCTTGGTGGTCTTGGCAAACAGTTCTAAAGTAAAGTCATATCTTTATTAAAAATTTCAGCAATATCTTGGCATTGCCTGAAGCAGATCGGGGTAATTGCTTGCCCTACGTATAGCGCCTACGGCGCTTTTCTGCGAGTCAAGAAGATAAATATAGAGATAAAAATAAAATAAAAAAATAAACCAATTCACTCATTGCTACCGATATTATACAAAAACTTTCAAACAGAATCTTCTAAAAGCAGAAAAGAATTAAGAATCCAAAACCGATCATAAAGTTGTTTAATAAGCCGAAACGCGTCATACTTTGGACCATCTCCGCTACTTTTGCAGCAATATAAAACCTTGACAACACTACATAATTGAGCACTCCGGGCATCAACCTTAGGCATTTCAAGACAAACGCGGAGATGATACAACTGCACTGAGAAGAGTACCGGTAAACCAAAATCATCTCAATAAAAATATTGACGGTTAATTTTTTTATACGAAACAATAGGACTTGCTCAACTTGGGAAAATTATAGAGTAGAGTAGGTTACGTCAAACTCACACAAGCAGTACTGCGCTTAATAAAATACAATAAAGTAATAAACAATAAGTTCTTACCCTATCAAAACTAAAGTCATTTCCTCAATATCTTTTGTTGTTGGCAAAGCATGCAGCAAAGCTTGCAATGCACCTTGATCGTAAGAAGTTAGTCGATTGATCAGAATGTTCAAACTGTTATAATAACTAAGTGATCCTGTGAAAGATTAAGATCAATAAAAAAAGAAATATTATTTTTGAAGTTGGTTTAAAACTAGGACTTATAAAGTCGATTCAGAATGAAAGCGGACGCGGAAAAAGCAATAGAAAGCATTTTTTTGAAAGCTTTTTGTCTTTTTTAAACGGAAATAGGAAAGTGTAACAAAAAATCAATCATCTTTTGCGCGTTTGTAGTTTGCCAGTTATGTTGTCGGTGTTTCCAATAACTATGTTTAAAAAGATGGTTGGATACGTGACTAATCCTGGTTAATTTTGTTTGCACTTGCATAGCTGTTCGTATTTTTGGCTTTTAAAGCAATATTGTTTTTTTAATTGTGATCTTTATGACAAAAACATAAAGCTTTTGAACAGGTTTCCGCATTCAAATTGGTATCAAACAATATGATCAATACTTTATTTTCGGTAAACAATTTTTGGAAGTTTTAAAATCTGTACATGCAGTATATAGTTGTTAGGCGCTTTTTTCACACAAACAGGTTGGATCTCTGCATTTTACCTTTTTTCTGAAACAAATCAGCTTGAAGTCTCAACGCTTCGACAAAATTAGAAGAACATTTTTTAGCTGCGGTTGGATGTGAAGTCGCGTGAATGCAAGATCGCTTGAGCAAAGCAAAATATAAGTTTCCGATTTCGGCGGTCGGTTGCTTTCGGAAGAGCAAGTGAGTTTGGCTGATTATCAGCGTTATGTCGGAACTTTCCGGGATCTCTCGGATCGATCGTTTGAGGACATTAACGGCATCATGAAATCGGTTTTGGGAGCTGAAATTAACATGTTTATTAAATAAGCAAAGTTACGAAAACGTTTTTGTCACATTTTTTCAAACTTTTCCACAATATACAAAATAATTTAATTATGCTCTGTTTCATGCAGCACAATTCATTATTAACATTTTATGATCTTGTTAATCAACAAGCTAAGAACTTAAACCGTTCTATTGGAAGCAACTTAACAATTTAGGGAGAATACATTTAAAAAAGATATAAAACCACTACCAAATACCAAAGTGCAAAAAAAATATCTTAAAAAATGTTAAATATTTTTCATTTTATGGTTTGACTAACAATTACGTTTCTCTTACATTTCACATCGCTTTAAGGCAGGGCTTCTCAAACTTTTTTGTTCTGCGAACCCATTTTCAAAAATAAATTTTTTTGTGACCCCAATATGTGTAGGCTAATTTTACATTAATTTTTTCCTATGAAAAACCAAGCATGTGCATGAAAAATTATGTAATAACAAAGAAATGGAAATAGTAACCTAAAGCGAACTAACAAAATTACAAAAACCAGGTGTTCGCTGAAAAAAAAGTCTTCACTTGAAATCCAGCTCTGATTTGCAATTTTCGTCTCCAAAACCAGGTGTTTTCTAAAAAAAAGGTCTTCACTCTGAGTTAGGTTTTTTTGTCGATTAATTGCCTTAAATGCCTACTAACCTTAAGCAATGATGGTGTAATGGCACTTTGCATTTTCTTAGTTTTTGATTGTCAATAAATATTATTGTAAAAAAGCCAATTTCAAAAGCACAAAAGCTAATTTGTTTCGCGACCCCAAAATTTTTTACGCGATCCCATTTAGGGTCGCAACCCAAAGTTTGAGAAGCTCTGCTTTAAAGTAGTCTAGATGTTTTACACTATTATTCTACTGGAGAAATTTGCAATGAAAGCAGCAAAAAAAATCGTGCATTAACTTTGTCTGAAAGTTATTTTTAAAAAATCAGAAAGAACATATTAATAGAAAATAAATCCTTAAATAAACTGTCTTGAAAAATTGACCTACATCTGAAGCCGTAAAAGATTTGCAAAACCAATTTCATTGTTCGGATTCACTTTAGATGCCTTAAAGTAATAACTTTCCGCTTTTTTCTGAAAAATATATTTTAGTAGATTAACAAAGTTCATTTGAGAAATTAATAGTTGGCAACGTATTATATTAAAGCAACGCTTTTAAGGCAATTGTGATTGACATGTAGTCTTGCTTCAATTTTAATTCTCGTCATTTTCATTCTCTCTCTCAACTTTCTCTCTCAATCTCGTCGTCAAATTTCTCTCTCTATCCTTAAGAAAACATACACCCCATTCTTTTATGCTTGGTGATGGTAGCAAGTAGCTTTAATTTACAGTCGTATAAGCATATAAAAACTAAAAAGCTCAGCAAGATTGCGGCTTTGCGATCACCGGTTGAATTTATTCTGAGTTTAACGTCTTTGACGTGATCTGCGAGACAGTAGAATAAATAAAATAAAACACGACGGCGATAAATAGAGTGATAACCAAATACATTGGTGGCTGTTGTTGTTTTATAAGTTATAAGCCAGAGTTGGAAAACCTGCGGTCCTTATCAATTTTTTGTGCAGCCTGCATGACAATCGTGGCTTCCAATGACAATAGAACTATGTGTCAATACCTACTGATGGATCTTTTTTTTTTTTTTAAGGATTTTTTTAAAGATACTTTTTTTTTAAGGATCACTTCATAATAAGAACAAAAACTGAGAAACTCCAGTCAAAATCCAAAGCGATGATTTTTTTTTAGAGATCACTACTTCTTGGCCACGAGGAACAAAAAAAGCTAGACGGATTTAAAGTGATTACGCAATTTTCTTAGGCATTTTAACTTACTCGGCTCCTTTCTCTAAAATTTTAAAACATGACCTCTGATAACAAAAAATTTTTCACCCTGGTATAGGCTATCTATTATACAAACTTTTTTTTCAAGAAATTGTAGTTTACTAAAACAAATAATAAAAAAAATTCGTGTTGGTGTACTTTAAAAAATTTCTTTGAGCTACTTACTATTTTATGAGTTTGAAAAATTTTATAAGCATTTTGAAACTAAAATTAATACAAAACTGTTAACAAATCGAAGTTCTAATATAGAATTATTGCAATGTAATATTTGCAGGAAGTGGCAGCAATACCAAAAAAGACCGAAATTTAGTATTGAATAGGGCTATTGAAAACTCTTGATTTGAAGTATTTTGAAGAGCGTATTTAGAGAATCTATTGCTATGGAGCTTGCCGCTAATTATTTTAAGGTAAACGATAATTAATTTGAACTGTCTTCGTACACTTACCAACGATCTTCCTAAAACTTCATAAGCTGATCCCATGTTATTCAAAGCACCGAAATAAGTTGGCTGTAATTCCAAAACTCTTTCATACAGTTCCATAGCTTCGGGCCAGCGATTCTGATTCTGCAAGTTGTTTGCCCAATTGTAAACTATTTTAGGTGTATTGGGGTATACGTCCATTCCGGATCTACAATAGAAAAGGACGACTTAATTTTTAACAATTCCCGTCGGTTATGTAGTAAGAAAATGCATTTTAAAATTTACTCAATGTACTTAACATAAATACTTTTACCCTTTAAATCAATTTAGTCAAAACACTTTAAGTGTGGATATTCGTTGTTTGTTCACGTTTTTTGTATCATAAAAACACTATCCACCTGAAAAGATTTTCTTTTGACTGCCATACTTGGTTGCGGCTAAAAGTACGGATCAAGTAGGAAAACAACACAACGCCCGCGACTATTTGGAGATGACGACGGTAGGACGGAATCCAAAAACTTACTGAAAAAAATTTTTTTCGATAAAGCATCGAGATAGAACTGTTACCGAAATAAACTAAAGGTTAAAAATTAATTAAATTTGTTTAAATAAGTATTATATATGAAATTCAGTTATTATTTTTACGTCATACACCAAAAACCAGACAAATAATCACCAGTCTGTAGTCTTGTCGAACGATACAATCGTAAAAGTTTTTTCTTATTTAAAACTGATTTGAAGCAAAATTGACTTACCTTTACTCCAAAGTAAAACAAGAAGTATTATAAACCCAGCACTTGGCAAATACAAGACTCTTTCAGCTATAACAAAGCCCACTGGAAAGAAAAGATTTGAAGCAGGAAGGAAGGAAAAAATAAGAATGGAAAATCCCAGTACCAACGCTCTTGACCAATCTGCCTAATCAATGTACTCAAGTTTAAATAAAGCAAACGTGAAACCGGGCGTTTGTCAGCGCGGTGATGATCAGAACAGTGCGATAAATAACCTTTTCAAACATGTATATGCAATCTATTTATTAGAACAGATGTGATCATAAAAAAGCTGTCAAGTCGTTACATTTTGCTTATTTGTGAACTCTCATATCTACATCTGATTCTACCGGGAGACTTCTTTTTTTGTTGAGCAAAACGTACTAATGTAAATTTTCTTTGTAGGCCTACCAAAAAAACTAAACATTAATTAAGCTCCGAGTACTTTTGTAGTTTTTGAACAATTGGCCAAAGATTATTTTTTGGTCTGGTTGATAAAACTTTTTTGATCAAAACAACGACAAAGGTTTCTGTTATTAATATACAAGGTGTCCATAAATTATCACTACTGTGACGGAGTCGCAAAACTGCCGCGTCCAATTTCTCATAAACGCGCTTCACAACCAGAACCAAAATTTATGATTATATTTTTGTCAATCAAAGCGATAATTGAAACACCAGCCGGAAAGCGGTTTTCTATAAAACAATTATTTCGCAATTTAATTTTATCGTCTAAACACATTGCCCATACACTCACCAACGATATTGGGCGGACGAGCAAAGTAAAAAATCAACAAGACTAATAAATTACCACCAAAAGTAGTCAATGTCAATAGGGACAAAAAATTGTTAGCAGCAATCAGCAAATATCAATTGGGAAAATCTGCGATTACAAATTCGATCTTTTTTCGATCACTCAGCGTATATCACCAATTCGAAAAGAAAAAGAAACTCTCGCTCAATACAATATGGCATCACTAGGTGCCAAACTGCCGCGCGAGAAGACACTAAAAAGACAGCGCTGATTATTATTCAGCGCAAGAACAAAGGCTCGTTGGTCCGAAACCCGTTGGCTATTTCCAACGTGGCAAACATTTACGCGTACGACGTAACCACAAACTCAAAAATTTGCAATAAATCCATTTTTGACGTTATTTTAATACAGTTTGCGAAAAAAGAAAGACAAACATTTTAAGTTTTTATCTAATCTTTTTTTGCCTTTCGCTGTATTTATTTAATTATTTATTACTTATTTTAATACTTATTTTCTGTCTTTTTCAGATTATTGAATTTCTTAAAATGAGAACTTTCCAGAAAAAGACTCAGCGCATGTCTTGGTTTATAGAAACAAAATCAGATAGTTAGTTCGAAAGTTTCTCTGGATTTGGATGTCTGATTTTTTGTCTATAAACCAATACACGCACTGGGCCTTTTGCTGCGTAGTTCTCATTTTAAGAAATTTCATAATCTGCAAAAAGACAAAAAATAAGTAAATAATTAAATAAATACAGCAAAAAGGCAAAAAGGCAAAAAAAATATTTTGATAAAAACTTGAAATGTTTGTCTCTTCTTTTTAATAACCTCAAAAATCGATTTATGGCAAATTTTTGAAGTTTTAATAATAATTTATGGACACCCTGCATATCAAATAATGTCTTTGTTCAAACTTTAGTAAAAGAAGTTTAGAAAACGCTATTTAAAAAAGACTTTTTTTCTGCTTCAAGCTTTCAATTTTTAATGTTTAGTAGTTTTTCAGTTAGCAAAATCGTTTTATGAAAAAAAAAAAAGAATAGGCAGCGAGCGCCTGATTAAAACTCATCAGTTTATATAAAGTAAAATATGTAGCCCTAAAATACAAAAGTACCTGTTTTTAATGGGACATGAACACAAAAAATTTAGATACTGTTGGTGTTGGTCCAACAGTTTTGAGATTACTCGTTTGAATATCATTGTTGATAATATCTTATTAACGAAACTGCTAAAATCCCAAAGACGCATTACCTTTTTCGATAAAGACTTCAAAGAAAGAAGCCCACAAAATCCACAGAAAGTAAAAATAAGTACAGAATTTAAATTTCTGGCATCCCACATAGTGGTTATTAATGGAATTGTTCCAACGGAATAATCATAACTCAAATGTAATGGAAACAGTAGCAGAAAAAAGTTTTTCCAACACAAGTAAACATATGTCAAGGTTCTATGAACAAAAACGTAAGAAAGTTAAAAGTTTGCATTACACTGGTATAACAAAAACTCTGTAAATTTTAATAAGAAGGGAATCTAAATTTTGTTTCAACCTTAAACAGGTAAATATCACCGCTTTAATCTTCATGCAAAGCGTTGGTCCTATTTTTTAACCTCGTCATAGAATCATTCAGCAGTACACAACTACAATAAAAAAACTTATTGACACGCTTTCCAAATAAACCCTTGTGATTCGGCTCACAACATTATTGCTTTAAGCATGAACATTAATTTTCTCTGGAAAATTGATATTATTAGGCTTAAAGAACTGAGAGTTCTTCGAACTACTATACGAACATCCCATAACTACGCAGCATTGAAACGGCAGCGTGGCCAATTAAGCAAAACGATGACGATCGCGATCGGCACATCACGATCTTCGCCAGTGATGGCCGTACAAAAAGGGGGGGCCCGGTGCAAGAAAAATAGGGGAATTATTTTTTACTGTTTTAAAACAAAACTAACTAAAAAAACGGTTTAGGGGAGACCATTTTTTAGTGCATCAAAATAAAACAATTTCTAAAAAAGTCTTTATCTTAGGGATGCGACCGTCCTGGTGCTACTATGAAAAAATAGAGCAATATCTTGCGTAGGGGGGGCACTTTTTGATGCTTTTTAGAGAAATTTTGGTGCGGCCGCTCCGTTCGCACTTTACTAAAACCATCAATAATCTTCTCATTTTAGAAAGCAGGTCTGGTATTTGTTGAACAGTAATTGCCGTAAGTTAATCTTTTGTCCTGCAGCTCAAAAAGATAAATCGGTTTAATAACAAGCAAAAATTATGCAAAATCGTTTTTTCAACGGTAATCAGAATCAATTGAGTAAATCTCTGTTCCTCAAATTAATAAACAATACTTTTGTACTACACCAACAAGACTTTATATAAGTTGCTTTAATTTAAGCCAGGGTAGTGGAGTTAGAGTCTGAAATCGGAGTTAGAGTCTGAAATCGAAATAGCTTTTTAAAGATACTAAAGCCTTTGGGGAAAACCTTGAAGGTCTAATTGTCGAGTTGTTCAAGGGCGTTAAAGCTCCGTGATTGTTTCGACATGGCCTCAGTTCAAAACTTGCTTGCGGTATTCGGTTGCGTCCTTAGGAAAGACACTTTTGTGGCACTTTCCCCCGCTTGGCGGTCTTGGCAAGCAGCTTTAAATTTCACTCATTTCTCTATAAAACTAAAAAACAAAATTAAAATTTTCTATCGGACAGCAATATCTTGGTATCTCCGGAAGCAGGCCGGGGTAATTGCTTGCCCTTTCTGTAGCGCCTCAGTTGCTTTCCTGCGAGTCAGGAGGATAAATATAGAGATAAAATGTAAATATTTTAGCGCCAATCAAAGTCTCCAAAAACAGTAAGGACTCCGATTTCCAACTCCACCGAATCTAAAAAACCGACTCCTTCTCGCTGCTCCAACTTCATCAAATCTAAAAAAAGTACTCCGACTCCGCTATAAATCATGCGACTCCGGGACTCCGACTCCACAACTCTACTTCTAACTATATTGTTGAGTGGGAATTGCTGAAGCCGCGTATTTTAGGGTGGAGTTGGACTCCTTTTTTACATGTGCTGAAGTAGGAGTCTTATTATTAGATTTCGTGGTGTTCAAATTAGAAAACTTTAAATTTGTTGAGTTGAAAAATAATTTCTCCGACTCCACAACCATGGTTTAACCAATAAGTACAAAAAATAAATGAACTCTTTTCCACGTCAAAAATCTTCCACATAAATCACAAAAAAGTTTTTTAAGTTAAAATATTGACCCTCGCCTATTAGGCTTACATTACCAAATTACTAAGTTTCGCTTTGCCAGTGCTAGCATGACAGTTAAATGATGAAATTTTTGCAGTGTCAAGTAGAGAGATATTGCTTTAACGATCAAATTCAAAAAGATTTTGTTGCTGCTGAATTCACCTGATGTGGAGGCGACTTGCCAGAACTTTTTTAACGCAATCGGAAAGCACTCAAAAAGACTATTCCACTTGGTCACCAAAATAACCGTAGGCTATGCCGTATTGGTATGCAAAGTGTGAAACTCTCTATAGAACTTTACTGCAGTAGCTCAAAATGAAACAGGACTCGATTTTGAATGCTATGGCTTTACTGAAATTTAAAAGATGGATGAGAGATGGATGGTTTAAACCAGAGCATCTGCTTTTACATTCTCGTTGAAAAGCATGGAGTATATTAAAATAATCTTATCAGTAGGTCACAACACTCTCTTCGTTGTTTAGAAACGGGAGGTATAAGGTTGTTGATTGCAAGTCAGCTCGACTTATTCTTCCTCAAAGGGTATCTGAAATTTAGAAGGCATCAACACCCGAACCATCTGTAAGAATTAATTTCTTATACTGAGAATTTCCTGCTGCCCTATAATACTTAAGACCAGATAGACCTAAAGCTCCAGGCCCTGATTGTATGTGCTATTACCAACGCGGGAGTTAGTTATAATTCCTAGTTAGGTGACTTCCTTTTTTTTGCTCGCGGTCATTTAAAATTTCCAAAATTTGAAGAAGAGCGCTTGTGGTCGTGATTTTAAAATTGATAAAACCTGCAAAAAACTCCAAAAGCTATCACCCGATATCTCTCCTTTCTTTCCTCAAAATGATTTTAGGGGGACCTAACCTCAGGGCCGCGTCGGGCAAAGCCAATCATTCAAGCTGGATTTCAAAGCGAAAAGTCAACCGTAGATCAATTTGTTCTATTGTTTAATACGGAGACATCGAGGATTCTTTTGAAGCTAAAAAGAAAGACGGTGTTGTAATTCTCGCTCTTGCTTATGACTTCCCGGCATTGTGGCCTTACCTGTAAGCTGCTGAGATAAGTAAATGGTTAAAATGATGGTACTTGCTGTCACAAACTTTGTTCGGGAATCCCAAGGACCAGTTGAGCTTGGTAACCCGAATACCTGCGCTGAAACAAAGCTGTGTCTAAATTTTATTTTATTCCGGCTCAAGAAGTAGTCTTGCTATGAGCCTGACGATTTATACAGTTGGTTTAACGAAAGCTCGGATTGGTTTTGCTGAAGACTTTTCTTCACAACAAACAGAGACCACTGTCTCTAATAAGAACGAATGTATTACAAAAATCACGTCCGACCAAACTTCTATTTCACGCTTTGCCAAACTGCAAAGCGAAATTAACACTATAACTTGACTCAATCAACACAAGTAATTCTACCTCTGTAGGATACAACTGCCAACCACTGGCACAAAATAAATTCAACACTCGACGACCAATACAAAAACTAACGGGCCTCCCGCGCCCAACCAAATACTTCCACTCGAGTCGTCTCAAAATCACATCTCATCATAATAATTCGCTATGCGTCGGCTTTATATAGAAACCAAAATCACGTGACGTAAACTTTCTCGCAAATTCGAGATTTAGGCAGAACCCCCTGGAGAGATCGTTACGCTCGAATCAAGTGGCATATACGCGAACCTTCTAGTACAAATGATGTTGGTCAAAAATGTACTACGTCAATACAAAGGGAAAAAAGAGAAAAGAAGATACATATATTGAGCAATAGAACAAATTGAACGTATATCGCAAACAGCGCTCAAAGAGCCGCATTTATTCTCTTATAATAACACTACAAATCACTATTAACGAGGATAAATTCTATCGTTACGATTAAAATTATGAATGAAGTGTGACACTTGCCCAAAATCAAATTTTACCCTTGTTTCTGGTAACAAGCAAAGCAAGTTTTTAGATGTCTGAGAAAAGGCGTTCCTCAGAGATCGGTCTCGAGTCATTTCTCTTTTAACCTCTATACCAGTGTTTCCCAACCGGTGTGCCGTGAGAGGCTTCCAGGTGTGCCGCGAAAGATTTCGGAAAAAAATTATTTAGGAACGTCCAGCGGTGGATATTGGGTGAGGCGAATGAGGCAGTTGCCTCGGGCCCCCCTCGAAAAAAGCACTTATAGTTTGAGTTTGCTGCAGATGCTTTTTAGAGATTATTATGAAGTTAAGACGAAAAGTGGGAAATACAAGATCGATTTGAGGTGAAGACCTTTTTTTAGAGATCACGTGATTTCGGCAACAAAAATTAATAAAAACGGTCCAAAAGTGCCGCGACTTTTGATAAATTTCAAAAATGTGCCGCAAACGGAAAAAGGTTGAAAAACACTGCTCTATACATACTATTTGGCTTTCACAATCTTCAAAAAGCTCGCCTATGCCGACTATCTTTTATTTTTTCCAAGTTCATGACATATTTACAACACCTATGAGCTTTGCTCACATTGCTGCAATATCTCGACCTAGAGTCGAGACACAATGGTCCGAGACCGAGATCGAGACGAGTATTTGGGGTCACGAGACCGAGACGAGACCAAGACTTGAAAAACGTGTCTCGAGACATGTCTCGAGGTATCCACCTCTGACAACAATACTCACGAATTGTAAGCAATATGTTCACTAACACCAGCACTTTAAATAACAACAATATTACGAGTTGTAAGCAGACCACATTAAAAAGTTTCATCTACAGTCAAAACCTTAGATTTTCTCTCCTTACATATGACCAACTTTGCGAACATAACCTGAGCAAGCACAGTGTTTTTAATGAGAGGTTATAGCTTGAAAACATGGTCGTCAAGTAGAGAGCTTGGATTTGGCGTGCGTGATACTATGGTGATGCACAACGCTTCAGACTACCACAACAATTTGTCTTAATTTTTAACATCTGGTTGTCAGCGTGCGTGAAGCACAATGCCACTTCTCTCGGCGCAATAATGCGTACATAGAAGTAATATTCTCTCCTTTCCAGGGGTGTTCAACCGGAGGAAAATTGCTCCCTAGGGGGAATTTTTTAAATTGTAATTAAACATTTTAGAAATTAACTGTAATAGTTTAAAAATTTTTTGGATGAAAAGCAGTTCAAAAGTTTGATTTCTTTGGGTGAATTTGACTTTTGCTTTGCTACTTTATAATGGTTAATGGTTGCTTTTTGGTTAATAATGCTGTTATTAATTTTGAGATAATAGATATGGTTTTTGTGTCTTACATGAAACTATTATTCTTGACGTTTTTTCATTTGCTAATACTAATACTTTTGTAGTCATAAATATTATTCTAAAACAATGGTGACGAACCTATTAGTTGTTGCGGGCCGCTTTGTCGGTTCCGGCTGAGTAAGCGAGCCGGTGAGTAAGTTTTTATTCATACTATGAAATCTTTTTCTATGATTTAAAACCAAACAGCCCTCTTATCAGTTATATTAAAAGCAGTAAGGCATGAGATAAAATAAAACAATTTTAATGAAAACTTTATCACATCTAATTTCCGGTTTAAAGTTTAATTTCTATTAGAAATAAAAGCGCGTTAAAAAGCAAAAAATCCAGTTAACAAAGGATTTTTAACACAAATTATAAACCTTTTAGACATGAAAAAAGAAATTAATCAACAACAGTAATGAACAACAAATAAAAGTAATAAAAATCCAGTTTGTCACCTAAAACTGCCACTCTATCAAAATTCTGGCGAGGCAAGCTTAAAATTTTCTTAAATAAATGCGAGAAATTAAAATTACAAAAATATACACAAAATAATCGAAAAATTAATGCAAGCCATACAGCTGAAATTATTTAACGCTGTATTGAAACATGAAATAGCAAAAAAGTTACAAAGGAACGTTTAACAAAAAAATTAACCTAGCTTACCAATATAACTCTAAGACTTAAGGGCGGGGCAATTGCTGCACGCACAAAATTTCACACGAAATTCTCTCGCGGGCCACTCTCATGGGCCACACTCAAAGGCCATAGGCAAGCGTCAATAAAATTTGGACAAAACTGTATTGCCCCTCAAAATTTTTTCGGCTGTTACAGCTATGGCCCAAAGTCGGATTTTTAGAAGCTTTTTTGCTTTACTACGCGCTTAATATTAATTCGAATGACAATGTGGCAATTATCAATGGCAAACTAAGATTTTAGATTGTCAGTTTTGATCTGTAACGACGTTTTGTGATGTTTAATTCAGAAAAAAATTGTTCGCATAGGTACATGCCTTCAAAAACTGATGACCATTTAAAAACGTAAGCTCTGAAGTTTGGAAACTCTTCTTTTGATAGATAAACACGATAAAATTTGAGCAACGGCTTGTTCAGATACATTGTTTCCAGTGTGTCATTACTCTGCAGTTTCATGAGTTCAAGTTGAAGTTTTGAGAGTACAAAAGCTGGTGTAGCATTGAAGGGATAAAAAAGACATAAAGTTCCAGCTGCTCAATTTTGATATGCTAAAATCTAATGGGTTGATTTTGTCAAATCGATTTGCGGGCCGCACGAAATATTCTCGCGGGCCGCATGTTCATCACTTCTGGTTTAAAAAGTTTAACAAATTCAGGTTAAATTGTAAGAACTTACTTTCTCTTCTTTACATACTGATATAAACATTCTAATTAAGCTACAAAGTGAATTTTCGGTGGGATAATTTAGTTTTAAATATTGTTTAAGGGAGTCCATAAAATTAAATAGGTTTATAACCATTGCTCTAAGCTGTGCACATGTGCGCGCGCACAGAGCTTTTAAAGACTGCTCACACTGATTAATTTACGACGCACAGGAACAAGCCTATCATGTTTTTCCCCGTGCATATTCATTGTTATCTGCTCATAACACGAATACCTACTTTACAGCATTTATAATCCACCCTATAAAACGTAACTTATTGATGACCAAATTTTTTATTTGCCCTACTTAACAAGTTTGAGCGCTAAAATTTTTTCAAAGCTTATTAGGAAAATATTAGTCATTTCTAACAAAACTTATTAGGAAAATATTAACCTTTCTAAAAATGTTTGCATCTATCAAAATGTCTGTAAGCACAATTTGCAAAGAATTAAAGGAAATATTAGATAGGAGTCACAACACATTAGATTTTTCTCAACAACAGTATCTCAACTAATTTTCAATGATTAACTATACTTCTGAATTTCAACAACACGAATTACTATTCCTTTTTGAATGAATTTCAAATTACGACTCGATCCTTCAGACTTATTCCATCTCAATTATTAGCAGCAAAAAAATCAAATTTAAAATCTTCTTTACACGTACAATACATCAAATTATCAGAATTATGCTATTATCATATTTCGTCATAAAAAAAACAAAAAACTTACAACATTAAATAAGAAAAAACTACTTCAAACAGGCAAGTTCAAAAATATTCCTAGGTTGTAAAGTACAAAACAAATAAGTTAGACTCCATAATTTGTTGTCTAGAAATACTGTACATACACGTATATTACAAAATTTATTTAATCACCGTATAAAAAACCACAACAGTCTGTTTCATTCTTTAGAAATGTCATGTGGTTACTTATTCACATATAATAAAATAGTGCTACAAACTTCAAATGTTCTTCCGGTGATAATACCAAACCAAAAATTAGCAAGATATTTTATTTAAACTGACGTTTCGTCGGCCAGAAATCAACTGACATCTTTAGAGATTAGAATGTTCACAGTAATAACGGCTGACCGACGATTTTTATTTAAATTGACATTGCGTCGGTCAGAAATCAACTGACATCTTCAGAGATTAAAATGTTTACAGTAAGAACTGCTGACTGGCGAAACGTAAGTTTAAATAAAAATACCTTGCTATTTTTGGTTTGGTATTATCACCGGAAGAACATTTGAAGTTTTTAGCAATATATGCCTGGTCAGCAAAACCATTACATTTTTAATAATAAAATAGATAAAGATTAGAATAAAATCAAATACAGTAGAATAAATTATACTTGAATAAATAACCACCTAATGATTCTATAGGATGAAACAAACTGCTGTGCTTTTTTAAACAGTGATTAAATAAATTTTGTATTAAAGTTGTCTGATCTTATCATTGAGCACTATGAAGGAAGATCGATGCACTTATGTTATAGAAAATTTATTTAATGACATTTCAAAAAACCACAACAGTCAGTTCATCTTTATTTAAATAGAAAATATTTTTAATAATTTTTAGAACTTGTAATAGTACTTCATATTTATTTTGAATTATTTTTCTCTTTTAATAAGGATGAAAAAGACTGTGGTGGTTTTTAAAAAGTGACTAAACAAATTTTTAATAAACTATTTGGATTCTTTTTCTGAGCAATCTGGGAGGGAGATCGATTCACTCTGCAATGCAGATAGATAGATCAATAAATAGACATGCTGTTGCTTAAATCATATGATGAGATAGACAACAAGCCCAAGACTACAATATTCTAGATAATTTCCAAAGGTTTTAACAAGATTTGGTCATATTAAAAATATTGTATTACAAAAGATAAAAGACATCATAATAAAAACTAAAAAATACAGTCTATCAAAAACAGTCAATAAATTCAGATATATTTTGAAACATAGTTTTATTCCGAAATGTCTGGAATAAAACTATGTTTCAAAATATATTCGCTTTACTTTTTATTTTGAAATTGATTAAGCGTTCCAAATTTTTTGCACCGAGTCTATAAATTATAATATGAATTTCAAAGCAGATAACAGTACTAATAATTTTGTCTAATTTGTTTATTCTGCCGTTTTGCTGGTCTTAATTTCATTTTTTTATTCATAAATTCATTTTTAAAATGTATTTTTTTTAATTAGTATTTTTATTTTTTTATTGATTTTTTGAAATAGATCTCTATATACCGTAAAACCTCTATTTGAGCGCCACCTCTATTTGAACGCCACCTCTAATAGAACGCCACTATAGAGAAAGGGTTGAAAAATAAAGCGCCACTATCTAATTGAACGCCACCTCTAAATGAACGCCACTTTGATGAATTCTTCTATTTTGGCAATAGTTACGGCTGAAATCGCCTTTCCAGGAGTAAGAAGGGAAAAATGGATTGTCGAATTGCACGCTTATTTTTAGACGCTAGGAAGTCCCTGTAGTTTTTTAAATGGACTAATGGCGGTGGCTTACACGCCAACTACACTATCGGTATTGACTCTATTCCAATAAGCGGTAAAATCAACACAGACTGCGCCTGACCTTCTTGAAGCACACGCACGCTCGTACGAACGATTTGACACGATACAGCACGATTACAAACAAATGAATGAATGCGATTGTATGTGTTAGATATTTTTCTTTTTATTCATGAAATTTATCTTTTCGTTATTCTGATCAGCGAGTCGAAAAATAGAGCGCCACCTCTCTAATTGAACGTCACCTCTAATAGAACACCACTATAGGGGAAGGGTTGAAAAATAGAGCGCCATGGCGGTGAAATAGAGGTTTTACGGTATGTTATTTTATATATAGATACATACATACGTATATATCTTTAATTCTATCAACTTCGACTGGGATAATGCTCTTTAGTATTACTCATCATATCGTAAATTGTTTGCTTATCATTTTATTTATAATCACTTTAATTTTTGTATATACTTTTTGTAAAGTTACCAGATGCATTTAGAAAAGTTTCTGAAGTTGGTGAAGTTTATTTACGCACCTTGTTTAATTGAGGTAAATCCCCATCTTGATTAGCTGTGCCACTCATCATCATTACGCTGACTAGTCATGCACTGGTTATACAATCTTTTAATTTGTTAGACGATATTCCTTGTGATATTATATATAATATATTCTTCTTTCCTTTTTTCTTTTTTCTTTTTCATTTCTTATATATGCCTGATCAAGGTGTTGCAACCATGCTTTCTAACATTTTATACTTGAACTTTCTAAATATTAAGTAAGAATGATCAAGTCAATCAACAAGCAATTCCCGACAGACCTGTTTCGTCCTTGTTAGAGCAATGGAACTGCAGGGTTTAGCTTGACTTTACCCGATCCGTGTTAGCTGACTCGATAATGTGGTCAGCATACCGGAACCACCGCCAGCATGTCCTTGCGGCTTAGCGGTGCATCGCAGTTACGCTGGTAGTGCATTATTTTCATTGAACTTTCTAAATATCTTATGCATGTTTTAACGTCTGACGTTGTGCTGTTTTTCCTTTTCTTGATCTTTTTTTAAATATTTATGATTTTCTTGTTTAAACTATTTAGTAGTGATTAAGAATAAAAATGAATGAAAAATGAATCTTGGGAATAATCAATATCGTGATTCATATGATAGAACCTTTCATTAACATTTTTGAAATATTTAGTTACATTTAATCTCTAAAATAAAAATAAAGAAAAAAAAAACTGTTCTCGCCTTGTTAATTTTTCTTTTGCGTAAGAAGCTGGATTTTCGTCTTTAGAGTAAGTTGGTTTTCCCCATCCCATTATCCACAGTCGAAACACAAGCAAAGACAAACCCTGAAATTGCGTTTCTAATGGTTCTTATTTTAATTTAAATCTTTTATAAACAATGATTCTTAGTACTTACCCATAAAAGTAAAACGATTGTCTTCGAAAGAAAGCGAAAATTGAAATAACTAAGGAAGTCGATCTTTGATGTCGTTTGGCTAAATCTTTCATGGATTATTTCGTAAACAAATAAAATTCCTATTACAGTCATCCCTAAAAAAAGAGTGCTTCTGTATATTCCATCACTTATGTCAAACGTATAATAATAAAGAGTGTATATAAGATTGTAGGCATGCTATTTCAATTCATGAAATCTATGTTAGCATCTCCGATCTTGAAGATTAGCGGTGTACCAACAAGCGACAGCGGTAAAACGTAGCCTTTCTAAATTTTCTTATATTTCTTAAGTATGTGGGTTTATTCTCTCGCTGTTCTGGTTCTTTTCCTTCTTGATTAATTTGATTTAATTGACTTATTTTTAATTTGAATTTGTATTTAAAATTTTTTTGCTTATATATGCATTTGGCTTATCCAACTGTGTAATTGTAGAAATGGCATTTAATTAACCAATAGCATATGAAACCCATGGACTCTTGGCTGCGTCAATATTCGATTACTAGAATACAAAGTCTGCAGTTTTTTAAAGCTGACTGCATTAACAAACTTACAACATGTTTAAAGGGAAGTAAAATATGAACCTAAATCCAACCAAGAAAACAGAAGCAGCGGACAAAGTTTTGTTGTGTTTTATGAGAACAGTTTGTACTGTATTTATAATCGCCAATTGCTTCTCCTCCGACGATCCGCAAAAAATTCGGCGAAAATAGATTTTTTGGCCACCAACAATGAATTAATTGGGCATGAAAAAGTTCATCAGTTTAGAACAACCAGATCAGTTAGCAGAAACAACTAAAATTTGACGTAAAGACTTTTTTTTAGTCTTCTAAAGTTTATTTGGCAAAACAATCGTTTCTGCTCCATTTACAACAACAAAAAAACGAAAAAATTAAGGACCCAAAAAAGGTCTTTACATAAAATTTGTGTTAAATTTAGGCATCCGTAGAATGATGCGAGGTCATGATTCGGGCAATCGTCGAAGAAATTTGAACAAAATCTATTGCCACCCAAATTTTTTGGTTTGGTACGACTATGTTCTATATCTTTTCCGGTGCGTATCCATAAAACTAAACGGTTTTCTTTTAATGTAAAGTCGTTCGCTCAACATTAAAAAACTAGTTTACCCCTCAAAAAATTGTTGCTACTAAGTGACAAAGTTCATCTGGCTGAATGTTTGAAAAAATAAAATATTTGTGGGTTGAAATACAATGCAAGGACTTTTGAATTACCGTTTGCTACTGATTTTGATTTCATTTACCTTTATTTGGTTTCGGACGAGTTTATCTTTATCAAGTCCATTTTAGTATTTGGTAAAAGTTTAAGAAGAGAAAGATGAGACTTTTTTTGAAGTCAATTTTTTGAAAACATTTAATATCGACTGTTTGGGGCAGCAAAAAAAGTTTAAAGGTCATACGTTTTCCGAAAAAGCCATCTACAGTTGATTTTTTTAATACAATAATTTTATAAAATAGTTTATTAAAAAACTGTTAACAAAAGACGAAATAAATTTTAAGGTCCAAGAAAGTATATAATACAAAACAAAATGAATAAGTGTTAATAATTTTTAATGAAAAATCTGTCATTTTTTCGATGAGAAAATTAGGTGCCTCATTTAGAAATGGAACTAATTGTTTGTCAAACATATAAAAAAATATTTCAAACAAATTTTCTTAAATTTTTTTTCACAACAATGTAAATACCGGTGTAATTGCTCAGGAGTAAAAACAAAAATTTTTAACGTATTTTATACCTGTTTCTTTGGATAGCATCCCAATTGTAGCCAACAGTAGGGATATGATAGTGGGTAATAACCATGCACTATTCCCTAGATTTATTTGATAAACCTCGCCTAATTGCTTATTCGACGTTCGTTTTGAAAGTGAAGTCTTCTTTTGGTTGCGGTGGCGTACTGAAGTTATGTCTAAACATTATTTTGAACAAAACTAATCTAAAATCATTCGCCAAACATGATCATATTTATTTAAGTCAGCTTGGTTAAAACACTGCTGATTCAAACTTGAACGAATTTTTTTATCAGGTTTCAAAATAATAACTATTCCAAAAGAAAAAGCGTATAGATTCAAAATAATTATAATAAACGTGAAAAAATAGGTCGACGTTTTTTTAATAAACGTAACATAACATTGTTTTATTTCTAATAAGTAGTGAAAATAGCAATAAAACACTTGATGATTTCTTAATGCGCTTCTCAGTTGAAAATTTAAAACAGGACGAAGCATATTAAGTAAATATAAAATTTTTATAGTACAAAAAGTACAACATTATATATTAAACACTATCTATAGTGCGCTTGTACTTTTCTTTGTTTGAAAAGCTTCTATTGGTTTCTCCGAGTTTGATTTTTTCGGTTGTAGGTCTACGGTTGGACTCGGTGAGCTTTCACAACTTCGAAAATAAATAAGGAGCGAAGACATGAAGCAAATTGCAGAAAGAAGTTCTGCACATCCAACAGCGCAGCAAACCTAAACGTTAAAACTAATTGACGAGATTTTACGAAAAAAAATATCCTAAAATTTAAATGTGAATTGTTCATAATCTGAAATTTGTTTGTTGGTCTTTTAAATTATTTTCATCTAATAATGCTTTTTGCGGTTATTTTTTGTTTGTAAGGTTTCTACGTTACAATTCAGTTTATTTAGAATTTTAGATAAATTGTTTTTACCTTGTTTTGATAAACATTGTCAAAAAAGCTTTTATCATTGAGGGCAATTTTTTGATAAAAGCTGTATTCTCTACGAGCATATTTTTATGAAAAAAATTTGAAGAAATATTTTGACAGTTCGGTTAAAACTTTTGAAGCGAAATTTTTCTAATTGGAATTTAAGATTTCAGTGGTCCTTTTCTAAATTGTATAGAACTGCATTGAGCATTGAACTAACAAAATATTCAGTTGTTCGAAATAATACAAAGACGGCGTATATACTAAGAACTTCTAACTACAGAAACAGTTTTAAAATAGGCGTGTTGTTTCTGACAAGACCTTGAAATCAAAAAAACGATGCGGTAGTGGGGTAGAACAGAGAAAACCAGGATATTTAAATAACATGATTCTTAAAAAGTTAATCAGGTTTGTTCCTTTTTTAAATAATTTGTTAATTAAAAAAACCAAAAATCTCACAGCTTCCGTGTGAATTGGATGAAGTGCGAAGGCTAGTCCCGCTACCATAGGCGCTTCTTCGTGCTTCATTGAAACAAATACCACATCTCGACAGACAATAAAAAACAAAACTGACACGGTTGAGTGGAGAATTATGTTGGTCACATGATAAGCAGGAGACCAGTTTCCAAAAAAGTGATGCAAACATCTGAACGTGCATAAACAAGTTACGAATGCGATACTAGTTTATTGTACTGTAGTTGTACAGTATATTTCATGTGACCAATTTTTCCGCTTTGCAGACAAAGCAAAAGCCGTACTTTTTAAAGAAGAATCTTTCATCTTTTCGTATGCCTTTGTTTTTTTGTTTTTTTTATTAATTTTATAAATTATTGTAATCGAGTTTTACATATTGCGTAGTTAGAAATTTGCTACTCTACTTTTCTCTGAGATAAAATTCATGATTATGACTTCATACATTTTACGATAAAAATTAAATCAAGCTGTTATTCATCTGCGCATTGCTGAGAGAGCAAAAACTAATAATATTGAGAGTTATATAGTAAAATATCGTATCGCATCACTAAAGCTTTTCATATTTATCACTTGTCTGTGACATTTTACCTTCTAAATGCAGCAATCTTGATTAAAAACTACAAAAAAAATGTTAAACTTATTTTGCTTACCTAAACAAAAGAACAGTAATAGGCCGATATGATTTATGGCTGCCTTTATTTTGCATAAAAAAGCCCCAAAAATCGTTTCCCCATACTTTAGAAATGTCAGTGATCTCCTGCAAAAAAAGCAAATACATAAAGATATTTTTTTAGGCTCACAGTATATGGATCAGTTGCAGGCCTACATAACTAAAAAATTTTAAAAATCAATTACAAGCTTCATTGAAAAAAATTGTGTGCATGAATAAATGTCAAAACATCAAACTATTTGTTTATAATAGCAGCAACTTGGCTAGTGCATGTAATCTCACTTGTACATCCGGGTTCTTCAAAATTGCGGCAGTGTCATCGTATAATAAAGGAGCAGAAATAATATTATAATATGCTAAGCAAGATGCAAGCGCAATTGTTGTTATTTTTAATAAGTTTCGTGCTTCCATTTTTGTAAAAACTCTAAAAAAATTTGAAAATGTATTATAAAGTGGTTATTCATTAACAGTGTAACATTTTACTGACTTTAAACTATGTTGTACATGTTTGATGTACAATTTTAAAAACTCTTCTAAAAACTGCTAGACAGAATATGTTCCAATTTCCTGCAGTTTATTGACGGCACAAGAACAAACGCTTTGAAGGTTCGCCAAACTAAGTATTTAGCACATCAAAAACAATTTGTGGGCGAACACTTCACTTGCAATAAATGATGAAAGAGAAAAACTTGATACTGAAATTGCTTTCTATGCATAATGAACAAGAAAAACTTTTTAGAACAGCATAGCTTAAATTTTTAAATGGTAATCCACATTGAGGTATGAATGTTAGGAGGATGTTGTATTTCATATTTTATAAAATATACAATGTTGTACAATCTTTTACTAGCCTCTTTGCTCCCAACAAAGTCTTCTAAAAGCTACTAACAAACTCAAAGTTCAAGGAAAAACGTTTTTTGAGACTTCACTTGACATTTAGAAAGAAAATAGCCTTCAAATTCATTTTTCAGTCAAAGTCATTAACGTCATTTTTTTGGATTTTATTTGACTTTTAAAGCCATTGAATTGCGTTGTCATTTATTGCATTTACTTTACACTAGAAAAGACAACGTTTAAACATATGCTACACTAAAATACCTTTGCTACAGCGAGTTTTAACTTTAGTTAAGAAAATGCAAATTTTTCAATAAAAATGCCAAAACTATTTCTGTTTCTGAAATTCAATTAATTTGTACAAAGTTGCATATACAGTATTTACCTTACAATATTTTTGTTATGACTACGACTAACTAAAGCAGTTACTGAATTTCATCATTTTTTCTCCGAATAATGTTCATAATGTCCAATGTGCTTCATAGAGATAAAAAACTAATTTTGCTAGAGTAGATTATTTTGAGAGGAAGGTGATGGTTTTAGTTTTTTGCATAAAGTTTTGCAAATTTTCTCCATTCAAGGATGATCATACGAATATCTTTCTATTTTTAGTATTTGCAGTAAACTTTTTAAACAATCTTTTAGGCAATCTTCTGATAACTTGGCGAAAAAATTTAGATTTTTGCGAAATGCTTTAGGGCAGCATATATTCAGCAAATTTAGCTGTGCCTTCAGGCTAGCGTACCTTAGAGTGAGTTTACTACCAAGACCAAAAATCACTTTGCGCAATTTTTTGATGCAATCTGAGATAGGTTACAAATAAGCTAAATACTATTCCAAAATTGTTGTCGCCAAAAAACTGCCTTCTTTATGTTTTGCAAATTAAAAACTACATTTCGGCAAGCACTAAATCTTTTTAAAACGTAATGTTGTGATCAACAACAGCTATAACAAACTCAAATAAATCTTTTTGAACAGTTTCAGCTTTTGGGCCCCTTTCAAAAAATTTCTCAATCCGAAAATGGAAACAACAACAATGAGTTAAAAGAAAAAACGCCATTATTTACTACGCATGAATGACTTATTTAATGAGGTCATTAAATGGAAGCAATAATTTTCTATTAAAAACGCTTAGTTAAATTGAAAAAGCATTTGCGAAATGCTGACAACATAAAGCGAGACAAAAATTTTAATGAATCGGTCTTCGTCGATTTTGGAATTAAAAATAGACTTAATCTATTAGATTGATTTGTTTTATAATTTTTTAATTCAATTTATAGTTTTAATTTGAATTCTTTGAAACTAATCAAAAATTTTTAGTCTGATTTTCATACCATAATTTACGGAGCCTTTTTCGTTCAAAAGTTTAATTCTGGTTAAAATTGTCAGCATTTTAAATTCAGCATTGCGTATTATACATGTATTTATTTATTTTCATTTTTACTCACAATCAACTTGAAATAAGCATGTAGAAACAAAAATTTACTGCATGTAGAAATAAAGATTGTAAATAAGGAAGCAGCGACTAAACGAAATTTGAATAAAATCAAACTGAAAAAATGTTTTTAAAGAAATGTTAAGATATTTTTGAAATAAAAAAGAAAAAATTAGTAATTATTAAATTTCACAGATATTTTTTCTCTCCATAATTTACATTTATAACTTTATCAAATAATATGTTTAAATTTTAGTTTCTATAACCTTGTTTTTTATTTTTTGAAATTATCTGCCAATATTTTATTATTTTGCTTTAATTGTTGATTCGACATGTTTTTTTTTAAATGTATCAACGATTTTTTATCTTTTGTTATATTAACGACATCGTTTCTTTATAATTTCTATTTTTTTCAAATTAATTTTATTTATCCAATTTTTATTGAATTGACTTTGTTGTAAGCTATAGATTAAGATAACTGAAATTGACTAATAGTCAAAATTGATACTAATTTATTTAAATATAAAAGTGATTAAATAAATTCTTGTGCCAAAAACTGAAGCATTTATTTAATGATCCTTTCGTCATTGATTGTCGCAAATTCCCCCAAAAAGGCTTAATTGACCCAATGTAATTAATACTATGTATTTATACGAAACGTTTTTAATTCTAAGTTACTACTTCCGGTGCATCATCACAATAACAAAGTTATTCTTGCGTAAATACTTGGTTGGTTTGCTTTCACGCATTATTTTTATTTCGATTTTCAATTCGACAGCTTTCCCAGAAAAAGCTGCAAAAAATGCTAGAAATGTAATATAAATGCACTTATGCTGGTGTCTATTGCCGTATTACGATTATAAAAGCTCTTACTTGTCTGGACAATAACGTCATATGACATGATTTCGAAGACAAATCAGATTTCAAGCTTTACTCTTCTGCATGTTATGACTGCTTCGAATAGCTTCTCAACTTTTATATCGTTAAAACAAATTTTTCGTGGACGAAATGATTAGTAACTTTTTACAATTTGCTAAACTCGTAAGGAAGCAATACTTATAAGTATTGGATTTGTTTTTAAAAATCTTTTAAAAAATCTTCTGTTTTTAACTATTAGTGACGGGGCGCTAATTGCTTAGTTTCATTTATTTTTTGTCACTACATGTAAATAAAGACAACTTTTTAGAAAAAAAGTTTTGCCCTACACCAGGCAGGTCAAACTAGTGAGGGTATACGAGCCGTATTGGTAAAGTTTCAACTAAAAAAATTTGTTTCAAGGTGCAATTCTTTTAGTAAACAAGGTGATGATCTTTTTTTCGATCTTCACATGGATTTTAACGTAAAATTAAAAAATGTCTCTCACTAGGCTTTTGGATTTGCGCCAACTTCTTTTTAAAACAAAGTGAAGGCCAAAAAATGTCTTCGCTTTAATTGGGTGGCAAATCTCGGCTACGCAGAGTTGCGTAAATTTTACGTTGATATCAAATTGATGACGAAAAAAATTGAGTCGGCATGTCCAATTAGTTTTTTTCAAAAATATCCAAGTTGTATTCGTAAACGAAATCTACTTAGAATGAATTAATATTTCGACTTCGAAATGAGTATGTGATTAAAGAAATTTTTTGAAGATTTTCGCGGGCCGCACCAAAAAACTTGGACTCCATATCCGGTCAGCCGGCTGCAAGTTTGACATGCCTGCTGTGTGGCTTCTTTTAGATTCAGAATTACTATTAATGCTTTCTCCTCCGAAATAATGTTTTTTACCACGTATGCGTCTCTGCCGAGGTCAGAAAAATGTAAAAAAGTAAGTCATAATTTATTTCATTTCACCTGTTTATGATCCTGAATCGCAGCAACAGCGGGAATGTTGAACTTGTAGCAGGGGCATCCAATTTTTTTGAGCCTAGGGGATTTTGGCTCAGAAAAAGTATTTGCGGGCCAACCAAAGAAAACATTCCAGCCGAATCTTACAAGTGGAGACTTTTTTGTATTTACTTTGCATAAAATTTATTTCTGCGCAAATTTAAAAAAAAAAAAAAATTTTTTTTGCCCTCAAAAGAATTTTCTGGGAAACACGACTGCCTTATTTAGTATGCATCATATCGAGAAATACCGCACGGCCTCAGAAAATCTTTATGTGGCCGAACCGACAAGCGATTACTTTGACTGGTTTTAAAGATTGCAAAATTTGGTGTCCGTTTCAAAATTTTATATTTGATTTTTTGGTTTTTATACCGTATAAGTTATGACTTTGAATTAGAGCTGCTTGTTAACATTTCGAAGACAAGAAAGTTCCGTGAAATACTTTTTTTAGAACACCATTGCATGGTGAGAGGTAAGTTCAACCAAAAGTTTATCAATCGCGGTCTCACGTACATGAAATTCTATACTCGACCACACACTGCCATCGTGGGTCTCTGATTCATTAATCACTTCAATATCAGAATTTAAAATTGATGTTATTATGCCTGATCTTTAAATCTTTAAATATCGTGATTCCGATCTACACCAGGCCTACCCAACCTTTTACTCATCGCGGGCCAAATTTAGGTCTAAAATTTATCGCCGGAACCACAATCGATGCAGTAAATAAAGTAAAGATAAAAAAGCTTCGTTTGCTTCCAAAACAGATTCAGTTTGTAAAACCCCCTTTTTTGGTCTTGACTTTTATTTTATTTGTTTATTTTCAATAAACCCCCTTAATTAAGGTAATCGGAGGCACAAATTTAATTGAAGACCAAAAGAAACAAAAGCAGGTCTTTACTTTGATGAATAAAGCACAATACTTGAGCTGAAAATAATTATATTCCAACTTTTTTATACGCGCCATTGAAAATGTTAGAATTACTGCAATAGTTAAAGTTAATTTAGCATTTGATTAAAAATTTTTTTATCTGCCTCATCAAAAAAACTTTCCAAGTCACATGCGGGCCACGAATTGAGCAGCCCTGATCTACACTTACGATGAAATCTAGTACAAGAATAACGGCGAAAAACACAAATTTTGTCTTTAAAAGAACTTTATTGAACAATATCTGTGCCAATCCTTCAAAAAATTTTTTAATAAATTTCAATGTTGTGATAGTGATAACTAAAAGCTGACAAAATTGTCTACATTCGTAGCTGATTAAGCAACCTTATTTTGGTTTTCTTTTTAAAGAACAACTCCATGTCCTATTGTAAGCTCTGATTGTTGGGTCTTATATTTGATGCAAAATTTTCTTAAATTGTCGTATTTTAGGCAGGGTTGTGGAGTCGGAGTTTCATATTTTAGGGTGGAGTCGAAGTCAGAGTCTTTTATATTTGGTGAGATCAGATTTGCTATTGTTTTTGGAGACTCCACTTTACAATAAATTAGGGCTTCAAGATTGTGAAGTCGCAAGGGTTGTCTTTTCAGACATGCTGGAACAGGAGTCGTAAAATTTTGAATAGCTAAAGTCGGAGTTGGAGCAGTAAAATTCTAAATAGGTGGAGTCAAAGTCGAAAAAAGTTTCTCCGATATACATCCCGAATTTTAGTCACCCGTAAGTCGTTTTCAAATATAAATTTTTAAAAATTAGTTGTATGGGCACTGTACTCCTTATCATTGATGCGAGATTGTACGATAATGTGACAAAAATTCTTTCAAAACCAAAAAAACAACAAAAAATTAACCCAAAAGCAGATTTTAATAGTTCAAAAAACTAAAGTACGCCAAGCCTGTATGCCAGGTAAAAACCAAGTGTAGATCTAGCTAAATTGTCTATAAAAGAAAAAGAACGAATAAGCTAAAGTAAAAAAATCACTGAAGCGAGGTAGTAGGATAGACTAAAAACCAGCCCTTTTGCTTGAATAGCGCCACAATAACATGAGTTTTCTCAGCTCGCCAACCATTGGAATTTGTTATCCCATTATTGTTTTTTTCTTCTAACGTACTCAAACGGTATTTCTATTTTATGTATATTTATTTTTGTAAAGTATAATCAAATCTTGCAAATTTTGCTGAATTGAAACAACTGAACTCGCAACCACTGATTTTTTATTCTGTCTCTATATTTATCCTCCTGACTCGTAGGAAAGCGACGGAGGCCCTAACACATAGGGCAAGCAATTACCCCGACCTGCTTCCGGAGTTGCTGTTTGGCTTAATTTTTTTTTTATTTCGGTTTTTAGTTTTAAAGCTATATGACTAAAACTTAGAACTGCTTGCCAAGACTACCAGGCATGAGAAAGTGCCGTATTATCTTACCCAAGGACACAACGGAATGGTTCAAGTAGTTTTTGAACCCGAGACCATGTCGATCACAATCACAGCGCTCTAACCACTCGACCACCCTGCCGACAACCGATCTAACCATGTTCTAACCTACTACTGACACTATAACTCATAATTATGCAAAATTATTTTATTGGCAAAAACTATTCCACTAAGAGCATTTCTTTATTTTATAATTTAGTTATCAGCTTAAATAGGAAATTTTTAATGAATCATGCTATAATGCCAAATTAATGCCAAGAGAGCTTGGCATTAAAAAAATGTTTTTAATTTAATGCCAAGCAAAAACTAAAAATGCCAAAACTGATAACTATAATTTTAAAGAGAATTTTCTTGAAAATGTTAATTTGTCTGTATTTCAGCATTACTATGCCATTAAGCTGCAATTTTACAATCTTAAAAACAAAGCATAAATCAACAAAAAACAGATTTAGTTCTGAGCCAAAAAGTTATTTATGGTTTTGAAATTTTTTAAAAATTTGCACCTAAGATATTATCAACTTCTAAATTAGCTTTGCAAAATTTTAAGTCCCTCTACTTTTAATTTCTTAGTTATGGGGTTTTAAAAAATCATGTTTTTAGACATTAGGTGACGTTATTTTTGCGGTTTTTTGCTTATACCTCAATTCAATTTTTCAGATTTTTTATTAATACTTCAATAGAAAGATTTAGGTGAACTGCATCTGAATATAAAATATCAAGTTTGTACTTGGTAAAATACTGTCTATGAGTAAAAGAAAAAAATACTCGTTTAACTTCAATCAAAAATGGCCAAGTAAATCGAAAAAAAAGTTATTTTACAACAATTTTATACATTTGGTAGACTGTAAAGCAAGAACGTTAATCAAACGTTTTCGACACTTTTTATTAATGACAAAACGTCCAAGTATTCGAAATACAAGTTTAAAACCTTTGGTATAATGCAGAGATGCAGAGCAAATATTGTTTACACAACAGCTGCTCAATAATTGTATTGTACAACTACAACAGCACCTCAAAAGAAATAAATAAATAACCTACTTTAAGTGCAAAAATTCAACTTTCGATTGGAAAGAGAACAAACTCTAAACCAGCAAAGGTATACTTGACATTTAAATTGCACTTTCATCCGAAATATTTTTTGTTACAAAAACAGCATTGCTGTCTGGAAATGTAAATTTACAAAAGCATCTCGCGTGGAAGCAAAAAGAAATTAGAAACCTGCTGCAGTTGAAACTTGTAGCGAATGAAAACATAAATTTTTTGCTTTATACAGTAATTAACTGAAAGCAATCAAAATAAAACCTAGTTTTAGACAAAAAAAAAAAACAATGACAAGCGTAAATTAATGATAAGGAACGAATCATATTGTCTCAGTAAAAAACTTTTAATAACAAGTTATCCAGCGCAAGCGCAAACGTAAAATATAACTGTTATATCTTGTAAGACAAAACAATATTAAGTACAATACTGTAGAGATTCAGCAAACTGCATGTGGGAGAGCACAGGTCCAACCTAGTGATGGCTTCATTAGGATGCGAACGGAGGGGCGCACCAGCCTTCCTAAAAACATCAAAAAGTGGGCCCCTACGCAACATATTACTCTAATGCTTCATAGTAGCACCAGGACGGTGGCATCCCTAAAACGAGAGATCACTTTATTTTAATACACTAAAAAGTGCCCCCTACTTTTCTTGCGCTGGCCCCCTTTTTGCAAGGCCATCACCTGGTCGACATGTGCATAAGTCAGTAATTTCAGCTTGTAAAATTTAAGATTTTTTGATTTCTTGAATTTGTCCAAAAACGGGAACGCCCAAATGTCCTGAAGTGACCTTTTCGCTTTTGAAATGCACGTTTTATATGGTTGAGTCTAATTCGAAGAAAAAACAATTGGAGTGAGAGTAAAAAAGAAACAAGACCAGTTGCTCTTAGAGATAAAAAGAGAAAAAATGCCGCGCAAATTGTACTCGCGGGCCCAAACTTTTTATTAAGATGCTTCAGAATTTAGGTTCTTTTCAACCAACTAGTTTCTCTGTAAAACTAACTCTGACTCCAATCGGTTTTTCTCCGATTTAGACTTGACCGTTTCATATCGATTTTAATGGGCAGTAAAATCCATCACACCAGAGGGCATAATTACTAACTAGTCAACGTTTAGTACAATCTACACAATAATTAGAATTAATCGTATCGCAGTGCTATTACAATGTCCAGATTTGTGATAATATCACATTGTCAGTCTGGTTTAAGATTTGCGATCATTAGTTGCAGTCTGGCAGGCAAAGCGCGACATTCAACTATCTCAAAATGACGCACAATGACGTCACAACGCTGCGTGTTGGAATCTTTGCGTGAGAATTTACGCTTGATTTGTTTTAATTAGTGCACAATAATATGAACGTTAACGTAAATATTTTACAAACGATATTATACAACCCATCACGGGTAGTTTTCGTATAATGAATCAATTTGAAATAACTACAAAACACACAAACAAAATAAAGTATAGCTTGTTGTTGGGAGCATGGTAAACATTACAGAAAAGGATCAACACTTCGTGTATGCAATAAGTTGACACAAGAACACACGTGTCCTTCTTTTTTTCATCTGGATAAGATTGGCAACCTTTGGCGGACGCGAACTCGGCACGAATGCAGGTGAACCAACATGACATCACTGCGTTTTCATCAGGGCGTCAATCTAAACGCGACAAGATTGAGCAAAAGAAATAAAAATGACTCGAGCTGGAGACTTGACTTTGTTCAACGAACTTTGGTTGTGGATTGCGTAGTCAAGGGCTCGATGCTTTGCTCAAGTATATTAACAAAAGAGTTTTTTTTACAAGCCGATTCAAGGAATTACAAGCCGATTTAAGGAATTACAAGCCGATTAAAGGAATTACAAGCCGATTAAAGAAATTACAAGCCGATTAAAGGAATTACAAGCCGATTAAAGAAATTACAAGCCGATTTAAGGAATTACAAGCCGATTAAAGGAATTACAAGCCGATTTAAGGAATTACAAGCCGATTCAAGGAATTACAAAGCAGATTTAAGGAATTACAAGCCGATTCAAGGAATTACAAAGCAGATTTGATATTCATGACAACAATCAGGTTACTTTAAATTTTAAGATTTTACCAGTGCAAAAAACAAATTCATATCAAAATTTAGCCCATTTACCTAAAAACCTACTTGCATTAAAGGCATTTTCAAGCAGACAAAAATTAAATTTGATCTCCAAGCACTGACCTGATTCCTATACATCGCTTTCACATCTTGCAGATCAAGTCGTAGCTCATCGGCTTCTTCAGCTTTCTCACCGTACATGGTCAGAACAGCTTCGTACCGGGATTCGACCTCCTGGAATGAACAAAACGTCGGAAATCATTTGCACTAAACGGTGGAATTGACGATAGCATTTCATATTACATGCAAACCGTTTTTATGTTTTCTATCCGGTTTCTTGCTAATTTTGGGAAAAGCTTCAGTTTTACAGTTTCAATCAACTTTTAAAAACGGAGTCGACTGAGGCTATAAATAGCAAACTAAAATGGCAAGTTAAGATTTGCAGCTTGATGTGGAAATAGAAGACTATATAGTTTCTATACTCTTGTGTTCATTTTCCAATTCAGTCAACTACTATATATATCATAGAATAACAAGACCGCTAAAAGTTAACTTCACTCAAATGCCACCAATGATAACGTAGAATTCAAATTTGCTTTCCACAGGTGTACACGAGGCATTGTGAAATACGGTGGCCTACATTTTGCTTAAAAGTGATGCAATCGCATTGTGATGAAAAAAACAAAACCGTATATTTGCGCATGGATGAATGGAAACGCCCCAGTCTTAAACAATTGAAAAGGATTAAGCTTCACTGCCAAACCTGCTTCAGGGCACCACGAGATATCTATTAAATATTAGCTCCGTAGTTATAACAAGCACGACCTTCTATACTTGCAGGTTGTATTAAATATGTAAGCACTAAATAGTGCACAAAAACTTGCCAACTTGAATACGATTTCTGACAAGATGCCTGGTGTTAAATTACAGACAATTGTCTCTTACGGCCAAGGAATATACAAAAAAATCTTATCTGGAGTCAAAAAATCGAATTGATTACCTGCAATTTCTGCTGTAATTCCTGCATATCTTTTGTGCTCTCGCTCAGATCTTCATTCTCATTGGTCAATCGAACGATCTCCTCAGCCATTGACGATCGGGTTCGTTCAAGCGTGTTGATTTCACCCTTTTGTCAACAAAAAGTTATTGAGAAACAACAAACCGAAGCGGCCAAAGAGCGTTGCTGATCGGCTTTTAAAGAATCATTGCACAGAACTTGAACAAAGTACTTGTAACTGTTGAATCTCTCCGTCGCGCATTTTGATTTGAGACTGGAGATTTTCCATGAGGGCAGAGTTGCTCGAGCCAGACCTCAGACTTTCATAGACACCAGTTGGTTGGCCGGAGCTGCTTACTTGCCGTTCAAACACTTCAAACTAAACACACAAGTTCATGCTGGGTTTGGTCCAACTTTTTAAATGTATTTTAGAGCAACTCGATTTTTTACAAAGGGAAAAAAACAAATTTAAGCTTGCGAGCACAAATTAAAGGAGGCTTTTTATAATTATAATAATACAAAACGAACGCAACAAAAGCAGTTTCATTTTAAATTGTAAAGTGACAAGACATAGAGCCAGGGGCGCCGGAAGTGGGGGGCAGGGGGAAATTGCCTCCCTGCCTTTTAATATTCTGAAAACAGGGGGGCAGATTGTGCCTTTTGAAATTTGTCTTACAGAAATATTTTTAGATCTGCTCTACATTTAACCTATGCAATCTCGATCACCATCAAATGCAACAATGTTTCTAAAATTAAAGACATCCGTAAATCATGGTACAGTAATGAAAGTCGCGAAAATCGTAAGTTAGAGGTAGTGATGGATTTTGGGTGAGGCGAATGAGGCAGATGTTTGTTTAGAGTGAAAGAACGATTTTGAGTGAATACCTTTGATTTTGGGACAAAAATAGGAAAATCATAGATCAATTAAAAGCGAAGACTTTTTCTTTTGTTTTTTTTTTTAGAAAACACTATGATTTTGGAGCGAAAACAGGAAAATTGGAGATCGACTACAAGTGAAGACCTTTTTTTTTTTTGTTTTTTTAGAGAACACTATGATTTTGGGACGAAAACAGGAAAATTGGAGATCGACTACAAATGAAAACCTTTTTTTTTTTAGAGATTACGCTAATTTGATTGCGACATGGTTGCTATAATTGACTTTTGTTGAAGTGCCTTATTAACAAAAAAGTGCCCTTTTTTTGAAATTTGCCCCCCTGAAAAAAAAAACTCCGGCGCCCCTGCATAGAGCTTTCACGAGCAATCCTCGAATAAACTATCAACTTCTGCCCAAGTCAGCAATGTTGTAAGAAAACAAAACTTGCGTCTTATCCGTTTAACAAGTTTTGGTTCAATTGAAGAAATCTCTAAAAATTAGTCAGACATAAATTGACATGTTTAGTATCGATGCATTGCAACTCGCGGTACAAAAGTAAACTTCAAAAGTTCAAATATTTAGACAAGGGCAAACAATTCAACCAAAATAAGCGTTTCGTCGTCATAGCAACTTTAAATAAAGGTTTCAACAAAATAGGGTCCAGCAAAAGAGGATAGACGGAAAACGGATACAGATTGGAGCATCCCCCTCCAATCTCCGCACGACACCTGAATCGAGAATCAATGGTACGCAAGCATCTGCTTCCAGCTACTTACGGTGTTGAAAGCGTCGTTTGAACTTGCGACAGACTCGGCGTCGGCATTGAGCGCGCTGGCAGACGACACGACGCTGTCCGATCTGTTCATCCACAGAAGTCGCTCCTGAAATCGAAAATAACTTTTCTTACAAAGTTACGTGACAACCAAGGGCGTTGCACTCCCCCTATTCTTATGGTTTGAGGGGCTCAAGCAAAGCGCTTACGTAGCTTTCTACTTGAATTGAATACACTTTCATTGTGAAGTCCGTATTTTTCAAACAAAACTTCGTTCTTTTGGGGGTTTTCATAACATACTGAAGTCTGCAACATTTTGCCTTTAATTTTTGTTTTTATAGTTAGTAACTCTTGCTTCTACAGTACTAAATAAAAATTAAATTAAGTATTTCGATTCTCTTTCGTTGAATAAAGTGAAATTTTACAACAGCTTTGAGAGAAATGAAAAAAATAGTACAGCAGATGAACCAAACAATAATAAGCGTAAAATGGACAGCAGTTACAAATACTTAATAAATAAAAAACTTGCTTATTCAACAATAAGCAGAGATATGATAAAAAATCTGACCATCCCTTAATTTGGTGGTTCTCAACCTTTTTGTTTTCGCGGCACACTTTGATACCTTTCCAAAATTTGCGGCAGACCTGGACTAGAGTGTAGATCTTGATTTTCGTCCCTAAAAAGTACTGTTCTCTAAAAAAAAAGGTTGAGGGACAATGACCTAATGCAGTGGTCCCCAAACTACGGCCCACGAAGACTTTTTATCCGGCCCACGGAGCTCTTTTAAAAAATATATGCACCCACTCTGAGCCACAGTTGGATAGAATTATGTCGGAAATTTTGGGAGAAAAATAATGAAATCAGAGATGGAATCGAAGTGAAGACCTTTTTTTTTAGAGATCACTATGATTTTGGGAGAAAAATAGTGATTTTTTTAGTCTCTAGCTTTGGCCCAAGGAGGTCCAAAAAAATCTACACACGGCCCCTGCTCAAAAAGTTGAGACCACTGGCCTAATGTTTCTTAAAAAGTTTTGCGGCACACTTGGAAATCTTTCGTGGCACACAGGTTGAAGAACAAGGCCTTAATTCATCCCTTTCTTACTTTGGATGACCTCCGCTGATTGTAAGGGTTTTATCACAAACAAGTAATTTTTGGTGCTGCTACTTTGCTGCTGTGAAAAAAGTGATTTGTGTGGTGTTTTTCCAGCCGTTGTGGGATGTAATGTCAGATTTATCGAAATTGAGGAAAATTCACAAAACGGTAACCACCTATTTTTCTGATAATCTATAATGTACAATAGTTGATTAAAGGTTTGCTCTGCTTCTTCATTGCTGGTCAAAGCCAAGCTAAACTAATTTTTGCGAAAAAAATCCAAGATTCGCTTAAACACGGCTGCTAACACGGGAGAAAGAGACGTCACCTTTTCTTTTTGAAGCGCTTCCAACTGCGACGCGAATTTCTTCTTCTCGACTTCAGTGCGAACCTTTTCCATGTCGAGCTGATTTTCCAAAGTCAGTCGGTCGCGGCGTGATTTGATTTGAATTTCTTCTCGATCCTTCTCGCTCAGTTCCAACTCGTGACGTAATCTGGCACAAATATGTCAATTACAGATCTGATACTCTGGTCGCGACTACTAATCTATAAAACGTGTTTGCGTGGCTTTCGATTATTCTAAAACATAAATTGATCGGGGTGTTGAATATTCGATGCTGATTTGAAGGCAGCGTACGATTAAACAAAGCCGCTCGTTTAATAATTCTTGTTTTAGAACTGATATGCGCAATTAAAGCAGAAAACTCCAATTAACCTTTTTTTTATATAACTTCAACCACCACCACTGAATAGTCTTCTATAAAAAAAAAAGCGGATTGACTTACCTAGCTAGATTTTCACTGTATTTTCCAGCGCTCTCTCGCAATTCCTTCACTTCCGTGTCAAGCAGCATTTTCTCGCTATTCGATTCCTTTAATTGCTGCTCCAAAGACGCAACACGTGACTTCAAATCAACCAATGACATTTGCAAGGAGCGCTCTTTTTCTTGCGAAGCCACAAGCTGCACTTGTGCTTCACCTAAACAAAATTTTAAAACTTGAAAGCCGACTGAAAAATTTTAGAATAGAAATTTGGCAAAGTTTATGACAAAAAATTTATAATTTATTTGCATGCTCTGGTTGGAAAGCAAGCCTCCCATTATTACTTATTTCGCACGCCAAAGCGTGTCGCAACTTTGCAGCTCCCGTGCTAATGCGGCTGGACAACACAGCCGTTTACGCAGTAATCTGTTGCAGAAAAGCAAGTTGTTGGCAACATTGTGTCAGATTTTACGGCCAGGAAATTAAACCTAAACTTTTGGCTTTTAACCCTTTGAGGGATGTAAAAATTTGATTGTAAAATAAAAAGACAATGGCTTAATAATGATGTCACAAATATCTAAAAATTAGAATTATAATGCCTTCACAAAAGTGCTTTTGTGACGTTTCAATCACAATCATGGTGCACATATGTAACACTGTCCCTTAAAGGGTTAACACATGGCACCCAGTAGAGATGAATGTTTTTGGGGATCCCAAAATTGCTTTTTTAGCTAGGTTTGCACTTTGATCAAAAATTTTAATACGAAAAACTAAAATCTAAAATTTTAAAATCAAAATCAAAAACTCAATTGCTTGGGGTAGCCCCAGCAATTGAAAATGGGGGACCAGGCCGTGGAAGCTGAGTAACTTAATTGACCAGGTGGCTGAAGATATTAATTATTTTTTATGGCCACGGAGCTAAATTTTAATTAAACATCTTTACGGCTTACGAATATCTAAGTAGAAGTGGAGCAAATATAAAGTCACCGATACTGCGCAGCTTTCCAAGAGCCGAAATTTATCTATTCGTCCAAAATAAATTTACGAAGACGCTGCAAAGTGAAAAATATTTTTAAGACTTACTTAAGCGTGAAGTTAAGTTTTTCTCGAGGGCTTCCCAAGTCTTCGACTGAGCGGAGTGAGTGCTTTGCAAGTTTTCCATTTGACGGAGAATAGGACGGGTTGACTCCGATATACTCTCGCTCAGTTCTTGGTTTCGCATTTCTGATTCTTGCAAGCGCTAAACAGATTATTTTCTTATGCTAGCGCCAACTCTCCACTGCAGTGTTGCCAAACATTAAGCAAATTTATAAACCTGCGTGTTCGGCGTAATTACTAAATTACAACCATATGCTTAAACAATAGGAGGAAAACCTGCGGGGCCCAAGAGCTTTTTGTGCTGTCTCCATGACGATTTAAAAAACAACAGCATTGCGTGTCAATGACTACTACTGATAATAGAAAGCCTTTTTTATCTTAGGAGTCAGTAAATTTTAGAGAGGAAAATCAAGAAAACCAGGACAGATTCAAAGTAATCACGCTATTTTCATGAGTAATTCAACTTCAGCAGCCTTTAATAACCTCCACCTCTGATTTAAACTGTGGGGTATAAAAATATGAACAGTTTTAAATCAACTAGCCATTCGGACTCCATTAGCATAACAATTACAAGACCTCAATTGTAAACAGAAAATCGAACACTTTGATACAATATTTAAGTCACACCGATGATTGTTTGCTCAGGTGTCTACTTGCCTGTTGTAAATCGCGAATTTCTTTACGGAGTTGGTCTTCTTTTCTGGCGTACACCGCTTCGTTTCGTTCCAAAGAATCCCGTAATTCATCCATCTGCGATGTAATAGCTCTTTCATACAAAAATACTATCTTCTCGCTCCTATACTGCCATTATACATTAAATTTTTAAGTAATTCACAGCTAGTATCAACAATCAAATAAACACAGTATTAACAGTCGAGAATAAAGTAAATGAGTCGATGCCTTTTAATGAATAAAGTTGGCACCTGCAGCATTTTCATATGAAGTTGGTGTTCGTGATCTTGCTGGAGTTTCGCGACTTCCTGTTGCATTTTCTTCATGACGCTCGATTCATTTTCTTGCAATTCCGCTTCTCTGTCGCTCTGCAGCGCAGCCAGCTTCTTGTTCAAATCCGCGAGATCTCTGTGAAAGAGCAATGAGAAAAACAAGGCAAACGATAAGTGATTGACAGAGAGAGAGAGAGAGAGAGAGAGAGAGAAAGATTTGATTGACGCGAAAGAGAGAGATTAACTATTACAGTACTTGATTTAGCAACGGAATATCACATTCGATAGACTCCAAAGTGAAGTTTGAAAGGTTGCAGACCAAGATATTTTTTTAAACCTTTTAAAAATTTTTATTTTTTATAGGAAAGTACGCTTATAAAAGATTAAAAATACCACAAATATGCTATGATGCACTAGTAATTTTTTTCAGCAATAAAACCTAAAAAAACGATATAATTGGCAAGGAATAAATGTTTTTATTTATTACATATAATGATTACGTAAAAAAAAAACTAAAAGCAATCAAAGGTCGTTTTCTTGCCTACCACTGCGCTGCTACTGATTTTAGTGACACAAAATGTACTGAATTTATTCACTACTGTATTATTTATAAGCTTAACCAACAGAACTTTGCAGTGGCACGAGTGTTTTGCCACAGAAATGATGAAGCCGGGTTTGATTTTGACATGGTTTTCAAACAAAAATTTTAATTTGATATCAAACCCCGTAAAGCTAACTATGCTAGTTACCACGGTAAACTAAATAATTAAGCCTTTATAAGCCTACAATTAATTTAAGTTAACTTAAAGAGCTTTGCGTACTTGTAAGCAGCGTCCAGCGTAGATTGAGCTGCTCTCTTCTTTTCTTCGGCGTCTTCGAGCTTGTTCTTCATGGAGGTCCACTCTGCCTCTCGCTCCTGATAAGCCTCAGAAAGTCGCTTCGCCGCTCCTCGGTCTTCTGAACTTTGACCTTGGACCTCTGTGAGTCGCTGGGAGAAAAAGTCATATCAACAAAACTAAAACATTCTATCATAATTAGTTGATTGCTCAAGAAAACTTCAACCATGACGTCAAATAGCTTGAGTGAATTAGCTTGAGCATACAAGCTTAATGAGAAAATACGAAACTTTCGAATAGCTGTGAGCATTACTACCAATAATATACTAGCAAAAAGCCTCTTAACTTTTAAGTAAACTCTAATATGAATTAATGCTTCTGCCTTGAAGCTTCTGGCAACAAAAGTTTATCATATAAGCTTGTTTGAATTCCAAGTAGCTTACTCAAGCATGAATGACGTATTGACGCTAGATTTCGTTCCTGGTTAAGGTTTTCTTGTTGTAAGTAGATTTTTAACATCAAACAATTTAATAATAGCTTTGGTCTGAAGAAACTGAATGAAAAAAACACATATCTTTATTTAGAACATATTACGTAATAAAAAATGTTTACTGGAAACAAAAGTTTCTAGACGTAAAAAGCGAAATTAATAAGTCAGAACGAGTCGGTTCGGAGATGCAAGACATTGTAATAACACACTGGGTAAACTCAACTTCATTTTTTGTGTTTATTATGGGTAAGCAACTTTGCTGGAGTATTTCGTTGGTTTGGATCTGTGCCAGTTTTTGACGTGGTAATGTTAGTTTCGATGGATGAATGTCATAAGGTAGGGTGCAATTGACTTCTCTTATTGCAAATATGCCATATTCAGCTGGTTGTGGTGTAAAAATTGTTGCTGAATAGTTTTGTCTACGTCTGTTAAGGAGTGGAGTATTACTGAACTTCGTGAAGATATAGTTGAATAAGTCATTGGACCTTACGGTGTTGAGTGTCGGTAGCGTGGTCAATTGGTTAAAGCGTCGTGATTATGATTAACATGGTCTCAGTTCAAAACCTACTTGAGCCATTCTGTTGTGCCCTTGGGAAAGACACTTTACGACACTTTCCTCTGCTTGGCGGTCTTGGCAAGCAGTTCTAAATTTCAGTGATATTTCTCTAAACCTAAAAAAATAATTTCAAGCGGACAGCAACATCTTCGCATATCCGAAAGCAGGTCGGGGTATTGCTTGCCCTATGTATTAGCGCCTCCAACGCTTTCTTGCGAGTCAGGAGAATAAATAAAGATGAAATTCTTAAAAAATGTCAGCGATATGTCGTAGTTTGCAAGAAGTGGGGAGTGGAGTTGAAATTGAAAATATTGCTATTTGAAGATCATTATCAGATTATCACATTAATTTTAAAAAATGTACAAAATTTTACGACTCATTAAATAAATAAGAGTAATTTTCGACTGTCGCACGGTCGATGACTTACCGACTTGAGATTTTTATTTTCCTCTTTTAATTTTTCGCTCAACTCTTTCAGTTCTTTAACAGAAGAATCTTTATCGGAAAGTTTCGTTCTTAGCTTTTTTATAGTGTTATTTAGCTGGAGATGTTGTTTCGAGAGCGTTTCGCCTGAAAAGGCAACAGGGTCAACCGCGGTGTTTTAAAGATTGCCGCAGCTATCGAAAAGATGCGGAGCGAATTTGAATTTAAGCGACGAAAAAAAAAAATGATTTGAAATGTAACTTTACAGAAAACAGCACAAAAGTCATTGCATTTAAATTAAAACGGTTTTTAACTCGGATGAACAACTCGAAACAATAATTGGAAACCTTCTTCCAGTAGCCCTTGAATGGATTCTTCTTTTTCGGAGATCAGATTTTGAACTTGCTCGTTGGTTAACCGCGTAGAAAGCTCGCTCTGCGCGCTCGCAAGTTGATTTGCAAGTTCGCTCTTTTTCAACTCCAACTCCTGAAACAGCAAAGTTTTATTTAGTTATTCTTGTTGCGGACAACTAAATTGCAGTACAGTCTTAATACTGTTAAAACTGAAATTGCCGATTTAGATACAGCGACACGCAAATGCTAAAAATTAATTTGAGGAGTATCATTTCGGCGATTAATAATGATGAGGATGATCATTTCGGCAACTGGACACCACAAAAATTTATTGATTCAAATCAGAAGTCTCAAGTGGACCACATGTTTGAGACCTCTGGCTAGTTTGAAAGTACTTTGCCAGCATTGTCAAGCGCCATAGTAATGGCGATTGTGATCGACATGGCGCGGGTTTGACTCTCGGTCGTATTCACTGTTATGCGCATGTTGGAGCAACTTTCTGGGGTTGAAGATTTTAATAAGAAGCTTTAAATTTCTTTAATATTGCTCAGTAAAAAAAAAAAGAAAAAGGACAAGGTAATTTTTTGACTATTGCTCTTAGCTTTATTTAACATATTTCTTGTTGTCCTGCATGTAGAAAGATACACAGTTGCAACGATGATGAAAAGGATGCTATGTGTCAGAAGCAAAACTTTGTTAAGTATTTCCGACATTTTTAGCTCGAAAAATATCAAAATTACGTAGACTTAAAACGTGGCAAGACTTGCTCAGTGAGCTACCAGAATAAACTGTCACTTTGCCTGTAACAATGCTAAGTGAAAAGGGATGTTGGGAAATGTGTTTTGATACATATAAGTAGAAAAATCATTTCCAAAAAATTCTATTTTTAAAATTTAATAGTAACTATATCAGTCAGAAGTGATCAAACCTGATTAATTTACGGCCAATCAAAAACAGTTTTATCCATGCCGTACCTGCCGGGGGGGCAGGGGGGAAATTACCCGCACCTTTCCAAAATTTGGGCAAATTCGTAATTTTTCGGGCAGTGACAAGGAAATATTTGGGCAAAGCCAAAATTTTTCGGGCAGTGATAAGAAAAATTTGGGCAAAACCAAAAATTTTCGGGCAGTGATTTTGAATTTTAGGACAGCGACAATGATCAAATGCAGAAAATAGTTATCAAATTCAGGTAAAAACTTTTTTTTTGGGGGGGACGAAAATCGAAAAATCTCCAAGAATTTCAGACAATTTTTTTGTCATATCCGTAAAGTACTAGAAAATCATGACTTGGGCAAATGTCACAAAATTTGGGCAAAACTTCACCGCCCCCCAAATTTCTTTTGGCTGGAACAGCTATGGCTTTATCTTTTCTTGTTTCACATAGAGTGCTAAAAACCAAAAATCAGAAACAGCATCATACGAAAAAATACTGTAGTTTTGCTTCAACACAATCCCTTTTTGCATAAAGCATAAAAAATATGCTGTCAATGGGGAAAAAACTTATTATTAAACCAGCTAGCGAGCATGGCAACAATATTTCTGCCCAGTCATAAGAAAATATGTCGCAAAAACAGATCCAAATTGCCGACAGAAAAAAAAGAATAATATGAGCAAAAAAATACTGCAACGACATCAACAACCCTGCAATGACACAGCAAACAAAATTTGCAACATTAAGTAAAGAAGTAGAAAAAAAAAGTTTTTTAAACCCTCTCACTTGAATTTGTTGCGATAGATTTTCAATTGTATTAAATGCGTTCTGCTGGCGCTCGCTAAATTCCTGCTCCTGCTTCGCTCGTAAATTGTTCAATTCATTTCTGCGCAGGAAGCCGATTATGACGTACACAATAGATACACGGCAACAATAAAAATCACATTTTTTATTGTAATTGTTTGAAACGAGAAAAAAAATAGCTGGAGCTTGCTGCAAGTGAACAAATGGCGGATTGTGGAAATTGCCGCCTATTTTTTTAAAAAGTAATCCACATGTCTAGTTGGCAACGTCAATATACTGGCATCACGTGAGATCATAACAAACCTTAAAACGGCGCTTGGTAGAATGCGCATTAATTAAATTAGTGGTTCTAAAAGTTTTTGCTACATTTCTCCCTTTCAAGACCATCATTTCCCCTTATAAAAAAAATACCTCAATGATCAAAGTAAAGAATTTTTTGTCTTCATCCAAATTTGTGAATCAAATTCCAGTTATCCCAGAATGTACAAAAATTAGCATTCAATTTTAAATCTTTCTCAGATTTCTAAATTTTTATTTATTTTATTTCATCTCTATATTTATCTTCCTGACTCACAGAAAAAAGCATCACAACCAGTGGTGGATATTCAAATTCAGGGGCCCAAGGCAAGGATTTCCAAAATTGATGTTCTCTAAAAAAGAAAAAGAGCTTTGATCTCGTCTTTCACTTTTTTCTCCCAAAATCATGGTGATCTCCAAAAAAAAAAGTCTTCACTTCGATTTCATCTCTGATTTCTCTATTTTGCTCCCAAAATCATGCGGGCTTTATCGGTGCTGTTTAGGGTTTCAAATCAAATTCAGGTTCGGGTCTGAACTAGTCTGCCAGTTTACACTCTGTTTCCGGTGTAGACTGTAAACATCCACATTTTTGTTTAAACTATTTGGAGGTGCAATTTTTCAGGTCAAATCGCCCTAAAAAATCACTGAACTATATTTGTGAATAGGCTACTTGTACTTGGTGGTGCTGGAAAAAAACAGATAAAATGAAATGCACGTGATTATGAAGAAAATTTTTGTGATGAGGTTAATAAAATGTTGCTTTAATCTAACGTGTTCTGTCTTTATTGGTAGCTTTTAAATCAGGGGTCGGCAACCTACGGCCCGCGGGCCAGATTCGGCACGCCAAGCAAAATCATCCGGCCCGTGACATGTTAGTTAGATATTAATGGGATACGGCCCACAGCATAGATTGTTTGCAGTACTTAACCATTTCAAACAATCTATGGGGCAATAAAACTATGATACATCTAGTTGCAACAGGGATGCCAAAACGCTTCATTTTTAAGTACAAATCTGGTGTAGAACAAAAAAGTTTAAGTTTTAGTCAACTAAACTTTACATTAAGTTTTAGTGACGTTGCTTTTTTCACGTCTAAAAAAAACTAGTGAGATCGAAAAAAAGTTTTTATTTCAAATTTGTATGACGTTGCTCTATTTACGTCTACAGATAAAAAGTGAAGACCAAAAAATAGAATATGAAAGCTATCAGCTGTTATTATGTCGCAGCAAATCACGGTCGTACACGCAAATTTTTTGTTGCACTCCTGTGTTCAGGGTTGCCAACTTAGCCCTTTTTATGATTTTTAGCCAACTAAATTTTATATTTAGCCCTGACGTATTTTTTAGCCCTAAAGCGGAAAATTTAGCTTTATTTTTAGCCAGTTTAAAATTATCCTGATAAAGATTTATTAATGTGTAATCTTGTAATTTTTTGTCTTGTTATCCTCGGTTGTCGCAGTCTTGCTATATTTTACGTCAACAGGGAGAGCGACGGCTGAGGCAAAGAGCACAACAATCTTGAATAAAACTTTATGAACCAATCACAGAAATCTCTGAAATTTGAAAATTTAACCTGCCGAGTTGTGCAACGTTGGTACAAGTGCCAATGCCTATAGGACCAGACCAAAAATGTGTTTTTGATTTTTCTTAAAACTTTAATTGCATTGTTCAGCTCCTATTAAAATGCAAAAAATAACTTGTTTGTAGCAAATGCTGCCGTAAATATGAATTTCCAACTCAAGTTTTGGAGAAAATTGACACGTGTCAAAGCAGCTCTATTCATAATGAAATGCAAGTAGATGAGGATAAAATGCTTTTAATGCTTTTGAAGAAAATAATAAATTTTAATCAATTAATTAATTCAATAAATGCCAAGATTTGACGCTGTATGTTAAGTTATATCTAGATAAAACTTTTTTTATTTAATTTAGCTCTTTTTTTAAAAATTTAGCCTTTTAACCCTTTGACAGTCCCGTGCATCACATGTGATACACAAGGCATTTAACTCACACGTCTTGAAAACCCCTTAGACTGTCAAGGGGTTAAAGCTCTTTTTGCTGTTTAATGTCTACCTCAGTTGGTATGATTAGAACCGAAAAAGGAACTGGAAAAAGTGCGGCCCGCCATAACGTTTTAAAATTGGTTTTTGGCCCGCGACATGCAAAAGGTTGCCGATCCCTGTTTTAAATCTTCGTCATTAAGACGGCAGATACCGGTAAAGAGTACACTAAAGTCATGTCCACAAAGTTACACTAAAGATATGCCGTGTTTCTTTGTGTTTGACAGAAAGGTGTAATAACGCTTCGATAACGTTTTGGCATCCATTTGAAGCAAATTACCACAATGTAGTAATAAAAATATTAAGTTTAACCAGAGGTTCCAAACTCTTTTTAAATCATGGACCCCCTTTGCTCTAAAAATTATTTGGTAGTCCCAATACAAAAATAGGTAAGATTTTTTCGCAAAAACCAAAGTTAAGACCTTTCCTTTTGGTCTTTGCTTAAATTGAATAACCGATTTTTAGTTGGTCAACGTAATAAATTCAAATATATTCCGTTGAAAACAAAACGATGACAAAAAGTCAACATTTCGATCCATCCAGCATTTTAAGGCAGAACTAATTTACAAATCAATGTGATAACATTTTTTGTGTTCACTTAAATTTCTACAGAAAATATTTGAAATCAATACGCAGTCAAATAGAAATTGGTTCTCCAATTCAGGTAAAGACTAAAAAAAAGAAAAAGATCATAACATTAATTTGCAAACAGTTCCACTCAAAAATGCCGGTTGGATTAAGGTCGTGACTTTTTTTCGTTTAATGAAGTTGAGGTCTGAATTCTAGTTCTCAGGGAGGTGTAATAAAAATCATTTGTAGATTGTGTGGTCTTGTAGACCAGTGTATGGTAAACTTTTTGGCTTGCGGACCCCTGTTTGCGAATCTTTTTTTACGGACCCCAATCTTATGTCACATCAATTTTTTGCCCAACAAACAAGAAAAGATAATATAAACCCAAAAATAATTAATATAAAATCTGTTAAAAAATAAATCGTCATAAACAGGTATACCATTTTTTCGAAGGGGCAAACGGGGACGCTCGTTAATAGAAAAAATTTGTCACTGAAAATAAGTGCTCTCTAAAAAAAAGGTCTTCTTATTGAATCTGTCTCAGATTTCACGGTATAAACCACTTTACCAAGTATATATGTTTGACAAATTTTGTACTATCGTTGCGAACCCCTTGTGTTGTCATCATGGACCCCAGTTTGGAAAACCCTGCTGTAGACCACCAAAATAATACCACGGACCCCATTTCGTAGTTTTTCGTGTGGACCCCTAAAACTTTCTGAGGACCACGGTTGAGAACCGGGGATAAGTGAACATGCCAATTGGCCAAAAAAAGTAAGTGGATTAAAAGCTATTTCTACTTCAGATAAAACCTACCAAGTTGTCAAATCCTATGTCAATCTATTTTGAGTCAAGTCAACTAAAAGAAATCTTGAATAAAACATAGAAGCGAAAACCGAGGTCATAAATTCAACAACGAATTTAAATCCAACCTGAGATTATCGTTTTCTTCGTTTAACTTGGCATTGCTCAAGCTAAGAGTTAAAAGTTGTTGTTCGTGCGCTTGGATTTTCTCGCTGGTCGATTTGTCTTCGGGCGGTCCGGAATGCAAGTCGTCGCTTTGCTGTGACTGAAAAGTCAGCTACGTCCAAAAAGTTATAGTCTTAAAAAGTTATAGCCAAAAAGTTTTCGACGTGGATCATAGTCTTTTAACAAACTTAATACGATCAACAAAAATTAAAATAGCGATTACGACGTCAAAAAAATAATCACAAAAATTTTGTCTGGTGACTGGTTACGTCTAAGTAACAAGCGAAATATCTTTTTAAAATTTCATTTAAAATTTCAAATGTTGATCGGCTCTGAACGTTTTTTTAAGCAAAGCCAATGATTAAAATCCATATAACAAAGAAAACGATAACATTTGTAATCTGGGTGTTTTTGTACAAAATGGTGCTTTTAGTAACAAAATGTATGCTACTCAACAACATCATACTTATAAACTTAAATAATGTTGATTGACTGCACCAAATACATTGCACTAATTAACCTACCTGAGGAATCTCGGAATGCTTTGAAGTGTCCGGAAGAGACGGAGGTGGTATTTCATCTGAAACAAATAGAATAGAAAACAATGTATAAGGTAGATCACAAACTCTTTGTTTCTTGTAAAAGTATATCATTTGAAAAGACTTTGGAAAAACATAAAAGTATCATATATACTGCTTAATTTCGTTTTATATAAAGCCATTCAAAGAAATATAAAATATAAACAAAGAAAAAACTTTTTAGTAATTTAACATGTTTACTGCAGTTTCATCTTTAACGAAAATTTTAATGAAAAGCTTAAACACAAAAATCTACTGGAATAAAAAACTAATAAACAAAACTAATTTCTTTTACAAAATATTAAACAACATGGTTATGTTGAGTTAAACATATACAAACTGAATAGCACAGTATGCTTACCTGGCACAAATTGATCATGAAAAGTTTTTTTTTCCGAACAATCAATCACGGAGGGACTAATTACCACAGGAGAAATAACGTCTTTATCGTCTCTTTCATCCGTAATGTTTGGAGGATCTGAAATTTCTTCATCTAACACAGTTTTGGCTTGTTCTCCGTCGGAGACCTTATCACGTGATGTTTCTTCGTCATCATTAAAAAATGCAATGTCATTTTTGCCTTTAAGATCGACATTATCAGTCAGAGCTGGAGACAAAGGAAAAGAATCTTCGACATTTTCATAATAAGGAACAAGCGGTGAGTCCGTTTCGCTTTTTTTAACTTCTAAAAGAAACAGTCAGAAGGTGAAGAAAAAAAGACATTGTTCCAATCAAGAAATCGAATATATTATTTAATTTGCACTTTTATGGTCACAGATGACAACCAAATAAAATTTTAAATGGTTTTTAAATAATGCGAAAATTGTTTAGCAGTATAAACACAATTTTTTTCCGTGTAAAATCGCAAATGAGCGCTAATTTAAACTGCAAGTAATTAAATAATTTGTAAAAAAATTTCTTATAAAAATTTAATTCAAGAGCTATATTCTTGCAATTAAGCGAAGCCGAGAGCAAGAAAAAAAGTCAAAAGACATTTAATTATTTAAAGCGTATCGACGTTTAACCTGTTAATGACAAATAGAAAAAAACCTTCAATCCGAAATCAAAACTTCCATAACATCCGTTTCATACGCAAATGCGTGTAACAAATTCGCATTGATATCTTGGTAACATTACGGCTGGTCAACAAAGCCACTGAGGTGTAACTGCAGCAGCACTGACAAGCAATCGCTAATCCGCTGTCCGATTCGGGCGTGATTGAACCCAGATTTTACATGCCGCAGGTGGAATAATAATCACTGTTGGACAATGGAATGACATAGTTCTCTCACCATTTCCGGTTTCGATCTTGGAAGCAGAATTCTGTCGAACGTGAAGTGACGCGGCACCGTCGCTGCTGCCAACCTACGAAAATATGAAATAAATCGTAAATTGCCGGTGGTTGCTACATAATTTTTACCTCAGTTAATACATGGCACTGTATAAAATAATTGCATCATTGTAAGAAATGTTGAAAAAATGGCGATCTGGTAGTGCTCATAGAAATATGTCACCAAAGCCGAAATTTAATCGAATCAATCCATAACAAATACGATGCCATATAGAAATTTTTTGTTCGTTTGTTGATTATAAAATGTACAGAAATTTATTTTTCTGTTGACTGGAGGTATTTGAATACAATGAATAAATTTTAAAGTTTATATGGATAAACTATTTTTATCAAATTGTGAGAAAAATTCATACGTGAAAATTCTACTGGGACTAAAAGACCCATTCTTATTGCGATCATTGCCAAAGCTCAACGGGGCCATATTTCGGGTGATCACAAAGTTTATAAATTTTACTTTCAATGAGACGAGTTTAACAAATACCCACAGAATGAGGGGAGGAGCAACAGCCGCTGATCTGGCCAATATCAGACGCTTCTTCACTTTCGGCAAGATCAGGGGAAATTCCTTTGCGACTGGCGGAGTCGGTGTTCGTCATTTGCAAACGACAATCCAAGTCGTTCATTTTCAAAACTAAACAGTTTAAAACGCGGTGCTAGCTGCTTGTAAAAGTATATTTGTAATCAAGCCAATTAAAGGGTTTTTAAAAGCGAAAGGCTTTAGGAGACAGCAGTTGTCTTCATAGTGCGTTTGGCTGTTAATGAGTTTATGCATGTTTTTATGTCCACGTATTAAACCAAAATGAAAGTAATTGTACTTTTAATCAAACAGATACTAGGGACAAACCGAATCCGGCTTTAAATATTTGAATTAAATTGGCCAATCTAAAATTAGAATGACAAACTCCTTTTGGTTTTATATACACAATATCTGTAAGAATTAAAAACAAGTGTTGAATATAAAGAAGATGCATCACTTTGAATCTTATAGTATAGAGAAACTTCCTGTATAGCCAGGATTACAATTTCGTGCTTTTTTTAAAGATTTGTGCTTATTTTTTAAACATTGTCTTACAAAATTTTAAATGTGCTTATTTTGAGGGGCGCCAGAATTTCCCATGTCAAACATTGACTAAATAGAGATTTTAATGAACACTGATTGAAAGTGATGACGTTTTTTTTTAAAAATTATTGCGTCTTTGAGAAAATATAGATTTTGTACACTGATTAAAAGTGATGGTCTTTTTTTGGAGGGGAACAAAAATAGAGATTTAGCTGTAGTTATTTTTTGGTCAGTTCGGATGGTAACCCTGTGTACAGCAATGGTTCCCAACTCTTTTCTAGTTACAAACCATTTTCAAAAAATTGTCAAGACTTTAAATTCTAAATCTTGACTAACAATTTTTTCAAGTTTTAGTTTTAATTCTGTCGCAACTCTAGCTGTGTACTCGCGGACTCCCTGTAACCTTTCTACGGACCCTTGGTTGACAATCATGCTGTATAGTGTATATAGAAGTCAAGGTTAAGGTTTAAAAAACATGAAATTTAGTAAAAGTTTTCATACCTGCAGATGCTTCACTGACATTACTTTCATGGTCAAGTATCTCAATTTCGCTCGAAGTGGTCGTCGATCCACAGGGTGATTCAGAGACTTCAACTTCAGCTGAAAGCTGCAAAAAATGGTTAACTGGCAATGTATTAGGCAAAAAGGTTTTTAATCATTGACATTTTAGATCAAGGGTGCCCAACCCGCGGCCCGCGAAGCCTTTTCGTGCGGCCGGCCAAGGAATTTTTAATCAGATGCTCAATCATCTTGAATTATCGCATTCTTTCTAAACTTTCTCAACCAGTGTTCCGAGATTCCCAAGTATGCCGCCAAACTTTTTAAAAAACACTAGCCAGCGATGTCCAACCTACGGTAAGTAGGCATTTAATCGACAAAGCCTGAATCAGAGTGAAGACCGTTTTTTTTTTAGAGAACACCTGTTTCCGAGACGGAAATCAAGAAACCTGGTGTAAGTGCGTCGTAACGTAAAATTTTAAAACTAACTTGTAAGAAAACATCACTCTGATTACTGTAGCGATTGTGGCCCAAGGTAAACTTACAGACGAATATTTGGCCCGCGACGAGCAAAAGGTTGAGCACCCCTGTTCTAGATCAATTTCAATATACACAGTAATTATACTTGTAAAGCAGTTAAGCGGCAAACTGTAAGTACCGGTACCAATAATTTTTTTTTTAGAAGCAATTGCTCAATATTACGTTTGCTGTTTTTGCATATATTCGATGTAACTGATTTCTTTAATATTTTTTAAATTCTTATTTTGCGCAAAACAATTTTAAAAGTGCATTCGGGAAAATCCTGATGGCTTTACATTAAATCATATTTAGTGGTAGTTTAGTTTTTTTCGTTTAATCTCTATATGTTATCTTTCTGACTCACAGGAAAGCAGCGGAGGCACTAAAAATATGGAAAGCAATTACCCCAACCTGCTTTGGGGGATGCCAAGATATTTATGTCCGGTTGAAGTTTTTTATTTGGCTTTTTAGTTTTATAGAGACATGATTGAAATTTAAAACTGCTTGCTGAGATTGCCAAGTTGAAAAGTGCCGTTTAGTGTCTTTCCCAAGGACACAACAGAATGGCACGAGTAGGTTTTGAACAAGGATCATGTTGATCACAATCAACGCGTTCTTAAACACTCGACCACGCTGCCGATATTTGTTGTTCTTGGTGAAACTGAGACGCAATAAATGTCGCGACTTTTTCGAAAGTTTTTTTTTTCATAAAACTGTTTATTCTCGTTAATTGTTTTCTGAATAATCTTTTTTGCATTGCCAAACTCTTCAATTAAATATAATACTGTTTTGCGGCAAAAATCAAAAGAATGTTGGGAGGATAATTTTAATTTTTTTGTTTAACAAAAGCTATTTTTATTAATTTTTGGCAAGCTTCTAAATATGTAAGGGAAAGACGAGGTTTACACCACAGATAGTGTTGCCTTAACATGAATGTATTGACTTGGGTAGACATACAGTTCCACCTCAAGAGACTGTGATTGGGCAAGAGTTTTGTTTGGTTTCTGCTGCAATTATTGGATACTCTTGGAGGCCTTTGTAAAACTTTTAAGCTTTGCTTTAAACTTGTGCCATATAATACTAATTGTCAAGTAAATATTAGCGTCAATGCTAAATAAAATAATTTCAGCTAGCAAAATATTAGCAGTAAAGTTTAAATCCATGACATAAGAAACAACAAACTTCAACAAAATAAAGCACCTGAAAATTTGTAGAAGTAACAATAGAATGAGTGATATTATCTGTAGATTGAGCGATATCATCTATAGAACTCGTGATATCAGATTGTGGACAAGAAAAGGCTTCTTTACTTGCTGATTCTAAAATGTAATTATTAAAGATGATGAGAATATTGAAAAGAAATATCAGAAATTTCCCTAAGAAAACAAAGCGCACCTCAATAGGAATAAATCAATTGTGAAAAAAATTATTAAATTAAAATATTTTTAAGCAACCAGGACAATTATCATTAAATATTTTAACACAAAAACTTAAATATACAGTAGAATTTGCCTAAGTCGCCACTTTAAAGGGAACAGAAAAAATGGCGACTTAGGCAAACAACAGTTTGGATATGCATGGGACTACACAAACTTGGGATGCTTTTGATTTTGCAACAGCTGAACGTTTGAGAAACGAAAAACACAAACAAAACTACTTTTTGGATTGCTGTACAATAACTTAACTTTATTAAGTATTTATTATTATTATTACTATACTACAATAACTTAACTTAAGTATTTACTTAAACTCAAGATACACTCATGATGTAGTCTCAAAGAAAAGAATAGGGTTAGGGTTAGGTTAGGGATCCAAGATTTTTTGGATCCGAACTGTAAAAGATCCGAGATTTTTTACTGTTCTGCATTTGCCGAGGACTTGTTCATCATGTATGAGCGTGTTTTGGTCATTGTACCATATGATTCTCCCCCGTTTTCTTGATACATCATATAATGTTGCAGCTTCTTTGCCATATTAAGAGCATCTTTTACAGATGGAAATAACACTAAATCTTCTTAGATGTTCTTGGTCTATTTCTTTTAATTGTATCACCTGCTTTCTCTTTGATTTCACACAAAAAGCATTCTTCTCTAATGATCTGCCTGTTTATCAAATTTTCACTCACCCACTAACTAGTATTGCAATTTATTTGAAATAAGCTGACGGCTAACTTAACTAAACTAAAATTGATGAAAACAAAAGTGATAAAATAATTAGGTTATAAAAGAAGTTTGTAATGCACAGTAGGATTGTGTGACATCAGTAAGAATCGTAGACCGATAGGCAAAACAAATGTAGTGGTAGCAGACTAAAAGTTTAGAATGTAATCACACTGAAAAAGTTTTTATAGGGTTGACAACTTAGGCAAATTTTTTCTGCTCATGGTGAACAAAAACGGTGGCGAGATAGGCAAAGATAACTTAATCAAACTTGATAAATCACAAAACAATAGGCTCTCAGCCGAGACCAAGTGATATATGGTGTATTAGACACACTAGCAACTTAGGTAAGTTCTACTGTATATACAGCACACAACATATGAATCCAATAATAAAAATACCATTAGCTGATTTTTACAACACAAATTTTACCATCTTTTGTGAATGCAGACTGGCTAATACTTAAAGATTCTTCAATAACAGACAGTTTTTCTTCGTTTACATGGTCGCCAGACTGATTTCCATTTAGTAATGATGATGGACTAATCAAACTTGACAATTGTTTTTTATGGTCAACTTTTGGGCTTGAATTCCAACTAAAGTCCAAATCAGTTGAAGCATTGGATGGCTTTATAGTTGTATTGCTTTCATTAGTTAAATTCTGTTTACCAGCCAAGGAAAAGTTTAGAGAAGAAGCTTCTTTCTTTGATTCATCATTGCTATAAAAAAAAAACAATTATCAAAACAAACTAAATACCTACAAAATTTTTGTACAGCTACCAAAAAGTTGAATTGATACTAATATTTAAAAAATTAAAAAAAAAAAAAAATTTAAAATCTTATAGTTATACTATTATATTATATCAGTTTGAAGTCACACATACACAAAAAAGCCTATTAATGGTTTTTTGTGCCATGAGCAGGGAAAATTACATTCGTAAATTAAAAAGATAATCAGATGCCAAATTCTGTATGCACTATTTTTTATTCACTTATTCTTATTTTTACTTGCATTGAACTTGAAATTACTAGGTAGTGCAGATTAAAATAAGATTGTGAATAAGGAAGCACAGACTAAGCAAAATATATTATTACATGCACATTATCAGTTGCATTTCATTTCATCTCGTCTCTACTGTATATTTATCCTCCTAACTCACAGGAAAGCATCAGAGGTGCTATATATAGGACAAGCAATTACCCCAACCTACTTTTAAAGATACAATGATATTGCTGTTCACTTGAAATTTTTTATTTGGCTTTTTAGTTTTATAGAGATATGACTGAAATTTAAAATTGCTTGCTAAGATTGCCAAGTTGGAAAAGTGCCATTAAGGTTTTTCCCAAAGACACAACAGAAAGGCTTGAGTAGGTTTTGAACAGACACCATGTTGATCACAATCAACATGCTTTCAACCACTTGACCATGCTGGTGACAACCTTCAAAAAAAGCAATGTGGTGTGTGAGAAGATAATAAATACACTAAATTACTATTTGCCAAATTTTTGGCAAAGAATTATTGCTATCACAATAAAACTACTATGTTCTTTCTACACAATTAATTTAATGTGCTATTTTTACAGCTAACCTTGGTTTTCTTAATTTTGATTCAACAGATTTTTTTGACAATGAGCTTCCAAGTTTCATAGGTTTTCCTCGTTTTCTGTTTGATCCATTACTTACAGTGAATTTGGAGGTTACAGAAGAACTAATATTTTCGGTTGTTACTGGTACTGATATATGAGGAGATATATTGTTTTGATCATTTTGAAACTCTGCAAAAAATATATTAAAATTATGGCACTTAAATTAAAGTTACTTTAACCAAGAACTCAGTGTCGCCATGTCCAACTCATACATACCTTTAGAGCAAAATTCAATGTCAATATTTAATATAAGATTGCTAAAACAAAATACTATGCAAAAATACAAATCAATCAATTAAACTTTTCAAACAATATTTGGCAACAAAGACATGTTTGAAGAATGGCATTGGGACATGTATATTGTTTCACATCTGACATGCTTTCATTTTCTAATTGTAATTGAAATATTTAAGTGATTATTAAACACTGTTCAAATTAAACAGAATACAAAAAAAGAGATATGGTTGGATGTATCATGATTGCCATTGATTATTCATTGCTTTAGTAAGTTCTAGTAAGAATACGTTGTCTCTGTTGCTTGCTGCTATAGATTTGTCAAATTAATTCAATTCAACCTTCTGATGGTAAGAGAGAATTTATTTGATTTATTTTTAGATTAAAGTTATGATATTATTTTTAGCACTGAACTATAACCTTTTTAAATCACTAATTCTTCTAAACCTATGCTAAACCGGCAATATCTTTACAATTATTGCTTTATTTTTTTATTTGTTGAATTGTTATGCTATTTTTTTCTATATTTTAAGAACTATACAATATTTGTACACTTAAAACAATGCAACTGCTTATAACAATTATATAATACAATATACACTTTAGCAATATAATTAACTAGCTACGAACTAATTATAAAACAACATTATTTACAACACATGTTTTTTCAGCACTTAGAAACATGAGAAGTTTTTTAATTCTATATTAAAACTATAGAAAGTTACAAATTGAAAGTTCAGACAGTGATAACATAGCACACACTACTATCAATCTGAAGGTCAGGCATCTTACTGCCATACTCCTTGCTTAGTGTTAGTATAACAGAAGGAAAGATGGAACAAAGTGGGGCTAACTGTAAGTCAGTGGCATGCAGTGACCTCTGAGGCTGGTCATGCAGTTGGCATGCAAAACTTTATGGATAGGACAAAATAAAGTCTGGGATTCTCAGACAAAGACCAAATTTGTCTCAAAATCATGGTGTTCTCCAAAAAAAAAGTCTTCAAATGTAGTCACTCTCAGATTCCAAACTTTTTGTCCCAAAATCATAATGCTGTCTAAAAAAAAAGGTCTTCAGCTAGGATCAGCCTCAGATTTCTCTAATTTTGTCCCAAACCATGGTGTTCTTTATTAAGTAAAAAAATAAAGGTTGTCATCCAAAAGTTTGTTGGTCATGGAAAGCATGACTTGCATACCCTAACCGCACACCACTGCTGTAATTCAGTGCAAACAAACATGTTTCAAAACAGAAGAATAACACGTCACAGTAGCAATAGCATGTGATTTTGTAATATGCTTTGTATTTGATATAATAAATGAATTATATCAGCTATCAGGTGTAAGGATCTTATAATAATGGAAAATTGCTTACTGAAGGCAAAGTTTTGGCAAAAATTACCTTTGGCTTTGACCAAAGCCAAAGGTTCAGCACATCTCCATTATATACATATATATATTTCAACATAGTTTGTTTGGCCACATTTTAAAAGTTTTACATCAATGAGTCAAGAGCAGACTAAAATAAGTTACCAATAAATTAAGATCTAGTACTGGAGAAATTTAGATTCTAAAAGGTACATTTCGATTTTGCTGTCTTTCACTCAAAATAATATAATCAAATATATTAAACATAACACAAGAAAATAAATTTTTACTATTACAAAATATTCTTCTTTATTTTCACTTACTGCTATCAGTTTTACTGTTTTGGTCCTCTTCTATATCCAAAACTTTATCAATTCGTTTTTGTGCTTCATTTAGAGCTGTTTTTGCAAAATCAGAAAACCAGCTCATTATCAGAATAACTTAAGTTAAAAATTCAAAAAATGCTTATCATTGCTAAATATGTACCATTCAAAAATAATCTTCTATAATCTGTTAATGGTAATCAATTTTTAAAAAATCATATTTTATATAAAAAAATACCGATAAACTGTCAATTAGCCACATCAAAATGAAGCTGATACAAAAATTTCTGCAAAATTATAGCTAAAAAAAGTTATATTTAAAGACTTTACTATAGTTTTAAAAATACAGGAAACAAAAGTAATACTAAGTTTCTACTAGTATAGATAAAATCATTACTTTGCTGGCAGTGTGGCCAAATAGTTCAAAGTACAATATTGATGGAAAACACAATCAAGACAATCATAGTTCAAAACCTATTTGTGACATTCTGCTGTGTCCTTAAAAAAGACACTTTATGACACTTTTCTCTATTTAAAAAATTTTGATCAACTAACTCTAAATTTCACTCATATTCAATGGACAGTCATATCTTGGCATCTCCAAAAGCAAGTTGGGGTAATCACTCAACAATTGCCCTAAGAATAGAATGTTTATGCTTTCTTGTAAGTCAGGAGGATAAATAGAGATGATAAAAGCATTAATCATACCAATTTATTTAATTGCTATTCCAGGTTTCTAAATAAGTAATAAAAACATAGCATTAAGATACAGTTGGTATTGAAGTTTTTTCCTACAATATTTATAAAATAAATTTATGGGTTGTTGGTAATCAAACTACAATCACACAATATCACTCAGTTGATTTCTGACAGTGACCCTGGAGTTGTGATGTTAGGCTGTGCTATGTTTTATTCTGAAATTACTGACCTATGACAGTTGCATCTTAATGAAGAAGCTCTAGTACTATTTAATTACATAATAAAGGATGATGAAATGCTTTATAGAAATCATTGGAAGTTGAAGATTGAAAAACAACTTAACAGGCCTGCCAAAAAAAATTGTAAAAGATGCAATGGAGGTAAATTTAAAAAAAATTAATTCACAAGTAAAAAATGATATTACAAACATAATAAAATGCAGAAATGGTGTGTGAAGGACACTTTAAAAGTGACAAAGATCTGGCATTTTTTGGGAAAAGGAAACAAGTTGGATTAAAACTAGATAAAACAACAACACAAATAAAAGGTCAATTTTTTTTATCACTTTCATTGTTCACTGGAATTGAAAAAATATCTTTGTGAATTTGAAATTGCTAAATTCATGTTTTAAATAAAGAATATTTAAAAATTTAATTATTTTCATAATTTAAAACCAGCAAATCAATTTTACAACTTATAATACTCAGCAATCAAAAAAATAAATATTTCAAAAAAAAAAAGAGTAAATAATTATAGTAATTTTAACATTTGGCTTAATAAATCAAGTAATACAAAAATGTATTCTTTTCTAATTTTAAGTCAAAAAAACAGTTTAACTTCATTTTATATCCAAGTATTTATCAACCCAATTCATTTTTATTGATTTGATTTCATGGAAAAAGTACTCAATAATTAATTTAAATGTTTAATGGGAGTATTGTGATTGGTAGAGTGGGCACAAAAGTTTATAGATATTTTTTGTCACCTTGTGCAACATTATTTACTTTCATCTTTGCTTTTGTGTTTGTATGCATTAAACAACTTTAACAGTATTGAAGATTACATTATGAAAAATCTTATTTATTTACTTGAAAATATTTTGTATAAAGATTATTTTTCATAAGACTTTTACAGCTAGATGTACTAATTTCAAATCATGACTATGTGTGCCAATTAGCAGAAAAATAGTCAAGGTAATAGTTTTACAGCAACTGTAACACAATCATTGTGCCCAGATTTTAAAAATAATACAATATTCAAATTATTTCCAATTTTTGGATTATTTATTTCACATAAATAATGTTGAAAAAGCTTATTACAACTGTCAAGCAAAAAAATGAAGTGCAAGCAAAACAACAGAATAAAATGGATGAGTTAAATCAAGACAACATCACTAGTCAAGCATTAACATGATGCACTTTATTTCTTGCCAATGCTGTCAATAATCATTCTATTTGCCAATATAAACAAATACAAACAAATGAAAACAGTATTATGCAAATAAAAATTTAAATGTTATAATATCATAAAATCACAAACTATTGTTTTAAACAAAACCATAAAATGTTTAATTTGATAACTATAAACTTAAACAAAGTTTGTAATACTTTAAAAAAAGTTTTACTTTCCAAAAAAAGCATTAGTGAATATAATACAAGGTGTGACAAGAAAGAAACCAGACTGTATCAACCATGCTCTTGGCACAATGCCAATCGGCAAGCCACTTGCTCACCGTGAAACACAACTTCTTAGCTCTATTGTGTTTCAATTTCTTAAACATAAGTCATTCCGTTTTTGTGTTTCAAGCTTTTATGAAATATAGTGTTGGTAGCCTTTGTTACAATTTTGTTACTTTGTGTTGCGTTTGTTTGTACTTCATGCTGTTGGTTGTTACAAAACTGTTAGTAGCTCGAGAATGGAACAACAAATCAATTTGAAGTTTTTGGTGAAACTGAGAAAGATCCCAACTGAGTGTTTTCAACTTCTCCAAGAGGTTTATGGTAAAGATGTGATGACAAGGAAACAAATCTTCAAATGGCACAAACATTTTGAAAAAGGACACAAGGAAGTGGAGGATAATTCCAAGATGAGACGACCTTCCACAAGGACAGATAAAAACATTACTAGAGTGAAGCAGCTGGTGTGAAGTGATTGCAGGCTGACAGTATGAATGATATCAGATGAACCAAGCCTAAACAGAGAATCAGGGCAGATGATCTTGCTGCATGATCTGGGGATGCAAAAGATGTGTGCCGAAATGGTTCCCAAGATTTTGTTGAAAGACCAGAAGCAGAACCAAGTCCAATTTTGTGAAGACATGCTGGAGAAAATTAAAGACAATCTGGATATTCTTATGCAGATCATCACAGGAAATGAAACTTGAGTTTTCCAATATGATCCCAAAACAAAGAGGTAAAGCATGCTGTGGAAGACTGCAAAATCACCCCGACGCAAGGCACACATGTCAAAATCAAAAATTATTTATTTTTTTATATTTTTATTTCTATATTTATCCTCCTGACTCACAGGAAAGTGATGGAGGCACTAATAAATAGGGTAGACAATTACCCCAACCTGCTTCCAGAGATACCAAGATATTGCTGTGCCCTTGTAATTAATAGAGATATGACTGTAATTTAGAACTGCTTGCCAGGACCACCAAGCAGGGGAACAATTAAGGTCATGCTGATTAATTTTTTAAATCAGAAAGGTATGGTTCATCATGAATTTGTACCTGAGGGTGAAACAATGAATCAGCAATTCTATCAGCAGGTTCTCATTTGCCTCCATAACCCAGTTCAATGCAGCAGGCAGGAACTGCAGAGTGACAAGTCATGGCTTCTTTACCATGACAATGCATCTGCATACAGGCAATTAGTGTGAGGCAGCTCTTGACCACCCTCCCTATTCCCTAGATTTAGCACTTTGTGACTTTTGGCTTTTTTCCAGGCTGAAGGCTGTGATGAAAGGAACTCATTTCTCGTCTTTAGAAAAAATCAAGACCTCAGTGACAAGGGAGCTGAAGAGACTCAAAGAGGATTTTACCAAGTGCTTCTGTGGGTTGCAGGATTAAATGCAAAAGTGTATTGACTTGGAGAGGAGTACTGTGCAAGGAACATTCATAAATTATCAAAATATGTTGTATTAAAATTTTTATAACAAGACTCCAGTTTCTTTTTTGTCACACCTCGTAAATAAGATAAATTTAAAATCTTGATGCTCTTGGATCTGTATTTACTGTACAAAGCAGAGAACTGTTGAACTTTGCTAAATTTACAAAAATATTGCCAAAATAAATTTTTAAATTAATCTTATAAACTTAAACCAAAAAAACAGCGTCCTTTTTAAGATGTTACTGCAAACAATTTTTTTGGTAAAACTCTACAACACTATCTCCCCTACAGAATCTCCCCTACAACACTAGGATAAAAAAAAAAAGGAAAAGGATCTCTTGAAAAGCAACAGTAATTACATGGGGATCTGAGTTAGTTTCACAAACAAAAGTTGCTTACGATGACTTTTTGATGAGACTCAAAATATGGTTCTTGTCCACTATTTGCCAAGTTTAATTAATTACCTTAAACATTTGGGAATCCCCAAAGCTTGCAAGGTTAGTAAAGGCTTGTTTCCACTACAAGAATGGAATGGAGTATTCTTTGTTTCTTTCTTGCTTCACTCATCACTTGAGCACAAAAAGAAAAAATAAAACAAACAAATAATGCTCTATTCTACACTCATTGCTCACAGTGAAAACGAGCCTAATAGAGAATAGTGAACCAGACAAAAAAATAATACATAGACATAAATTTGACACTTTACTATAACAGCAAATGGTAAATTACTGAATAAAAGAAAAAAATTAGTTTTTTTGCATATCATATTAAGACTATGTTGTTTATGACAGAATGTACCAACTACTAACAGCAAGGATAATTAAAAATAAACATTACTTGTCAAAATGCAAAAAATAATCAAATCTTGTTTAATATTTGCTGCATTTTTTTTATAAACTTTTAAATTTTGGAGACTCCCTTGAGCCTGTAAGTTTATTAACTGCAAAGGGTAAACAAGACTCAAATAATCTATATAATTAAAAAAACTACAATTAGTCAACATTTACCAAAAGATAGAAATGCTTTGTAACACAATAAACAAATAGATCTTTACCCAAAAAGATATTGAAAATTAAATTAAAAAGTTTTTATAAAGCAAAGTTTGATTTTAGAAATTATTTAAAAAGATAATAAGAGTGAACTGATGAAGTTTGTAAAAAATTCTTGTAAAATTTTTTTTTAGAAATTTGAATGTTTATAACTGCAACCAAAACTAACTAACAATAAAAGCCAGAAGAATAAAAACTTACAAAAGTTTCACTTTTAATAGCTTAATAAAGACAACTACTTTAAACAAAAAATAAACAAATCCAATTCATATTGAAATTGTGTTCAACAACATGAAACAACACTTTTATCTAGCTGACACATTTACAATCCAACACAGCCTTAAATTTTATCAAAACAATTCAAACATTTTTTTTATTAAAATCTTTGGGTCTTTTCAAAAAGTCACCATAAGCAATTTTTTTCAGTGAAACTAACCTGAAATTCCCTTTTCAGCTCTAGGATGGAATGAAGAAGAAACCAAGAGAAAACAGATCTTTCAAAAAGTGATAGTAACAGCAAGGGGATTTGGTTTAGTTTCACGAATAAAAATCGCTTATAGTGACTTTTTGAAAAAACCCAAATTTTGAATATAGTGTGCCAATACATTTTTTCAAAATTGCTACCCTTGGTGACTTAATATGACCTATTGTATAACTTTATAAATTTATTTTTTTATTTTGGACTAATGATAAACCAACTAAAATTGCAACACTGGATCAGCTTATTACTTTTATTTTAACATCAAAAAGTATCAAAAAAGCCAAAATATTATTTGACATCTTAATCTATATAAGAGTTTCTTAAACAAAGCCATAAGGCATTTACCAGATGGTCAGAAGCAGAAGCTTTTGCCTTTTTTTTTTAGTCTTCACTAGCCTTTTGGCACAAAAATAAAGAAATCAGAAACAGTTTCAAAGTGATGACTTTTCTTAGCCTTTATTAGTCTTTTGCAGTTTTAAGACAATATTCTAAACAGGGGCCATGGGTGTTAAATAGTCTTTACAGGGACCACAAACCATGCAAGGTTAAGAATTACTGATTTATATAATTAATAAAGGTGGCAAAACATCAAGCTTTCTGCTTCTATCATTGATTACATTGATTAAAAAGCAAAAACCTCAAGCTGCCTTATCAATTACAGATTTATTATTTTGTCAAACTAAAATTAATGAAACAATCAAGACCTATAGAGACATTACATGCATATGTACCAGTACACGACATTGACATTACATTTTCATAAAGAAATTATAACTGATAACACAACTCAACTAAAAAACTATCAATGGAATGCTTAGGCATTATCAGCACAATTTTATGTAAGATAATATTCTAGCTTGTATGTTTCAGTGTTTGCTACCATTAATTAAAAATTAGTTAATTTTATATATTTAGCAACCTGATCATTGCTTATTTATTTTGTTGTAGTAATAACAAAAGCAGGTTGACCGAGTTAAAGAGTTGGACTCAAGCCTGTCCAGTGCGGGGTAACCTCCAAGATTTATTTTACTCCCTGCCCAATTTTTTCTTTTTTTCTGCCATTCAATAACTTATTTTCGTTTTCCTCAAAACCTGGAATCGGAACCAGAAAAACCAGGTGAAAACCAAAAACATTTTTATTTGTTAAAAAATAACATTTAGACTGTGCAAAGCTTTTTTGTCTTGACCTGGTTTTCTGATTCTAATCCCAGTTTTCCCGGATGTGCCCACACGTCTCTTGTTTTGGAGATGAGTTTGATTTGACTTGTTTTTTTCAAAGTTTCTAATAAATGTAATTACAAAAACTTCGGTTCTTTTAGATGTAGATTTAGATTTAGATGAGGTGAAGTAATTAATTACAAAAATTTCGGTTCTTTAGATTTAGATGAGGTGAAGCAACCTTGCTTCTATATGATACAACAAGTCACACTTTTTATCGCTAATTAGCAAGTCACAACGTCAACTCGTTTTGTTGCTTCTTCCTTTTTCTAACCCCTTCTTTAACAACACACAAACTTCTCAACATTTTGTTATCTTGTTCATGTGACGGAGCAGAAATAAAAGAAAACTGAACTGAACTGAACTGAACTGATGTAGGTTATTCGCTAAATTACGTGTATTTGGGTTTCATGCCTTTGGAATGCGATGAAAATTGATTACAAGACACATAAACCAAAGACAAACTTGTTATAAAAAGTTGAATAATTGGTTCTTCTTATGATAGGGTGCACGTTTATATTTGTATAACAAATGATTTCCCATGGCTGAGTCGAGTGGTTAAGGCGTCGTGCTCGTGACCAACATGATGTCGGTTCAAAACCCGCTCACGCCATTCTGTTATGACCTTGGGGAAGACACTTTACGGCACTTTCCCCTGCTTGGTGGTGTTGGCAAGCAGTTCTAAAGTACAGTCATTTCTATTGAATAACAAGCGGACAGCAATATCTTGGAATCTTCGGAAGCAGGTCGGGGTAATTGCCTACCCTACGTATTAATAGCGTCTTCGTCGCTTTCCTGCGAGTCAGGAGGATAAATAAAGAGATAAAATAAAATAAAAATACAAAAAATTTCTACTTTGAGGTTTTAGCTGCTTCCGTTTTTGACGTTCTCGACCAAACTTTTAGCGCTTAAAAATGTGTAAAACAATGATTTTTAATTCAATAGTCTTAAATTTTGAATTATTGATAAATTGCGAATTGCTTCTTTTAAATTGATTTACAGTGATTCACTCAGTTTTGTCCTTTTAACGATCAATATAGACTTTTTTCATGTTGTCAATAATATCAACACAGAGAATGAATGAAAAAAACAAACGGAGGAGGGGACCTCAAGCAACTGCTGTTCAGAAAGAGCAGCAAAAAAAGAGTAACAGTAAGAGCAAATCAATAAGGTATCAAAAAGGTCTGCAGCTGAAACTGGAGCAGTTTTAAACTGATGCTCATCCTATAAAAAATTCAATAAAAGCTTAGGTTTGCAAGTACAACTTTTTGCGGCGTTTTTTCCTTTTTATTTATTAGAACAACTAACCCAGCCTCTAAGGTTGTTGAAATCAGAGCAGCCTTGGTGCCGGTCCCAAGCCCAAATAAATGGGGAGGGTTGCGACAGGAAGGGCATCCGGCATAAAACACAGCCAAATATTTTTCAATGCGCGTTGTAAAATCCAACTTCATACCGGATCGGTCGAGGCCCAGGAAAACAACGACCGTTACCAGTGACTGGGCACCAAGGGTCACTGGTGGACATGCTACTTGGATGCAAAGAAGAGGTGGAAAGCGCAGTGGAGAAAAAGGAAGCTAAGAAGATCAAGTTGAGGGTTGCTACATTAAATATTGGAACCATGACCGGTAAAGGAAGAAAAGTGGCGGATCTTATGGAACCAAGAGGGGTGGACATACTGTGTGTGCAGAAAACTCGCTGGAAGGCAGAGAGAACAAGATGCATAGGGGGAGGATATAAAATGTGGTAGCCTACTGTAGAAGTGGAAACAAAAAGAATGGTGTAGGAATCATATTGAAAAAGGAGCATGTGGACAGGGTAGTGGCAGTATGGAGGGTAACAGACAGGATAATATGCTTAAAGATGAAGCTTGATGGTGTTGTGTTGAATGTCATCAGTATGCATCACAGGTGGGGTGCATACATGAAGAAAAGAAAACATTTTGGCTGGATCTAGATGAGACAATGGAAAAGATACCAAGGAATGAAAGAATTGTGGTGGGAGCAGTCCTGAATGGGCACGTAGGAGAAGGGAATAATGGTGATGAAGAATGCATGGGCAGACACGGATTAGGGAAAAGAAATAACGAAGGACAAGCAGTGGTGGATTTTGCTAAGAGAAGGGAACTAGCGATCACCAGCACATATTTTGTAAAGAAACCAGCACATAGAGTTACCTACAGCAGTGGCGGACGCAGTTCTCAGGTGGATTACATCATGGTGAGAAGACGAAGGATCAAGGAGGTGGTGGATACAAAAGTTGTTGTCGGTAAAAGTGTAGCGAAACAGCACAGAATAGTGGTCAGTGCGATAATCATCTGGACAAAGTGGAGGAAAGCACCTAAACCAGCGAAGAGAATAAAATGGTGGAAACTAAAGGACTCGAAAATGGACAATAAATTCAAAATGAAAGGGATTGAAAGCGGAATACTTGGTGGACAGGAAGACTGGCAAAGAATAGCTGAAATGATACGGAGCATTGCCAGAAGGGAACTGGCTGAAACATCGGGAAAAGTTAGCACAGCACGTAGACGGGAAACGTGGTGGTGGAACCAGGAAGTCCAGGAGAAGCTGAGGGATAATAAAAAAGCTAAAAAGACATGGGATACCATCAGAGATGATGCAAGCAAGTTGGCCTATGAAACTGCAAAAAAGCAAGCTAAGAGAGAAGTGGCAAAGGCAAGAAACAAGACAAATGAGAAACTGTACAAAAAACTGGAAACAAAGGAGGGGAAAATAAGGTGTTCAAAATAGCAAAGCAGAGAAACAGACAAAGCAAGAATGTTCAACAAGTAAGAGTAATCAAGAGTAAAACTGGGGAGATTCTGATGGAAGAAGAGAAAGTGAAACAGAGATGGATGGAGTATTTCGACAACTTACTCAACCATGAAAATCCTAGAGAATGAAGAAAAACGAGAACAGAAGGGAGAGAAAGGGACGTGGAAGATATCTCTGGAGAAGAAGTCAGGACTGGGTTAAGGAAGATGAAGAAGGGAAAGTCTCAAGGATCTGATGACATACCAGTGGAAGCATGGATTGCTCTAGGCAATAAAGGTGTGGAGTTTTTAATGAACTTCTTCAACAGACTCTTGCGAGGAGAGAAGATGCCAGATGAATGGAGGAAGAGCGTGCTTGTACCTTTGCACAAAGGTAAAGGAGACATCAAGGAATGTGGAAATTATCGGGACATCAAGTTAATGAGCCACAGTATGAAATTGTGGGAGAGGATAATAGAAGCAAGGATAAGGAAGGAGATGACGATCGCTGAGCAACAATTTGAGTTCATGCCAGGAAGGAATACCACCAATGCAATCTTTTGTCTAAGGATGCTGTTGGAAAAGTGGACTGAAGGGCAAAAGGCAGTGCACTGTGCCTTTATTGACCTGGAAAAAGCATACGACAGGGTACCCAGGGAAGAACTCTGGGAATGCTTGTGGTTAGCTGAAACATCAGAGTGCTACATAAAGATTATCCAAGATATGTATGACGGAGCGACAACAACTGTGAGAAGTGCAGCAGGGTTGACTGAAGAATTCAAGGTAGGCGTTGGACTCACCAAGGTTCAGCACTCATCCCATTTCTTTTTGCCATCATCATAGACAGGCTTACGAAGGACATCAGGAAGGACGCATCATGGGATATGCTGTTTGCAGATGACATAGTGCTGTCTAGACAAAATCATAGGGAGCTAGAGGAGGATCTGAAGATTTGGACCCAGTAAACATTCATCATCGGGCCAACGTTGGCTTTAGCGCGGCTGGGTTGGGAGAAAGTTGGCAAAATTGCCAACATTTAACCAACAATGCCACCTTTTTGCCGATGATTTATTTTTGAGTTCTGGTTTGTTCTATTTGTTGCGTTAAGTACTAAAGTGGAAAAAAAATTAAATTTACGCTGAAAAAAGCTTTTTTGTCACTATTTCTTTGCTTAGTAAAATTCGTGTTCACAGCTGCTGGTAATGTGTTGGGCCAACGTTGAAGGCAGCATAGCCTGTCTCCCCTGTGACTAAGTTGGTGATACGGTGGTAAGAAGTTGGCCAAAATTTTTTATTCAAAACATTACCAGTTGTTCGTGTTAAATCTTGTTGCAAGCTTTTTACAAAACAGCGACAATAAGTAATGTGCTTCTGCTACAGTTCTTTGCTTGATGAAATTTCAATTGCTTTAATTGTTAAGTAATAGAACATTTTCTGATGAGGGATAGCCTATATGTTTTTGTTATGCCTCAACGTTTAAAAAGAATAAAAAAAAATGTTAGTCTCTATGGTCTGATAGTTGAAAAAAATTCGAACAGTTTTTGGATGACAGTAAAAAGTCGGAAAAACTGCCAATTATTTGCCAACTCTGCCAACAAAATGCCAATGCAACTTTGTTCTCTTTTGTTCAAGTCTATATAAATCAATTTTATTTGAGCAGCATGAGCCCGGTGCGTGTTGCACAATGCTCCACTCGATATGCACATAATTTTATTTGAAATATTTAAAATTTTTATTAATAATTTGTTTTTTAAGCGCTTCTATTTGCTGAATTAAAAATAGTTCTTAGTTAATTACTTATGCTGGCATGGGCGTCCGCTGGGGGGTAAAGCGGGCATATGGTCCCTGGAAATTGACTTTTTATTAAGAAATACTTTAATTTCACTATATAAACTGCATTTTCGCAAAATTCTGCCCCTCCCAGAAGTTTTACCCCTGCCCTGGAAATTGGTCACGGGACGCCCATGTATGCTAGCTTCATCACTAACGTCAACCAACACGCAATCAACGCACTCGAAAGCATGAAGGACGAGGACGAATATAGCAACTACATCGCTAATAAAACCACAAATAAAAGATTTTTATGCAGTCCAGATAAATATACGAATCTCGACTGACATCATTCAAGAATAAACTCAAAACTACTCGATTGTCAACTGCCGGACGCGTTCACTCATATATGCGCACGGTAACGAGGAATTGTCACGTGACCAGCACGAAGCCAAGTGGCATTCCAACGGTTTGTTAGTTAAGTTCGCTACAGTGGTAATGATGCATGGTGGTACAATTGTACAAAATAGTAGAATCCACCTCACAGAACTCTGGGCCAATGTTTAGCACCAACATCTTGCCAATGTTTCTTAAGTTGGCAGTTTGCGTTTTGCCAACGTTGATAATATTGCTGAAGTAGTTGGGCAGCTGCAGTAGCATGCGCTGGTCATTCATAGTTAGCCAACTCTCTACAGCGTCTGGAATTTCAGTGTTGGCTTAAACGGGTGAAACCCAAAACAGCTAGTCCCAAAATAGCTAGTTCCAAAATAGCTGGTCCAAAATGGCTAGTTCCAAAATAGCTAATACACCAAAATAGCTAGTACCAAAATAGCTAGTACACCAAAATAGCTAGTGCCAAAATAGCTAGTATCTTAAATAGCTAGTTAGGGTTAGGGTTAGGGGGGTTAGGGTTAGGGTTAGGCTAAAAGTTAGGCTAACCCTAACCCTAACCCTAACCCTAACTAGCTATTTAAGATACTAGCTATTTTGGCACTAGCTATTTTGGTGTACTAGCTATTTTGGGACTAGCTATTTTGGGACTAGCTATTTTGTCGTATAATCGGCTAAACGCTGGCAAAGCGCAGTTTGTCAGTGTTGGCGGAAAATGTGATTTTGGTGCACTTGACTCTGGGCCAACATTGGATGCCATCATCTTGCCAACATTTCTGCTGCTGGAAAACTGCCTTTCGCCAACGTTGGCTTGATGAAAAATGTTTACGGGGGAGAAATTTACTTGAGAGAAGAGGCCTGAAAGTGAGCCGGAGCAAGACCGAATATTTGAGGGTTGGGGGTGTGAGTGATGGAGAAGAGTTGAAGCTGCAAGGAGAAAAAGTAAAGAGAGCAGAAAACTTCAAATACCTGGGTTCAACAGTTAGTAATGATGAGAAATGTGAAGAAGAAGTAAGGAGAAGGATCCAAGCAGGATGGATAAGTTGGAGCGGTGTCTGGAGTTCTATGCGACAAGAAGTTATCAGCAAAGATTAAGGGTAAAATGCACAAGAGTGTTGTTAGATCGACCACATTTTATGGAATGGAAACGGTGGCAGTGACGGAAAGACAGGTGGGAAAAATCTAAGTTGCAGAGTTGAAAATGGTGAGATGGGAACTGGGAGTGACAACAAAGGACAAGATAAGAAACGAATACGTGAGAGGGACTTTGAAAATTGCAAAGCTAGGAGACAAACTTCGGAATGCAAGACTATGTTGGTATGGACACGTAAAAAGGAGAGAAGAAGACTACGTAGGAAAAAAGATGATGGAGATGACGGTGCTAGGCAGAAGAAAAAGAGGAAGGCCAGGGAGAAGGTGGATTGATTTGGTGAGAGAAGACATGGAAATGGTTGGAGCTAGGAAAGGAGACGAAGTAGACCGAGTGAGCTGTCGCGTTGCCCGAGTAGGGAGAAGCCGAAAGAAGAAGAATTTATTAGAACAACTAATTTTGTTTCTTTTTTATTCTGACTTTAATCATTTTTTTTTCGAATTAGACTCGACCTTTTTATGTTGTTATTGTTAACAACAAATCTGAGAATCAAAATTTTAAGGATGATTAAAATTAATATCATTAAGTTGACAGAATTTTACATGCATGCATTTAGCAAACTAAATAATCACAATTTTGCCAAACAAATGCTTAATTTAGTGATTTGCCCTTTATGGAAAAATGGGACATATCTGGCTCGTTTCAAAAAAACGTTATTTAGTAAACCTTTTTAGAAATTTTTTTAAATAAACGACTTTTTTAGATTTGTCATATCTAGTTAGTGTAGTTTTGAGTTGGAAACCCTAAAAATTCAACCAGTGTGAAAGTAATAGTCAATTCTTTGCTTGTTTGGCAAGGTTAGTGAAAAGTGCTAATACTTACTATTTTGCATTAAGTAGTTCTTGATAAACAAGCAAATTATTTGACTAAATAAAATTTTTTTGTATTTAGTAAAAGTAGTTCTATCATATTAATAAAAAATTTTTAATGTTTGCTTATTGTGATTAATGTGGTATCGATTACTTTAAACGTGCCAGATCTGTCCACCAGGTCCATAAAGTTTGATTTATATGCTGAAGATCCAAATATAATCTTAGTGTTATCTTGCAGTTTTTTTGAATATTTTGAGTAAATATAGTGTAATAATAAATTACTTATAAATGTTGGAAATTTTTATGGCATAATGAATTGGGCAGCTATTGCTGGAGGTAAAAATCAGGAGAGCAAAAATGAATTTTTAGGAGAAAGTGACTCTGATGATAAATATGTTTATTGTGAATCCAGTTACAATAACTCTCAAAGTGAAGAAAGTATCCAGATTACAGATAAAAAAAGAGCCAGATGCAAACTGCCTGGGTACATGAGCAAAACCTACATTTTTTGCATAAAATGCAAATTGTTTCTTTGCTTGAACAAAAATAAAAACTGCTTAAAACATTTCAAAAAAGCTAAAAGTATTCAAATTGTAATGTAAAATTACTTGTGTACTCATTTTGAACTTTTATGGTTCAATTATTCCATGATGTATAACAGTTGATTTTTTGTGCTGTTTACCAGTGGGACAGATCTGGCATATTTAAAAATATCAAAAATACATAAAATTTTTTTAAATATTTTGTCAAATATTGTATAATAGAAAGTTACTGTCACTAAAAAACAGTTGAAATAATTTTTATCATGCACAAAATTAAATTTGTCCATATAGGGTTAATTAGCTTTTTATTCAAACTTTATTAATTTAGCTCTTGTTTATTATAAATTTTTTCTTGAATAACTCTCGTGTGGAAAGCGGAAATATTTTTAAGACATTATAGTTATATTACATATTAAACCAGTGGTGGAGAAACTACGGCCTGCCAAGCATTCAATGTAAACATTGTAACAAAAGTGAAGATTTGTTCAAAGGTACAGCGACCATGCATAATGTCAGTTGTGCATGTAATAACATACTTTGTTTAGTCGCTGCTTCCTTATTCACAATCTTTATTTCTTTATGCACTATGATTAATTTCAAGTTGATTGTGAGTAAAAATGAAAATAAAAAAAGATTTTTGTTTTTGCCTTGAAGAATGGTGCACCAAATCAAAATCCACAATCAAAATTAGCTTCTAAATCTGTCTCTTGAGCTAAAAATTCACCCATCCTTGAGTTAAACAATAAAAGAATCCATGATTGATTAGGCTATACCCTGATAGAAAAGCTTTTAATGTAATTTTTCCAAATCTTATTTAATTTAAGATGCAGGATTATTTATTTTATTTTTACAACAGTTGGCTTTTGTGTTAATTTTAGGGATTAAAAAAATTTAAATCTTTGTTGCAACTACTTATAATATAAATTTTTGTTTTTCTTTCTTGATTAAGTGTATTTTTAATTTCTAACTAAATTTTATGAAACAAGGAAATAACTTTTCTGAGTATGTCAAAAAAAAAAAAAAATTTGCCATGTTGAAAGCTAAACAATTTAATTTCAATAAAAAATGAAAAACTTATTGTTTATGGTTCAGATGAAAGGGTTTATAACTACTTTTTTTGAGATGCTTTGTTTATTTTTAATCTGAATTTAACATGAAATTATTAACATTCCCAAAAGACTAGAATAAGTTTTTACTTCTTTGGTAATAACACCAAAAGTTTTTGTTTCTTTTCAAGAAGTCACCGAAAGCGTTTTTTTTCAGTGAAACTAACTCATAATCCTTCAAACGGCACCAGACTGTAATAAAAAGGAAATCAAGAGGAAAAGAATATTTTCTAAAAGTAATAGTAACCTCAGGGGATCTGGGTTAATTTTATGAGAAAAAATTGCTTACAGTAGATTTTTGAAAAGACTTGAGTTTTTTTGTTGTAAAGCTTTTTACTTATTTAAGATTAGAGTACATTTTTTTTTTTTTGAACTTAAATAAAATTACTAAATAGTTTTGTAGTCCATATTTAAAAAAATTATGATTGTTAATTCTATTGAAAGTATAAACAGTTCATTTGGGTCTTTTCAAAAAGTCACCGTAAGTGGCTTTATGTTCATGAAACTCTTGCAGTGGCATGCGGTCAGGGCATGCAAGTGATGTGTTGCATGACCAAATTTTTAAGAATTGCATGATGAAGTTTTGTGTGATGAGATAGATATTGTTGAATTCCATGAGAAATATTACTTATTTCAAATTAAATCTAAGGTGAATCCGAGACGAAAACCTATTTTTTGTGTTATTTTTGGAGAATTTTGGACAAAAAGTAAGAAATTGGAGACTGGTTAAAAGTGATGACCTTTTTTCTAGAAGATCACTGTATTTTGAGGACAAAAAGTGCATTACCAGGAAACAACTTCAAGTGATGACCTTTTTTTTTAGATATCACCTTGAATCTAAGACAAAAATTGGTCTTGATTATACCCAATTTTATGACCTGGTTTTCGCATGCCAATTGCATGACCAGTCTCAAAGGTTCCTGCATGCTACTGCTCTCCTGTGTCTTACCTGTGTTTACTATCACTTTTTTTATGAGATTTTTTCTCTTGGCTTTCTTTTATTCCATCCTAGTGCTGTAAGGGGTATTCTAGGTTACTTTCACCCAAAAATTGTTTACAATGACTTCTTGAAAAGAGCTGTTTATTTTTCCTAAGTTTTGAATTTATGTTTATGTTGTTTAATACACTGATAGTGCAATAATAAGTTATCATTTAATGCTGATATATCTTGTTTAACAAATTTATATTGTAGTATGATTGTGTTAATTTATTTCTATGGTAAAACATTTTTGTAAAGTTTGAAAACAGGCAAGTATATTTTTATTTTTATAATGATTGGTGAATATTTTTTCAAGTTATGTCACATGTGCAAGGTTATTCAATAAACTTGTTGACTTGATTTGATGTTTATTATATTTTCAAAATAATTGGTTATAAACTATTTTTTATTGGCAGTGGCAATGTTAAATGCATATAATAAATGTATTTCTAGCTATTGTTATATGAGTCAGGTGATTGGATTTTTCTAGCAAGAAAGAGTTTTTATGTCTATAACTCAATAAAACCTAATAAAAAATATGCTGATTTAAATAAGAAATTAAAATAAATTAAGTTTAATTCCTATTTTAATCTAACAAACTTCATTTTAGCTGAAGTCGAGTGTAGAGGTCTGATATCAACATTCAAACTTTTAAAAAACTTTGGTCCAAGGATAGACTTTAAATTTTATAAAATTTAACATATATAGTCAAACTGGGCAATGCGCAGTGAAAACGCGGAAAATTTTAACTTTTGATTAAATAGCTTGCTTTTTGAATGCAATGGAGCCGTGAATTTAACTTATTTTATTTAACAATTTATTGACGTGTTTAAAAAAAATATTTTTTTTAAATTTAACTTCCGTTTCCGGAGCCGGCACGGCTTTTTACGAGATACGGGTAATGCGCCAGCGATTGCGGTAATGCGCAGGCGATCGCGGTTATTGCGCATTTTTTGTACTTTAAATGTTAGACAATCATAACTTAGGTGGAATGATTTAAAAAATTTTAAACATGGAAAGGACAACCTGAGGGGGGGTTAAAGGGCCAAAGTCCACCAGTTAAACAAAATAAAAATAGCTTTAAATTTTTTTTTTTGCGATTCAAAAATTTGTCTCAATTTCTCTTGCTGACCTCTCCTTTCACATGTTGTTTCTGTTTCATCAACGCATTATATACAACTGGAAGCGATTAATTAAGTGCACTGATCATGGGACAGAATTCTCCGTTCCTGGTAATGAAACTACATCTCTAAATAACCTATTGCATAGTTCATTATTTTTAAATCTATTCGATTATTTATACGAGCAAAGAGCCTAACCTGCTTTTTCCTGGTATAATTAGATTCAAATATGGTTAAGGCAGGCATAGAAATAGTTAGGCTATGCATGGAACCACATAATGAATAAAAGATTTTTTTGTGATTATAAAAAAAAAAGAAAAAAAAAAGTTATTGGAATTCTAATAAGGTTTTGTTGTTTTAGAGAAGTGTTCGATCAGAGAAGAATAACGCTATATTAGTTTTGAAGAACAAATTCAAATCGACAATGAAGATTAGAGCACACTTAAGATTATTATAGATTACGTTGATTCAGCCTCTTGTTATTCGTAGTGGTCTGTTTTTTACAGATATCAATTTATTTCAGAATTTAGTGTGTTTTATGTTGTCCCGTTGTGCGTCATTAAGTAAGCAGTAGTTTACGAAAGCTAATGCAATTAAAGAAATTTTGATCAACTTCAGTGCATTTTTTTTTGGTTAATTTCTGAAGAATTTTCATGCCAGTTGTTGTATAGACCTATTGCTCAAAAAATTTTTTTTCTTGTCCACTGTTGATTTTCCCGATATGCTTCCGGTGATGCCAAGATATAGCTGTCCGGTTAAATTTTATTATTTGGATTTTTGTTTATTCATTCATTTCGATATAAATACTGTAATATGTAAATATGCTAACTAAGAATTTCAAGCAGAGAAAAGTGTCGTAAAATTTCTTTTCCAAGGATACAACAATTTGACCCAAGTAACTTTTAAACCGCAACCATGTTGATGCGGCGCCATCAAAATGGCGCTCTTAACCACTCGACCAGGTTATATAAATTTTTGTAATTCTTAAAAAATAATTGTCATACGTAAGGATAGGCTACTTAACCTTTTTCTCAATTTTTTTGTTACTAATGAAACAAGCAAAACATCTCATTGAAATTTTGTTTCCGTATCTAAAAACATCTAATTCTCCAAATAGAAATACTTTAAATATAATTTCAGAAAAAAAATCATCAAACCCTAAAGAAATCTCTGCTCTTCCCTTGCCCTTGATCATAAACATCAAATCATAGAACTAAGTTTACTGTTTCTGACAAAAGATGCGAGTTGGAAGCACGTTGATGCTATTATGCACGGCGGGTTTAATTCGAAAAAAAAAAAAAAAAACGATTGAAGTGAAAGTGAAAGATAGAAACAGAGTTAGTTTTAGAGAAAAACTAGTTGATTGAAAAAAAACTAAGCTCTTCTCAAGCTTCTTAACAAATTAAAAAAATTTTTTTAAATTTTGGGCTCACAAATTCAATTTGCGCAGGTTTTTTCTTTTTTTATCTCTTTGAGCAACTAGTTTTGTTTCTTTTTTACTCTCACTCCAATTGTTTTTTTTTTAAATTACACTTGACCATTATGCGCATTGGACAAAATATAATGAAAAAAATATGGGTAAAGAACATCTTTTTATAAAAGAAAGAGAAAACATTTTTTTTCGCTGTTTTTTGTTCAGATATGTTCTTGACCATTAGTAGACTGGCTAGAAACTATAGATTACATTAAGCGTTCAGTATATTTCATGATGTAAGCAAAGTTAGCAGGTTGAAGGGCAAAGTTAAAAGTTAAAAAAAATGAAGCGGTTTGAAGAACGTGTAGTTTAATGTCAAAAAACCTTTGGATTTGCTTGATTTTGATACTGACACTTTTTAAAGATATAAGATAAATCCTGGAGTAATTTTTTTTTTTTCTTTTTTTTGTTTATTTATTAAAAAGCTTCTGCGCATTAGGCGGTAAAAAATGGGTAGCTGCGCATTGCCCAGTTTGACTATAATGACTTCATATCAATTGCCATATTTGTTTTGTATAATGTCTTTAATATTTGTGAGGGACAACAGTAAAAGCTACAAAGAATGAATTCCTAAGAATTTCATAAAATAACACATTTAAAAAAATATATTTATGTGCGTTTAAAATCAGGACAAGGTTACCAAAATAAAAGCTAGGACTGAATTAGAAATCAAGGTGTAATTAAAGCTAATTAGGGTTATATTAGCTTATTTTGGGTTGGCTTAAATATAGATTACATGGATTTCTTGAAGTTCATTTGAACTTAATTCAAGTTCAATATAATCTATCAGGTTGGAACAAAAGTTTTGTCCCTATTTTGTTTTTTTAATGATTATGGTAATATTGTAAAGAGCCTTTCAAAACAAATAAAGAATTAGGCCTAGAGTTTAATGTAAGCCATACGACTGTACTTTGTGAAATGGTAAGACTTGGTAAGGTCTCCAGGGCTGGATAATAGGTTTCACACAATATTATCATAATCAATAAAAAATAAAATAGGGATAGAACTTTCGTTCCAACCTGATATATGTGAACCAATCAAAATTAAACAAATTTAATCTTAATTTAGCTTTAACTTTTTTTTACCAAATTTTAATTTCTGGTCTTATTGTTCAAACTTTAATTTTAGCAGTTTTGCCCAATTCTCTGAGCTTTAAACTAGTGGTTCTCAACCTTTTCATTCTTGTAACACACTTTCAGACTTTTTCAAAAAGCAATGGCTCAATGTTAAGAACTTTTGCAACACACAGGTTGAAAACTAATGCTTTTAATGATATTTTTAAAAATTGAATTTTTTATATACTGTAAAAAAAGTTTTTTGATCAATAATAAAATTGAGTACAGTAATTCATTGCCCAATGCTATTTTTGTTGTGTCACTAAATGTAAAGACATCACACAAAAGTGATTATGTGACAATTGAAGTCAAAAAAGCCATTATCACACTGTGGATTTGCAATTCAGTATCAAACTCTAGACCAGTGATTTTCAACTAGGGTTTCGCCCAAAATTCCTAAAGGTTTTACAAGAACAAATGAAATAAGCTAATGCATTTTACATTTTTATATTTAATTTTATATATGTGATATAACTAAATACACAACATAAGATGGGTCTTTTTAAAAAGTCAGCATAAGCAATTTTTGTTTGTAGAACTAAACTGAAATCCCCTTAGTGGCTATTATCACTTCTTAAAAATACCTTTTTCCTCCTTGTGCTGCAGTGGAAGTTTCAGGTTAATTTCACTGAAAAAAATGTTTATGGTGACTTCTTGAAAAAAACCCACATTTTCTTGGTTATTGTATTAATGTTCACATAGACATCATCCTATCTAACCTATTATGTTATCAAGAATTTAGCAATTTCTGTATGACTTCAGTTTAAAACTGACTTTTTTTGTGTTGAGGTTTCTTGATATATAAGGTTTTAAGTGTAATGCAAGGGTAATAAGGTTGAGAAACACTTCTCTTGACACTTTGACTTGTTTTTCATAAACAGTAATGTCACCATGCTGTTCTAGAAAGGTGATATTAAAATCTGTATGGTAATTTGTATAGCATGCATTGTTTTAATTCAAGAACCTTTTATAAATTATGATTGATTAAATTGATTAGTTAATTTGATTCATTCTATTTGATTAAGTTTTGTGTTAGCTTTAAATTTATGATAAGTTTGCTTAGTTAAGGCCCGTTTCCACTACGAGCATGGAAAAAAGCATTCTTTGTTTGTTTTATTGCTTTTTTTTGCGCTCGCTTCAATTTTAACCGCTCGCTTCAATCGAAGATCAATAAAAGAGAGAAAGAATGCTCTTTTCCACGCTCATAGTGGAAACGGGCCTTTATTCTATGTTAGGATTACTTCCCAAACAAAATAATAATCTTAACTTTAAAAAAATTTTTCAAGAAAATTGATATGGAAAAGAAACTATGATTGCTCAAACAGTAAGCATGAGATGAGCATGCTAGAATCAAGCTTTATAATTTCTGTATTTAACTGACATTAACTTAAACATGGTTGTATTATTTCTATATGCCTGTGGTATTTTTAATAAATGTAAAAATTTATGGGCCTGATTTGCTTGAAATAAAGATCTGAATTGGTCTCATTAAGTCATTGTTGCTTTAAAAAAAAGCAAATTTTCACTTCGTTGCTGTACATAATAAGCATTTTAAATGCTTGTCACCATTCAGAAAACTGCAAAAAATGATGTCCCCAGGCTTGTGCTTTGATCACATCGTTTTAATAGGCCACAGATAATGCTGTTGGTGACCATATGTGGCTGTAGGCCTGGGTTTGGATCATCCTGTTCTAAGCTAAGAATAGATTCTCCAAGTGAACTATATATTCCTAAATTGGAAAAATACGGTAAATTTTTGTACTAACATCTGCTTTACACTTACAGAGGTTTCACTACACTTATGAAAAATCTGTTTTCCACTTCTTTTGGTTTAAACACTTTTTTGTTTAATAAGGTTTGTATGCATTCAGCGATTGTTTTGAAATTAATTTTTCAGATTGAATTGTTTAATTGCATGTGTCTTACTTACTTTTTTGTCAAGAAGGTTAACAAAAACAGTTTGGCATCACACAAAAAAGCTGTTTTTAATCTTTTATTTCGTTCTTGAATTTTAGGCTGTTGAGCAAGAAAAAATTACTGTCTTTAAAAGTTAAATACCAAAACCATTTTACATATATCAATTTGATGACTTAAATTCAAATCATGTCCAGAATTAAGTAAAAACAAAAACAGTTTGGCATCACACAAAAAAGCTGTTTTTAATCTTTTATTTCATTCTTGAATTTTAGGCTGTTGAGCAAGAAAAAATTACTGTCTTTAAAGAGTTAAATACCAAAATCATTTTACATATATCAATTTGATGACTTAAATTCAAATCATGTCCAGAATTAAGTAAAAACAATAAGGTAATTGGATCTCATTTGAAAGAATGAAATTGCATATATTGGTAGAATAGTTATTTTTGCTTGTTTCTTTCAATTTAACTGTTAATTTTTACTGGATATACAAGTAAAAGCAACAAATATTAATATGCCTTTTTACCCATGTGTGCACTAAAAAAACTAATTCAATTTTATTTGTGCAATGTAAATGCCATGCTGTTTTCACATGGTTCATGAGAGTTGGCACAATTTTTTAGTGTATACCGATTTTGCCAAGTGAGAGTTTGATGTGTGGTTTTTATTTATTTACTTACTTAGGCAATTGTTTTGTTTTCTAAGATTGAACAATTACAAAGAAATATTTTTGTATATGTGTGTGTGCTATGATTTTCACTCAGTTGAGTTTTTGTTGCAAAAGAATAGCAAAAATAGTTATAATTGTCAACTTCAACATGTGTGTAAGATAAAATTAATTGATTAATTTTTTTAAATCCAAACAGTATTAAGACAGGCAGCAAGTAGTTTTTTTAACTTTTGAGCTAAAGATGCTGGTAATGGCTTTGGCATTGCATAAACTTTTAAATAAAAATCAGTAAAAGCATGTATTAAAAATATTAAAAGGTCCAGAAAATTTGATATGAAAAATTACTGTTTTTGTCCGTATTTTACCAAAAACATTGGTGGTAATCGGAGAAGCATCTTTCTATTATACTTTGCAGTCAAAGCATCATTATGTTGTATTTATGATTACCTGTTGTATTTTACCAAAAACATTGGTGGTAATCGGAGAAGCATCTTTCTATTATACTTTGCAGTTCAAAGCATCATTATGTTGTATTTATGATTACCTGTTTGGTTATTTCATTAATTGTTAAACAAAATATGCAAATTTTTTTATATTTTCAATTGTAGCTTTTGTTGAAGTATTGAAAATAGATTTAAAATTTTAATTCAATAATTTGTTAATACCTTGAAATGACACTCTTGAACCTAAATTAACCACAATTCCTACAGCACGATTCTCTAAAGGCTTGATGTCATAACAATAACAACATTCAATGAATAAAGTTCAAAAATTGAATTTTAACCACTGCCTTTTGCTCAATTTTTTTGATGAGCTGTTTGATAAATTTTGAATCATAAGAAGTTTTAAAATAATAAATAGTTTTGTAAATTTAATAAAAAAATTTCTAATAGGTTAAAAAAAATGTTATTGATGCCATTACAGTTAATATAGTGATGTTGTTGCATATCATAACTTTGTAACAAAGATTTTATAAGCTAATGCCCTTCATGGCACCAACCAAACATGCTTTTGATATGTAAGATATACTTCTGCTTAAAATCAGTCTGTAGTGTCTGCTGATTTCAAAAGAGGTTTGCCCCTCTATACTATTTAATCCATAATTAGAACTCCAACTGGTCACACCACTCTGGGTTGGGGGCATCTGGGAGTGATGGAAAATAAAGGTTAACTCCATTTTCCAAAACTTGAGGACTCCTGAACTGAAGCCTTTGTAGCAGATATAGTTTTTTAAGTCTTTCCAAGACAATATTGTTACAAAAAAAAAAGAGTAATGCACAAACAGAAATTTTTGGTGAACAATGATCTTGTGAAAAAGATTCTGAAAGAAAAAAGAAGTTCAAAAAATGGGGAAGTGAGATGAATGAAGAAGCAAGAGCAGTGGAATGTAATGTGAAATGTAGAAATAAGGCTAAAAAGGTGATTGCAGAAACAATACATGAAGAAGCAACAAAAGAGATACAAAAGAGTGAGGAAATAAGAGTGGAAGAAAGAATGAGACACATTTATTGTATGGCAAGAGTAAAGACAGTACAATATGTAAAAGGAATGTTGTTGAAATTATGTGCATGAGAACTATAGACTGACAGTTGAAGATGCGGTAGGTAGACAAGTTGAAGTTATGGAAGATGTATTGTGAAAAAGCTACTGCACAAAGAAAACACTGAAATCAAAACCAAATATATGACTCGTGAAACAAATTACAGTTGCAGAGGTGAAGAGAGCAATGTCCAGAATTAAAACAAGCAAAGCAGCTGGACCGAGTTGTGTACCAATTAAAGTGATTTGATTGTGTAATGTAGAGAGCATTTTATCAAAAATTGGTAATGGCGTGATGAATAGGAAGAGAATGCTCACTAACTGGAGAAACTATGTTGATACCACTACACAAAAAAAAAGGAGACATGAAGGAATGCAGTGACTAAAGAAGCTTGAAAATGCTTGAACATGCAATTAAAGTTATGGAAAAAGTGTTTGAGGAGCCAATTCAAAAGAAAGTAGAGATCTTCAAGCTTCAAATGGATTTCATGCCTGGGAAAGGAACAGTGAATGCCGTATTTGCTGTAAAACAGATGATAGAGACATATGAAAAAGTCAGAAAGGAATTGTATTTTGTCTTCGTTAATCTAGAAAAAACCTTTAATCACTTTCCTCGCAACAGGAAAGTGATTTGTTGGGCATTTAGAAAAAAGGACATATTGGAACAAAGAAATGAAAGCATTAATGGAGATGTAAAACGAAGGATAAACTTTGGAGTTAAAGGATGTTACACTTCATTCATAATTCCAATCTCAACTTTATCAACCTATAGTTGATTTTCAGACTTGTACAGTAATTAATTATCAGATTTCAACTAGAGCCTGGTGACCTGGCTTAATGAAAGATGTCTGGTCATTTAGTGAACCATCCAGCTCTAGTCCATCTTTCTTATACATATGATAAGGAAAGATGACAGCACTAGCAGGGCAATGACATCAAGGATATGTGCCAGATGGAGAAAAATTAAAAAAAACTTTCACTGGGTAAAACACTGTAAAAGGCTTATGGACTAAAACGAATATTATATAAAGCATTGTAAAGAAGTGTATGTGCTATGTAGCTAAATGTTCAACAATAAAGAAGGAATGAGAATGATATGTAGCATGACTCCCCCGGACCAGATCTTGAGCAGTGTTTTAAGAGGGTAGACAGATTTTCAGGATATTGAATGACATTTAAGAGGGCTTTGTCTGAGCTAGTTGGGACATCTCAAATGAAGAGTTTACAAAAATATAATAGTAGGTAATACGAGAAAAGGAAGACCAGAAAAACCTTGAAAGAGATGGTGGAACATGATGTGAGAAAAAGAAACCTTGCTATTAAAGATGTTTATGACTGAGAAAACTGCAGGTATTGCTGAGGATAAATTTAATCTATCAATCAATCAATCCAATGCCCAGGTCTCAACAGACAAATAACAGATGACGATAATAATGCATTGTTAGTTAGTTTAATTGTTTAGTCTGAAGATTTTAGTAAAGATTCAATGTTAATCTCTAGTACATAGAATTATTGCTGTAAACTTTTTATTCGTAGCATTAAAAAAAGCTAAATGCTTTTAAAAATAACCTCTACCCAAATTATGACTTTTTTGCACAAAATGAAATGCTGTTAGCAGCCCATAAATCATATAATGATTTTTGGCTAGAAAATTGCCACATTTTCCAAGAAGTCATCTTAGATATTAATATTTGATTTTCTTTGTTTAAAAATAATGTTTTTTTTTTTACTGTTTCTATTTTTGGTAAATATTTGACATATATGGCCATATACAGCCAAAAGGTTTTTTAGGAGGCACAAACCATAACTGGATATTTTCAAAGCTATTGTACATTTCAGCATTTATGCTGTTATACCATTTGTATTGTCTTATTGATTGCAATAAAAATATTTTACCAATTTCTATATTCATAATGGTGTCAAAACATTAAATCTCTACTTAATTCAAATTACTTGCAATATTTTTCAAAGTGAGTATTTTCCATTCTTTTTTTCTTTGCTCTGCTCTTTAACTTTGCCAAAATCCGAAAAAAAACAACTTAAATTTTTAAAAGAAATAAGACAAAAACAAAGAAAACTTCAAATTTAATTTTGCTGATTGCCTTGTAGTGTAACATCTGCCAATTTCTCTAATTATTCACATTAAATAATATAATGATTCACATTAAATAATATAATGCATTTACAAGTTTACTATAAATGAAATAGAAAAATTGATTTATTTTCTGGATATAAATAATGTATTTTATTTTGTACTCTTCAGTTTCATAGATTAGTCAGGCAGGCATATGATTCTGTGGGAAAGTTTAACATTTTATATCTCTTTTTTGAAAAAAAGCAGTCTTGCCTTGACTATTTATTTTGATCAATATAATTTGTTGCCAGAGAATTTTTTGAGATCCAAAGCTAATGAACTCTACTATAAAAGCAGTGTTTTGTTTAAGCAAGACATGCCAAAAACGTACACTTTTAGATGTTTACTATGAGATTTTGGTAATGAAATTTTTTTTTAGTTGGTTTTCCCATTTATTTGAACCAGGATGATTTTTGTCAACTGCAAACTCTTATCATCTCTACTCTACCATTAAATTAGAACTCGCTCTCAAGAAATTGCTGCCATTGATGAAATCACTTAATGCATTTAATGAAAAAAATTTGCAAATACTTTTAACTGCCTATAAACATTGATTTGATTTGCAAATACTTTGTAAATCAAATACAGAATACAGAAAAAAATTTGCAAGTACTTTTAACTGCCTATAAGCATTGATTTTAACTGATGATCAACATGGTCTTGGTTCAAAACGCACTTGCACCATTCTGTTGTGTCCTTGGGAAAGACACTTTACGGCACTTTCCCCTGCTTGGTGGTCTTGGCAAACAGTTCTAAATTACAATAATATCTCTACTAAATTACTAGCAGACAGCAATATCTTGGCATCTCCGGAAGCAGGTCTGGTTAATTGATTACCCTATGCATAGCGCCTCCGTCGCTTTCCTGCAAGTCAGGAGGATAAATATAGAGATAAAAATAAAAAATAAATAAATAAAAAATTTGACAGATCTATGTGATTATTAAAATAAAATATCACCAATTGAAAATTAAAAAAAGTTTTTCATTTTTACCTTAATTTGTTTTATCAAACCTACCACAGTTCCAATCATTTTGCTGGACCTTGAATTTTAATTTCAACTTTGATTTTAATTTTTAATGATGTAAAAACCATTTCACTAATTGTAAAATTTTGACCAAATTTAGGAATATGCATGAGTTGTTTTTGTTTATGCTTTGATTCGCTGTGGAGATCAGTAGCAGAAACACACATGTAATAGGTGTATAATACCTAAGAATGCACTTTCTGCCACCCCATTAACAAAAAATGATGTGCCAATTTTTGTTAGCAAGATGCAAGTAAAAAACAATCTGTTTTTTGTGGCTTACGCCATGCTACTAGCAAATTAGTTGAAAATAATTGCTTAAACAACATTGATGTTTACATCCAATTTTAATTTTTAGTGTAAATGTAAAGTAGCCCAACACTACAGTTGGATATTTGACTTAATTGGGTACCTACCTGTTATATTGGTTAACTTAGTATTACGAGTATATAGGGTGACACAAAAAAACGGAAACTTTTTAACAATCTAGTAAAACCAAGAGTGATGAAAAAAAAAATTTATTCTGAATAATTGAAACCTTTTAAAGCATGCTATTTAAGGAAAAATGATGCAATTTTTATTTTTTAAAAATCACGTCCTGTAGATGACATCCCCTTTATGAATACATTCTTGAAATCTATTGTTGAGATTCCTCATTGACCGCTCCAACATTTCAACTGATATATTGTCAATTTTATCCTGGATTCTCTGTTTTAAATCAACCAAAGTTCTTGGTCGAGTCATGTACACTTTACTCTTAAGATAAGCCCCCCAAGAAAAAATCACAAACGAACAAATCTGGCGATCTAGGGTGCCAGGAAACGTTACCGAACAATTCTCGCATACCATGAAATCATTGTCGTGCAGTGTGTGATGTTGCTTCGTTCTTTTGAAACCAGGCTTTTTGAACGTGTAGAAAATTGTTTAATTCAGGTGTAACGAACGATTGTGACATTTTTTCAACTGCAGCTGCTTGCTTACGAATTGAACGCTGTGGACTCCGCAAGACAGATTCGCGTACAACATCAATGTTCTGTGGAGTACGAAAACTTCTTAGTTGTCATGTTGGTTTTTTGTTTGGGGTAGATCAAACCTCATCAAAGTTATAATCCAACGTGTTTTGATGGAACAGCACCGTGACGTCCTAAGTTGTAAAAATTTCGGAACTCCCTCTGCGCAGTTGTCAAACAATCACTGTTTTTATAAAACATTTTTATGGCTAACTCACGCTGTTGCCCGTTACACTGATCCATGGTTACTAAAATAGCCAAGTGTTTACTTGCTCAAGGTCACTCTCTCTAGCAGTGCTGCCACTTGCTCATGTCTACCAATACGCATTTCAAAAACTTTCGTTTTTTGGGTCACCCTGTATATTTTATAATTTTACATTACTTCTATGAATAAAAATTTACAATCTCCTGTAAACACTGGTATATGAATAGAATTAGAGCAGTATTATAAACAACTTTTGATTATGTGTGTTGCTATTGCAACTCATTGCTTAAGTATGTACGTTTTCCACACAAGCATTTGTGCTACTCCAATTTTTATCTCTTAAAGCTAGTTGTTCATTATTGAAAAACTCAAAATTATAAATAATGTTTAAACGCAATTATTTTTAATTAAAGCTACCTTACTTTTTTTAGAAAGAACTGAGATATGGCGGACAAAAGAAAGTTGCAAGCGGAGATGGACCGTTGCTTCAAAAAGATTCACGAAGGTGTTGATGGTTTTGAGGATACTTGGCAAAAATTACATAACGCCAACAATGCAAATCAAAAAGACAAGTACGAAAACGACTTAAAAAAGGAGATAAAAAAATTGCAGCGTTTAAGAGATCAGATCAAATCATGGGCCTCGTCTAACGAAGTTAAGGACAAAAAAAATCTTCTGGAGTATCGAAAGCTAATTGAGACTCAAATGGAAAGGTTTAAGGTTGTTGAAAGAGAAACAAAAACTAAAGCGTATTCCAAAGAAGGCTTAGTTTCGGCGACCAAAGTCGATCCTGCCCAAAAAGTGAAAGACGACACCCGACACTGGTTACAGACAACGATAGATACTTTTAATTTGCAAATCGATTGCTACGAGAGCGAAATTGAATCGTTTAATTCGCAGTCGAGAAAAAAGAAGCTGGAACGCGACAAGCAAGATCGCATCGATACGTTAAAAGACCTTTTGGACAAGCATCGCTTTCACGTCAAGAACCTCGAAACTCTGATGCGGATGATGGACAATCAAAAGATCCAACCGGACAAGATAAACAATATCCGCGACGACATCGAGTACTACTTGGAAGCGTGCATGGAGCCGGATTTCGAGCACAATGAATTCATTTACGAGGACATGGGCTTTGATGAATCAATAGCCAGCAACATTGCTGTGACAGCCGTGTCACCGACTGAAAAGCAGCTTAATAGCAGCTTGAGCAACAATACGAAAGATGAAGAAGATAAGACTGATCACGTTTCCTCGCCGTCTCCGGTATCCAATCATGCGTGGTCTGCCGGAAAAGAAGACGAGTCTCGAAAGCGACTTAAATCTGAAGACTTCGTCTCGCCGCGAAAGCCGGCCAGCAATAATTCGAGTTCTCAGCGACTTGCTACGTCCCGGTCCGTATCGCATCCAGTTTCCTCGGTTACCGCGACTACACCGAACAAACAGAGTCAAAACTCGGTGAACTCGCCGCATAGTCAAGCGTACGCTGCAGCTGCTTCATCCGGCAATGTTCAGGCAACGCCGACTAAGCAATCAGGAGCTTCACAGTTCTCTGCATCCAAGCCAGATTCCTCATTTGAACAGCCAACGCAGACGAAAAAACCGCTTCCGAACCATAACGACTCTTGGTCGAGTTCCAACCACTCCGAATCAAACCATGCTGAAGTGCGCAACGCCATAAACAGCATCGTTTCGAGTGTCGCTTCTATGTCGGTCACTGCTAACGGCGACACACTTAGCGATTCCTTAAGCGACACGACGATTTCCAGTGAGGCTGGGTCGAATCTGACCAATCCGCAGTCAGGATCCAATTTGATGTCAAGCGGCTCGATGGTAAACAACAATATGTCACAAATACAAAATGGTCCCGTATCACTTTTAAACAAGCTGAATTCGCTTAAGAATATATCCGATCAGTCTGCTGCTGGCGGCAACAGCGATGAGGCCAATTCAGCGTCACCTGTCTATTCTCAAAGTAGCTCGGATTCTTTTAGCACTGCCCCTCTCGATACCAGACCAGATATTACCTCATTAGTTAAATCACAGGGTGTTTCGACTCAGCAAATCTCACCTGGTGGTGGAACAGCGCAGATTGAACCGTTGCTAGGTGTCGCACCACTCGGTGTTACGGCGTTAACAAAAGATCAGGAAGATCAGCAAAAAATACTTGAAGCTTGCTGGAGACACATGCCTCATCCATCTGATACCGAACGATTGCGTCATTATCTTCCGCGAAATCCTTGTCCGAACCCCGTCTACTATCCCCAATCCCCTTTTCCTCACCATGACACTCTTGAATTTTATTTGAGACTGTCCACGGAGACGTTATTTTATATATTTTATTACATGGAGGCAACGAAAGCACAGTACATGGCTGCTAAAGCACTAAAAAAGCAGTCGTGGAGATTTCATATGAAGTATATGATGTGGTTTCAGAGGCACGAAGAGCCAAAAACTATAACTGACGAGTTTGAACAAGGAACCTACATTTATTTTGACTACGAAAAGTGGGGACAACGAAAAAAGGAAGGCTTCACTTTCGAGTACCGATACTTGGAAGACAGAGAACTACAGTGATAATTGCATTCCGCAAAATCGTGCAATTACCAAAGGCGAATCACGTGTTTGGACTCTACCAATAATCGCACATTGCTGTTTTTCGATGTTCTCCCGTTTGTTAAACTCGTGAGAAAAGTCTTTTACCTGTTTGCTGCTGCAGTTTCGTTGTTGTTGAAACGAATGCACTTTACATGTTTTCATTACAGTATAAAAATTAGTTGAATCGGTGAGCATTTTGCTTAATTGTGATAAACTCTTTTAAATTTTACTTCATTGAATTTATCAAGCAAAGTTTTTTCATTAAAAGTAATTTTCTAATAGTGTCCGAAAGCACCGATGTGATCGTGGCTGCTGATAACTCGCAAGGCGGTTAAAACGTGTAGCTATCAATATGTGTTTATTCTTCACTGCGATAAACTGCCAATTACATGCATTGACTGGTGTGCTGTTGAATTAAGATTAAGGGTTTGCTGATTGAAAAGAAAATTTGATTGAATCAGTGCTTTTCAATACTATTAATTTTCATTCCCTTTACGTAATGCTTAAACGAAATATATTAATATGACATTTTACGTCAACCATCGCCTAAAAAATTTTTTTTGCGTCGCCACTTTTGCCGGCTCTGGCTAAGTTGCGAAGTCAATGTCATTTTTAAAAACCTTAAAGTTTCAAAATAATTTACCAACATAATTATTAATACAAAATAAGTTATCAATATTATATCAACACTTTACTGGCCAACAAATAGCCTGCGCAATTTTTACATCAAATGTCACAAGCACAACTTTCAGATTTCTAGCTAGCTCAGCTTTTTAATTTCAATATTAAAATTAACACGTTGCTAAAACGCTGCGCATTAAGAAATAAAAAACTGTTTGTATTTATCGCGCTGCCGCAAATTGCTTCTGCTTTTAGAGCAACCGTCATGCGATTATCCCGACCTGCTTTCGGAGATGTCGAGATATTGCTGTACACTTAATTTTTTTCATTTAGAGATGGGACTAAAATTTAAAGCTGCTTGGTAAAAGTTCCGTAAAATTTCTTTCCTAAGCCACAACCCAATGACGTGAGTAGGTTTTGAACTCAACCGTGTTTACAACATTCATTCAAAATCAGTACAGTGCTTCTGGACAATTTAACCAATAAAAAGCAAAACAAAATAGAATTTTTCTGCAATCTTGCTCTGGACTTTTTGTTTAATTCAATCACCGGTGTATGGCTTAAAACTTTACTCAATCCAGTTTTTTTTTTTATTTTTCTGTTTTCGGAGTGAAATGTTTGGCAAAAGGTAAATTCATTTATTGGCGCATTTAAAAACATTTTTGAAGAGCAACTTTGTTAATAGCATGGTTGTGCTTATCCGGAAACCAAATTATTATTATTGAGTTCATTTTCAGTATAACCGTGCAATAATAAGATTTTTAAGATAGTACTTAGTTTTATTTTGCGAAAAGATGTAGCAAGTATTTGATTATATACAGATGCAGGAATAAGAAAAAGTATTACGATTTCGTTTTCAAAGCCACTAAAAGGCCTAACGTTGCAAGGTAGCTTATCATAGCAACTTCTTGAGTTTTCACCCATCCAGGAACATCAGTTATCTACACTATTTTTCTCAGATTACTTGGCATTCATGCTTTTTATAGCTTGATCATTTGCGCGTTTAAAACACTGCTGTGAAATCTATGGCTGCATGCAGACTTCCTACAATTTATTTCAAGATTTAACATTAATTTATTCACTTAATATTTCCGGTTATCCTCCTGATTCACAAAAAACTTTGGAGGCATCAAATGTTGGGTGACATCAAGCAATTACCTCGACCTGCTTTCAGAGACGCCAAAATATTGCTGTCGGGTTGAAAGTTTTTATTTGCCTTTTCAGTTTTTTTTATCTAAAAATATTAATTATTTACTTAGACTGCCAAGTGTCTTTCCCAAAAACACAATTAAATGACAGGGTAAGTTTTGAACCGCAACCGCGTCCATTACACTAGTTATCAGTATGATGCTCCTACCTAGTTGGTCGTGTGGTCGAATAAATTGCCAAACTATTTAACTTTTAAGCTTTAAATCAATGGTTTTTAACCTGAAAGAATTAAAAAATTTCAAGGGGTACGTCAGTTGTCAGTTTCAATTTACATATTTCAAGCTACGCATCTTATTGTTCAACTTCACGACTTTTGTTCGTTGGAAATTAATTATGTTCAAAAATTGATGTTTCGTTTTTTGTTTTGAAAACCCAAAAATGGCCTTGAAATCATCACTTTCAAAACAAGACTTAGGCTACAAGTCTTTAAAGTGGGCACAAAAAAATTTTTTTTGTTTGCTTTGAAAAAGCGAAACAGTTGTCTGGGATCTCGTAAACTTCTGGCACTGTCCCTACTTTCTGGTCGCGGTGTCCAAGCAAATCACCTTTAGAGAAGCGTAGCCAAAATAGTTTACAAATCACGGCTGTAAATAAATATTCTGCTAGGTGGGGCAAGATGATTAAGGATATCATCTTGATACAACAATGAACCTCGGCGGAAAATCACAAGTAGACTAGAATTGTAATAGTTACCGCATAAAGCATTTGTACTGTACCACTAAACAGCTATAACTGACTTCTTCGCCTAATTTAATAAATAAACTGACACAAGCTTTTTAAAATTTTTGATTTTTCTATTAAGTCCAGAATTTTCTTTTTTCTAAAATTCTGATTTAAGGCAAAGTGGGGCGAGTTGTCACATGGGGCGTGTTGTCACAGCAAGTTTTTTCCTACTTTAACTAACTGTTTGGAGACTATTTTTGTTGTAGTAACATCTTTTCCCACCATCTTCATTTTAGGTTTCTGTTTGAAAAAAAATCACGCAGCTTCAGTGCTAAACTGAAAAATTATCATAAAATTTGCACGTGACGTATATTTTGCTAACGTTTGAAAATTGAGTTTTGTCTAGATAAAAGCAGCGTGGACAGAAGTATAATGTCAGTTTTATAGCTTAGTATATTAAGAGTTTAGCTGAAAGTCTAGGCACTAATAGCCTGCTTCTACCAGTTGCCATTTGGAATTTTATCAAAATGGATGGGTTGGGGCGAGTTGTCACAGTTGTCAGTGCCGAGCAATCTGACAACTCCGAGATGTCTTCATTTTCCGAACCATTGCAAATAAGTGATGTAAAGGTAGATGATTATATCCTGGTCCGATTTACTACCAAATCGACAGAAAAATTTTATATTGGCCAAATGATGGAGATGGATAAAAAAAGAAAAAGAAATTTATACAACATTTGTCTTCAACATTATAACGTTGAATAAAGGTTAACATTTTTGCAAAAATGCTTGTTATACACATAATTTGTTTCACAGCGAGAATATTTAATTTATGGCTTGTTTTTGATTGGTTCATTTAATGTTTTCAATAATATTTCGTTTAAAACATTGCAGTTTTCCTTCATTAAGTCTCTTAAAAAGCAGGAAATATTATGTGACAACACGCCCCTTCCTCTGTGACAACTCGCCCCGGCATGGGGCGAGTCGTCACAAAAAAAAATTTTTTTAACTTTGTTTTTGTCAAAAGGTGTTTGGAATTGAGAAATTATTTTGCTGTCGTTACAAAGGGTACATAGGCAAGAATAAAACACCGTGGCAAAATCATTGCTATATCAACCAGTAAAAGCACAATGTTAAAAATCCTAAAACTGTGACAACACGCCCCACTTTGCCTTATATCTTAAACAATTATTCAGTAACTTTGAATACACTACTAGGATTCCTGGTGTTTTTTCCATAAATAAGTAATTTAGGTGGGGATTTCCCCTCGAGGTCAATTTGCCCGACCTTTTCCTAATTCGCTTTTTGACAAACGTAATCTTGACCGGCTCGTAATGTGACAATAACGGTTTTTGCTGAATTAAATTTTGTAAAATCCAACGGTTTATCAACCAATCAATTATTTTTGGGAAAACAGTGAATTAGTTCAGTGTATTTTCCTTTGCCCGCTTGTCCTTTTGGGGTTGCGGGGGCAGCAGCGCAAGTTGAAATCTCTAAGCGTTCGTGCTGTGTACAAAAGCACACGGTCATGACCCAAAGAGTGTGAGGCCGAGTAGGCCTACAGGCGGCCGAAGTAAGTTTCTTGCAAAAAGTCGGGGATTTATTTCTACTTGACAAGGTAAAAAGCACTGGAATTCGTCAATCTCTCAACATCGAGTCGCTGCTACTCCGCATAAAAAGATCGCAACTGCGCTGGCATGGCCATATAACACAATTGTCCCAACTGTTTATCAGTACAATAATTGCTATAAATAAGAAATAGATAAAAAATAACTTCAAATAAGCTAATAAATAATGAGAAAAAGTGTATCAATTATGTTTACCACAAATTTTCATGTTAATAATGAACAGTTCAGTTCAGTTGTTTTTTATTTCCGCCACTTGTCGAACAATATACGAGGGTAAATCAAAAATTATCCGGAATTGCTCTATAGCGCACTCTTGCTTTAGCTTTTTCAAAATTTTTTTTGCACGTGTTGTCTACTGTGTCACGTGATCACGATCTGCTAATCTAATTGTTCGTTCAGTTTTAACACGTGTTATTTTCTGTTGATAAAAATGGACGCTCCACTGGCACAATGCACCAGAGAAGAACAACGTGCTGTGGTCCGATTTTTGTGGTCAGAAGGTTCATCGGGGACAAAAATTCATCAAAGACTCTTAGCACAATATGGAGACAATGCACTATCGAAAACAACGGTATATGAGTGGATTGAGAAGTTTAAAACAGGCCGGACCAGTGTAAAACATGCAGAAGGAGCAGGACGTCCATCAACCTCCACCAGTGAAGAGAAGATTGAGCAAGCTCAACAAATGATTTTGGCTAACCGGCGCATTACCATTGATGAGGTAGCACAATCTTTGCAGATCAGTTTTGGCTCTGCTCAAGAAATCATTCATGAAATCCTTGGGTACAATAAAGTTTCTGCAAGGTGGGTGCCAAGACAGCTTACAGAAGAGCACAAGCGTAGACGTATGGAGATCTGCCAAACGTTACTGAACCGCTACAACAATGAAGGTGAAGCATTTTTGAGTCGAATAGTCACTGGAGATGAATCATGGGTGCATCACTACAGTCCTGAAACCAAGAGGCAAAGCTTGGAGTGGAAACATCCGTCCTCCCCAGTAAAGAAAAAATTCAAGAGTCAACTTTCTGCAGGAAAGGTTATGCCAACCATTTTTTGGGATTCAAAAGGGCCTATTTTGGAGGATTTTCTGGAAAAAGGGAGTACAATCAACAGTGCAAGTTATTGTGATTTGCTAGCCAACCGCCTGAAGCCTGCAATTCGCACCAAACGCCGAGGATTACTGTCAAAGAAGGTTTTGCTGCAGCATGACAATGCACGCCCACATGTTGCCAAAGCAACCATTGAAACCATTAACAAACTAGGTTTTGAAGTGCTGGAGCATCCTGCATACAGTCCAGATCTTGCTCCTTCCGACTATCATCTTTTTGCCCCACTCAAAGATGCATTACGGGGTCGTAAATTTTCTTCTGATGAATCAGTGCAAAAAGCGGTGCATCAATGGTTGTGTGACCAGCCAAAAACTTTCTTCTCAGATGGCATTTATAAGCTTGTAGACCGCTGGAACAAGTGCATCGAAATGGGTGGAGATTATGTAGAAAAATGATAAATCGTTTTCGTGTTTTGTGTTTTTAAAATAATCCATAAAAATAAAAGTCCGGATAATTTTTGATTTACCCTCGTACTTACATCAACATAATTACACTACGGAAAAAGGACATGCAACAAAACGAAGCAACGTGGAAACGTGCAAAAACTCAATAAATTACACTAGCTAAGAAAACGGCTTGCATGGTTGTGTGACCTAGAGAAAGTTCAGTTTAGTTCAGTTTAGTTTTTTTTATTTCTGCTCCGCCACATGAACAAAATAACAAAATGTGGAAAAGTTTGAGTTGTTGAAAGACTGGGTTAGAAAAAGGAAGAAGCGAGAAAACGAATTGACGTTGTGACTTTCTAATTAGCGATGAGAAGTGTGACCTGTTGTATCATTTAGAAGCAAGGTTGCTTCCCCTCATTATAAAGTTATTTAAAAAAATAGTAAGAAAAAAAGAAAGAAAATGAAATATAAGACCGAGATTATTTGCTTAATAAAACGCTGCTATGGGAGCGGTGCATTGGTGGGACCATAGCAGAGTTTGGCTGGAAGAATATGATCAGTCCTTAAAAATACGTAAAGGCATGAACACATTCTACCAGCCCAACAGGCAAACAAACTCACCGAAAGAAATCCTGTTGTGGATCAAAAGATCATTTCTCGAACAAAAACTTCAGTAAAAAAAAAAACAAAACAAAAATATTACAGCCTTGGTAAAAAAAAAAAAATAAAACACGAAAACAACATAAGAAACATACTAAAAAAAATCTACAAAAGCCGAGGCAAAGTAGTAGAGATGTCAACCGCGCAGCGTACACGGCGGCGCGCGGGCACCGCGTAACTTTTTGATCAAATTTACCGCGCCGTGCGGACACCGTGCAATCGTATGTTTAAAGTTTGCATGTGGATACTTGCTCTTATGTTTAAAGTTTGCAGTGCAGTGCGGGCACAGTGCGGTACTTAAAAAAATTTTGCAGCGCAGTGCGGTTGCGGGCAGAAACCTTGCAGTGCAGTGCGGGCACAGTGCAGGAAAAGTGTGCCCGCGACAACTCTACAAAGTAGTAACAATAAATAGTAAAATAAAATTTATGCGATAGCTAAAAAAATTGTTCATGTAGAAACAAGAGTGATCCTGCAGAACTTTCCTTAAGTCTTTTCTTGACCATCGTAAAGTTGAAGGTTTTCAAATTGTTCAGTTGTTTTCCTGAAACACAAGAAAAAGAAGACCAGCAAAAGATATTAAATGATGTTTATAAGTTTGATTGTTGTTCAAGGAAGAATGGTTTAGATTTATTTAACAAATGTACTCAAGGATTTGCATAGTTTTATTTTTTCAGGTAACTTATTCCAAATTTTTGGGCCAATGTATCTTATTGATTGTTTTGTTACTGTGTTTTTGCATGATATTGGTATGATTTGAGAGTTACTTCTAGTAATTACAGTGGATGTTTTTCTTTGAAATAGTGTTAAATGCTGACAGTAATTGCTTGTGAAATGATTTGTACATGCAAATTGAAATATTTAATTTATAGAGTTGTTGTATATTAAGAATATTATCTTTTGTTATTTCTTTGTTGCTTGCTTTTGCGGGATGAGTACAAATTATCATATTAATAAACGTGTTGCAGATTTTTTGTAATTTATTGAGTAACACAGAGTGTCCTTAGCACCAAGTTGTAATGCAGTACCTTATATGACTCAGAATTAGTGAATGAAAAAGTGTAAGTAGAGCTTCTTGAGTTAGAAAAGGCTTTACTCTCATTACTGCGTATAACGATTTTAGTTTGCTGATAAGCATTACCATATGATCTTTCCATGTTAGGCATTTATTGAATATAACACCTAACAACCTGACGGAGGTGACTCTTTCAATTTGATTTTTTCTAATAGTTAAAACTGATTTTTTTGACAATGTTTTTGTGGTACCAGAGCTAAATAAAATGTATTTTGTTTTTTTGATATTAAGGGAAAGCTTATTTGCTATTAGCCAGTTGTCAATGTTTTCAAGTTCTTTATTTCCTTTTTGATATAATAAACTATTATTTTTTGCACTAAGGCTGATAGTTGTATCATCATCAAAAGACAGGTTGTTGCTATAATTGAGACATTTTGAGAAGTCATTAATGTACATTATAAAGAAGAGTGGACCGAGTATTAAGCCTTGAGGTACCGAGGAAGAAATAGGTTCTATATTTGAAATACTTGAATTATAATCAACTTGTTTGGTTCTTCCGAATAAATAACTTTTAAACCAATTATGAACTGTGCCTCTCACACCATAATGATACAATTTATTTAGTAATATTTCATGATTAATAGTGTCAAAAGCTTTAGACAGGTCAAGAAAAATTTCAAGGCTATTCATTTTTTTCTTCAAATGATGTTGCTATTTGATCAGTAAGCAGGGAAGTAAGATCACAAGTTGAGTGTCCTCCTCTAAAACCAAATTGATTTTCACTAATCAAGTTGAACATATTTAAAAAAGAATACAAACGAATATAGACAAGTTTTTCAATTATTTTAAAAAAACAGGAAAGTAAGCTGATAGGCCTGTGGTTAGAAACATCTTTGGGACAACCTTTTTTAAAGAGGAGAATTACTTTAGTGTGTTTAAAGCAAGAGATAAATTTTCCTTGTGATAAAGATTGGTTAAAGATGTAGCTAAGAATGGATATTACATTTTTAGGCAGATGTTTAAGTATAAATGAAGGTATACCATCCTAACCTGAACTCAACTTTGGCTTTAAAGTAGATATAATTCTTTGATTTCTTATGGGCATGTTGGTTAAAAAAACATAAAAGAGGGATTTGAAGAACCTAAGTAGTCTTGATAGTTAGCTGCAGAAGCTTGGAGCTGAGATATCAGTTTACATGAGATAGTAGAAAAGTGTGTGTAAAATGTGTTTGCTTCTTTAGGTTCATATATAATTTTTTCAGCTTTTAAGACACAATTAGTTTTACTGATGTTTGCTTTAGTCCTTCTCAAAATTTCATTAATAGTTTGTCAAGTTTTTTTTATATCATGTTTGTATTTTTTAAATTATTTCTTAAAATATTTTTTTTTGCTTAATGAGGTGAAAATATTGATTTCTAATTTTTAGATACTTTTCTTTTGCTAATAAATTATTTTTTTGTATATATATTTTGTGTAATCTGTCCTTTTTGTGAAGTAAGCTCCAACGCTCCAAAAAAAAAAAAAAAAATAGAGACAGTGCTGACAATTCACTTTTGACAGTGCTCAATGATTTGAAGATCAGAGCAAAATTATCAAATAAGTTTAAACACTGCAGATAAAATTTATTTATTAAAATTCGCAACAGTCTGTTTCACCTTAAAAACGGCTCATCAGGCGATTATCTGAAATTAAAAGCAAAAACAAATACAGTAACCAAAACAAATAACCCGAAATAAATACTAATAGAATAAAAATAGAAAATAAAAATAAAATAGAATAAAAACGGGAAATTATACAAATTTCGTACAACTTAAAAAACTATAAACAGCTATACCACAACAAATAAAATAATAACAAGCGCAACTGTGCAAACGTAAGAGGATTTTTACAAGTGAGGCGGTATAAATTTACAGAAATCGTGACTAATTAAAAATGAAAAAAGTTGCAAATTATAAAAAACCGAGTCCACCCGCTCTATATTCATTCAGGATCGAACCACCCTCCCTCTATCAAAAAGCAACTATCATCAATGCTGGCTGAACGATTATCACAACTCTCCTGCAACGAGCACTGTTTAACAATGCAACTGTTGTTTATCAAGAGGCGATGCAGAAAAGCGTATACCACAACGAATTAAAGTACCAGCATTCAAACAGTCCTACCATACCGGCCAAAACGAAAAAAAAGAAAACGAAAAATTTTATAATTCAACCCCCCTTTCAGTGAACATGTTAAAACTAATATTGGAAGAACTTTTCTTAATTTACTCGAAAAGCACTTTCCCTCCCGCCATCGCCTCCACAAAATCTGCAACAAAAACACTGTGAAGGTCAGTTACAGTTGTATGCCGAACATGGCTGCGATTCTATCAACTGTTAAGGTCTGGAAAAGCTCCCGGCCCTGACTCTCTTCACCCACAACAAATTCTCCATGCTGGCTCTGCTTTAAAGTTCTGGTTAAACAAGTTCTTACCTTCCTGCATGCGCCTACTCAAGCTTCTAAAAATTTGAAGGAGAGTATTTGTGGTTGCCATTCCAAAGCCAAATAAGCCATTAGGGGACCCAAAGAGCTATAGACCTATCTCTTTGCTTTGTCTCTATTTTAAGATCTTAGAAAAGACTTATCTATGCTCGCATCGAACCACTGTAACCTACTTATCTTTGCTCGCATCAAACCTGTTACTTATCTAAGCTCGCATTGAACCACTATTGACCCACTGTTACTTAAAGAGTAAGCTAGGTTTCGGCGCGGAAGTTCGACCGTAGATCAAGTCTCTTTTCTGACTCAAGAAATTGAGGATAGCTTTTTGGCCAAAAAAGAAAGCCGGCGCTTTGTTTGTCGATCTTACAACAGTCTACGATACTGTATGGCACTACGGCCTCACCTGCAAGCTATTCCGTTTTTTTTCGGACAGGCACATGGTCGCATTGATTATGGAACTTGTTCGTAATCGATCTTTTACCCTCAACACCCGTACCGGAAAGTAAAGCAGGTTACGACGCCTTAAGAATGGCGTCCCACAAGAATCAGTCCTGGCTTCCCTCTTGTTTAACATATAAACATATGATCTGCCAGTGACAATCAGCAGGAAATTTGCTTATGTTGATGACCTGGCCATCCTGCATTATGCAAGCGACTGGCTGGTATTAAAGGGGACTTTTACTCAGGACATGGCAAACCTATCCTTTTATCTTTACAAATGAAAGCTTAAGCTCGGTACAACAAAGACTGTGTCAGCATCCTTCCATCTTTACAACAAGGAGGCACAACATAAACTTAACAAATGTTTTAACGGACAGGCTCTACCATTTTTTGTTGTTATCCCGCTTATCTTGGCATAAAACTAAATAGAGCATTCACGTTTCGCCAACGTTTAGAGTCACTGCACAAGAAGTTAACATCTCGCGTTGGGCTTCTAAAGCAATTGGCTGGATCAAGCTAGGATGCGAATGTCACAGTACTCCACACAACCACCCTTACCTTGGTTTATTCCATGGCTGACAACTGTTTAGTGTCGCAGTGGCCCTATTTAAATTTTAATTTTTATCCATAAACAATTCCTCGCGCATCGTGACCGGATCCCTGTGTCCCACACCAATGGACAACCTTTTTATTTCAGCAGGCATACAACCAACTGAGCTTCGCCGCCAAAAAGCCGTACTGTTTCTAGCTCGCCACGTTCCGGAGCCAGAAGACCTCTTATATAAAAGGCTCCTGTCTCCACTTATGGACAGCTGCGGCAGCATAAATCAAGACATCCGTTTGTGCCTGCTGCATTGGAACTGCTGAACAACCCCACCCAGTCAGGAAACAGTGTAGCACTTTGGGCGGAATATAAATGGAGCATGGAATGGCGAGAAAACGCTTCTAGACTCCATAATTTTATTAAATATGTTAGCCCAACAGCACCGGTAATTAGTTTTTCCAGACCTGCATGGGTCAGGCTTCACCGCCTCCGAACCGGCGTTGATCTATTCCGCTCAGAATTTATAACTTTTACGGCGGCCTGTGAGTGTGGCGCAAAAAAGCAGATAGCTCGGCATGTAATAACATCTAGCCCCATTTATCATTATCCAAATGAAGCCCATGCTCTCTCAAATGTCGAAAACAGCCTGGCAACCTGGCTGATGGAAAAATGTCCGGCAATTTAGAGGAACGTCCAGCTCCCGTCTATCTTCCCCAAACGAGAGCTTCCCCAAACCCCAAACTCCAGTTTCTTTTTACGAAAGAACGTTGATTAATTTGTTTCTTTTTTAAAAGGTTTATGATTTTGTGTTGCAAATTCTTTTTTTGACCGGATTCTTTGATTTTATTTTTGATAAAAATTAAAATTTAAACCCAAAATTTGACGTGCTAAAGTTTTTATTAAAGTTGTTTTATTTTATCCTATGTCTTGTTACTTTTAATACAACTGAAAGGGGCGCTTTTTTATTTTGAAATTGTAAAAAAAAGATTTTATAGTATGAATAAAAACCTGTACGGCCCATGCAACCAATAGGTTCATTACCCCTGCTGTAAAATTTGTGCGTGTGCCCAGACTGTGATTTCTAAAATTTTTACGGTCAAAAGCATCCTTTGGATTAAAATGATAGCCTTTTTTAATTTTTTTGGAGGTAACAATTTTAGTTGTCAGAGAGATAAAATCTAAAATATTAGGTTGAAATCAAAATCAAGACCAAAAAAAAAGAGAAAAAATCCAATTGCTTGCGGCTCACTATAGGCTTACAGACAAAAACACGGCCCACAATAAGAAATAAGATTGTTAGGATTAGGGATTTTGTTTTATTTTTATTTATTTATCTATTTTTTATTTTTTTATTTTATTTATCTATTTATATATATACTGTATATATTGCAGGAGTAAATCGATCTTCCCCGCAGAGGGCTCAATGAAAAAATCAAAGCAATTTAATACAAAATTTATTCAATCACTGTTTAAAAACCACAACAGTCTATTTCATCTTTAGAATCGTCACGTGGTTACTAGAAAATTAAAAATATAGTTATTTGTAGTAAAAAAATACGTGTGAAGTAAATAATACGTAGTTAAATTAATAGTAAATAATACGATTTTTACGACGTCATACAAGAAAAAAGTAGCTCAAAATATTGTAAATGCAAGTATAGAGGTTTGCATTCAATTGAAGGTGAGGGAAGGCGAGTTGGGTGTGTGGTGAAAGATATAAAAGAAAAGAAAATAATCTATAAAACAATAAAAAGGTAACGAGAAAAATCGCATAAGATGAAAAACTAGAGTGAGCAAAAAATAATGCGAGCGATAGTGGAAAATATAAGCGGATTTAATGACGAACAAGAAAGCACACACGTACAAAAATAATGTCAATTTAAGTATACAAAATCAAGTAGGTAATTTATTTGGTTTTAATTTGTTTTTGTGGCAACATTTTCCTGTAAGTTCCAATCGTTTGTTAAGGATTGTTGGTTGCTTTGCTAGTAGTATTTTTAACTTTTCGGTTAAGCACAGGTTGCAGCATTTTTGTCTTGGTTTATTGGGGATAACTTTATTGATTATTTTCCAGTTAATTGTGGGATTGAAACTTGATTCTTTTGCATTCCAGAATATTTTGGAAAATTCTGCAGCGTTTCTTTTCTTTATATTTTTAAATGATTGCATGTGGTTATAATCAGTGTTTTTTTAAGGCGTTTTGAGGAACCGAAACGGTCTCTCAAAATTGTCCAGTGGTCTCTCAAAATCAGCTTCTACAATAGTGTAAACAAAGCTAAGTACGCTCAGAAACAATAGGAAAAAAATTAGCGGTCTTTCAAAATTGCTTAGAGGTTCCTCTAGCCAAACCTTAAAAAAAACACTGGTTATAATATCGGGATTTAAATTCTGTTTCGGTGCAACCTATGTAGCTTTTTGTTGTATTTCCATGAAATATGTCCGCATGGTAAATGATAGATTGCTGTAGGCAAGATTTTTTAGTGGGCAGGTGTCTTTATTTTTGCAGTTGCATGGCTTTGATTGTTGAGAGCTTTCCTTTTTAATAGCTTCCTGTTATGGCCGGTTATAATTGCTTTCATGTTAGGCATGCAGCTATAGCTAATTTTAATGCTATTTCTATTTAGAATTTTATGAAGCTTGTGTTGTTGTGGGAAGCGTTTGTTTATCAATTTTAGAAACTCTTTTCAGATGTTGTTGACAACATAGTTATTAAAAGGCGAGTTAAATCATATGATTTTACGTTTTCTTGATTTCTTTTTCGGTTGAGTTTTACTAGACATTAAATTATCTTTGTAGCCACTTGGTTTAATTGCGTTTTTATATGGTGGAATAAATTTTTTGAAATTATCCAAGTTACAAGGAAGTTGCGATAGTCTGTCTGATATCATATTTGGTAGTGCTTTTTTTATGGAAGGTGGGTGGTTGGAATTAATGTTGATATATAATTGTTGATCATTTAGTTTTCTGAATGGCCAGTGCTTTTCTGTTTTGATGTTAAGTGTGACATCTAAAAAATCTGTCTGTATAATGTTTGCTTCATTGGTAATTTTTAAATCGTGTTTTTGGAAGAGTTTTATAATTCTTTTTTGATTCGGTCAGTATTGTCGCCACTGGAATTTCGAGAATCGCTAAACCGTCATCTTTGTATAGACCAAAAGTTTTTTAGGGATAATTGTAGAAAGTTCGTGCAGAAGAAACAGTCCTACCAGTTCACATATTTCTGCTCTGTCGTAAGAGCCCATTGTTACGTCGAATTCGCTATTGTTTTTTTTAACCAGGTACTATTATTATCATTGAATAATATATATTTACATCAATGTAAAATTATGTTAATTTCATGATCTTCTATGTTAATAAATCTTTTTGCAAAATTAATTGAGCTACGGAATAGTTTTTTTGTTATAGAAGGGTAAAACTGAATAATGTCGAATTTAAAAAATTTTTTGTTTGTTATATTTTTGAACCAGGAAAGCACTGATGTGTTCTTATGCCATTGTTGCAGGCCGGTGCCAGACCGTAATCTTGAATTAATTCTGTCTAAAATATTTTTGCTTATGATTCCAATTTCCGATTTTATGGGGTTAATTTGTCTGCACTGAGGGTTGTTGTAAAAGTTATCTTTGTGGTCTTTTAAAGTTATGTAAGAATTCTTTTCGGCTAAACATTCTATCCTGTTATCAAGCTTAAGTTTTCGGCAATATGCTTAGCTTCTTGATTGATCTGTTTGGTTAGACTTTTATCTGCTTTTTTATAAATTGAAGTGATATTGTCTCGTAGTAGTTTTCTGTAATTATCAACATTCATTTTGTAAATATTTGTTGTTTTGTCGGCTGCCACAAACACTTTATTCGATGATTTGATAGATTGAATATCTTTTGTAAGTTTTTTTGAAAACTGTTTGCCACAGGTTTAAACGTAATGGAGCGAGCCAATTTATAAAGATCATTTTAAACGGTCGCAAAGCTTTATTTTGGATTGGAAACGGTCAGATGCAAAGCCGAATGTATCCGATTTATTAACGTCATAGGAATCTTCATCGTGATTTTCGTAAAAAAATACTTTCCAACAAACTCTTCCAATAGAATTGTTTAGTTTGTCAATAAATCATTTAAGGTATTGCTTAGTCGAAGGTATAAGTAGGGGAAGTGTGGGACCTATGGAACGGTGGGACCCATGGAACACCGGATTTATTTGAAAACGGAAAACGGATTTTTTGAAATTTTTGCATTTGGAAACACACTTTTGTAAGACATGCTTATTCCAAAATTAAAATTCGTGGAACTACTAGTTTAGAAGGCAGTAAAGCTGTTTTTTGATTTTTGGGGTAAAAAATGTCTTTTTTAGGTTAATCTTTGTAAGAATTTTATAGTTTCTTGAAGTTACTAAAACTATTAATGTTGGAAACAGCAATTACCTTTTTTGGTTTAAATTATATATAGCGCCGTTAGCGTGTCTTTATAACGTGATTATGACGTCATGTTATTCGCTTTGAAAAATAGTTCTTTTTTGTGAAGCACGCTTGCTGAGAGTTGTTAATTTTTGTGTAAATTTTTTAACCAAGTACTAAGTGAATTGTTAATAGAGTAAATTGCTTTAATCAACACTTTGACTCTTCAGCCGCGTAACTTTAAGGTAGGAGACCAGTGAGAAACCTACATTGTATTTACACAAAAATTTAGTAAGTAATTATTAAGTTGGTAAATAAGAATTTTGAACTTCAAAGCTACTTGGTAAGTCCTTTATTTTATTTTGATTAATTTGTAATAATGGAGTCTGGTAGTAATCTAGATGAAAGTTGTTGTGAACCTAATGCTCCTTTCTCTAGCAATGCTTTAGATGCCAAAGCCATGATGAGGCGTCGGCTTGTTGGTTTAAAGGTTAGAGTAGCTGCCATGAACCGCCGTTTGAAGAGTGCGGTAGGTTCTGACGCATCTAAGAGTATTTTAAGCTTTATAAAGGAAGAAGGTGACCGCTGTTGCGACAGCCTGTCATTTCTTCATGCCGATGTTTTAGAATCCTCCGATTCTCTTGAGGATCTTGAGGAAGGTGTATGTGAGCTAGAAGACAAGCTTTTTGACATTCGGGAAGAGTGTCTGAGGGCTTTGTCAAGAAAGGCCATTAGTTTGGAGCCTCTAATTTCACCTGTTGTAAGCAATAAGATGCCCACCGACTCTAACAGTAGTCGGGAAGAGACTAAGTCACCGGTTATGTTAAAAAGGTTTGCAAGCTGTCCAGCTCAATCTAATTCTGGAAAGGATGTTTCTGTGGATAGGCACATTGATAAAATGAGCCATTTCTCAGCACCAAACCAAATAAAGGATGATTTTATTGAAAAATGTGTGCCACCTTTAGAGAGATTAAGTCAAGAAAGTTTTAATAAGAATTTTTCTGTGGCTGCATCAAATAACACAAGCAAACAAGGCAATGTACCATTCTTAAGTAAACCCCACTGCAAAGAGCCCTTTGCTAATATAGAAGTGAAAGATGAGGTAAAGGGGCCTGCTTCACCTCTAAATCCATCAGCACCTGCATTTTATTACAATTCAGATTTCTTAAACCCCATTCAAAATACTCATGGTAATGCTGGAAGAGTCTTTAAACAGGCATCCATCTTGACACCAGGACCTAAATTAACATTAGAGTGCTTCGATGGTGACATTTTTAAATATTTTGGTTTTAAACAACGTTTTAAGAGACATGTGGAGGGGGTATACAATAACTTTGAGGATCGATTAGCCTTTTTAGATAGCTTATGTACTGGGCAAGCTCATGAAGTGATTTCAGGGCTTAGTTGTCTTTTTAATAGTAAGTATGCTTATTTAAAGGCTTGGGAACGTCTTGACTCTCGTTTTGGTGACACTAAAAAATTAATGAACCAACTTCGACAAAGGTTAGTGCTAGGCCCTCAAATTAAGGATGGTGACGGAAAGGGTCTGTTAAGTTTAGCTGACAGCATGTTTCATTGTGAAGTTAGTTTTCAGAGCTTGGATAAGCTTTGGATGTTAGAAAGCCCAGAGCTTATGCATGGTCTGTTTGAGCGATTACCATATAAAATAAAGGCTCAGTTTGTGTCTGCTCACACTGATGATGGTAAGTTTAGAGATTTAAGAATTTTAGTAGAAAAGGCTGCTGCAGAAGCCAATAGTGAATTTGGGGTGGTTTTATATAATTCTAAAGTGAACCAGAGTGAGAAAGGTGGAAAGATTAAGAAGCAAGTCCTGAGGCCTATATCAAAGAGTCATTTTGTTTGCTCTGCCCAGCAAGGGGAACAGCAATCTCAAGTCCAAACAACAAAACTTTGCACCCTTTGTCAAGAACTTCATCCAATTTGGAAATGCTCTAAATTCAAGGAGCTATCTGTTCAGGAAAGATATAATATTGCTAAAGAAAAGGATCTGTGTTTTAACTGCTTGAGGCAAGACCATCGTGCTGTAAATTGTCGCAGCAAATTGTTGTGCAGAAAATGTGGAAGAAGGCATAACACCTTGCTTCATTTTGAAAGTAAGCTAAATAGTAAATGTGTTTCAGTTTTTAAAGAGTCTTTATCAGATGAAGAGATGTGCTCAAATACTTCTAACGATTCTACAAAGAATGTGTGTGCTGCCACGTCTTGCTCAAAGATTTCAGGAAGATCCTTCTTCAAGGTTGTGCCAATAAAGGTATGGGCCAAAGACCCAGATAAGTTTTTGTATAGTTATGCATTTATTGATGAAGGGTCGAATGTGAATATGTGCTCGGAGACATTGGTGAAAAAGCTTGGTGTTTCTGTGTCTGGAAGTAATATAGAATTAGTTACAAGTAATGCAACTTCGTTGATTGAGTCGAAAGTGGACGGTCTTGGTATTCAAGGCATAGATGAGCCAGCTGCCTTTTTTGTAAAGGATGCTCTTGTGGTTAAAGAGCTGGTTGATGTGAGTCCCAGTATCCCGACACAAGAGATTGCGGAGTGCTACCCGCATTTAAAGAATTTAAGCTTTCCTTTGTTAAAAGACAGCAAGGTGGAGTTGCTGCTTGGAACTGATCTACATCAAGCATATCTGCATCAAAATGTTCTTGTGGGCAAACCTGGTGAACCATGTGGTTTACACACTGCATTGGGTTGGGTTATCTATGGCAAGGATGGAGAAGATCGTGAAATTAAAAATGAGTCACAAGTGATGGTGAACTTTTTGGATGGTAAGGTGAAGGATGAATCGTGTGATCAGTTGTTGCAGGTGCTTGAACGCGACTTCAAAGAGGCAGAATGTTCTACGGTTGCTTCGTGGTCTCAAGATGACCGGCACGCTATGTCTATTCTAGACAGCACAGTCAAGAAAATTGATGGTAATTACTCTGTGGGGCTATTATGGAAAACGGAAGAGCCGGACCTACCAAATAATCGATCATTGGCGGAAAAAAGGTTGAAGTTCCTCATGAAAAAATTTCGTAAAAATCCTAATCTGTTCAAACGTTATTCCGAAAAAATGAGTAAGTATACAAATAATTACGCAGAGCCGGTAAGTGAAAGGTGTGCAGTTGTAAAAAAGGTAAATTATATTCCACACCATTGTACTTCAGAATCAGTTAAATTAAGGGTGGTTTTTGACTGTAGTGCTAGAACAGAAGGGAAATGTTTAAATGATCAGTTACTGCTTGGCCCGGATTTAATGAACAATCTGGTCGGTGTCCTGCTTCGTTTCCGACAGTATCCATTCGTGGTGGTAGGCGATATAAAAGGCATGTTTTCACAGGTGTTGGTTGCGGAGGACGACAGAGACGCGCTTCGATTCTTGTGGTTTGAGGACCACGACTTAGACGGACCAATAGTGGAGTATCAAATGCGATCGCACGTTTTCGGGGCCAAGTCATCTCCTTGTTGTGCAGCGTACGCTCTTCGAAAGGTCGCAAGTGATAATGAAACTAATGCGGATGTCGATGCGGTAGAAACGATTCGAAGTAACATATATGTTGATGATTTATGTAAATCATGCCCGACCGAACAAGAAGCTGTCAAATTGGTGACTCAGCTTCGTCAGCTACTAGCTACTGGTGGTTTTCGGCTGACCAAGTTTCTTTCTAATGAGAAAAATGTTTTGTTGAATGTTCCGCAGGAGGACTTAGCAGGTGGAGTCGAAGTTGGCTCTTCGAGACTTCCAATTTCAAAAATTCTGGGAGTTGTGTGGGATCCTGCGACGGATGAGCTGAAGGTCCGCGTTGATGTTGATGAGAAACCTTGTACGAGACGGGGACTTCTTTCCATGATAGCGAAAACCTACGATCCTTTGGGTGTCATTCAGCCCTTTTTGCTGCCGTCGAGGCAGCTCTTGCAACAAGCTTGTTCGGCTCAATTGGGGTGGGATAAAACAATAGATGTAGTACCAGGTCTGGAGCTTAGGTGGCGCAAATGTTTTAAATCCTTACCGGATTTACAGCAAGTAGGTGTGCCGAGGTGTTTTTTGCTAAAGGGAAAAGAAGTACGGGAGGTAGAGTTGCATGCCTTTTCTGATGCCAGCTCACATGGTTATGGAGCTTGTGTGTATATTCGTTGTGTTTATTCGGACGCTTCTGTGCAGTGTTCACTGGTGATGGGCAAGTCCCGCGTCGCCCCTTTAAAGCGCGTGACTGTCCCTCGTTTGGAACTTGTTGCTGCAGTACTGTCCGCGAAATTGTGCAGTGTAATTCAAAATGAGATGGATTTTAGTTTTAGTCGCGTTTGCTTTTGGACTGATGCATCTGTTGTATTGCGCTATATTTTGAATTCTTCTTCGCGATTTGAAACGTTCGTAGCAAACCGAATCGAACAATTGCATACCATGACGTCGCCTGACCAGTGGCGATTTGTACCGGGCACTATGAACCCTGCCGATATTGCGTCGCGCGGTCTGCTTTCGGAAAAAGTTAAGTGTGCCGATTTGTGGTTTTTTGGACCACCTTTTTTAATGCAAACTTGTGATCAGTGGCCTGAACAGCCGTCCTTCTTGCCCGACCTGACCGATGAGGACTGTGGTGTTAAAAAACATATGACGATTTGTTGCTTGAATTCAATTGAAACATCCAAGGACACGCTCGGTCGGTTGTTCGCGCGCTATTCGTCTCTAGACCAATTAGAACTTGTAGTTGCATGGTTGCTCAGATTTTGGTCATTTTTATACGCAAAATGTATCAATCCAGAGAGTCGTCCTGCCGGTGGCTATATAACTGCGGAAGAGCGTAGAGTTGCCATGAATGCCATCTTGCGGGCCGTGCAAAAACAATCGTTTTCAAAGGTGCTTTCTGTCATACCAGAGCGTCCGCAATATGATGAAAGAAGTGCAATCACAGAGGATATGCTCAAGCGTTGCAAAGAATTAAAGGTTCTCCAAAGGCTGACCCCCTTTATTTCTCATGGTTTTTTGAGAGTGGGAGGATGCCTTCGAAATTCGTCTCTTCCATTTGATGCAAAGTACCCAATTCTTCTCCCACTCCCACATAGTCATCCAGTTACCGATTTGCTCATTGTTCGTCATCACGAAAGGGAAGGCCACATGGGTGTCAATCACGTCCTGGCGGACATCAATCAGCAGTATTGGATTGTCAACGCAAGGTCAGCTGTGAAGAAAGTGTTAAATAAGACAACAAATGGGTGACCTTCCATGTCATCGAGTGGAGAAAAGACGACCTTTTGAAGTGGTGGAAACAGATCTAATGGGCCCGGTCGCTGTATCAATTGGTCGCAGTCGAGTAAAGCGCTATATTTGCATTTTCAACTGCTTAGCGACAAGGGCAGTGCACTTGGAAGTGGTTCCATCATTAGATGCCGATGGGTTTCTACAAGCTATCCAGCGCTTTTGTAGTCGTCGGAATGTTTTACCCACGGACATTTACAGTGACAATGGGACTAATTTTGTGGCTGCTGCAAAGAGTTTGAAGAAGACAAACTGGCATTTTAATCCTCCACGTGCGTCCCACCAGGGAGGCTTTTATGAAGTGTTTTTTCGAATTTTCCGCAAGGTGTTTCGCTCTATTGTTACTCAAGCCACACTCAATGAATTTGATCTGCTCACTTATGTTGCTGAGGTAGAGCGTGTAATTAATAATCGGCCAATCACAGCCATGCCATCTTCTCCAGATGACTGGGCTGCCCTGACGCCCAGTGCTATCCTAACTGGCTCTCTTGGACCCACCGATGAATCATCCGAGAGGCTTCTCAAAGTGGAGACTTATAAAAGCGCATGGAAGAAGACACAATTCTTAACCGAAAGATTTTGGCATCAGTGGTCACGTCAATATTTGCCGCTTCTTCAAAAAAAAGCAGAAGTGGTTTGGTACAGTGCCCAACTTCAAAGTGGGTGATTTGGTTTTGATGATAAACGAAGCGACCTCTAGGGGAAAATGGCCAAAGGCCATTGTCGTTGAAGTGCTGCCGGACAATAAGGGTCTTGTACGACGAATATGCGTGCGAACGGCTGACGGTTCTATTTTGCGGAGAGACATACGAAAACTCTGTCTATTGGAGGGAGAAACTCGTTAATGCCTTAATGGTTCATACCGACGTAGTTTGTGTCTTTGCTAATTGCTCGTTCGTGAAGTTAGTTTGCTTTTGTGTGTTTTGTGCCAATGTTTAACGTATGGCAAGTTGTTGGATTTAAGTATGTTTTCTGTGGTAAAAGCTGTTTCTTTTTTTTTTTATTAAAGCGTCGTTTTCTCAAGACGGCTTTTAGGGGTGGGAATGTTGGAAACAGCAATTACCTTTTTTGGTTTAAATTATATATAGCCCCGCTAGCGTGTCTTTATAACGTGATTATGACGTCATGTTATTCGCTTTGAAAAATAGTTCTTTTTTGTGAAGCACGCTTGCTGAGAGTTGTTAATTTTTGTGTAAATTTTTTAAGCAAGTACTAAGTGAATTGTTAATAGAGTAAATTGCTTTAATCAACACTTTGACTCTTCAGCCGCGTAACTTTAAGGTAGGAGACCAGTGAGAAACCTACAATTAATGTTGGTTTCTTTGAAAAGACTACTTACTCGTACCTAGCTATCAGTTGATCAAAAGTTTTAATTGTCAAAGTGTAGTGTGTATGAACTAAAAGCTATTTTCCATTAATTATAACTATGTGGGACCTTTGGAACATGGCGTTCCATAGGTCCCTTGTATTTCAGGTCATGCCTACATTTAAATCTAGATTATCGAATAAGGGTTTGTTTAGTGAAGAGGACCTAAATAAAGCTTTAAAAGGTGTTCTTACTAATGAACTCAGTTTCAGAAAAGCTTCGAAAGTTTACAGAATACCTATAGGTACTTTGCACCGTTATAAGAAAAAGATGCATCCAGGAAACACTGAAGTTAAGAAAATGTCTATGACTACAACTCAAGTAAGTAAATTTTTGTTGGGCTAAGTTTTATGCTTCTAACCTAGGCCTATACTGACAAAGAGGCTAACAGATTTTGTCAGTTCGGCTAATGGTTTGATCTAAGCCTAATTAAGATTTAAGAATGAAATGTAACCTAATGAAAAACTAGGTTATTAAATAAGGAATTTAATAACCTAATTTAATACTTTATTTAAAAACCTAGTTAATTTTTAATAACCTAACTATAGATTATTAAATAAGGAATTTATTAACCTAGTTTTTCATATCCAGTTAATAGGCTAATTACTCTGTATTTTTATAGATTTTTACAGAAGATGAAGAACATGCATTAAAGGATTACATCATTAAACTTTCAAAGCTGTTTTATGGCCTTGACAAAATTAAAGTCAAAAAACTTGCTTATGAATATGCAAAAATAAAAAACAAAAAAATTCCTAATTCATGGAATAAAAAAAAAATTGCTGGTGAAGATTGGTTAAAAGGCTTTCGTAAGCGAATGGGAGATTTAAGTTTGAGAAAACCTGAAAGTACAAGCCTTGCCAGAGCCATGGCATTCAATCCTTTCAATGTTCATGCTTTTTTTGACAACCTCAAAAGTATTCTTAGCAATTCAAACATCCCTCCAACCAGAATTTGGAATCTTGATGAGACTGGAATTAACACAGTTCCCAATTTCTGAAATATTTTATGTAGAACTGGTACCAAGCAAGTTGGCCAAATAAGATCAGGGGAACGTGGTTTAAACATTACAATGTGTTGCTGTGTCAGTGCTACTGGAATGGCTCTACCGCGAGCATTCATATTTCCCAGGGTTCGATTTGCAAGCCACATGTTGCGCGGTGCTCCTGCTGGTAGTCTTGGTTTGGCCAATCCATCAGGATGAATGAAACAAGACATTTTCCCACAAGTCTTGAAACATTTTATTGACAATATGACAGTATCCAAAGATCAACCGGGAGTGCTGATCATGGATAATCATAACAGCCATATAACTTTAGAAGGTGTTGAGCTGGCTAAAAACCATGGCTTAGATCTGCTTACCCTGCCGCCTCATTGCAGCCACAAACTGCAACCTTTAGATGTGGGTGTATTTGGAGCCTTCAAGAAATTCTACAGCTCATTTTGTAATGAATGGCATCTGTCACATCCTGGAGAAACACTGTCTTTATATTATGTTGCTGGATTTTCTAATAAAACTTTTGTTAAATCCTGCACCTTGGAAAATATTACTTCTTCATTCAGGCGGACTGGAATATTTCCCTTCAATTCAGAAATTTTTACAGAGGATGAATTTTTATCTTCCACAGTAACTGATCAGGTGCAAAACGTTTATTCAGGTGAGACAAACATCGACACAAGTGTGCTTGACACCACTGAGGCTGCTGTTTAATCTACATCTACCCCAGCGTCATTAAACCCAGGCTGTAGCCTAGAAGCAGTCCCTGAAACCTCTTTAATTGAATCATTCGCCCCACTACCGAAAGCAAGGCCACGAAAAATTCGGCGTCGCAAGAGAGTTTCTTCTGCCATCATCACACGCACACCTGTGAAAAAAAGACTTTTCCCTCAGCAATCAGGAGATAGTTCAACTGATGAAGAAGAGGTATTTGCTGATTCAGAAAGTAATGCCAGTCTGTTTGGTGGTGATTCCAGCCTTGCTCCACAAACTGACAAGCTTGTCTTACTCAAATGTGGTGATTTTGTTACTGCTAATGTGCACACTGCAGCTGGAAATTGTAAAAAGTTTATTGGAAAGCTGGTTGGTGGATCAGATGAAGATGAAGACTTTGAAATCAGTTTTCTGGAGAGGTCAAGAAAAATTAAAAATGGATTTGTCTTTCCAGAAATGGAAGACCTTGCCTCCATTGGCAAAAAGGATATTGAAAAAATTTTGCCCCCACCTCATGCAGCTGCTCAAACTAAACGGTTATGTGGGGTGATGAAATTTAACGTTGATTTATCATATGTGTAATTTTTTTGTATGTGCATGTTTGTTTAAGTATATTTTTGTGTTTATTTAAAGTTAATGTAAAAAAAAAACAACGTTTGATAGCTTTGTAAGAAGTGTTTTATAGGTCCCAGACGGTGTTCCATGTTCCCACAGGGGTGGGACCTATGGAACGAAATGTAAAAATTTAATAATTGCTTGTAACTTGGCAACCAATTAACACACAACTAAACCATTTTATCCCAATGCAGAGTTACCTAATCACAACATGCAGACCAATTTTCAAGCAATTTTTAGTTAAAATATAAAACTTACAACCGTTTAAAAAAATCGTTCCATAGGTCCCACACTTCCCCTATGTCTTTTAATAAGTACCCAAAATTAATTTTTTCCATCTCCATTTTGTCAGACACCTTTTTGCTAATGAATCGATTAGAGTGCTCAGCAAGTTAGTTCAACAAGGAGTCAATTATATTGCAGGAGTAAACATATACATATATTTATATATAAACATTAATATAAAAACGCACTCTACTTTTTTATCTTAAGCGATTTCTCGTTACCTTTTTATTGCTTTGTAGAATAATTTCTTTCCTTTTATATCTTTCATCACACACCCAATTCGCCTTCCCTTACTTTCAATTGAATGCAAACCTCTATACTTGCGTTTACTATTATACTTGCATTTTAATTGGATCCGGTTCGACCGTTTGATGCTCAATTTCAATTTTAAAGTTATTTGTAGAAGAATCAGAATCACAATGGTCACGATTCTTGTTGATCGAGACCATTGTGATTTTTTTGGTCACGATTCTTGTTGATCGAGAGTAAGGAGCGTTTTTTGCTGTTCTTCTGAAAACTAAAAATTGAACCTAGTCAAGTATTATTTCTGTCAAAAAATTGAACAGGATAATTCTTCAGCATTTAAAGATTATTTTGATACTAGTTAGAAAGTTTAAGACAACTTTAAACTATTTAGTTAAACAGCTTTTTTAAAACCAGTTTTTAGTCATTTTATCTGAATAAAATGGTAAAATGGATTTAGTCTATCATAATTCTATCTCTTATAATTCTATCTGAATAAAATAAAATGGATTTAGTCTCTCACTCGTTTTGATTTAAAATTTAGCCTGTTAGTCAAAAATACAGCCTGTTTTTTAAAAATTATACTTGTTTTTTGCTGTTGTTGTTTTTTATGTGTCTGTGTAAATTTAAAGTTAATTAATATTTAATAAAATAGTTCAAGAAAAGTTTAATTAAGGTAATATTAAATTAATTTGAAGAGAGATCAGTGAAAAATTAACCTAATATTAACTAGAAAAAAAATAATTTTTAAAGTACAAAATCCACTAAAGAAAAACTTAAATTGAAGAGATTTTCTTATTTATTGTGACGTACAAGATGGCGAAAAATGCTAAATCTAACAAGAATTCCAGTACCAGCAATGACAACAATGCTAATAATGCAATTTTAATGAAAATGATAGAAAGCGGTTGTATGAAATAAATGACACTATAAAATTATTGGTTGAAGAGGTTAAATCTCTAAAAAATGAAATAAAAAGAACTAATCGTAAAGCAAAGCGTTTAGAAATTGAAAATGAAAGGCTGAAAAAGTCGGTCAATTTATCTCTGTTCAAAATCGATGCATTGGAGCGGTACGGCAGGCGCGAAAACTTGAGGATTCATGGAATCTCTGAAAGCAAGAACAACCAAGATGACGGAGAAGAAATCGTATTGAAAATTGCAAAGTCACTAAACGTTGATCTACAACCTTGTGAAATTCAAAGAGCTCACCGACTGGGCAAAAAAACCACCAATAACATTTCAAAACCAAGACCAATTATTGTACGATTCACTTTCCACAAAAAACGAAATAAGATTTTATTCGCAAAATCACATCTTAAAAAAATCCAAGAATTTTCACTAGTATTCATTTCGGAGGATCTAACCTCTCTGCGCTCAAAGTTTTTGCAATACATAAAAAAGAATGTCAAAATGATTTTGTTCTCGGTCACATTTTTAATGGTAACATCAGGATGAAAAGATCGGCCAAAAAGCAAGGTTTGATTGAGGAAGGCGAAAAAGATTAAGGCACCGGCGTGTGGTCGACTGTGAGCTCTCCGGACGACCTGTTTAATTATGATGTTGACATTAATTTTAAAACACTTAACTACAAGCCATTATTATTTAATTGTAATTCTTTAAATGAAGATTGTTCTGCTAATAATGCTGAATAATTACAATTTGCGGTACTTGTTTCTACATTTACTTTTTTTTTCTCCTAAACTAAACAGTTTCTAAGTAACATAATTGCTTGCTACATGTATATACTGAGTTGAATTTTTTTTTTAGTACTGTAATGGCATCCAAAACTAGAATTCATAAATTAGATGATTATGATAATTCAATTATTTTGGCCGAAAAAATTTTTCTCGAAAATGTGCAAAAATGCAAAATGTATAACCCTTTATTGTTTAATCCTGTTTTAGATTCAGATCAGTCCTTATTTGTAATGCATATTAACACAAGATCCCTGCAACACAATTTTGAAAATCTAAATGACCTCTTATTACAAATGAAGTTCCAACCGGATATTTTGTGTGTTAGCGAAACTAAAATTAATATCAGCCCTTTAATAAATATATCTCTACCTGGTTATGAATTTTTTCACGTTGACTCTCCGACAAATGCTGGTGGTGTAGCTATATATATATCCAATCAATTGCAGTATTATTTAATTTATCTCAGCCTTGATTTATTGTCTTGTGAAGATATTTGGATTAATGTTTTCAAAAAAAATAATTCAAAAAAATATTGAATAGGCGTTATATCGTCATCCTAACAATTCAAAATCTGATTTTATTACTAGATTTGGTGATATTTTGCAAAAAATTAACAATACTGATTAAGAAACTTTTATTGTTGGTGACTTTAATATTGATACTCTGTGCTCTAACTTTGATCAATTATCTCCTTCCTCTAAAGATTACCTTCTCTCTATTTCTAGTAATGGATATAACTACGCGTGTTTCTACTTCCTCACAAACGCTTATTGATTATATAATAACTAATGTATCTGACAAAAACTTAATTCCTGGATTAATTTGTTCTGATATATCTGACCACTTTCCGACATTTGTTATTGCCTCTAATACTAGAAAAGTAAATAATAATAAGCCTGTTTTCCGAAGAAATATGAAAAAGTTTAATTCTGAAAACTTCAAGGAAGATGTTTTTAAAACTCTTTCACCTTTTCATAATTGTCCGAAACTCCTAACAACTGATAATTTTGATTCGCTTTTTGCAAATTTTATTTCAAATTTCAAAACAGTCATTAATAAACATGCTCCTATGAAAAGTTATCTCAAAAGCAAACAAAATTACTTAGTAAGCCTTGGATAACAAAGGGAATATTAGTTTCCATTCGTAATAAGCAGAAAATGTATGTAACTCATTTTAAAAATGGTGACATTAAGCAAAAAACATTTTACAAAAAATATTCTAACAAGCTAAACAAAATCAAAATAAAATCACGTAATATGAACTACGAAAAAAATATAAAAGAAAATCAAGAAAGTAGTTATGAATTTTGGAAATGTATTCGGTCCGTTATAAATAATAAAAATAATAATTTGAATTCTCCAAAATGTATCATAGATAACGACAAAACTATTGATTCCTCCACTGAAATTGCTTTCAACAAGTATTTCTCTAACATTGGTAAAACTCTTGCTTCTTCGTAAAATAATTCTTTGAAAATTGATTTTACTAAATTTATGAAAAACTCTATTTGTTCTTCTATATACCTTGAACCTCCTCAAATTGATAAAATTTTAAAAATTATATTGTCTTTAAATCCTAAAAAATCTTGTGGTTTTGAAAATATTTCGAATGTCTTCATACGCGCAGCTGCTTCTGAATTATCTCCTATCTTAACCGATTTTTTTACTTTCTCCTTCAACAAAGGTCTTTTTCCTTCATCCCTAAAAATTGCTAAAGTTGTACCAATTTTTAAATCTGGTGATAATAAGTTAACTAGTAATTACAGACCGATATCTTTATTATCTTCGTTCTCTAAAATACTAGAAAAATAATTTGTAATCGTTCAACCAACTTTTTTAACAAACATGAGATTTTTCATAAACATCAATATGGTTTTCGTGAACACCACTCTACAGGACTAGCTGTTTCTGACATCTTATCTACTTGTTATAAATCCATTCAAAACAATCAACCACGTGCTTGCTTATGCTAGATTTAAAAAGAACTCTTGATACAGTGAATCACAACATTTTGATTAAAAAATTAGAATTTTATGGAATTCGTGGTATTGCTAATAAACTAATGAAAAACTATTTAACTAATAGAAGACAATACGTTTCTATTGATCAACATTCTTTGTCACCACTTTCTATAACTCACAGTGTTCCACAAGGATCAGTTTTGGGACCTTTACTGTTTCTGATCTATATTAACGACCTACCGAACTGCACCACTTCTCCCCCTCGACTTTTTGCTGATGATACTTGTGTCATTATGAAGTATTCAAATCTAAAAAACCTTGAAGTAAAGTGTAGTAATGAGCTAACTAATATATATGAGTGGATGAATGCCAACAAATTAACATTAACACAACAAAATCTCAAGCACTTGTAATTCCCTTCAAATCAAAACTTAAAAACGTAAATATAAATATTGCCTTCAATCAAGCACAATTACAAGTTTTGCCCAACTTAAAATATTTAGGTATTTATTTAGACAAGGATTTGAATTTTAGTAAACACCTAAAATATATTAAATCAAAAATTGCTCGTGCCACTGGTATTCTCCGCAAGTGTAAACCTTATTTTTCTTGTAAAATTCTTCGAATATTATATTATTCCTTGTTTTATCCACATATTAAATACGGAATTGTTACATGGGGTTCCACATACAAATTTTACTTAAAAAGATTAGAAGTCACACAAAATAAAGCCATTTATGCTATCAGAAAAACTAAATCATATAAACAAAAGTTGGCACCGCTGTATCACAAGCTAGAAATATTACCAATAAGACAATTATATAAAATTAAAATAGCAAAATTTATGCACAAACTTTCAACCTCTTCCCTCCCCCAACCCCTACTCGATCAGTTTTCAATGGCAAACCTTCGTCACTCATATTCAACTAGAAATCAATTTAATTACTCCTTGTCTTGTGATTCATCTAGTAAATTACAGACATCTTTTATTTTCAATGCAATCAAAATATGGAATTCCATACCCATTTTAATCCGGAATTTACCATTCAAACGTTTTAGAAAGGAATACATTAAATTTTCTCAAAAAACATAAGATTTGTGCACAGTACACACTATAATGCTAACCTAGGTCACATAGATGCTTTTTTTTTTGTTTAAACGATATTTTTTTATCTTTCTTATGTTTTTTATTGTAGTTCGTAGTGTTGTTGAATTTTCGTCTCATAGCGTACTGTTGCTTTTGTTCGTTAGTTAAAATGTTACAAAATATCAGTTTTTATTTTTTTTATTGTTTGTTATTTGTTTTTTGGTTTAATTTTCTTTGTTTGAATTTAACTTGACAATGGGTGCAACTCGAAGACCTGCATTAGCGGTCACTTTGCAGTCATTTGGATCTTGTCATTGTTAAACGTGTTTTTGTATTCTTTTACTGTTGGTGTTTGAATTTCGGCAAGTATCTATAAATAAAATTTTCTTCTATACTTGCATTTACTATATTTTGAGCTATTTTTTTCTTGTATGACGTTATAAGAATCGTATTATTTACTTAATTAATTTAACTACGTATTATTTATTCCACACGTATTTTTTTACAACAAATAACTATATTTTTAATTTTCTAGTAACCACCTGACGATTTTAAAGATGAAACAGACTGTTTTGGTTTTTAAACAGTGATTGAATAAATTTTGTATTATGTATATGTAGCTTATATATATTTATTAGTGTCAGTAAACTTAAATATAATAGTCAGTAAAATTAATAAACTTAATTGCAGTCAGACCAGCTACAGTAAAGTTAATATAGTGTAATAAATTGCTCTAATCAACATCATCGAGCACTCTACTGACCAGGTCAAGTAACTTTATCAAAATACCGTAGTCAAAGTGGCCAGACTGTCAATAAAGAGCTCAATAAAAACTCGGAGCAGTAAATTAAGTTAAATTACAATAGCCACGTAGAGAATTTTATTAGAACCTCAACAGTCTGTTCCGCCTTTTTGGCTCATCAGGAGGTGATTGTAAACACAGACGAAAAGTACATAATTAAGATGATAAAACACATAAAACTGCTTATACGCTAATTTGTTCAGAGCCAAAAGTAATTGTTAAACAAATTACAATCAAAGATAAAATTTTAAATTTTAAAACTTAAAAAATTTGATAAACAAGCTAAGCATTTTCATCTTAGTATCTGACGCTGCAAGATCTGACTAGTGATCAAATTACAGACGCCCGATAGGCGGTAGAAAAGAAAGAACATTGCTAAAGAAGAAAGTAGCGAGGAAATGGCATTAAAGAAGATTAGGGAGGTACAAGATGTCAATAAATAGATAGATATACAGGGAGTGGTGGATAATGGGTGAGGCGAATGAGGCAGTTGCCTCGGGCCCCCCTCGAAAATAGCACATACAGTTTCAATCCGCTGCAGACGTTTTTTATGGGTTCTGATGAAGTCGGGACGAAAAGAGGGAAATATAGAGATCAATTCAAGGTGAAGACCTTTTTTTTTTAGAGAACACATTGATTTTGGGAGCAAAATAGGAAAATCAGAGATCAAATTGAAACGAAGACTTTTTTTTAGGGAACACCTTGATTTCGGGAGGAAAATAGGGAAATCAGAGATCAAATTGAAATGAAGACCTTTTTTTTTAGAGAACACCATAATTTTTGGAGAAAAAGTAAAAGTTTAAAGCTCTTTTTCTTTTTTGGAGAACATCAATTTTTGAAAATCCTTGCTTCGGGCCCCTAAATTTGAATATTCACCACTGTATACAGGGTGTCCGAAAAGTTACTGTGCAGTATGAGTACATGAAAATTTCGTGTGTTTACAATAAAGTTTATTAGAAAACATTTAGACAATACAAATTTTATTTATTAAAGGCTACGTTTTATTACAACATTACAGTTTATTTAAAGGAAATGCTGGAAATGTCCTCGATTTGAATTAAGACATTTTTGCACTCGACCCTGCATATGATTGGACACATCTTGGAGGATGTCGGATATTATCTGTTGGATGCATTGGGTAATTGCCGTGTTTAACTCTCACAACTTTTGAGGATTAATCTCATACACTCGACTGTTCAGTGCACCCCAGAGATAATAACCCAAAGGAGTCAAATCCGGAGATCTAGCAGGCCAATATCTACGTGAAATTATTTACGAGATTAGCAAAGATGCTTTCCAAAATCTACGAGATTAGCAAGGATGCTTTCCAAAAAGTTTAGTGATGTACCAGCAATATGTGCAGTTACTCCGTCTTGTTGGAATCATCTTTGTTCCAGCTCAGTCTCATTTATTTGGATATGTTATAAATGACTAGTTGTTGCTATAATGACTAACTTGTTTTCATACCAGCACCTAAATATTACGTCACAAAACCAACTATTTTTTATTGCACAGTAACTTTTCCAACACCCATCTTGGGAAATACGCGAATTTTGGGTAATTCTCCAACTTATGCACAGTATTACTTCCTACTTATCCACACTGCTACAAAATTTGTGGAGTTCAGCTTTGATAACATCATGTACCAAAAGATTGATGGTGTTGCTATGGGCAGTCCTATTGCCCCTCCTCTTGCGAATATTTTTGTGGAATTTTCTACTTTTTTCATTTTCAGCAATGAAACCAAATGCAACCAGTTTTTTAAAAATACTCAATACCTTACACCCATCCTTGGTCTTTACCCTCGAAAAAAAATTAACAATCCAATTTTATTTCTTGATGTTTTGGTCAAAAGATCTAACAATAAGTTTCTTACTTCAGTTTACAGAAAACCCACATTCACAGGACAGTATACACGCTGAGATTTATTTGGACCAAAGAAGAGGAATACAAATCTTTTGGCAATCTTGTTCATAGAGCTCTTGAAATTTGTTGTCCGAAAAGTTTTTATATGAAGTCAGCAAGATCAAAAATATTTTGCGACAGAACGGCCAGCCAGAAGAAGTTATTAATTCCGGAATAAAAAAGAAGATTTCAAACTTTCAAACATTTAAACGATTCGGCCCTGAAAAATGCACATTTAAAATTACCTGTACATTTAAAATTACCTTGGATTGGAAATATCTCCTTCAAATACGAAAAACAAAGTTAGCAGTTAACAATTGTTTCGGATCAGTGTCGGCAAGAATTATTTTCTCTTCAAAAAAAGATGCTACCTTCTTATCAAAAGGAGGTTTTACCTGTTCATAAGCGAAGCAATATTGTATACAAATACTTGTGCCACTGTGATAGTGTGTATGTAGATAGAATGTCCTAGCGACTGGAAGAAAGAATTCGACAACACGTCCTAAAATTCATTAGAAATCAAGTTAAACATCAAAAAGATCTCCCTAGACATTATTGTAAATTTACTCAAAATGCACCTATTTCGGGTTCGGATTCGGCTATTGGTAAACATTTGCTAGACAACAAAATCTGCGCGGAAAAATTCGACATTAACTGGTTTTTAATTTTAGTTGCGGGACGATCGTCTTTTCATCTTGCGGCGTTAGAGGCAATCTACTGTATATACAGTCTCTTGAACCCTCTCTTTGTCGCAACAAAGAGTTCGTCTATGGACTAAAGCTTTCTCGCTTGCGGCGCAAACGAATGCACAGCCAATGGTGTGCCTGCTTTCTTTAGCCAATCAGCTACCCGCTCAATTTTGATGATATGAAATCCTATATAAACCGCGGTTTTCTTGTTGTTTGTCATTTGCCAACGATTTCTACTGACGAGAGTTGGCCGAAAGAATTCGGCACCGTGATGTCACCGTCCGTACCATTGGTTATTTTGAAATTCTGTTCAACAAAGGATTTATTTAAATAAAGCATAAAATTTTTGAGATAATTTACTATGATACAGTTGATACGTAAATCTAGCTAATTCTTGTAAGTGTATATCTTCTATTTGTGAAAAATTGAATGTTTTGTAAAGAGTCAATATTGGCGTAAATTTATTGCAAGATAAAATAACTGTTAAAATTTTATTTAATTTAAATTTAACAACTTCCAGCATTCAGTTTTATTAGTTGTTGCTCAAACTATGGTATCTTGTTGTAAAGCAAGGTGTAATATAGCATACAGAGTGTTTCACGAGCAACATTACTACGCAATCTGTAAAAAAGGCCAGCATATCTGGAGAGCTGTAGGGTCAATTGTGTAATGTGAAAGGACCATGTTAAAGTTTCATCAATTGATATTCCGAGGTTGTTAATTGTTTCAACTCGTTTGAGAGCTACATCATTTAAATTAAAGCTTGCACGAGTGGATTTGTGACGGTATTTGTTAATAACCATAAAATTTGTTTTAGGGTAATTCAATAATAATTTATATTGAGAAAGCCATGCATCTATTTTCTTAAGTGCTACATGAGTTTTGTTTGCAGAGACTCAATGCTTCTATCAGACATCATTAGGAGAGTATCCTCCGCAAATAATGTGATATCAAAACTAGAGGTCGTAGGAAAATCGTTATTATACAGCAGAAAAAAAGAAGATCCAACAAGACCTTTGAGGAACACCATATGTGACTTTTAGGTGGTCAGAAATTTTATTTCTGATATTAATACACATGTATTGTATAGTATATACGTATAATATACAATATACATGTATTAAAGTCAATCAGAAAGATAGCTTTTAAAAAGCCCCAGGGTTTTTCTCTAATGCCGAAATTCATAGACATTTTATGTAAAAGCAAATCATGGTCATCAGTATCAAAGGCTTTTGATAAATCCAGGAAAATACAACAAGTACATAAATTATTATCAATATTACTGAGTAAAGAATCATATATTGAACTGATAACAAAATTAGTATATTGGTTTTTTTTATCTGTCTATCTGTCTATCTGTCTATCTGTCTATCTGTCTATCTGTCTATCTGTCTATCTGTCTATCTGTCTATCTGTCTATCTGTCTATCTGTCTATCTGTCTATCTGTCTATCTGTCTATCTGTCTATCTGTCTATCTGTCTATCTGTCTATCTGTCTATCTGTCTATCTGTCTATCTGTCTATCTGTCTATCTGTCTATCTGTCTATCTGTCTATCTGTCTATCTGTCTATCTGTCTATCTGTCTATCTGTCTATCTGTCTATCTGTCTATCTGTCTATCTGTCTATCTGTCTATCTGTCTATCTGTCTATCTGTCTATCTGTCTATCTGTCTATCTGTCTATCTGTCTATCTGTCTATCTGTCTATCTGTCTATCTGTCTATCTGTCTATCTGTCTATCTGTCTATCTGTCTATCTGTCTATCTGTCTATCTGTCTATCTGTCTATCTGTCTATCTGTCTATCTGTCTATCTGTCTATCTGTCTATCTGTCTATCTGTCTATCTGTCTATCTGTCTATCTGTCTATCTGTCTATCTGTCTATCTGTCTATCTGTCTATCTGTCTATCTGTCTATCTGTCTATCTGTCTATCTGTCTATCTGTCTATCTGTCTATCTGTCTATCTGTCTATCTGTCTATCTGTCTATCTGTCTATCTGTCTATCTGTCTATCTGTCTATCTGTCTATCTGTCTATCTGTCTATCTGTCTATCTGTCTATCTGTCTATCTGTCTATCTGTCTATCTGTCTATCTGTCTATCTGTCTATCTGTCTATCTGTCTATCTGTCTATCTGTCTATCTGTCTATCTGTCTATCTGTCTATCTGTCTATCTGTCTATCTGTCTATCTGTCTATCTGTCTATCTGTCTATCTGTCTATCTGTCTATCTGTCTATCTGTCTATCTGTCTATCTGTCTATCTGTCTATCTGTCTATCTGTCTATCTGTCTATCTGTCTATCTGTCTATCTGTCTATCTGTCTATCTGTCTATCTGTCTATCTGTCTATCTGTCTATCTGTCTATCTGTCTATCTGTCTATCTGTCTATCTGTCTATCTGTCTATCTGTCTATCTGTCTATCTGTCTATCTGTCTATCTGTCTATCTGTCTATCTGTCTATCTGTCTATCTGTCTATCTGTCTATCTGTCTATCTGTCTATCTGTCTATCTGTCTATCTGTCTATCTGTCTATCTGTCTATCTGTCTATCTGTCTATCTGTCTATCTGTCTATCTGTCTATCTGTCTATCTGTCTATCTGTCTATCTGTCTATCTGTCTATCTGTCTATCTGTCTATCTGTCTATCTGTCTATCTGTCTATCTGTCTATCTGTCTATCTGTCTATCTGTCTATCTGTCTATCTGTCTATCTGTCTATCTGTCTATCTGTCTATCTGTCTATCTGTCTATCTGTCTATCTGTCTATCTGTCTATCTGTCTATCTGTCTATCTGTCTATCTGTCTATCTGTCTATCTGTCTATCTGTCTATCTGTCTATCTGTCAGATGTGAAAATGAAACTGAATGACAAAAATTCTCAATCGGGATCTAAATAGAAACTGTTCTTAACTTGTTCAAGTCCCACCACTGGTTATAGGTGTGAACAAATAGTACAGTATTCGGCTATTAGCCACGTTTGCTCATATTATTCAGTTTAGTTATCTTAGCTACAAATAGAGGCCTACTTTGCATTATGAAATTATCCCGGTACCTGGCTGAACCGACATTTTGTGACAAAAGCAAGCAGTTCAGATAAACGAAGTCTGAATGTATGCAACCGTGTAACAATGGCTATTAGAGAGTGTTTATTTCAAAAGCTTACAGTAGACCGCATGTCGAATTCAAATTCTTCAATTATAGGAAGCTATCCGAGCCTTCCGCAATCACACTGCTGGCTTTCACACATGTCTTATGGTTTTATAATATATACTAAAGTTGAAATTTCGATATATGAAATTATAACAGGCTTCCACAAGCCAACGGCCACAATTATTTATTTGACAGTACAGCCCAAACGGTGCAGCTAACGATACAGCTAACGATGCAATTGCAAAACGAAATTTTCCAAAGTTTCGCCTGCGATCTACAAACTCACTCTTCAAACTACAACACAAAACCAAATCACCGAACCACTGAATCGCCAACGACTAAAAGAATATAAATATACCAACACTGAATTTATAGTGTGCTCGCCACGTGTAAGTGAACCAATCAAAAAAAAAGATTTCATTACGATCACTGCACGTGGTCAGCCCAAAAGGCAGTGACCGCAAACAATAGAATTAATTAAAAGGTTTCAAAAAAGACTTCTATATAATTAATTAACTTTTTGAATTACAATGCGAGTTCTATTCTATTTTTTTTATGATTTTAACAGAGAGATAAATTCAATAGACCTACACGTCTTTGGTCATCAAAAGATATTACCATTGATTCAAGTGCATTGTAGCAAGTTTTATCATGATATCATATTATCGGTTTATAAAATTATTTTATCGTAATAATATTGCAAGAGTTGTTTTGTTAAAATGAATTGCATGTAGTACAGTAACCTTTTACTTGTTTGATCGTTTTTTTTTGGTTCTGTAGTACGGTAAGTCAGGTTTTTAATGCAACTGCTACTTTTTTAAACAATAACTGAGAAAGAGAAATTTATGTTGCTTGTGCCAATGCGAAATGTCTCGTTAACAGGATAAGTGTTACGTCGTATGCGCAAATGTTTGCCATGTTGGAAATGGCCAACGGGCTTTAAACCACACGCCTTTTCCTTATGCCTTCTCGCGTGGCTGTTTGGCATCAAGTGATGCCACGTTGTATTGGGAAATAGATGCTTGGCACTTTGTATTGTACAATAGTTTCTTTTTCTAGTTTCTTCTTGTTTTTCGCAGTTGCGCTGGTGGAACATTGTTTTCATTGTACTACCTACCCAGCGTTCAGGTCCACAACTGGATGTTTGAGGTGTAAAAACCACAAACAGAAAGTTGTGCCAGCTGTTTAAGTTTTCAACTTTTTCAGCTGGGGTCAACAACAAGAGTGTCGTAACGAGTCCCAATCGTAACGAGTCCCAATAAGGACAAAACAGGTCTGTCGGCACTTGCTGGTTGATTGACTTGACCATTCTTACTATGTGTTTGTTAATAATATTATTGTTTTTTTTCTTTTGGAACTGATGATATACGCTGAGTAATCGAAGAGAGATTGAATTTTAATCGCAGATTATAAAAATTGGTAATACAATTTTTAGTCGCTTTGAATATTGGCTACTTCTCGTTGTGATTTGGTAATTCTGTTGACTTTTTACCTTGGTCGTCCACCCCACAAATTCGCAAGTGTGTGGGCAATGTGTTTAGGCGATAAAATTAAATTACGCGATAATTGCTTATAAAAAAACGCTATCCGACTGGTGTTTCAATATCTCTTTGATTGATAAAAATAAACTACGAGCGTATAAATATTTGTGCTTGTCGTAAAGCGCGTTTGTGAGAAGCTGGACAAGGACGAGGCAGTTTTGCAATTCCGTCATAATAAGTAAGGTGAATGAAATAAGTTTTGTATGTGATGACAGCGTCTTGTTTGTATGAGATGATATGAGTTGGTGCAGGAAGTCGCCTACGACTTTAATTACCACGTTTACAGCTTTAACGCTTCATTTAGAACTTGATCAGGTGAACAGTTTTACATTTTATAAACTAAAGCAAACTTTAATTTCATTATTTGCTTGTTTTACAATGAGGTTTATTGTCACCTGAAAGAGAAACTTTATTTGTTCTTCGATTTTAGAAGAATTAAAGAAAAAAAATGATGGCTTCAGGTTGGCTACTCAAGTAAAAAAAACTTTCATTCTAGTTCTATACTTGTATCAACACTTCTCGTTCCATAAGTGAAAAAAATGACTTCACGGTGATTCAAAGTGGTGCTACTGTTTAGTGTAAATTTAATCCAAACTGAGAACAGCTAAAACAAAGTTTTTGAAAAAGATGTTGATTTAGTGTTACAGAATATTAAAGTGGGAGAGCATAAAAAGAGTTGTTTAAGTTGTTTATAAAAAGAGTAGTTATTAACAGTTATTTCAAGTATCCAAAATTTAGTTAGTGTTTTATGGCTGAGGATCAAAGTTTATTGCTTGAAAAACTTGTTACTACGTGTTTTTTTGATCAAGCAAACGAAACAAAACTTTTTATTTGAATACATTAATCTACTTAAAAAGTAAACCTACAAAAAATGTATAGCGCAATACTTAATAACTCAAATAAATCCTTCAAATCAAACTTTTTTGATTTTTTGTGGTTTGCAGAAAATCGAAAGATTATATTAGTCACAGCTATGTTTAAATCAGTTGCCAAAATTAATAAACTTAAACAGTGGCTCTCGAATTTTGGTGGTTCCTGGCCTCTTTAGTGATTTTTGAGCACCCGGGCTCATGCTTAAAATATTGTCCTAAATGTCAATTGAAGACCAAAAAGAGCTGGTTTTAGATTCTTTATGGTCAAATGACAAGTTAATAAACTTCTGTTATAACGCTTTTTTCGAAAACATTTACAACTTTTTTATTCTTAATACTTACTTGATACAAATTGAGCAATTCTTTTAAAAGTTTTTTTTGAGGTTTCTTTTTTTCTACCCAAACTTTTAGCTTAAACTTAATTTTGACCATGCCCTAACGCTTAAATTAGTAATTTATAACAACGGCGGCCAAAGCGAGCGGCAGGCCTATTCTCGTTTAATGCTCACGTGAATTCTTATAATAAACCAAAATTGTTTTTTCACTGTCTTAATTTTTATTAGAAGTTGCACTTGTTGTTAATTAACTACTGCTAAGCTTTGCCCTGAAGAATACGTATTTACCAAGAAAAATTGCGCAATAGAAAGACTGTAAAAACGACATTTATACATTTTTTGTTCATTTCATCCCTTTCATGACTCACAGGAAAGCATCGGAGGGGCTATACAAAAAGTAAGCAGATAACCCGAGCTGCTTCCGGAGATTCCAAAATATTGCTCTCGGTTGAAATTTTTTATTCTGGTTTTTAAGTTTTATTGGGATAGGAATGAAATTTAAAACTGTTTTCAGGACCGCCAAGCAGAGGACAATGCCGTAAAGTGTCTTTTTCAAGGAGACAACAGAATGGCTCGAGTAGGTTTTAAACTGAAACCTTGTCGATCACAATTGCGGCGCTTTTGACCACTTGACCACCCTTATACTCATTGAGAGAGCATCTGGTGGTGATAATTTAGTGGCCATATTGCAGATACACTAAACATAGTAACAATAAGCAAAATATTGTTATATTAGAAATTAGTTTTTTGCTTGTAAATTTATCCATGCGCATTGCACAGTTGGCAGTACAGGTACAGGTGGACTGTGGTGTGTAGAGCCTAAATATAGGTGGACTGTTCTGTGTAGAGCCTAAATAGAATCATATCTACACTGTAAAGACTACCAAATGTACTATTTTTTAAATTTAGAATAGAGCAGTAATCTATGTTGGCCTCGGTGCCAATGTAAATTAACTTGTTCAGCCTAATCAAAAATTATGTACTTATTGATGACCAGACGTCAAAAATAATATTGGCTTCGATGCCGACGTATCTTTCTATAGCTTAGAAAATCTGTTTTCTGCGTGAAAGAAATCTTCTGAAGAGTTCGTTCAATGATTCTCTCCAATCCTATTAACTAACTATAATTTACCAAATCACAGTTTGAAAAAAATATAACCTTTATTCAAATGGAATCAGTCAAATCACAGGTCCACAGAGCGTAGGATGTTCAATTCAACCAAAATCTGAAGCTATAATACCGACTGTACTATAATTAACAACGAGTGATTTTACCGGGCAATTCAAACTATTTGATTGCCTTCAAAATAACGTAAGACGGCCTTTGCAAAGGACTTAATCTAAACAACTTTTTATCTCTACTCTCTACAATTATAGAGGCAAACGGTTATCTAGTAGACGTCACAATTAGCCACGTGGAAAATGACAATAAAGCATTTTAATCATTAACGAGGTAGCACGCGGCTGTGGCGATTTACAATGAAGAAAAGAAGAATGAAAAAGGTGACGTCATTGCATTTTGCAATCTTGCAAACAATGCTTACCAATTAGTTTCCAAAGCAATACAAAAAATGTTGAACAAACACAATGAGACTTTAACGAAATAATAGCACGATTCCTAATTAAATTTCAATGGTCTGAGCCCGAACAAATGATGATTACTTTTTTACAAACAATAACCAAACTATAGCTTCAAGGAAAGCCCAATTGCAAAACAACCAGCCGATTTAGTTAACTAAAGAAAGTGGAATAAATAGGTCACCTGGAAGTCTGAGACATTCACCATAAAGTAATTTAGCAGAACTGGCCTTTAAATTTTCCTTGATTTGAAATTGAGGAATAAAATAATGATGGATAAATGGTATGCCCACTGAGAGGAATCTAATATGGCTGTGAGAGCAATCTTGAACGTTTTAATGGCCCTTTCAGTCAAGCCATTAAATGCTAAATATCAAACACTACTGATAATGCGCATAGTCTCCATAGATTGACAATATTGTTTGAAAAAATATAAAGTAAACTGACATCTAGGACCTGTATGTATCTTGGAAGATTCACCAAAGTAATAAAAGTGGACCATCCTAGTCTGCTAGCCTCTATTTGACCAACTGACCGCAAGGGTCTCTGGAGCTAGCTGTTACTTATTATCTATCCAGCAGAGATTGACCAGTGCAATTTTAATATCTACTACGAAGCATATATAGCCACATCAACGTTGGCTGGTGGGTTACATATTAATACATTGTGGACTGAAAGGCATTAGCATTATGTATGAACAAACAAGCATAATTGCAAAATAAGTTTGAAATCAAGTCACACATACTATCGCGAAAGTTATCTTATTTCAAATAAAAATGCAGCACTAAACAATCCCAATGAAGAAACTACTTAACTGTTATTTATGATATTGATCAAAATTGATAAACTTAAGTAGCAAATGCATGCTATCACAACTCACTTCTACGACATGGAGTTAATATAAAACTGTAAACAAAAAAAAAATCACAAATCACTGTGTTGCCAACTCTAATTCAGTGACGAATAAAGAAAAAATCGAGACCATAAAATTCAAGGGATCAATTTATGCTTATATCGACAACAGTCCCGTTTAAAATTCAAACGTTGAGAAAATTTTGCAAAAACAAAAAGAAGATATGTGTATACATTCGGTGCTATGTCCAACTTATTTAAGGACTTTAGGATTTATCAGCTAATCACTTCGTATGCAGAAAGACAAAAAAAGAAATTCACAAATTCACAGAAGTCCAAGCACAGTTCACGAAATATGGCGCTATGTATAGAGCACTAAGGGTTTAACAATATAAGTGACATTATCAAGTTACTATATTGTCAAACAAATTCACAGATAACTATGATTATAATCAGCAGAAAAACAAACAAAATAAGAAAAGTATCATTACCGAAAAACGAACATGGGTTGCATCGTGAAATGTAGGCATACAACAACTCATGAATGCGCAAAGTAAGTCCATACATGAGCGAATAAGTTCTCTCCACGAAACAACATACTGATAGCAGTTCATAAGAGCTCAAAATCAATTGCCTTTTTGCAAACGCATATAACAGTCCATTTGTGCGTGAATAAATTGTCTCCTCACAACAGCATACTAACAGTGCGTCCATGCACAAAATGAATTGTCCCCTTCGCAACACGTAAAACAGTCCATAACACTGCGCAAATAAATTTTCCCTTTTGCAATTGCGGACAAAAACAGTTCGTTGGTAATGCAGTCGTTTCATTCAGTTGCAGAGCAGTCGGCGGACTGCTCACTGATCACGGCCTCTAGCAAGACGATCTTTCGAATATCTTCTTCTCTCACGCGGCCATCTCCCATTCGCACTTTTCTATCTTTGCACATTTTCGTTCCCACAAGTGTGGTGTATGGATAGCGGCTAACGGATGAAATGGTGTCATCACAAAGTCACCTTTCTGTATACTGCGCTTGTCCACTTCTGTCTGGAAGCTCTTGAAGCCTCTCTGGATAGCGACGAAGTCATTTTCCCACCATTCTTAAGCGAGTTGGCGACTAAATTTATGTCCACGTCTAAGTTTGTCATTTCGTTCAACATCCCACATAGATAACAAGTCGTATTGTAATTCATCAAATCTAGAGGGCGTAATGGCTGAAAATCATCTACATCAATTTTATATTTACCCAAAGTCGACAGTTCATTATGTACTCCGCTTCTCGGAAGAGGGTCACTAACTCAAAATCTGTTAAAACTCGCTTCTGGTTCCTTGCTCCTAACACTCTCTCCAACACTTCTTTAAATGTACTAATTTATCTTTCCACTAAATCCTGATGGTGTGAATTCAAAGGAGTGGAAAAGTCTTAACCAATAGAAATTTTTCACAAATAATAATATACTTTAGACAGTTTGATGGCTTTCTTCATAACCTTTTGTTCTTTCTTTTTCAAAACATTACGAGCACCAACAAACGTCGAGGCACAATCACTGCGGATGTGGCATGTATTATTGCCAGTCAAACATAGGAATCAGTGCAGGGCATTAAGAAAAGCAGTTGTCTCCAATGATTTGACAACTTCAATCCGCACAGTAGTTGTCACATTGCAAGTAAACAAACACAGCCATTGTTTCTCTACGCTTCTATCTCGTATGACCTCGTATGGACCTGCATAAACAAAATACTGGTTGGCTTGACTTTATCCAAAAAGATAGGAGCGGTGCCATCAGTTGTTGTGCTTGATTTTTGTTGCATTTTACAAGCACAACAATCTGACAAGTGGTGACAAACTGCACCTATTTTTTCCACCGGCTGCACGCTCAAATCTTGACAGAAGGATGCCATAGTCATTTCTGCTGCTTGATGTCCAATTTTCCATGTTAATTCAGGATAAAAAATTTTGTCACATTATGCATATGAAGAAGAAAAGCTGGATGTCTTTCCGCTTTCCCTGTCTCTTCTTTATAATTCATTCTTCCACCAACTTGTAGAATTTCTTCAGAGTCGCGAAATGGAACGTACTTCTTGATATGGCACAGAAACAAGACATTCTTCATTTTTGCAAAGATTAGTGCGTCCTCAAATGTACGTCTTTCTTGTATACACTTCAAAATTTTTCCAAATGACTCACGCTGAGCAGCTCGTATCAGTGTCAACTTGACTGTTTGCAAGTCGGTTCTTTTTTTGGGACAAGTCAAAGGTAGGACTACAATTTCCGCATACCCGCTCTCTCCAAAATTTAAAACATTTTGCAACATTGCTAACCACTCGGATGGCCTTGGTCATATCGTTTGTTCTCTCCAGGATGTATTGAAGGAAGGTGTCATCAGTACTTTTATTTTCGGAAATTGCAAACAAACCTACTTTGCATGGTGTAGTTGCTTTTGCGTTATCTCTAGCGGCTTCAGTACTGTCAGCTGTAAAATGATGCAGTCAATTTAATTTCGGTTGCTGTTGCCAAAAAATTTCTCGTCCAAAGATTCCACCTCTCTTTATGTGCAAAAGGCCTGGTGGCCACATCAGTGAGGTTAAACTCAGAGACAACGTACCGTAAAAGCTTCTCTCCGCTGCTTTTTAGAATAAAATCCATTCTGTTTTGTTCAAATACTGGTACCCAAAATTCAAGGGTTTTCCGTGAGCATCATTGTATCACCGTTTGGGAGTCTGTCCATAGTTTGAAGATTTTGATGTCTAAAGTAGTTGAATCAAGGCACTCCTTTAGCAAACGTGCACCAAGATCTACAGCAATGATTTCTTTTCATGGCGTTGAATCAAGAGCACTTCGGATTGTGAAAGAAGCGTAGTTTTTGCAGCGACAAAATTCACATTGCATTTATTCCCTGTCAGAACTCAAAGATACAGTGCAGATGCAGCTATGTCTTTGCTGCTATTAGCAAACAAATGGTATTCACAATAATCTTTTCCAGAACTTCTCCAAGGTACCTGTCATCTTGGCAGGGAGACAGTTTTTATGGAAGACCGAAAATCTGTCCTTTGGTAAAGGCCCTTTCCATAGTTTAATTAAAGCCTGGCTTTTTTTATAAACATCTCATCTACTATAGTGTCCCAGATTACTGCCAACGTGGTTTGCATGGGCATATGCCGGAGTCTTTTTCTTGTATGCTCCTAGTGGAAGGAGCAAAATCTTCATCTCTTAGATCTGCAAATATCTCTTTACAGCAGGCGTTCAACTTAGTTATTGTGAATCCAGTAGATTTCAACAAGAATAATATTTCTTTAGTTATGCGGTTTCAATCGTCGATACTATCCACACCTGATATGAAATTATCAAAAAAAACCTTTCGAGTCAGCCTGGAGGCAGTTGGTTAAAGATTTAATCCTTTAAAGCAACGTCAAAAATAATGTTATTGACGCAGTCTAGAAACGTTGATATTTGCAAATGCTTCATCGAATAAAAAAATTATACGCAGTGAATTAGAAGGTGCAATTTTAATGTGAGTTTTCCAGGTAATTTTTTCTTTTTAAATCAAAGGATACAATCGAAAAAACTTACATTTTGGCTCAATGGTCCCTAATCTTTCCTACAGAAGGCTGTTCTATGATTGACATTGTCTCCATTTCAAAATAAGGTGTTTTCGCCATATTCCAGCTGGTCGAGAAAATAAATTGAAAAATAAATTGAATACTAACAGCCACTTTTCAACCAATCGTCTATTCTATTCAAAACAAAACAAAAAGTTTTTTCAATAAAATATTTTTATGTTTATTAGTTCTACAACTTGATATATTTGTCCTACAACTCAATATGTTTATTTTAGAGCAATGTAAATTGATTAAACTAGAAATAGAACATTACTAATCAAAATATATAAAGCTAGTAACAAAATAATAACGAAGTACGTATTACGCCAACACTTAATGCTAGTTGGCTGACATGGGTAGCAATCTTTCGTCCAATAATGATATCGAAGGAACGACACGATCAAAAGAAATCAATCGGGCAATCAAAGAAGACGCAAAAAACACTGAAAACTTGGTAAAACTGTTGCTACTTGGAGCAGGAGAGTCGGGTAAAAGCACAATAGCTAAGCAAATGAAAATTCTCTACCAAGAAGGGTATACCGATGGCGAAACAGAGGTTTATCGTGACTTGGTTTTTCCCAATGTTGTTCAGTCGATGATGGCCATCGTAAAAGCAATGGCTAGTTTGGAGATTGAATTAGAAAACCCCGACAGGCAGAGCGATGTCAAAATAGTCCAGAATGCAAGCCGTTCAGTGAATGGTTTTGAAATGGCCGGAGAAATCGGTGAAGCGTTACAAAGGCTTTGGGCTGATGCTGGTATCCGCGAATGCTTCGGCCATGCTGGGAAGTTCCAATTGAACGATTCCGCTGAATATTATTTTGACGAATTGTCTAGACTTAGTGAACAAAATTACATTCCATCTGTTCAAGACGTTCTGCGCTTGAGAATCAAAACAATAGAAAAAACAGTATCGAGTTTTTCATTTAAAAATCTTCAATTTAATTTGATTGATGTTGGTGGCGCAAGATCTGAAAGAAAAAAATGGATTCACTACTTTAAAAATGTCACCGCAATTATATTTTGCGTCGATTTATCAGCGTATGATCTCCTTCTGGAAGAAGATGAAGAAACAAACCGCATGCAAGAGAGCTTGCAGCTTTTTGACACAATTTGCAACCATCGGTCGTTCGGTAATACCTCGATGATCCTGTTCCTCAACAAAACTGACCTTTTCCGAAAGAAGATCGAAAAGATTCCAATAACGATTTGCTTTCCTGATTACAATGGTGAAAGTACATTCGATCAGGCGGCGACGTTCATACAAGAAAAGTTTGAATCGCTGAACCGGCATAAGGAGAAAGTGATTTACACTCACTTTACCTGCGCCACCGACATCAGTAATGTTCAGTTCGTGCTTAATGCCGTCTCTGACGTCATTCTTACAAAAGTGCTCAGAAATCTGGGACTTATGTCGAGTTAATAACCCTCTATCGTCCGCTTTTAGGTTTTGAATGAAAAAAGTTTATTTAGTATGTTTTTGCAGTTGCAATCGCATTAGAAATGCAACTCAAACAAAACTTTTAACCACTTTCTTACGGTATTTATACAAGATTTATACGAACTGGAGCTATTTCCCTAAGCTGGGAAAGGTTTTAATTAACAGATAGAAGGGTTGTAAGCAGTTGCGGTTATAGCATCTTCCCGTAAAATTGTCATGGAAATTTTGCGGCTACAGCCGCTCTCCGTTGTTTTGCCACTAAAACAAATGGCGGCTATAGCCGCTCTCCGTAAGAAAGTGGTTAAAAAAAAATTTAGACTCATCCATTTTCTTAAACTTTACAAATTTTTAACGGTGGTCAATTAAGCAACTAAAGCAATTAAAATGTTGAATTTTATGGAAGATTTTGGTTCTTTCTAGAGAGTCATACTTCAATGTCAACTGCTAAAAAATAATTATTAGATTTCTTATTGCTTTTCAACTCTGATCAAAAACGATACAAAATTTCTTTTCTGCAACGTAAAAAAAAAAGTCAAAAGGTCTACGTTAAAAAAGTCAACTAATTGAAGTTTTTCCGGGTTTTCAATTAAAAGGATAAAATATGAGTTGTATCAAATCTGTTGATAAGGTCAATCACAAAAAAAATTTTTTAAGGCAAAAAATATACAAAAAATTTGAAACCTGAGAAATTTGTTGAGTTGGGCGATAGAGGGTTAAATATTTTTGTAAAAATATTAAAAATTGTTTCTTGGATTAGGGTGATATTGTCTGTTTTTTGTGAGCGTTCTAAGCTTATGACAAACAACCTATTGAGATTGTAGCGAACTCATCTTCTATAAAGCGTTCAAACGTGTTTATTGTGCAAAATATTATTCACTTGCTGCATTAGGTATTTTGGCCTTAGTTCGCAAAGCTTGGTTTCTCAGACCTTAAATCGTTAATTGTTATTTTTCCCAAACTTAATTTGTTATACTTCCTCTCTTTGAACGCGTTGGCTGGTTGTAAACTCGGACTCGTGATGCCTTTATTGCTTAGTTAATCAGGCCGCATACTACTAAGAAACAGCGAATCGGTTATTATGAAATCTCGTGATTTTGATATAAAAAATAGATAATCATTACCAAAGAAAGTACATGTAATAATTGAATTGCTTGTTTAAATGCCGTAACTCAATCGTGACCGGGCAGTGCAGAGAAAAAAAAGAGAGTTAAAGACTTAGACAAATTCGGATAAACTGCCTGTGACGATCAGACTGAGCCATGCTAGAAAATTTTCAATTCTGTGCCTCTCGTGCTGTGATTACTGTTCTGCTGCAAGTTATTTTATGAGACTCATCTTTGTAATAAACAAATTCAACTTTGTTAATTTGTGTGCCAAAGCAAACTCGCCACAAGATTAATTCTCAATAAGCTATTTGCTGAAGACCTTAGGTTTTTTTTATTAAGAGATGAAACCGAGTCAACTTATGCAAACTAAATTTTTTTGTTTTGATAGCTTTAAAAGTTGGTAAAGAACGTGCGACGTGTGCATTGAGGATGAGAGTGTAACTTAATTCAATCAATCAATATCAATAAATTTTAATCAATGACTCAATTCAAAATTTTGAGAACAGGTTCTTTTTGTATGAAACTCACTAACAACACGTTTCCTAATTACTCAGAAAGAGAGAAAGAGAGATTAAGTTAAATTTAGAATGGACTTGTTGGACGGGCTTGTTACAAAAGCCGATCCTTTAATATTTAGAAAAGCTAAATGAATAGCTAAATCTTCAATAGCTAAATTAAAAAATTAAATCGAATAACTGTTTTTCATAAAACCTATTAACATTTTAAACTTTTTAATTTAATGTTTGTTTATTTTGTGTTTATTGCACAGCTTAGTTCAGACTAAGCAGAACAATTAATAGCACTGATTTTTTAAGAAAACAATTTTTATCAAAATACGTTCTTCTTTTTGTGGATTAAAATATGGTCATCCTAGATAAATTTAATATTAATGTATTGGCAATTAAACACATACTTATTTTTGTAACTTCCACTCTTATTTTAGTATGTAAATTTTCTAAATTTTTGTCGTACAATACTAGACAAGTGTCATCCACAAATAATCCAGGGCAGTAGTTCTCAACCTTTTCCGCCTGCGACACATTTTAAGATTTTTTCGAAATTCGCGGCACGCTTAGACCAGATTTCTTGATTTTCTGTGTTCTTTAAGAAGAAAAGTTCTTCCCTCAGAATCAGACTCTGATTTGTCGATTTTTGTCTCCAAAATCAAGTGTTCTCTAAAAAAAATATCTTCCCTATGAATCGGACTCTGATTTGTCAATTTAATTATTAAATCGACAATTTGCGGAACTCATTTTGGGAAAACACTTCGATACAGGTTTGAAAATATATTAAAAACTCGTAATAGGCAGTGGGCCGCACCAAAACCATAAGTGGCCCGCAGGTTGGACACTCCTGGACTAATGTATTTTTTAAAAGCTTCAAGGCACACTTGGAAATCTCTCGCGGCACACAGGTTGAGAAACACTGATCTAAGGTTTGTTGATGAAATGTTAGCAATATCATTAGTGTATAAAGTGAAAAGAAAAAGATCTAACACGGAGCCTTGAGGTACAACGCAACTTATATTTTGGTTGCACGAGTTGCTATTATTTAGAAGAAAAATATTGATTTCTATAATTTAAAAAAAAGAGATAAAACTAAGCCCAACACCACTTACTCCATAACGTTCTAATTTATTTGGAAGTTTGTCATAATAAACAGCATCAAATGCTTTTTTTAAATTTATAAACATAAGTGCAGTGCAATTGTTTTTATTAAAATTGTCAAATGCTGATGTAGTTACATCTAATATGGCATGTGAGGTTGAATGTTTGAGTCTAAAGCTAAATTGAATGATTACAAATACGGAGTGTTTGTCAAAAAACGCCGTTGTTAAGGAGTAGATTAATTTTTCCAGTATTTTGGAAATGGGGGAGAAAATATAATAGGAATCATCCGAAAAATTGTTATGTCATTTTTATTACCAAATTTAAAAATAGGTATAACTTTTGCAATTTTTATGCAATCATAAAATATTCTCAGTTTTCATCAAAAATTGAATAAGTAGAAAAAAGGAAAAGCAAGAGCATTGGCTACAACTTTTACAAAATAAGAAGGAATTTTGTCAAATCCACAACTCTTACTATTTTTGAAAGTATTTATGAGTTTTAAAATTTCCGAAGGTGTTGTCAGTGTAAGGAATAAAAAAGGTGAAGTTCGTATATCTAAAAATTCCTTTAAATTATTATCTTTGTATGGAGTTTTATCAGCAAGATTTTTGTCAACAGTTCAATAGTAATCATTAAAAATTTCTGCCATACTATGAAGATTCGTCATTTATAGGCTATTGTGATTTGGTTTTTCAGAGAATGGAGGTTTATGAACTTTAGAGGAAGTTAGTTAATGATAAGCGCCAATAGATAAAGCGCCGAAAATGACATGAATTATTTTTTAATTTTTCTAGTTCGACATTAAAATAGTTCTGCTTGGAAAAATATTTTAGTTTAGTTGACTTATTAGAAAATCGTTTGTAATATTGTTTTTGCTTATTATTTCCATTAATCAGATGCCTTTTATATAGTTTTTCTTTGTGCTTTATAGATTTAAGAATAGCAGAAGTTGCCAAAATATAATAGCAGAATGCAGAAAGCGGGTTGCCAAAATACGTACAATTTAATTTACAGGGTGAGGCGTAAATATGAAATCAAAGAAAAACAATCATAAAATAAAAATATAATATATTTTGGCTTATGACGAATATGTAAAAGCATAGAGATAATAATTCCAGAAGTTTATTCAAAATGGCTTCTTTTTGAGGTTACAACTGACTTTAGTCTTCTTCCAACATCTTCTACTGCGGTACGCAGCTGGCTCTGAGGTATTTCTTGCCATGTTATCTTCTAGGAATGCTTTAGATTCTTTACTGTGCGGTGAACTTTTGAGCAAGTTTTTGCTTCAAATATCGACTATATGGAGAAGTCCATCACATTAAGGTCTGGGAAGCAAGGAGGCCACATTTCTTTAGACCAGAACCAAGGAAGATTGTCCCTGCATCAGTTTTGGTAAGGCGTAAATTTGGAAACAGATTTATAATTAAATTATTTCTGGTAATTTAATTATTACATTGTGAATGTTAAGCGTATATTAAATCTAATATATCGTTCTATACATTGGAGGTGGTTTTTAAGAATTATTTTGCAAAAAAACACTTTAGTGGTAACACCTTGTATGCGTTTCAGCCAGACGGAGTCACTACTCACGCGCGAATGTCACTCAAAACTAAAAGTGGTCCTGGTCATGCGCTGAAACCTTTTCCAAACTTACGATATAAATTAGAGTAAGCTTATTATGCTTTTTAGAGCAGTGATTCCAACCTTTTTACAGCAACGGACCGCTAAAATTGTAATAAATATTCAGGAATCGGCAACAAAAGATCGTATAGTGAATAGAACTGATATTTAACAACTATCGCTTGATATTGTAAAAAATGTTTGGAAATGTAAATACTGAAAATGATGTTTGAAGCATGCGTCTTATTGGACGTCACTTGACGCAGCAATCAACTGACGTATTCACTTTGTTTCCCTATAAGTTACTATGATAGCAGTGACATGGAATTCTATACAGTTATATAAATATAACTAAAAAATTTGAGTAAGCAGTGAGTTGCATATAAATATTAACACTGGAATGCTCGGAATTTTGATTTGTCTAAAATGCGCAGCGGTAGTTATTTTGACTACTGTTGTTATTGTTGAACAAAACAAGTATTCACTTTGTTGTTCCCTGATATTTTTTCTAGTGAAAGGAATATACACCGTCAACGTATTTGTTAGGATTAGGAGGTTTGTTTAAAAACTAACCCTAACACAATATCACAAAAACTTACTCAAATAAAACAATTCAAATTTATTTACTATAAAAAAAGATGAGTATAGGGAATCACTCCTAACTCTGCCACTGCTTTAATGAATATAACCAAAATCACTTTTGGCCTGCAATATATTCAATAGATCGAGAAAATGCACACACAGGGGTAATTTGACCTCTTACCATCGAGACAAATGACACATTACTGTGCAAAAGTACAAAGACTCATTCGATTTCGACCAATATCACATTGGTACTTCGCTGTTTACGACCGCATTGCGCTAATTTTCAACAGCCAGGACAATTACTGGTGAAAATTGACTTGGTAAAGTGCAAACAATAATCAAGCTAGCTAATTTGAGGAAAAAAAAAGTTTTTATCTAGACACAAATATTAGAAGATTGAAAGCATAGTTTGGGGGCCTCAATTTGTAAAAAAGAAAAGGTAATCTTGTCATAAAACAATAGAAAAAAATTTTTTTAAAGGTATAGCTTAGCTTAGTGCATATAGCCTAATTAAGAACAGAAGATACTATTGGGTAGCAAAATCCTCCGCCAGACAGCTGTTTTAACTATTGAAGTCTCGTCAGTGACGGTTTGATTTTTGCAAATGTTGAAAATTCAAAAGGCAAAATGACAGAAGTGACAATTTGATTTTTACAGAATGTAAAAATTTAAAAAAGATTAAAGCACCGAGAGAAGTCTTTTGTAAATTGGAATCCTAACATCAAGGTCAAGAGCTAAAATTAAATAGAAAATCCGAATAATATAAAACCAAAAGTAATAAAATGCTTAAGAAATTGACAAAAATATTAAAGCACTAAGAGAACTCCTTTGCAACTCTTTTGGAAAATTTAGAATTCTAACAATGAAGATCAAAAGCCAGATTAATTAGAATTGATTTTGGTTATATTCATTAAAGCAGTGGCAGAGTTAGGAGTGATTCCCTATACTTATCTTTTTTTATAGTAAATTTCTTGCTTGCCATAAAACTAAAGATCAAATTTATTTATTAAATATAATTTAAAAATGTCTCTAATGCAGAACAGCGCAATCACAGCGTATAGAATTTTGTCACCTGTCTCCTAAATGGTGCAGCCACGTCTCCATATACCTGTATAATGAGCATGACCGAACGCACAAATCACCTACTGTGGGACACAGACATGTCATCGCACAAAATCGGGGCACAAAAGCACCGTTGCACAAAATTTCACAAGATTAATATTATGAGCAGTGGGGAACGATTGACAAAATAAAAACATAGCCGAGCATGCTGCAACCATGCATTAAGCATACACGAATCACAACATTTTCCCCCTAGTCGCAAAAAAAATTTGTGGACACAAATTTGAAAATAAAATTACAAAATTACATAATTAAAAATCATTTAGATAATGGCAAAAATTTTTAGTAACAATAAAAATCGAGCTATATTTTGAAATCAGTAACATACAATCAGAGATTAAAAACAATAAAAACATAATATGAGATGTTGGGCTGTGTGTGTGATATGTGGAGCACAAAATGTCGAAGTGATGAAGTGTGTGTGTTGTAAAATTGTAAATAAAATGTTTGTGAAAATAACTTCAAATCACACCATTAAGAAAGTTTATATAAATCTAGAAATTTCTAATATAAAAGTTATTGACAAATCTTTGATCAACTTTGCAGATATGTTATATATTTAACATTGCAAATTTTATAAAATGAGACATGTAGTTTTCAATCCATAACTTAAAATATATATCAATTTAAAATCCATAGCTTAAAAAATACATAAATTATACATAAATTATACACATAAATCCATAGCCTAAAAAATACATAAATTATAGATAAATCCGAAATTATAAAAGTTGACATAGCATCACAAACAAATTCAACAGCAAAATATTTTTGAAAATATTCAACAACAACAGTTAAGAAAATTATGATAATCAAGTTGTAGGAATAGATATTAAAAGTCTTTCATCGAGAAATTGAAACTGTTCGATCTCTTTGTGTGCATCTTCAATATAGTAATTGATTTCTATTCGGTTCTTTTTTTTAAAAAATCCTTCAATTGGCATCATTCGTCTTTGTAAATGAAGTTCATTAATGTTGTATCACTATATGTTTACTATAAGTGTAACTCACTATATGTATAACTGTCACTATGAGCTATAATCTCAATAAATGAATGAAGCTCATCACACGACCACAACTTCACAACTTCAAACAAACTTCTGGTGCAATTCAGAAGTTTGTTTGAAGTTGCGAAGTTATGGTCGTGAGGTGATGGTACTGTGTAAGATGACGACGGCTGAGCACTGCAAAACAAGCATAGGCAACAACAATCTGCGTAATTAATAAATAAGTTTCAAAAGTAATCAATCCAAAAAAGTGAATTTAAGCATGCTTTAACATAACAGCTATAAAAGAAGCGACAGTACGATAAAACGAGACACTTATACAAAAAAAATTGCACAATACATGGTTTTTGTTCGTGAAAAGCATTCACGACTACCAGAATATATCAAAGGCTTTAATCTATGACAATTATTAATGCAAGAATCGTCTTGATTGCAAGATTCATCGGCATTTGAAGTGTTCGTTGATTGATAGAAAACAAAGAAACATTTGCTGATAGAAAGAAAGGAAAAAAAGCATACAGTGAAAATGACTCCACTATATGCTAAGAGTTTTGGAAGATATTTTTAAAGACATTTCAGCGTAAATAATAAAGTCCATATTGTTGTTAAAATTTGTATTAAAATAACCACGACCGTTATAAAAGGTGTGGAAAGTTCTTTTAGGGCTAAAAGAAAAATATGACAGGCAAAATAACACACAGAGTTTGTAACAATAGAAAAGTTGGCGTCGTAAACTTCACTTGCTTGAACCGAGAAGATGGCTAGCTGTAATTTGTCTCTATCTAGTGCGATCTGGGAAATTGTTGCAAGCAAGGAATGTAAATCGGTCAAATCGTTATGTATTTCCGACATGGCTTGATGTATATCTGTAAAAATATTTTACAGAAAAAAGAACAAATCTTGAATTTCTTTGAAAAAGAAGAGTTTTCCCAGAGAGATAATATTCATAATACAGGGTGTCCATAAAGTCTCTTTACAATTTAAAAAAATTATTACAAAGTGAAATGATGAGATATCTCAATGAGGGTTGTTTTATGTTAATCAGTGTTTTATAAAGTTTTTATTGACACTAAAATTTATTGTTTCAGATAAAATTTCTTAATTAAAATTTCTTATGTTTAATGATTGAGTTATATGAACTGAACCCCCACAAAACGACTACTTCTCAAGAAAAAGTGTTATGTGTATCCTGGTTCATTGAGACAAAATCAGATGTTTAGACCCAGCAAAACTACAGAAGTCAGTATGGAAGAGACCCATCATCACGTCCTTCAATTCGTTTATGGCACAAGAAATTTATGGAGACAGTGACAGTGTTCGATAAAAGGAGGAGTGGGCGACCAAGAACATCTGAAGAAAACATCGAGCGTGTAAGGCAAGCCTTGACTGAAGTACCTGTAACATTTGCACTTTGTAAGCATACAATCTTAAATTCTTGTGTAGGACTTTGTGCACTGTTGAACGTGGTAGTTCCAATTGTATGGCAGCAGTACGGATGGACTTCATAGGAGAACGTTGAAAGGCTTGCTTTACACGCTCCATGTTTTCTTCAGATGTTTTCGGTCGCCCACTCCTCCTTTCTCCTCCGTATCAAACACCGTCCCTATCTCCATAAATTTCTTGTGCCATAATCGAATGCCATAAACGAATTGATGGTGGGTCTCTTCCATACTGACTTCTGTAGTTTTGCTGGGTCTAAACATCTGATTTTGTCTCAATGAACCAGGATACACATAACACTTATTCTTGAGAAGTAGTCATTTTATGGGGTTCAGTTCATATAACTCAATCATTAAACATAAGAAATTTTAATTAAGAAATTTTATCTGAAACAATAAATTTTAGTGTCAATAAAAACTTTATAAAATACTGATTAACATAAAACAACCCTCATTGAGATATCTCATCATTTCACTTTGTAATAATTTTTTTAAATTGTGAAGAGACTTTATGGACACCCTGTGCAATACTCGCCTTGGATAATAAAGTTTGGACTTGCAAGTTGGCTTACCCGTTTATGTGCGTCCATACTCAAGCAAAGTCAAGAGAGAAAATTTTGTATCGTTATCAAAAGTTCACCTAGGCAAGAAATTTGCATTGATTGGTTGTCATGTAGGTTTTGTGATGACATTTTTTTATTTTTTATTTTTATTTTTATCTCTATATTTATTCTCTTGACTCGCAAGAAAGCGACGGAGACGCTAATACATAGGGTAGGCAATTACCTCGACTTGCTTCTGGAGATACCGAGATATTGCTGTCCGCTTTGTAATTTGATAGAGATACGACTTTAATTTAGAACTGCTTGCCAAGATCACCAAAGCAGGGGAAAGTGCGTAAAGAGTCTTTCCCAAGAAGACTACAGAATGACGCGAGTGGGTTTGAACCGAGACCATGCTGATCAGTAGCAAGGCGCTTTAATCACTCGACCACGCTGCCGATCATCAAGCGTCGGGCACATTCTTTCTTTTAAAGTTTTCAAAAAAAGATGAAGATAGGAATTATGGATTATGGGGCATTTCTTATGTTTTCCAAATTTATAGTGTTTTACAGTTCCCCAGTTATTTGCTATTTCTTGGATATTCTCATTAGAAATATCAAATGGCATTGGATAAAGAGTGACGAGTTGTCGAAAACCCTGAGGTCGGTTGGCTTGTATTGAAAAGTCAATGTTATTTTTAGGCGAAATAATTTCCGGTTCGCAAAACGTACTGTATAAGTCTTCTAAGATTTTTTTAGGCGTTGTGTCTTTAAAAGTAACATTATAGATTTTTAGTTGATAATTATGCGCAGCTATTCCAAAAATTTCGTCTAGATATGGTTGAAAGATTTCGTCATCAAAAAACAGGTTAATAAAGTTATTTATATTGAAGTCATTATTGTCATCAAGAACTTTAATTTTAAATAACAAGGAATTTTTTCTTTGTGGTCATTCTTTCTTGGGGAAAATATAAGAAGAAAAAAAAGTATATTTTCTATTTTGGAAAAAAGAGGCGAAGAAAAAATCAAGTGAAAGAAACTTAAAAAAAAATCCACCTAAGCACTGGTTGACTGTCCTTCTAAAACCTTGAACTGAATTACAATAGCTAGTTTATTCATTTATTTCATTTATTTCATTTTTACTCACAATCAACTTGAAATTAATCATAGTGCATGTAGAAATAAAGATTGTGAATAAGGAAGCAGCGACTAAACGAAGTACGTTATTACATGCACAACTGACGTTGTGCATGGTCGCCGTACCTTTGAACAAAGCGATGTGATGTTAATAAGAAAAGGAAAGCGAAAAGAAGATAATTAATACACACATCCGAGCCATAGTCAGAGAATGTTGTGTAATCATGGGTGGGAGAAACAACAAACTCAAAGACCAAAAGGGTCTGGACCAAAAGGGTCAGGCAGGCAAAGAAACCCACCAAAAGAAATCCTGCCACGGGTCAAAAGGACCATTTCGAAAGCATATGGCTGGACAAAAAAAAAAAAAAAAAATTTATATGCATAAGATAGAACATACAAATAGTGAACAAGAATAGGTGCAAAATAATTAAATTATGTGAATTTTCATCGAACTGGATGGGCCGAAATGATCTGGATGTTGCCTTTGAAGTCGCATCGGGCTTTTATCACCTTCAATTTCTTTGTACAATTTGGTGGAGTTACCTGTAACATAAAAAACCAGCAGCAGAAGTTTTAAAATTTATGAAGTCTACTACCATTAAAAATTACGTTGCAATAAGATGCTTTTGAAATTCTGTACGAAATTTACTATATGATTTTATCTGTTTAATGCTTGTTGGGACTTTATTCCAAGCAAGAGGACCTCTGTATCTTAAAGATTGTTTAGTTACATTTAATCTACAAAATGAAGGATAGAATTTGGTCTGGCTTCTTGTACATTTAGTGAATTTGTCGCTTATCAGGTTATTTTGAAAAAAATGATCAAAACATGATGGTAACATGCCTTTTATATATTTGTACATAAAACAAGTTATTTCTAATTCGGTTATTTGATCAATTGTCATTACGTTGTTGTTTCGCAAGATGTCAGTAACGTTAGCTCTATGATGTAATCCAAATGTTAATCGTATGAATTTATTAGCGATTCGTTGAATTTTTGAGGCTGTGGTTTTATTACCAATATGCCAAGTTATAATACAATATCTTATATGACTGATTATCAGGGAGTTATACAATACAAGCAAAGTTTTTTTGTCAAAGTGTTTTGAAATTTTTTTGATAGTACCATAACTTACGCAGATTTTTCGTAGAACAAAGTTCATATGCAATTTCCAACTTAAATGTTCATGAAATATTATTCCCAAAAATTTCGTTTTTGGTTGCTGAGAGATAAATTTATTTCTAATTGAAATTGTCAGTTTTTTTGAGGGAGGCTTTGTTTTGGGTGTGCGAAAGATCACATAATGTGTTTTGTCAGTGTTCAGAAATAGCCGATTTGCCAGAAGCCACTTATCTATGTTCCCTAACTCCTTATTTGCAGCTTCATATAAGGTTTCATAGCAATTACTTTTTAAAAATATGTTAGTGTCGTCTGCGTACATAATGCATTTTCCTAAGGTTAAGCAATTATTTAAATCATTTACATAAATTGAGAACAGTAAAGGGCCTAAAATTGAACCCTGAGGGACACCATATTTTATTGACTTAGTATTGGAGCAGATATTATTTATTTCAACTAATTGTTTTCTGTTGCTAAGATAGCTACAAAACCAATCATGCGCTACACCACGAATTCCACAATGCCATAATTTGGATAATAAAATTTTATGATCAATGGTATCGAATGCTTTAGATAGATCAAGAAATATGCCAAGTACATGTTCTTTGTTTTCAAAAGCTTCAGCAATATTTTCAATTAATAATGAAGTTGCGTGACTAGTTGAGTGATTTTTTCTAAAGCCAAATTGATATTTATAAAAAAAGTTTTGTTTTTTTAAGAATAATACTACACGATTGTACATTAACTTTTCCAATATTTTTGGCATGGAGCAAAGTAAGCTGATTGGGCGATAATTGCATACATTAGTTACACTACCCTTTTTATGAATTGGTACTACTTTTGCAGTTTTAAAGTCAGAGATAAATTCACCACAAGCTAACGAAAGATTAAACACATGTGTCAGAGCTATTAATATATTGTCTGGTGTGCTTTTTAAAATAGTTGGGGGAATTTCATCAATGCCAGTACTTTTTTTAGGCTGAAGGTCACTGATTAATTTTTTTATTTCAGTTAAACTAGTTGGATAGAGATAAAGTGTGCTCAATGTGGGAGATTGCATAAATGTTTGAAAACTATGAGATGTTTGGGGTAAATCTGATATTAAATTATTTGCAACATTGACAAAGTAATCATTAAAATAGTTAGTAATCTGGAGAGAGTCATTTACCAAATTATTGTTTATGGATATGGAAGAACATACTGATGATTTAACTTTACCTAATTGTTTGTTTATATTTTTCCAGGTCTCTTTTAAATTATTACTTAATTTCTTAAATGTTTGTCTAAAATAACTCTGTTTTTTTCTTGTAAGGCGCGATTGTATTTATTTCTTTCTTTATTAAAGTTTGCTTTGTTTAAAACACTCCTGTTTTTCAGAAACTTTTTAAAACACTTGTTTTTTTTCAGCATTAATAAATAAAGATCATTATCAAACCATGGCTGTTTATTTTTGTTTTTAATATTTTGCTTGATGAAAGGGAAGCAGTAGTTAAAAGTAGATTTGTAATTGTCCATTAATAATTTAAATGCTAAATTAGGATTAGTTTCATTTAGTATTGCATTAATATCAATATTTTCTAACATTTCATTAAACTTGGTTATACTTTGGGGGGTAAAAGATCTTTTTTGTTGAGGTCTATACAAATTCTGTTTATTAAGATTAAAACACATATATACTGGTAGATGGTCAGAAAGTGGATTTAAAATGACTCCGGATTTTATTTGCTGTTGGTGTAAATTTGTCCAGATGTGGTCTAATACTGTTGCACTTGAATCTGTGATGCGAGTTGGTTTGTTAATAACTGGGAAGTAATGACCTTCAAGCATCATTTCAATAAAATTGCATACATGTTCATTATCTTGATTTGATAAATCATAATTAAAGTCTCCAGTGATGAAACATTTGTTTAGTGATTCATTACTATTATGGATACAATTGTAAAGATTATTCAAAAAGTTTTCATTTAAATGATTGTCATTAGAAGGAGATCTATAAATGTTACCACAGAATAAATTTTCATTACGTAATTGAATTTTTATAAAAATTGATTCAAAAATTTTTTCATTCATTATTGTCAATTCATCAATTAGGTTAAATTTATGGCAATTTTTAATATACAAACCAACTCCACCACCCTTGGCAACTTTTCTGCTGTTAGAGATAAAATTATAATTTTCAAGATTACAGTATGGGCCAGATGAATTATTCTGAATCCATGTTTCAGTCACAGCAATTATGTCTGGTTTGGGGTTTAGATTATGAACAAAGCTTTCTAATTTACTAAAATTTAAAGGATTGGATAGTGACCTAATATTAACACAAATAATAAGAAAACTATTACAAATTTTTTTATTAAAGATCAATGATTTTGTAGATTGAATTTCCAAGTATTGCTCTTGAAAGTGATGACTATTTGGGCCAATTAAATTATCATGTTCTTTATTTTCAGAATTACTGTCATCAACAAAGATTGAATTTAATTTTTCAGCATTAACATATTTTTCAGGTTGACTACTTACAATTTTTTCTTTACCAGAATTATGTGAAATAAGGGAATTTTTATGTTCATAACAACTACGTTTACAGTAAAAATTATTTGAGGCTATTGCTTGGTTCTTAAGTATTTTAGCACATTTTTTATGAAAGTGAGCTAAACATGTTTGGCATTGAATAGGCACAAAGTCTTTTCTAATTGTTTTTTGGCAAAATTGACATACAAGTTTTTTTAAAGTCATAATACTTAAGATTTATGTTGCACAAATGAGTAATTATATATATATAAAACAAAAAAAATTAAACTAAATAATTAATAATAAGTAATAAAATAAACAAAAAGTAAAAAAAAATACAAATAAATAAAACACAAATTTTAAATTGATTTTAGATGTATAAAATGAATAGTTATATAAAGATAAGCTAAGGTTAATATAAAGAAAATTATGATGTGTCGTGGTAAGGTTAAATCAAGTACTGTATTAATTTGATTATTAAAATTACTAGTTAATTAAGAAGAAAATCTTATCTTACTAATATTGGATAGTTTATTGATAGCTTGTTTCTTACCTTTGAATGAACAGTATACAATACCTTTCATGCTCCAGACATTGCCAAAACCAAATACCTTTCTGGCTTCCTCCACAATCTTTAGTCTTTTTTTGGTTAATGACTCAGTAATTGATAGTTTGGGTCCATTCGATGTTTTCAAGTTCTTCTTATGCGAGTATACCATATTCCTTATTCACCTGCGAACAAATTTAATAATAATTGGTTTTTTGTTGGTTTTAGAAGGAAGAGGGTGACAAATATCAATATCAGAGTCACTAATACTAGTAGGCAAATCTAATTTGGTATTTAATATATTTAGACATACTTCTCAACATCCATGCTACTTATCCTGTGATCTATATTGTTCCCATGCAATATGAGACAATTAGATCTTCCATATTGCTCTAAGTCATCTAGATATTGTTCCTGTTTCTCCACCATTTCTGCCAACTGTCCAACTTCAACTTTAATAGAATCAATAATAGTTGATAATTTCATAAGTTCTTGATGCTGTTCCATTTTTTCCTTTTCACCTGCAAAACAATTACAAGAAGCAGTATCTTGGTCTTTTTTTAAATAATCTTTTTCATACTTATCCTGTCTTTCCTTGACCTTGTTCAACAGTTCCATTACTTCATCAAGTTTCTGGTTCGCCATTGTTTATATATTTATCAAAATAATTTACCAATAATAACAAAAACCTTTAACCACTTATAAACAATACTTACGCCGTCATGTACCTTATTCAAATAGAATGTTATCTACTGAACAAGCTTATCTCGTCGCTCTAAACACTTTACGGCATTCTCTCTTCGACCGACACTTTTCGACTGTAAGTGAAATTAAATGCTTAAAATACACACTTGGGCAGAAATTGCAATAGGACAACACTTGCTTGATAACGAGCAATGTGCTGCAAAGTATAATGACAAACGTTTTAAAAATTTTGCTGTGACACGCAACTCGTTCCATCTTTTTCTACTTGAGGCAATTTTTATTGAAACCAGACATCCGGTTTTATGTACACAAAAGAATTTGCTTACACATTAAAACTTTTCAAATAACCTAAGTTGTGAGTAACAGTGTCTCTTTTTGGTAAATGCACATTGTGCCTTTCTCCTTTCCGAGACTACACTGTATTGCACCTTCTCCTCACTTAGATTTTGTGTAGTTGTGCCTTTCTTCTTTCTGGGACCACACGTACAGCACCTTTCTCCTAACTGTTAAGACTATAAATATCTTAATTTTTTCTGGTTCGTCCCATTTTGACGCGATAGCTATTAGCTACTGACGAGAGCGTCACAAAAAGCTTTTGGCTCCGATGAAATCGACTTTGTTTAAAGCGATATTAAAATTCTGCACCACAAAGAAACTCTTTAAAACAGTTTTCTTACCAAGAACAGCCTTAACTTTTTCAAAATAAAATTTTTCCTGATCCGACCATAGAATAACCGTGCTTTTTGGTGGCTTTTGGTTTGAGTTTAGCATCTTATACAAGGATCGTAATAATTCACTACCTTTTTCAATAGTTTTGTGATAAAAATAATTGCACCACAAAAACAAAAAAAACTTCTAAATGCTTTCGGAAGGGGGTACTCAACAATAGCCTGGATCTTTTTATCCGTTGTAGAATAACTATTAGCACTTAGCTTGAAACCAAGATAATTAAATTTTTCACTGGCAAAAATAGATTTATGTGAATTAATAACTAAATTATAACTACTAGGATTTTGACAAATTTGATCAAAACTGCTTGATGATATTCCAAATCTTTGTATCAACCACAATGTCGTCAAGATAAACTTCAGTACGATTTTTTAATTCAGGAGCGGTCGAATATAAAACTTTATGAACAAAACGCATAAAAGTTGTAGGAGTAAATTTTAAACCAAAGGGCAGGGAATTAAATTCATAACAACCAGATTTTGTTATAAATGCGGTTTTATGTCGGTCTTCAGGTCTTATCGGAACGTTATGATAACCGCTTTTTAAATCGATCACAGAAAATACGCGACTACGGTACAAATTATCCAATAAAGAATGAATAGGAGGAATTAGACAAGTTTTCAATAAGCTAATGGCATTTAAACGTCTATAATCAACACAAACACGATGTTTAGCAGATTTTTTCGGCACTACATGTAGGGGAAGATGAGGTAAGTTGAACCAAATTTTACAAAAAATAAGATAACTTGTTAATTATAAGCGCTATATAATAGAAATTTTAAGATATTATATTTCAAGATATAAGGTTTATTATGATGTAAATTATTTTTTAATTTAGTTGCCCAATTTTTAATAATTTGTGTTCAAAGTTGACACTTTTTTTAGTTCAACTTGCCCCTTCGTCGGGGTAAGTTGAACAAGTACCAAAGGTAAGTTGAACCATCCACAGAAGTTACTTAAAAAAATTAAAAAAATAAATTGTTGCAACCTAATATTGCATAAATTTATACTTTTCAGACCACTGTTATAAGTATTACACATCAAGCTTTGGATTGAATGTTTTAATTCTGCCTACTTGAGCAAAATTACTAGCACAAATATTTTCAAACATAGCAATTTACAATGAATAATCAAAGAATTTAATTGTTCAATAATTTTGGCATATGAAAAAACGTTAATACACGTTCCAGCGATTGAGATTTATCGGAAATACAAATTTCTTTTGCCTAGAAGTTGTTTCCGTGACATAAGGAAGAGCAAGTATCTTTATGATATCACTTTCTGGAAAGGAACATTCATCGTCTTCCTTGAAAATAAACGTGGGTTGCCCAGTAATATGATCAACTTTGCACTTTTTTGAAAATTTTGCCTCGCATTCACCAGTCTCCTCGTCAATACTTTCAACCAGACCAATATAAAAACGGGGATTTGCTTTTCCAGTGGGCTTAAAACAAACTAGAACATAATCTCCTGGAACTGGGTGAACTAACTTTTCGGAGCAATCACTACTATCATCACACAAATCTTGTACATTAAGTTCTGGTTCTTCATCACTCGAATTCTCATGAAATAGTTTTCTTTTTTTATTTAAGGGTGCTTTCTTTATTGTTTTTTTTTTAATATGTTATGAATTCGTGACTGGTTTTTTTCCGGAGTATAAGTCATAATTGTCGTTTTTCCTCGTTTTTGACCACTTGCTGTTAGTTTTCGTGGTCCAGCACAGGGAACAGGTAAAATTTCTAAAGGAGACACATAAAAGATATCATTTGATTGATGATTAGAAGTTGAAATGGTGGAAAAAAGATTGTCCTCTTGATTTTGACAGCTTGTTTGTGCGTTGCAAGTCTCGATTATTTCCTGGTTAAGATAAGAACGATTAGTTAATTCAGATGGAGCAAAGGCGTTTTCATCAAATATATCTCTGCAAAATGGATAGATACCAGTCGATTTAAATCCAGTTTGTATGATACTCGAAGTAAATGCAGCTAAGTAAGCTTTATTGATTAAGGCCGGAATGTTATAAATACTAACTATTTTTCCAGGATTAGACCGCATCCACTCGTCCATTGCTTGATTATATTTCGACTTTAAAGGTCCAAACACTGAGCGGTCTAGCGGTTTTAAGCAATGAGAGGTATGAGGAGGGATAGTCAAGAGAATTAATCCATTTTGTTTTGCCAGCTGAATGGATGCCATGGACACATGACTTTCATGGTTATCCAAGATTAATAACAACTATTTTCATTGTTGCAAGAAATTTGATTTACTATGTGTTTTAAGTACATGGAAAAAATTTCTTCGTTTATCCATCCTGATTTATTTGAAGTGCCAATGGAGCCGGTTGGTCCGTCATGGATAAAATAATCTTTATACTTTTTTCGAGGAAAAATAAAAGCCGGTGAAATACGTACTATTACCAGTTGCACAAATGCAGCAAACAAGTGTCACTAACTCTCCGCGCTCTCTTAATGTGATGGAGCCAATTTGTTTGGTACCTTTCGCTGCTAACACTTGTTTTGGGCTCTGCACCGTAGTCACACCTGTTTCATCAACATTAAATATTCTGTTAGGTGTGAACTTGTACCTGTCCATAACTGAAGCTAGATTATCAAAAAATTCATTCACTGTATAGCGGTTAAATGCTGTTGCTCTTGCCAAAGACGTGGCTTCCGGTGTATTTTTTTTATGAAGAAACGAAACCATTCTTTTCCGGCTAGTTTCTTTTCCTCCCAGCTCACAGGTGCAGCTATGTTATTTTTTTAGCAAGTTCATATGCGAGTTGACGACATTTTGTAGCAGTAATACTATAAAATATTTTTGAAAGTTCCTGAACATGATCTGCTAACTCTTTTTCAATCGGTTCTTGAAATATTCGCTTTTTTTCTTTTAAAGCACCATAGCCGTATAAATTTTGGGTTGCACCACTTGCTTTCTTATCTATGTAGCGTTTCAAGGTGTTTCTGGAAATGTTAAATGATTTGGAAGCAAAACTTAGGGATTTTCCATTTTTTACACATGTTGCAGCCGCTTATATTATTTCTTTCGGCTCATTTCCGCGGTTAGTTTTTCTTGTATAAACTCTCGGCATTTTTAATAAAATATATACGCAAAAAAATGCAATTTTTTAATAGTCAAAATCTAAAAATAAACTACATTAATTTTTAATGTGCAATGGGGTAAATTGAACCATGGTTCAACTTTACCCACAGCTAGTGGTTCAACTTGCCTTAAAGGTATGTGCTATATTATTTTTAAAATTTCTACTAAGATAGACAAACTTGCGCATTCAGAGAAACAGAATTTTATGTTATGATTATTATCTATTTTTTAGTCGTAGCTACGCAATAAATTTATACAAAATCTAGAAGTAATTATCAGTTAACTTTATTTTACTACTATTTACTTTTGCAAGTCATAAAAGCTTTTTCTAACACTACATTTTTGCCTGAACAGATATTTAAATGCTGGTATGACAGAGTCAACTGATTTTCAACGTGCAAAAAATAGGTGGCACAAAATATTTTGTTTATCTTCAAATTAATGCTTGGGGGCCTGTGGTTCAACTTACCTGCTGGTTCAACTTACCTCATCTTCCCCTATATACTATTAGCAAAAGGAGAATCACTTCTACTAATTACACCATCTCTTAACCACTCATTAATTTGCTCATCAACAACTTTTTGCATTTCTGGTGACATACGTCTTAATTTACTTTTAACAATTTTACCATTCGTAACAATAGCGTGCTGAATATTTACAGGTTGACGTTTAAATCTAGAAGTCGGTTTTACAACATTTGGAAACTTGCCTAAAATGTCTTAAAATTTACTTTGTTTTGGTAAGACACAACTTACACTTGGAGGTTTGCGATAAGATGGATTTAAGTAAATAACAACTTTGTTACAAGTCTCAATTAAACAACGCTTATTGGTATCAACAGTAAGCTTACAAAAATTCAAAAAATCAAGGCCAATTATATCGAAAAATTTAAATCAGTTTTTATGAAATCCCAAGTATAATCGACAGAAGAATTAAAATTAGTTTTAAAGTTTGTTTATCATACGTTTGGATAACATTGGATGTGGAGAATATAAAACAGTAGGTTGTGGACTAGTTTTACGTTTACGTTTGGAAGTACTAATCAACGAATATGATGAGCTAATGTCGACAAAAAAAAATCTTGTTAATAAAATTATAGGCGATCAACAATTTGCAATTTTGAGTAGTTCCGCGGCATAGGAAAAGAATGCCATTGTACGTAGACAAGATAATATGCTGTGCGCTGGAGAATGTTGGACGATTCGGTTGAAAAGTTAATGATGCGGATTGCTTCCAGGCTCCGGCGTTTAAATGATTCATTGGTTGATTCGAATGTATGCGAGGGTCAAAAAACTTACATTTAAGACCTTCACATTTAAATGGTATTTGGCGAAATTTTCCGTGGAAGTAGCAAATATAAACGAAATTACGTGCATAAGTATCGTCTCGGCTTTGAAATTGCGAGTTTTTTGGTGTTGTTGGATTACCTGTTTTTGGGTTTTGTTGTAAAAGTTACGTAATGGCCAGCGATATGATTGAAAAGTATGAGGTTAATTAGAAATGCTGCTAACCGTTGTGGCTTTTGAATTGCCTACTCTATAGCGTTTATCATACTGTATAGTTGATCTTACTGTATAGAATTGAAAGTTAATCCTACTGTATAGCGTTCATTTGCTTTCATATACTCAGTTGCACATTTTGCAAGTCCAATCAAATCTTTGTAAAACCAGTTGCCATTACATGCAGCTACATTAGCGGGTAAAGCTTTTAAAAATCGATCTATATGTATAGCTTCGAATTGAAGAAAGTGTTTTCTTCCAAACCGGAAGCGGCTAATAAATGGTGCATTAAATCAATGGGAGATCGATCCCCCAATGTTAAATTATTTAGTAAAAGATCAAGTTTTTCAAAGTCTTCTTTTGCATACACTGTCCTAATCTGAGTGCACAATTTTGTGTAGCTATCTGGATCTTGCGGTTTGGGGATATTTTAGAGCTTTTTAGGTTTGCCCGTAATTAATGTTTTTAAGGTTCTCATGAATTTTAACACAGGCGCTTCTATACCAGAAATAGTAAATTCAGCCTCACACAAAGCTAACCAGCTATCCGCATCGTACGACCAGAAAGGCGACAATTTTGAGGTAAAACTATCTCTGTTCGCAGAAAATGTTTTTTTATCGGCTGATTGACCAAAGAAATCAGGTTGCTCATAGGCGAAAATTGCCGGCGATTCAGCAGAATTTTCAATCATTTTGTAAATACGCTTCTAATCAACATCTCGCTTAGTTTTACGAGTATTGATAAGATAAGGTTTGAAAGACTTTATTAAAGAAATTTGTTGCCGACTGATCATTAGAACAGAGGTCACCAAACTACGGCTCGCGGGCCGGATCCGGCTCGCCGCTTGTTGCCTCAAAGAATCTAAACTATAGCTGTTACGGAAATAAAGTTATCAATTTTTTTTTATAACAGGCGGACGTTGTTGTTGAGCCACAGGTAATTTACTAATAATTTTTAAAAATTTTTGATTCTGTTCCTATTGTTATGACATCAAAAACTTCGTTGTTAAAAACACCATTGTTTCATCAATTCTATATCACCGTTTCTAGGCAGACAATGGCAGTTACGCAGCCGAAGTAGAATGGTTGGGCAGCATTGGTAGTGTTGTACGCGCTTGTTGAAATAAATTTGCCAGTTTGTTGTGGAGGCTAAAACTAGCTAGTTGTAGGGGAAGCACAGTCGCAGACAAGGTTTTTTTCATTTTACTTTTAAATTTGCGGTTAGTAGGGAAGGGAGTCTTGGAAGCAGCAGTTACAATACCGGTATACAGACAAATATGCTATTCCGAGATCTCCAAAAATTGGAAAGGAAATACAGAAGCCGAAACAACCGTAAAAAACGTAATTTTACAATGGACAATATGAAGTAGTTAAGCGCCCACTTCTTAAAAGCAGGCTACTAATTTTGAGAAGCAAGGAGAAAAAATTGTGGTCTGGGATGAAGCCCTCGTAACGCTGAAAACTAATTATGACTATCTACAGTAATAAAAATATCCAAGTTTAGTCAATTTATCACCATTTGTCGTCGTCGTTGTTGTCGTCATTAGTCAGTTCGTCACCATTAGTCAGTTAACACCATTGATAGTACCAGTACTAAATAATTAACTTTTAGATAGTATTGTAATACTGTACTCTTTAAACGACTACTAAAAAAAAGAAAAATAGATTCTATCGGGTGTTTAAAGAAAAATGGGAAGAACAATATTTTTTGTGGAAGCCAATAGCGGTGCAGCTAGTTGCGTGATATGTGACAAAAGTGTTGCTGTTTTTAAAGAAAACAATCTTCGTCGGCACTATGAAACTAAACATCTGTCAAAATATTTAAAAGTTTACTGGGAAGCTACGAACTGAAAAATTTCAATCAATAAATCGTAGTTTGCAGTAGTAAAGGAATTTATTCACTCAACAATTTATTGAAAATGAATCTGTCACTCGTACAAGTTATAAAATCGTGCAGAAGATAATTGAGCGAGGAAAACCATTTACTGATGGCAGCTACATCAAAGAGTGTATAATGGAGGCAGCAAAAGATCTGTGTCCCCAGAAAGCTAATTTGTTTGCAAATATCAGCCTTTTAGCCAGTTCAGTTGTGCGGAGAACATAGTAATACAACTGCGCCAGAGAGCCGAAAATTTTTTAAAGTATTCTCTGGCGCTTAATGAATCCACCGATCTAACGAGTACGTTACAATTGCTAATGTTTATTCGTGATGTTAGTTTGGATTTCCAAGTCACTGAAGAGTTGGTATCAGTTTGCAGGATGCACGGAACAACAACTAAAGAAGATATTTTTCTTAAAGTACAGAAAACCTTGCAGAGTTACAACCTCCAATGGAATCAACTTCAATGTGTAACCGTTGATGGAGGAAAAAACATGGCTGGACTGAAGACGGATCGTCTGGTGGGACGAATCATGACTAAGTTGGAAGAACTTTAACTTTTGAAAGCCCTGTTTTTACACTGTATTATACATTAGCAAGCACTATGTGGAAAACAAATGATATTTTTTGTGTGCTGAAACCAGTCATTTCTGTAGTCAACTTCATTCGGGTTCACGCATTAAATCACCGCCAATTTTAGAACTTTTTCAAAGAAGTTAATTCTAAATATCGTGACTTGCCTCATCACGCAGCAGTTAGGTGCCTCAGTTGCGATAAAGTATTATTTCGCTTTCATAAACTCCGAAGAGAGATAAACTCATTTCTTGCTGAAAAAACAGAGCTGAACCACTTTTATCCAATTCTAATTGTCTATCAAACGTGTCATTTTTGGTTGACATTACTTCGTACCTTAATAAACTGAATTTGAAACTTTAGGGTCAGGGTAACCTTATTTGTGATCTCTACACAATCATCAAAAGATTTCGAACAAAGTTATTGCTGTTTGAAGCACAGCTGGAAAATAAAAACATCTCTCATTTTCACTACTTAAAAAAATTTTGCGCTGAAACCTCAGAAGAGTGTAACCTTGACTTTTCCAAAAAGATTATTAGTGACTTGAAGAACCATTTTTTAAAAAGTTTTCCGATATTGACAGAATTGAGAGCGACATTCTTCTGTTCCAGAATCCGTTTGGTTGTAATACTGCTGATATGTCAGTCGAACTGCAATTAGAACTCATTGATTTACAAGCTAACAAAGTATTGAAAGAGAAGCACAAAGAACAGCTTGTACAGTTTCATCGCTGCCTACCTGACAATGTGTTTCCAAACCAACGAAATTCGCTTTTAAGATGGCATCAATGTTTGGTACAACTTGTCTTTATGAACAACCTTTCTCAAAATTGAAGTATGTAAAGTCGGAACATCGTATGGGACTGACCGATGAACAGTTGAAGGTATTTTTATGGTTGGGTGCTGCACCTCTAAGCCAAATTTTGGTGATATTCTCAAAGAAAAACGACAATTTCATAAATCTCACTAATTTGTTGAATTTGTTCATTTTTTTCCACCCGGCAGCCTACATATTTAGTGTTTACCACTCCTACATACCTTGGTAACCTTTGGAGTTTGTTTTTCTGGCATTTGGTCCCACAAATAAGGGACGCTTGGGGAAAATTTAGAAATAAGCGGAAAATGTTTTTTTCAAGAACATGATGCTCTGCAGTGCATCTTGGCAGGAATTAACTATTCCAGCAACCTATCAATTTCAATCCCAATTTTGCTGTACCACTGCTGACTTTGCTATTTATTGTGCTCAATTCAAGTCATTGGCAATTAAAAAAAAAATACTTGTATATCTGTTCGCAATTCGCATCGGGCCCGCAGCCTTTAATCTCGCAATAATCCGGTCCTCTGAAAAAAAAGTTTGGTGAGCCCTGCATTAAAATAACAAAGCGAAAGCCGCGGGGAAATAATTACCGATCATTACGTGAGATTGGCACCAACGCACAAAATAATAAAAACCAAAAGTTATTACCTACCTTTGTTCAACGACGTCGGGGTCATCCAAATGTTAAGATTAGGAGTTTTTTTTAAAACTAATCTTAATACAATATTACAAATACTTACTCAAATAGAATTAATCAAATTTATTCATTAAACAAAATTTAAAAACATTTCTAACACAGAGTATCGCATTCACGCCGTATAGAATTTCGTCACCTGTCTCCTAAATGATACAGTCACATCATTATATACATGTATAGTGAGCATAACCGAATGTACAAACCACCGACCGTGGGACACAGAAATGCCATTGCACAAAATCGGGTCACAAAAGCACCGTCACACAAAATTTCACACAAATAATATTATGAGCAATGGGGTACGATTGACAAAATAAAATATAAGCCGAGCATGCTGCAGCCACGCATTTGGAATACATGAATCTAGATATATTAACATTAACATAGAATCTAGATATATTTATATAAGGATTTCACTTGCATGCTGGTGCTACTTATTCGTGGTATAGCACTGTGAAATGAAATCTTTTTCGCTAATAGCCTTCTGTCTTGCTGTTTTATTTTTGGCAATATGTTCATACTCATAAACTTCTTTTTCTTCTTTCGGCTTCTCCTTACTCGGGGTCGCCACAGCGCGACAGTAATCTCCATTTCATTCGATCTACTTTGTCTCCTTCCCTAGTTCCAACCCTTTCCATGTCTTTTCTCACCAAATCCATCCACCTTCTCCTTGGCCTTCCTCTTTTCCTTCTTCCTGGCACCGCCATCTCCATCATCCTTTTCCTCACGTAATCTTCTTCTCTCCTTTTTACGTGTCCATACCAACGTAGTCTTGCATTCTGAAGTTTGTCTACCAGCTTTGCAATTTTTGCAGTCCCTCTCACATATTCGTTTCTTATCTTGTCCTTTCTTGTCACTCCTAATACTGCCCATATCACTATTGTCAACTCTGCAACTTCCATTTTGCCATCTGTCTTTCAGTCACTGCCACCGTTTCCATTCCATAAAGCATGGCTGGTCTAACAACACTCTTGTACATTTTACCCTTAACCTTTGCTTATAACTTCCTATCGCACAGAACTCTAGACACTTGTATCCAACTCATCCATCCTGCTTGGATCCTTCTCCTTACTTCTTCTTTACATCTTCCATCATTATTAACTGTTGAACACAGGTATTTGAAGTTTTTTGTTCTCTTAACCTTTTCTCCTTGCAGCTTCAACTCTTCTCCATCATCCACACCCCCAACCCTTAAATATTTGGTCTTGCTCCGTCTTACTTTCAGGCTCTTCTCTCCAGTGCATTTCTTCAAATCTCCAGATCCTCCTCTAGCTCCCTATGATTTTGTCTACACAGAACTATGTCATCCCATGGTGTGTCTTCCTGATGTCCTCCGTCAGTCGTCTATGATGATGGCAAAAAGAAATGGGGTGAGTGCTGAACCTTGGTGGAGTTCAACACCTACCTTGAATTCTTTAGTCAACCCTGCTGCACTTCTCAAAGTTGTTGTCGCTCCGTCATACATATCTTGGATAATCTTTATGTAATATTCTGATGTTTCAGCTAACCGAAAGCATTCCCACAGTTCCCCCATGGGTACCCTGTTGTATGCTTTTTCAGGTCAATAAAGGCACAGTGCACTGCCTTCTGCCCTTCAGTCTACTTTTCCAACAGCATCTTTAGACAAAAGATTGCGTCGGTGGTACTCCTTTCTGGCATGAACTCAAATTGTTGCTCAGCGATTGTCACCTCCTTCCTTATCCTTGCTTTTATTATCCTCTCCCACAATTTCATAGTGTGGCTCATCAACTTGATACCCCGGTAATTTCCACATTCCTTGATGTCTCCTTTGCCTTTGTACAAAGGTACAAGCACGCTCTTCCTCCATTCATCTGGCATCTTCTCTCCTCGCAAGAGTCTGTTAAAAAAGTTCACTAAAAATTTCACACCTTTATTGCCTAGAGCATCCATGCTTCCACTGGTATGTCATCAGGTCCTTGAGACTTTCCCTTCTTCATCTTCCTTAACCCAGTCCTGACTTCTTCTCCAGAGATATTTTCCACGTCCCTTTCTCTCCCTTCTGTTCTCGTTTCTCTTCTTTCTCTAGGGTTTTCCTGATTGAGTAAGTTGTCAAAATAATCCATCCATCTCTCTTTCACTTTCTCTTCTTCAATCAGAATCTCGCCAGTTTTACTCTTGATTACTCTTACTTGTTGAATATCCTTGCTTTGTCTGTTTCTCTACTTTGCTATTTTGAACACCTTATTTTCCCCCTCCTTTGTTTCCAGTTTTTTGTACAGTTCCTCATATGCCTTGTTTCTTGCCTTTGCCCTCTTAGCTTGCTTTCTTGCAGTTTTATAGGCCAACTTGCTTGCATCATCTCTGATGGTATCCCATGTCTTTTTAGCTTTTTTATTATCCTTCAGCTTCTCCTGAATTTCCTGGTTCCACCACCACGTTTTCCGTCTACCTGCTGTGCTAACTTTTCCCGATGTTTCAGCCAGTTCCCTTCTGGCAAGGCTCCGTATCATCTCAGTTCTTCTTTGCCAGTCTTCATGTCCACCAAGTATTCCGATTTCAATCCCTTTCATTTTGAATTTATTGTTTACTTTCGAGTCCTTTAGTTTCCATCATTTTATTCTCTTCACTGGTTTTGGTTCTTTCCTCCACTTTGTCAAAATGATCATTGCACTGACCACTATTCTGTGCTGTTTCGCTACACTTTCACCGAAACAACTTTTTTATCCACCACCTCCTTGATCCTTCGTCTTCTCACCATGATGTAATCCATCTGCGAACTGCGTCCGCCACTGCTGTAGGTGACTCTATGTTCTGGTTTCTTTACAAAATATGTGTTAATGATCGCTAGTTCCCTTCTCTTAGCAAAATCCACCACTGCTTGTCCTTCATTATTTCTTTTTCCTAATCCGTGTCTGCCCATGCATTCTTCATCACCATTATTCCCTTCTCCTACATGCCCATTCAGGACTGCTCCCACCACAATTCTTTCATTCCTTGGTCATTAATCTTTTCCATTGTCTCGTCTAGGTCCAGCCAGAATGTTTCTTTTTCTTCACGTATGCACCTTACCTGTGGTGCATACGCACTGATAATATTCAACATAACACCATCAAGCTCCATCTTCAAGCATATTATTCTGTCTGTTACCCTCCATACTGCCACTACCCTGTCCACATGCTCGTTTTTCAATATGATTCCTACATTCTTTTTGTTTCCACTTCCACAGTAGGCTACCACATTTTATATCCTCCCCCTATGCATCTTGCTCTCTCCGCCTTCCAGCGAGTTTCCTGCACACACAGTATGTCCACCCCTCTTGGTTCCATAAGATCCGCCACTTTTCTTCCTTTACCGGTCATGGTTCCAACATTTAATGTAGCAACCCTCAGCTTGATCTTCTTAGCTTTCTTCCTCTTTTCATTTCTCTCCTTCCTTTTTCTCTACTGCTTTCCACCTCTTCTTTGCATCCAAGTAGCATGTCCACCAGTGACCCTTGGTGCCCAGTCACTGGTAACGGTCTTTGTTTTCCCGGGCCTCGACCGATCCGGTATGAAGTTAGATTTTACAACGCGCATTGAAAAATATTTGGCTGTGTTTTATGCCGGATGCCCTTCCTGTCGCAACCCTCCCCATTTATCCCGGCTTGGGACCGGCACCAAGGCTGCTCTGATTTGAACAACCTTAGAGGCTGGGTTATGTTCATACTCATAAACACATGCATAAATATTTTTTTACTGAGAGTGTCGATAAAGCTCAACTTGACTGTTCTGTGCACTTTTTGCAGACACGTTGTACTAGTGCAGTACAAGTGCAACATAAAGATTTGTTGCATTGAGTGCACACACCAACAGAACGGTTTCTCTTGCACAAAATCTTGACCTGACAGAATTTTTTTGCCTGTGCTTCGTTTTCATTGCTGATAGTGAATGATGTTTGGCCAATAAGAAGACGCCATGTATTTGCAGGACTTCCATCAAACACATTTCCGCATCCTTAAGGTGTAGCCCCAGAAGCTTCTTGTAAAGATGTTCTGTTGTGAAAGTCTTCCAGTAGAATAGTTATCCGGAGTTATTTGATGCCCTTACATTCCATCTGGAGCAGTCGTATTGAATCTCTATTTTCAGCAACGTCATTTGCGTCTGGAAAAGGAAGTTTATTTTGTGAACTGTCAGGAACCAACTCAATATTTTCATTGTTTTCCTCTTTTCTGTAACTTGCATTTATTGCAGTGTCAGTTTTATCCGTTTCCAGAGAAGCTTCGATTGCATCAAGTTTATTTTAAATCCGTGGTCGATTAGGAGACCGATCAAGTAAATGAGCGCCAGAATGGACACTTCCTGAAATCTCTTGCTCTGATTCATCACTAGAAAACTAATTCGCTTCTAGTTCAGGAGTTATAAATTGTCAAATTTGGACCCACTGTTCGCACACACAGATACGCCATTAGATACATAACGCAAAGTCGAAAGAACTTCATTTGTTTCAAAACGTTTTCTGCTTGCCATAACCACATTGTTGTTTTTCAAACGCTGTAATACAAAAATGTATACTCCAGCTTGGAAAAATAATAACCAGTAGCCTGATTTGGAAAGCTAACAAAAAAAAAATGAAAACTCAAATAGACAAAATGATAACCGTGGCTATCACAAGAAAAGCTCAAGAGGTAGTCAAAATGACTACATTATGGGCATTGAAAAAAGTATGGGTCACATGGCCCTCTAACAAAAGAATTTCGAAGTGTCAATTCATAATCTGATTAAGCTCATACATTTATTAAAAGTCACAGCAGGATATCAGCCTTGAAACAATAGCAAAAAATATGCCAAATTTAACACCCCCAACTTGTCAAATTAATTACCTCGAGCATTTTGGTGTTAAGTGTGCCGCAGGTTGGACATCCTTGGTTAGGGTTACCATACCGTCCGGAAAATTCCGGACATGTTCGGAATTTTATGTTAAATTTTGTGTCTGGAAGGAATTTAAAAAAAAGCCCAAATGTCCGGAGTTTTAGTATCAACTAAAAAAACGGGCAATTTTTTAAGAAAACACATTAATTTTGAGACGAAAACAGGAAAATCCTAGATTGATTCGAAGTGAAAATTTTTTTTTCTTTTTTTCGGTCTTCGTCCTAGATTCGTAAACTACTTTATTTTATCCATCCCTTCAAAAATTTTTTTGTTGGTGCGCCTATGTCTGCCCGGAATTCCGCCTATTCAGATATGGCAACTCTATCCTTGGTCTATTCCATTCAAAATCAAACTAAAAGTCTTTTCATAAAATATTATTTTTTTTATTTTAGCGTGATGTAATTTGATTAAACTAGAAATAGAACATTACAAATCAAAATATATAAAGCCATTGGCAAATTAATGACGAAGTACGTATTACGCCAACACTTAATGCTAGTTGGCTGACATGGGTTGCAATCTTTCGTCCAATAATGATATCGAAGGAACGACTCGATCAAAAGAGATCGAACAGCCAATCAAACAAGATACGAAAAACACTGAAAACGTGGTAAAACTGTTGCTACTTGGAGCAGGACAGTCGGGTAAAAGCACAATAGCTAAGCAAATGAAAATTCTCTACCAAGAAGGCTATACCGATGACAATAAAGAGGATTATCGTGATTTGGTTTTTGCCAATGTTGTTCAGTCGATGATGGCCATCGTAAAAGCAATGGCTAGTTTGGAGATTGAATTAGAAAACCCCAACAGGCAGAGCGATGTCAAAATAGTCCAGAGTGTAAGCTGTTCAATGAATGGTTTTGAAATGGCCGGAGAAATCGGTGAAGCGTTACAAAGGCTTTGGTTTGATGCTGGTATCCGCGAATGCTTCGGCCAGCATGCTGGGAAGTTCCAGTTGAACGATTCCGCTGAATATTATTTTGACGAATTGTCTAGACTTAGTGAACAAAATTACATTCCATCTGTTCAAGACGTTCTGCGCTTGAGAATCAAAACAACAGGAATAATAGAATCTAGTTTTTCATTTAAAAATCTTCAATTTAATTTGATTGATGTTGGTGGCGCAAGATCTGAAAGAAAAAAATGGATTCATTGCTTTGAAAATGTCACCGCGATTATATATTGCGTCGATTTATCAGCGTATGATCTCCTTCTGGAAGAACATAAAGAAACAAACCGCATGCAAGAGAGCTTGAAGCTTTTTGACTCAATTTGCAACAATCGGTTGCTTGGCAACACCCCGATAATCCTGTTCCTCAACAAAACTGACCTTTTCCGAAAGAAGATCGAAAAGATTCCAATAACAATTTGCTTTCCTGATTACAATGGCGAAAGTACATTCGATCAGGCGGCGACGTTCATACAAGAAAAGTTTGAATCGCTAAATCGGCATCAGGAGAAAGTGATTTACACTCACTTTACCTGCGCCACCGACACCAGTAACGTTCAGTTTGTGTTTAGTGCCGTCTCTGACGTCATTCTTACAATAGTGCTCGGAGATCTGGAACTCATGTCGAGTTAAATATTTTTGTGAAAATACTTAAGTATAGTTTATTGATTTACTGTGGTATTGTCTGTAATGTTTTTTATGAGCGCTTTTGAGATAAATGATTAATTCTTTCAAGTTCTTAATTTACAAAGTTTAACTGATTTTTATATTACTTTGAATGAAATAGTTACCGGAGTTGTAAGGAAACAATCAGTAAATTTTGGTTTCCAATATCTGTTTCTTACAAAGCTTCCCAACTTATGCATTGTAGCCTATCACACGCATATGCATTTTTTCCAAGGTAAAATTGCAAATATTGTATATTTCACTTCTTGATGAAGTTAACCTTTGCTTGAAAATGTACAGTAGGTTAATAACAATTAAAGTATCCTTATGCATTTAATCAGTGATGGATATTGGGTGAGGCGAGTGAGGCGATCGCCTTGGGCCCCCCCTTTTTTAAAAATGCCGCGTATAGTTTTATTTTGTGGGTATTTTACATGGTTTCATGAACCTCAAAAACTCTCAAAAGTTTTTAGCAAATAGGTGAAATTTATGTCACATAATATGGCATATAGGGTAAAAACAAAAATCCATAAAATCTCTTCAGTTTCTATGTATTGCAGAACAACTAGATATTGTAAACTATTCTTAATAGTCAGATTGCTATAAAAGTTATCCTAAGGTGATTGAAATTAAGCAGTAACAACTCTACAACTAAAAATATGCTTAAGAAAAAGAGAAATTTTGTTTTAAATTTAAATTTTTCAATTGATAAAAATACTAAAAATTAGTTGTATTTATGCATCAATATTAATTACTTTCCATAATTGCAACAAAATAATGACTAAAAACAACAACATAACTAAAAAATTTACAAATACTAGTAATAAAAAATACATTTTTTTCTTTTTGTAGCAAATGCTTCATGTACAATAAAAACCAATAGAACACTAAACCCAGTCTGTAAATGTTTTACCATTAACCAAATTTATATAGAAATTTTTACTTTTTTTCAAAGTTCTAAATTGATTAATATTGCAATTTATTCATTTACTTGACTTTCAAGACTTGATTGCAGCTTTTTTTAAAGGGTTTAGCATTTTTCAAAATTGACATTTTGACAACTGTTTTTTTAGATGATCTGGTAAAAACAACTGTTTGATTAAAGTTAAAATTTTCTATATTGTCATTCTGAAAAAAATTGAATTAGAAATTATTGAGGTAAAGTATTTTGATTTTAAATGACAATTTTAAAAGGTAACCTAACATAGAATAAGCTAAATGGCTTCTTACGTTAAATTTAATTGTGATTATCAGTGGTCTATCTTACACAAACAACCATAACATTAAATGGTTTTGACAATATTTCACAACACTTTTATTATTTTTAACAATTTTAGTTTAAAGCTAGCTTTATTACAAGTTTGCATTACATATTTTTATTCCTTCCAGACAAAAATCTTTAAAAGATTTAATTAAAGCAGCATAAGCTAAAAATATTAAATAAATAATTGGCTGCTTTATAATATATTACTACATTAACAAATTTTTATTTTGGGTTAGTATTTTTTTGACTCATTTGCCTAAAAGCAAGCATAATAATATTTTTTTACAAACTTTCTTAGCTTTCAAATATAATTTTAAATTTTTTTTTGTAAAAATTAAGGTATTCATATTTCACAAAAGTTCATATTACTAGCATTTCTTAATCTTTTTTGTGTTAAAAAAACTATAACTAAAGCTTCTCTTTCTAATAATGCTTCAGGCTATAAAATCTTTGATTCTTATGATAAAACTTGTTGTACATTGTGGAGTCAGCATAATTGTTGAGATTTAACATCATTTTGCTCGACTGAATTAATTGTTATTGTTATATATATATTCGATAAAAAAATTGTTTGTGTTGTTGCTACGTAACCAGTGCAAATCTGTTTTTACTGCTAAAAAAGGATCAGATTTTTGTCTGTGATAGTAGCCTACCTATTTAGTCAGTTCAATTTTAATTCTGTTGAAATATATTTTGACAAATTTATTATTTTTTGAGACTATCAAGACTAAGGTACATGTTTATTTTGTAGTGGTGAGAAAGTTTCAAAAATATACCTCTAATTGATTGTATGCATGCTAACAGTAGTCCAACAAATTATAACTTTCAAATTCGAACCAAGTTCAAGTCCTTTTCAAAAAGCTCGAACTGATTCCAAATCCAAGACTACCAAAAATGTGTAATTTTAGTATAAGTCCATGAAAGCATGAATCTGAGTCTACGAAATTTAAATTTTACAAAACCATTTTCCCAATTCCTTTCTATGCATTGCATATAACCTAGCTTACTAAGCACACAAAACCAATTCCAAGTCAACAATTATTGATTTGAGGACTTGGGTCGAGTGCTTGTTTTTGTAAAAATGGGTCAAATCGAGTTCAAGCAATGATGAAATTCAAAAATTAAAAAAAATAAACAGGTTCTTTTCCCTATAGTATAGAAGTTATAAATAATAGGTTCTTTCATTATCGGAGATATAAAAATACATAAATTACCTTAAATTAAGAACGCATTCACAGAACGTTATAACATTCATAAGAACGTGTTCGCGCAAACTGGTGCACACTCCCTGAATCCCATCATTGAATTCAAGTCGGTCTAAGACGTTTTCAAGTAAAAAAAAAGGATTTAGTCATAAGTATATGCATGGGAGAAAGGAGTTTAAAAAGTTTCTTTAAACTTTTAAACTCCTTCCACCGATTTTCACACCTCCCACACAAAATGAAGGATATGCTGATCAATTAAAAGACAATAAAGCAGTAAAAAAGTGTAGAGAAAAAAAGGTTTTCACATTATTTTAAATTTTATACTATTTGTGTTTTTGGTTTGTAAATCCAGTGCTACGACAATTGATCGAACAACAGTTAATCAAACGACAGTTGATCAAAACGAAACTTGATTGCCCCAAGCAACTTGATTGCCCAAGAGCTTATGCCCCAAACTTTGCTTTCAATCTTCTAATATTTGTGTCTAGATAAAAACTTTTTTTCCTCAAATTAGCTAGCTTGATTATTGTTTGCACTTTACCAAGTCAATTTTCACCAGTAATTGTCCTGGCTGTTGAAAATTAGCGCAATGCGGTCGTAAACAGCGAAGTACCAATGTGATATTGGTCAAAATCGAATGAGCCTTTGTACTTTTGCACAGTAATGTGTCATTTGCCTCGATGGTAAGAGGTCAAATTACCCCTGTGTGTGCATTTTCTCGATCAATTGAATATATTGCAGGCCAAAAGTGATTTTGGTTATATTTATTAAAGCAGTGGCAGAGTTAAGAGTGATTTCCTATACTCATCTTTTTATAGTAAATTTCTTGCTTGCCATAAAACTAAATATACTTAAGCTATCTTTTTGAAATTTAAGCAGAGTGAAAATCATTTATTTATCTTTGTTAGAGCAAAAAATATTTTTGAAATTATTTGATAAAGTATGCAAAATTGTAATTTATCAAGGTCACTTCAATTTTTACGTTTAGACACTCATTTAACTAGCGTTGTTGATCCAGAAATGATAGGCGTCGTTTAAAACAAAATTTATAGCTTATTAAACAAAATACGTTAATTTAAATCTTATTCAAATAGAATGTAAAGAAATAATTAATACATATAACTTAATTCGCTCTAAATACAAGCATATTCCTAACCCTGGTATAATTAAAGTTTACGTACGTAAATTATTTAAGCTGAAAAACGATGGAAAAAAAGGATATGAAACTAACCCAAATTCTCTTTGATTACTGTCGCTTTTTAAAAATATTCGTTCCTCTTGTTTTCTTTTTCATCTTGGTGTTTAAGGGAGGATCCTGGGTTAGTTTCACCGAAAAAAATTACTTACGACAATACGGTTGACAATTACATAGACAAACGGTTGTCAATAGAAAATACTTTGAACAATGTTTGAATATGATTCATGTTATTTATCCCGTTTAAATTTGCTGTACATATAAATAATAAACATAGATATTCTTTTTTTCCATCGTTTTTCAGCTTAAATAATTTACGTACGTAAACTTTAATTATACCCTAACCAGTGATGGGATTCAGGGGGTTCGCACGGGTTCGCGCGAACCCGTTCTTGGAATTTCGGCACGTTTAGCGAACCCGTTCTTAAAATTTCAGCATGTTTAGCGAACCCGGTTTTAACTTTACGTGATCTATGTATTTCAATATCTCTGTGTTTAATGTAACAGTTTCAATCTTCTGCAGATGTTTGTTCAAAGTGTAAAGAACGATTCTGAGTGAAGACCTTTTTTTTTATTTAGAGAACACCCTAATTTTGGGAGAAAAATAGGGAAATTAGAGGTGAAATTGAAGTGAAGACCTTTTTTTTTTTTTTTAGAGAACACTTTGATTTTGGGAGAAAAATAGGGAAATTAGAGGTGAAATTGAAGTGAAGACCTTTTTTTTTTTAGAGAACACTTTGATTTTGGGAGAAAAATATCCAAGCCCAGATCAGACCTCTTTTTTTTCTCAGACAACATGAATTTTTGAAAATTCTTGCCTCGGGCCCCTAAATTGGAATATCCACCACTGCAAAAGAGAACCTGTTCTTAAAATTTTGAATCCCATCACTGACCCTAACCCTAATCTAGCTATGCAAATAGCGCATTAAAACATAAGATACTTCCTAAACCTAAATTAGTTAAATTTAACTGACCTCGCAAATAAAATGATCCAAGTAATCTATTCAACGTCCAAAGTGGTACTAAAGTAAATCTGATGCGTTTAGTGCAAATCAAATAATCAACTGTCATTGTGCACGAAAATTACAGCGCTCTAGGTAATTACAGTAAATGAAAAGGCAACAAACGATGATTAGTTAAAGTAAAGATGACCGGTGCCACCTAACGAGGACGAATGGCAGTTACAAGCGTGAAATGCAATTGTAACGGATTCGCTGTTGTAACGGATTCGCTGTTGTAGCAGTCGTAAACTTAATTAAAAATTGGACATAAAGAGTGACGTCAACGCGCACGACAATTACGAACAATGAAGAAGCTAAGGAAGCTGCTTCATTGTTTAAATGGTCGAATTATGAAAAATATTTTAGGTCTGTTTTATTTACTTGCTCACATGTTTTGTCCACATGCTTTTGTGGTTACTAGTAGTTATTGCTGCTTTTTTTAAAACAGGATAAAAAACGAAAATGAATTTTTTTTACATAAAATAATTTGAAATTGGTTAAGTTTTGATGTTTAGCAGTGTTAAAAGGTCAACTTACAGATATTACAAAACCAACAAAACTTAATCTTTTATATATCATCGTTTATATGCACATCGTATTTCACCGCCACAAAAAGAGTTTTTTAATCATTGAAATGAAACTACATCATTGCATTACTTTAAAAAAAACACTTGAAAAAAACAATATTACTCTATATAATTGTTACTGTTAGTCATGGAACATATCTCGGCATTGATCAAAGCATGAAGCGCAAATTTGTAAGCAGTACCGCAAACACGTGGAAGAGTCACATGCTTGACACTGATTTTGTGATTTGTTTATGTTTTTTGCATTTTCTGGCCTGGTCCAATTTCATTGTACTAGCAGAAACAACAACGTTTCCTAAAATTAGACTTTGAGGTATAATTTCGAGGTGTAAATGTTACAACACTAGAGTCACTTGCACGGAACTGACTCTCGCACAAGATCAATTTAATTTTTCGTTGAAAATCAAACTGTAAGCCAATCAAAGACCTTTCAACGTGTGGTTGAATTAGGGTTGGCGAGAAGTTGGAAGTGTCGTTTTCATGGGAACGGATTCTTTTCACGTTTTATTGTTCTATTACAAAAAAACATTTTACGTCATTTTCCCTACTTGAAAGTCTTTATCAGCAACTCTAAATTACAGTTTGTAAAAACTAGAGTGCCCAATAAAAAATTTCCTAAACCACAATATTCTAATATTTGTGAAGATTCAAGATTCAGATTTGTTTATTTGTCACTAAACATTTACAAATATTCGCATAACATATAATTGAGATTAAATGTAAGACAACGTTACTGGGAAATAATCATAAGGTGTCTAAGTCAAGCACTTACTTTTATTGTGTCATCCAAAATAACAAAAAAATTATAATAAAATAAGCCTTTGAAAAACGACCAGCGATAAGGCAAAAACGTAATTAAGAAGAGAAAACGGAAAAGCAAAACTAGAAAATAACCAAGTCTGGGTAACAAAGGCAGATGTATTTTTTATTGTGTAATATGAAAAGTGTCGCATAAAATACGAGGTAAAATAACACATTTTGGCTCCAATATATTTAATTGAAAAGTGCGTTTTTTTGTTTTACACTGTAGAAGATTAGATTGATCAACTTCAGAAGATATTGATCACAACAAAACCTCTCCAAGTAGCTTCGAGAAAGAGATATTAAGCTGTAAAGGCCCTTTTTTAACATTACGTAAAACAGGGCAATTCTATGCCGAAATTGTTGTAGCATGTAAAAATATTCACTTCAAGTAAAACACATAAATAGACTGGCTTCCGTGCTTAATTTTTTTACTGCAAATTTTTATTGCATTGTCTGGGTTAAATGCTGTTAACAATGTACCACGCCACAATTGTTTATTTTTTCATTCAAAACTGTCCAACCTCGTGCTTCTTGTAATGCCCAATGCATATGTTACACTCCGATGCAACGTTATCTCCGGTTTGTGCAATGGCGCCGCATTTGCAATGAGAAAAAGGAACGAGATCCCATTTGTCTATGTACAAATGAAAACGCGCAACTACATTCCGCAGACGGAATGGGTCAACTGGCTCCAACCGACTGGGCGCAATCCAAGTAGACGCAGCCGACTGGTTAGTTAGACGGCGCCACTCGGTTGCGGCCAGTTGTCTTTAACCCATCTAAAGGCGTTTAAGCATAACGCAAACTGTTTTGAACACACTGTTTTGAACGGGTAAGGCAAGGCGCTGGTAATGAAAGCATGAGGCCGGATGTACTCTCATAGTACTCTGTGTTCGATCTATGATTCATGTGATCCGTAGAAGGGATGTTTAATTCAGCAAAATTGTTCACATTTTTGGCTAGCAGGCACAAACAAGCGTTTAGACCTTCGGATTTATTGGCAGGCATTTGATAATCGATAAATAAACCATAGTCAGGATCTAGAGCAGTGCTCTTCAATTTGTGTGCTGCAAAAAAACGAGAAACATACTCTTCCAAATGGAAAAAAAGTTATACTTCTTTGAAGTAGCAACCAAAAAACATAAAAAATTTATTATACAGTACATCTCGTTGTGTAATGTCAAGGTCTGTTTTTTGGTCTTTACTAAATTTTGAACGCTTTTCTTCATGTGAAGCATTATTTAGTGAACATAAAAATTCTCTACAAATAAATTGATAATTTTTTTGATCAATTTTCACCCAAGCTCGATTGTGCACGATATGCGCAAATTGGTAACTTCAGATGAAAAAAAGTCATCACTTTATTTTTAGAGTTTAGATTGAAATTTTTAGGTTTTTTAAGACATCCAAATGAAACTTCAGGTAACAGAAAGCATTCAAATTTTAGCTCTTTACACCTGGTCCAGGTGTTCTGCTAATTTAAAAAGTTTTTCAAAGTGTGCCGCAGGTTCGAAAAAGTAGCGGAGCGCGGGTCTAGAGCAGTGTTTCTCAACCTTTTTAAGCTTGCGGACCGGTAATATTTCAAAATAATCTTGCGGCCCGGTAATTTTTTCTAATGACAAAATTGTAATAAACGCGATAAATTGATAAAAAAATTTCAATATAACAAAAGTGAGCATTTAGCATCAGAAGAACTCCATTTAATGTGAACTTTGCTGCTGCCTTCTTAATATAATACGTAGTAAAAGTGGCTCTATTGAAGTTTTTAAAAGGTAAAGTCAGGGGCGCCAGAAGCGGGAGCGCACAAGGGGGCAAATAGTGTCCTTTGAATTTGCAGTACAAAAGCATTGGCTTCGATTTGTCTCTACACTTACATAAATTCGACCGGAATTAAATGTAACGAAGTTTTTAAAAGAATGATTTGACAACAGCAAAAAACAGTAAGGTAACAAGGGCGCAAAATCGAAAAAAAGAGGCACTCTTTTGGTTGATAAGGTACTTACTATAAATATAAAATATATATAAAAATCTTTCTGAATATATACAAGAAAAACGAAAATTCATTGGGTGAACGAACTGCCGTAAACAGGAGATGAAATTTCTTTTTTTTAATCTTCAACTAACTCTCCAGGTCATGCATTTGCGCACCTATTCGAAATATATTTGAAAACAAAAAAAAAAGAGTAGGTGGTAAAATCAGAGTGAACTTTCTGAATATATACAAGAAAAACGAAAATTCATTGGGTGAGCTAACTGCTGTAAGCAGGAGATGAAATTTCTTTTTTTAGTCTTCAACTAATTCTCCAGGTCATGCATTTGCGTACCTGTTCGAAATATATTTGAACACAACAAAAAAAAGAGTAGGTGGTAAAATCAGAGTGAATTTTCTGAATATATACAAGAAAACCGAAAGTTCATTGGGTGAACTAACTGCTGTAAGCAGGAGATGAAATTTCTTTTTTTAGTCTTCAACTAACTCTCCAGGTCATGTATTTGCATACCTGTTTGAAATATATTTAAAAACAAAAAAAGAGTAGGTGGTAAAATCAGTGACAACATTTTTTTGTTTTCAACTGTATCGAACAGATACGCAGATGCATGACCTGGAAATTTAGAGGAAGACTAAAAAAAAGTTTATCTCCTATTTACGAAAGTTCGTTCACCTAATAAACTTTTGGTTTTCTTGTATACAAACAAAACGATTTTTATATTTTACATTTATTGTTAATACTTTATCAAACAAATGACTGCCTTTTTTTAACTTTGAACCTTTGCTAATCATCGCGTGATTATTGCAGTCATAGCAAAAAAATGAGAGTGCAAATTAGAGTGATGATCTTTTTTTTAGTCTTTAACCCTTTGACAGTTTGAGGGATTTTCAGGACGTCTGAGTTAAATGCCCTGTGTATCACATGTGATGCACGGGACTGTCAAAAGGTTAACTATATTTCGATCACGTGATTTTTAATTTTGGACGATTCTATTTAGTTTTGAAGTCTTAACTACTGTCACACTTCATTCCTAATAATTTTAATCGTGACGATGTAATTTAACCACGTTAAAAGTAATTCGTAGTTCTATATAAGATAATAATCGCTTCTCTTTGAGCGCTGCTCTCGTATTATGCGTTAACGTCCGATTCGTTTTTATTGCTCGATACATGTATCTTCTTTTCTCTTTTCGCCGACAGAATGACATAATATGTTGTTCAAGCTTTACTACAGCTTGATGGTTGTAGAATCTTCGCGTATATGCTACTTGATTTGAGCATAACGATCTCTCTGGAGAGTTGTAGAACTGTCTGGCGTTTACGAGCAAATTTGCGTCACGTGATCTTTTGTCTATATAAAGCCGATGCGAAGCGAATTATTATGATTAGATGTAATTTGGAGACGACTCGAGTGGAAGTAATTTGGTTGGGCGTGGGAGGCCGAAAGATTTTGTATTGGTCGACGAGTGTTGAATTTATTTTGTGCCAGTGGCTGGGAGTTGTGTTCTACAGAGGTAGAATTATTTGTGTTGATTGAGTCAAGTTATAGTGTTGATTTCGCTTTGCGGTTTGGCAAAGCGTGGAATAGAAGTTTCGTCGGTCGTGAATTTTTGTAATACATTTGTTCTTATTAGAGACAGTGGTCTCTGTTTGTTGTGAAGAAAAGTCTTCAACGAAACCAATCCGAGCTTTCGTTAAACCAACTGTATAAAAGCTTCAGGTTTGTAGCAAGACTACTTCTTGAGCCGAAATAAAATAAAACTTAGACACAGCTTTGTTTCAGCGCAGGTATTCGGGTTACCTAGCTCAACTGGTCCTTTGGGATTCCCGAATAAAGTCTGTGACAACTACAATTTTGTCTATTCAACCAAAAAGAGGAGCTTTTGTTTTAAATCTTTACCTCCCCCCTCCCAAAAATTTTTCCGGCGCCTCTGGGCGAACTTCAGCTTGAATATCCACTCAATTTTTCTCTATGGTTTTAATAAGAGATAAAGCCGAAAAGCTTTTCTTACATAGGGTTAGATTGTTTAAGTTTTGATTAAGTTTTGATAAGTTTCATTAAGTTTGATTAAGTTTTGTTTCGATAAGGTTAAGCATTCTAACCCTAACCCAAACCCTATTCTTTACTGATAAGCCGTAGAAAAAATTAGCAGCAGTTTAATTGCTTTGTTATTAAGTTTTATATATTTGTTTTTAAGTGAAGTCTAAAATTGTAAAAGTCGTACGTTTTTATACGCAATCTTTAACTTGGTATCGCAAACGAGTTTAATCAGCAATTCTTTTTTTAGCAGCGTTAGGATTGCACAACTTTATATCCTCTGTAAACATATTAACGATCCAAAACTTTTCTTTTGAGGATCTTATTTTCGGAAAAATATAGGCAAAAATTAATGGCTTACCCTTTTAAGTGTTGACTCATAATAACAACTAACTCTTTAGTGCCAAAAGAGGTACTTGCCACAAAATCTTGCAAACTTGGAAACATATCAATGTCGCTTTTTGGCAAACATCTGTTACAAAAAAAACAACTTTTTTTAAAAGTTTTGTTGCACATTGTAAATATGTTGATGCAATAACCTTGAAGAGAACCATTACAATCATTCAAGAGGCTGAATATATATGCTAAGTAAGCAAGTTTGCCTATTTACATCTTTTTGAATCTTTTTAAAGTTCTCTTAATAGGCAATTTTCACTCCCGTAAAAATTTATTTGCTTTTCTTAAAGCCAAAAGACGCGCAAGAACGCGTCCTCCAAAATGTATCACTTCTGCATAAAAAATGAGATGGTGATGTTGTAAACCCATGCGCTCACACAGTGCCTCAAAAACCCTTAAATGCAATACACGGTTCCGAATATATTTGATAATCTTAACTGCTTCCATCATAACTGTTATATACATATATATATAATACCACTGTTCTATACAGCCTTTTTTGTCTTTCTGATCGCGACTACAAGCGCTCTTTCGTAGATTTTCGAAATTGGAGTTGACGCAATCAGGAAAAGAGAAAGTTATATAATCAAGAATTCAAAGCAGCTCAACATGGATCATAAGCTCTATGCACATAAAATTAGGGCCCGGATCTTTATCTGGTTTTACGTGGAAAAATCTTTGTAAACAGCGCAGGTCATCCGTAACTAAAATATTAAAGTTAATTTTTATTCAAAGGTTTTCAATTAGTGAGTCATTTTAAAACTACAAAGACGTCTTAATATAATAGAATAATCATATTAAACCAGGAGTCATATCAAAAACTTTTTTAAATGACATTTTGAGTTCAAACAAAATTTATTGCAAAAGGTACAATGAAGATCAAAAATGATTTTTATGTTTACATAAAAAGTTCTTTTCGAATTTTCAGGGTGGAGCTTTTTTGGTCTTTATTTAACTTTCGAAATAAATTTACTAAACAGTTTGCAATGAATAAAGACCGTTTTTTGTTTAAACTTTGGCGAGAAAATTTTTTTGGAAGAAAGAAGTCATTTGTGCAAATCTCAGACTTTAAAACCGTCATGAATTTACAGTATACAAGTTGGAAACCCCTGTTTCATTGAAATTAAATCATATCAAACGTCATGTTTCTATTTTGTGTTTTCTGTTTGCAAAACCCACATGTAAAAGCTATAAATTTTTTTACAAAACTTTTTCAAACAAGTAAATTTTTACATAAAAAATACGTAGGATTTTTCGTCGTAAGAAAATTTTCAACATACAATCGGCCTGTTACTTCAAATGCAACGTGAAATGCAATCATAAACAGTCAGGTGTTGTTTAATTGTCAGAAAGCCTTAGCATAAGATCTAGAATGTGAACTAGTTAATTCATTTATTTTTTTCCATGAATGAATAGGTATAAGAAAATTTTATAAAAATGCAAAGTGTAAAGATTGAATTTTGTCCGCTTGATTGATATTCAAGCAGTCCAACAACAATTGTTTTATACAACAAAATGTATATGTGTAAAGTATTTCCAAGCAATCGCAAAAAGCTCAAAAAAAGAAAATGCGATTTACATGAAATAAGTTCTGCATCGCCTAAGGCTAAGGCATATCGACGTCGCCAAACGACGTAATTCGCTTCCTCACGCAAAGCCAATTCTTGGTAAAATTCATGTCACTTAATAGAAGCGTGAAATTGAAATTCCACGCTCTGCTTGCGAAAACAAGCAAAAATTAACAAATTTGCTAAAAAATGTCTATTTTACCCGTTAACCCTTGTTTAGGGGCACCTAAAAATAGTACCATCTTATTCAGCAATTTAAATTAAGAAAAGTCAAGAAATTCCAGAATTTTATCTAAAAAGATGAAGAAAGAACAAATGTTTTTGCAAAGGCCGGGCTTCAGAAGCCCGGCCGTTGAGGAGAATAGGGTTAAAGCACCGACCGGGATTGTCATCGACATGGTCTCGGTTCAAAACCTAAATGCGTCACTCTATGGTGTCCTTGGGAAAGACATTTAAGACGCTTTCTCCTGCTTGGTGGTCTTGGGAAGCAGCTCTAAATTAAAGTTATATCTTTTTTAAATTTCAAGCAGCAGTACCTTGCATTTCCGGAAGCAGGTCGAGGTAATTGCTTACCCTATGTATAGCGCCTCCGTTGCTTTCCTTCGAGTCAGAGGGACAAAATATATAGATAAAATAAATAAAAGTAAATAAACAAGTAAATTAGGGTCTTTGCTGATAAAAAAAATGTCGGCATTAGAAGACAAAATTGTCCTCTTCCGCCACGACACTGCACTCTGTTAACTAATGATGAACTGTTTCCAGACTGATGGGAAGGTATGTGTAGACCAAGATTGGTTGAAGATATACGTACAGAAGGAATTATAGACCAGATTAAGGGCATGAGTTAAAAGCGGGTAGGTGATTTGATTAACTTGAATCTGAAAGTTGGGAGATAGATGAAGAACGTTCTAGACAAGTGAAAGTTAAACAGAAAGTGGGATAGAAATGAATGCAGTAATAAGATCTATGTTAGTTCATGTGGAGACATTTGGAATTTTACTAAAATTTTGGGATTTGACTGAAAAAATGGGCCTGTACATGTGCGGAAAGTCAGTTTGAAGAATTTATGGGGGTGTGCAAGCTTGAAAAATTGAGGAGATCAGATGAGGGTGAGGAAGAAGTAAAACCTGAGGTGGAGCAGAGTGGATAAAAGACTTCACTGTAATGGGTTTTAGGAGAAAGTCTAGAGTAAGTTTTTTGCCATAACTCAATTTTAGCCTTAGAGATCACGGTTGAAGTATACCTTGATATACAGTATAGACGTAGTTCTGGCTGTCTTTTTCAGAACAGTGTGCCCTTGTAAATGCCTCCCGTCGTTCCGCAACGGCTTCTGCAACGTCAGAAGACCACCAAGCTTTAGCAAGACGGTTGATACTGCAGAAAAGAACTGCAAAAATGGCAGCATTATTGAGGAGGTTGGTAAAGATATAAGTGGCTTCAAAGAGCGAGAGTGTATTAAAGATAGAAAAAGATCGGCAGTGGGTATCGAGGTAAGAGAGGTAATCGTTTCAGCGAGCTTTATTATAATTAAATGAGGAAAAGCGAGGTATTGAATTAGTTATAGGGAAGGAAGAAATTGTAATCGAACTAAAAAAGTGATCAGGGCCAAGTTATGGTAGCACATGCTATATACATTTAGAGGCTACGGGGGCAGAAACAAGAGAGAGAGATTAGGAAAAGAGCGATTTTTCATGAAGCCATGTAGTAGAGTAGGATGGTCAAGATTGCTTAGAGGTTATAGATTCGAGGAGGAAAGCCAGTCAAACAAATCTTTATCTAAATCGCCCTCAGGGCTGTGAAAGTCTCAGGATGAATGGTGGCAGTTAAAATTGCCAGAAATAAAAGTTGTAGGGGAAGAGTATAAGAGGAACAGTGAAAAAGATTTAGAAGGATATCAGAAGAAGAGCGGAAAGGTGTGGTAAAGAGGTTAAAAAGGTGAGAGGAAGAGACTCCTTTTATTTTTACTGTAATAGCTAAATAATTGGAGGAGGATTCAAGTGAAAAAAGGTGTTAGTAGAGAGAGGGGTATAGGTTAAACCGTTTTTGGCAAGTATGGAGACACCGCCTTCTAGGTTTCCTGCAGGTTGGTGGTTCTTCTCGAAGTCAAAGAGTGGTTCTTCCTGAGGATTTTATATCTGGGACATGGAAAGTGCAATCACGAGAGAAGGGTAACTTTTACGCAAAGTTGAGGTTGTTCTGGTTTAGAGAAAAAAATAGGACAAGTGTGGCATGTCGTGATTCGTGTATACCGAATGCGTGGTTACAGCATGCTTGACTTATGCTTTTATTTTATCAATCGTGCTCTGCTTCTCATATTATTTATCGTGCGAAATTTTATGCGACGGCGTTTCTGTCTCCCACGGTCGGTGATTTGGATATTCGGTCATGCTCACTATATATATAGTGACGTGGTTGTACCATTTAATAGACAGGCGATGAGATAATGTATAACGTAATAGCAATACTCTAAGACAGAGATGTGATTTTACTATAATTACTTAATAAATTATATTTTTTTGCTAAAATTTTGCTTGAAATTTTAGTTTTAAACCGCCGCCTTTTTGGTGCAACATTCTGCAGCGCACAACGTACCTCTAGCCTAAAATGGCATTCTTTTCCTATGCCGCAAACAACTCGAAATTGCAAATTTTTGATCGCCTATGATTTGTTAACGACATTTCTTTTTTAATCGATACTAGCTCATCATATTCGTTGAGTAGTGCTTCTAAACGTGAGCGTAAAACTGGTCCAGACCCTACTGTTTTATATTTTGTAACATCCAATTTTATCCAAACGTATGGTAAACAAATCTTGAAAATTATTTTTAATTCTTCTGTCGACTATACTGGGGATTTCATAAAAACTGATTAAAATTTTTCGATAATCGGACCTGATTTTTTGAATTTTTATAAGTTTACTGTTGATACCAATAAACGCTGTTTAATTGATAATCATAACAATGTTGCTATTAATTTAAAATTTATGATTCTTTATATCTAGTAGACAGAAATCAACTTCAACATCTACGGCAACTGTCACGAAGGATTCACGAAAACGGCGATGCGAAAACAATTTATACTTCATAGTTCCAACAAAGCACACTCAGACTCATTTGACATCAATTGACAAAATTCTTTTCTTTCATCGTGCACCTTGCCAACAAAAAAACTTGCCGAATGCGTGTTTGCAGCATGCTCGGCTTATGCTTATGCTTATGCTTTTGTTTTGTCAATTGTGCACCGCTTCTCATAATATTTATCGTGTGAAATTTTGTGCGACGGCGTTTCTGTGTCCCAGGGTTGCTGATTTGGATATTTGGTCATGCTCACTATATATAGTGACGTGGTTGTACCATTTAGTAGACAGGCGACGAAATAATGTAAGAGCGCTACTCTGGGGCAAAGACGTGGAATTTATTATAATTAATTAATAAATTCTATTCAAATAAGCTTTACAGTATTGTGTTTGGGTTAGTTTTCGAAACAAATTTCCTCACCCTAACAAATACAACACAGTCGAATTCCATCGGCGTTCCTGTGGAGGATTCGTAAACAGTTTTGAAATCGAAGAGAAAGATGAAAATTAGTTTGAGAAAGATCGAGGGATGAAGCTGAAGGTGCATAAGTAGAAGTCAGTTGAGGGTGGTTAGGAAGATTGGAAGAATTGGTAATTGTAGAGAAGGTAGAATGATTTTTAGGAGTGCTTTTTTATAAAGATGAAAATAGATAGGAAATTTGAGAAGATGGGCACTTAAGACAATCCAAGAGTGTTTTGAAAAAATTTTTCAAAATTTGGAGAGAAGAAGATCAGAGCAAAGTGGTGCGCCGAGAAAAAACAGTTGACACATTGTAGTGACCTGTTCCCCCGGGTGACACGATGGATTCAGACAGAGCAGAGGTCTATAGGAATAGGGTTAGAATAAATGTCGCTGCTTATGAGAAGGAGTAAGAGAATGAGCAAAAGCAACAGAATAGAATTACCGAAAAGTAGGTGAAATTTTAAAATGATAAAGTGTTTTGAAAAGATAGATGGGTGTCACAACTCGGGAATCCGAAAGAACCAGTTAAACTAGAGGTAATTGAAATACCTATGCTAAAGTAAAGCTGTGTTATTGATATTTTATTTTATGCCGGCTCTAGAAATAGCTTTTTCTGCGAGACTAAAATTCTTAAAACCGTTAATTTTGGCTAATTACAATGAATTTGCTAAAACTATTATCAACAGATACAAGGAAACCACAGTTTCGAACTATAAAAAATATACAATTATTCACAAAATCAAGCAAACTTCATCAACCATCGTAAGACTTGACTCGCAAGCTTCGCAAAGCTTTAAAGCAATCCACAGCTCGAACAACTGCAAATAATCACTCAACAACTTTGTACTGACTAGCTTTAAGAGTAAATTAGCACCTTGATGACTAATAGCAGGGGATCAGGCCGAGGTGATGTGGAAATGTTATGAGGAGAGACCAGGAGTATGTAGGAAGAAAGGTGATGGAAATGGAGTTACTGGAAAAGAGGAAAAGAGAGAGGCAGAAGATAAGATTTCTGGATGTAGTGAAGGAGGATATGGGGGAAGTTAGTGCGAGGGAGAAGGACATTGAAAACAGGACGCTTCGGAGGAACATCATACGCTGTGGCAACCCTGATTAAAGAGAAAGGCAAAAAGAAGAAGAAGAAGAAGATATATCTCGTATATATATATATACACCAAATAAAAACCGATTATTCTGGAACAAACAAAAATTCTTCTTTACTTATGTAGGATAAAGCACTTTATGAAGTGATAAGTACAATCATATGATAAATACAAAATTGTTTATATAACTTAAAAAAGGGAATTTGCTGCACAATACTAGATTATACTATAAATACGTCATCGCTGTCGCATTGTTTCTTGCAAATGACTTAAAACTTCAGTCAATCAATGTGCTTTGAATAAAACAGTAAAACAACTCTTTATAATCACTTAAAAGAACAACTTGCATACAAAATAAATTAAATAAGGGGGTGGTGTACCCATTAGAAAATTACTACGTAACAATGAAAAGATGACGTCATAATCACAAGCTTAAAAATTACCCCAGAAGACGTAGGTTTATGAAGGTTTAGATAGAGATTATGTATATAGAGATTATGATTAAGAATGAAATGTAACAAGAGGTTTGTCAAGAGCGGTGGGTCGGCAGTCGAAGAAGAGAAGTGGTCTGTTAGGATTAAGATCACAGTCCATCCGTGACAAATCAGTGGACAACAGATATAAAAACAAAAACAGATGCCATAGGGGTCGTCCTAGAATGAGACCCTCAGGGATCCGACCATCCATTTCGACCCATCCCCAGTACAGGGAAGGGAACTGCAGCACCATAATGAGGTGGTTTGTTGTTGATGTGGATACGATGATCTCTTTATCAGAGTTATAGAATGGGTCATCCGTCAGTCTCCAGTCGACGCGAACAGAGGCGTGCCGAGGATTTTGAGATCAGGCAGAAATTTTGGTCGAATTTTGCCCGATAAAGACAACAAACTGGAAATGAAATAATAATTGAGATAAATCGAACCCATTCAACTGAATGCTTTTTCATCAATACCTTTGTATTTTGCTTAATCACTGCGTGCCTTTTTATTTCGTTATAACTTTGTATTTAAAAAATTCTTTGTCGCATTTTATTTAAGCAGTGTAAGTTTCAGTTGAGGTTTTGTTCTATACATTTAAATTTGTATTTATAATATTAACTTGTATCATTTGTTTATTTCTTTAATATGAATAAAGCCAAATTTTACTTTTGGTTTACAATAATTGCTCTGATTATGGACAGTGGGCTAGTATACGCTTATAGCTAGGTTTACCATTTCGTGCTAATTTTTATGATTTGTGCTTACTTTTTTAAACATTGCCTTAAAAAAATATTTATGCGCTTATTTCTAAAAAACTTGTTTTAGAGTAAACTACTTAATTTTTATTAATAATATTTTAATTTTCAATATTGTTTCTGAAAAACATACGTTAAGGTGTATTGAACATGCAGATTATAATGACATTTGTTATATCTGTACAATGTATTGTTTGCATGTCTTATAACGCATATCGTTTTTATTGCTTTTTCTTTATCAGCTTTTAATGTGTTTTTGTGCTTTGATTTGTGCTGTTGCAGCTGAAAAATAAAAAACATACGCACATACACACACACTGTCACAGACTTTATTCGGGAATCCTAAAGGACCAGTTGAGCTAAATAACCCGAATACCTGCGCTGAAACAAAGCTGTGTCTAAATTTTATTTTATTTTGGCTCAAGAAGTAGTCTGCTATGAGCCTAAAGCTTTATACAGTTGCTTTAAACGAAAGATGGGATTGGTTTCGTTGAAGACTTTTCTTCACAACAAACAGAGACCACTGTCTCTAATAAGAACGAATGTATTACAAAAATTCACGACCGACAAAACTTCTATTCCACGCTTTGCCAAACTGCAAAGCGAAATTAACACTATAACTTGATTCAACCAATACAAATAATTCTACCTCTGTAGAACACAACTCCCAGCCACTGGCACAAAATAAATTTAACACTTGTCAGCCGATACAAAATCTAACGGGCCACTCCTGCGCCCAAACCAAATTACTTTTACTCGAGTCGTCTCCTGAGTCGTCTCAAATTATCTCTCTCCCGTCTACTGCGTCTTTCTTTCGTGGTCGTCTCATAAATCTTCGCTTCGCATGTGCATGTATATATATATATATATAGGCAAAAGATCACGTGACGCAAATTTACTCGTATATTAGAGACTTAGCTCGAATTCCCTGGAGAGAGCGCTACGCTTGAATGTGCCAGAACATTCCACTACCATCGAGAAAGCAAAGTTTGGACAAAAATATATTACGTCATTACTGTCGGACGAAAAAAGAAAAAGGGATACATACATCAAGCAATAAAAAGCGAATCGGACGTTATATCACATAATACGAGAGCAGCGCTCAAGGCGACGCAACTACTATTTTATAATAAAACTACGAATTACTTTTAACGGGAATAAACTACATCTTTATGATTAAAATTATTATGAATGAAGTGTGACACACACATACGTACATATATACATACATACATACATACATACATACATACATACATACATACATACATACATACAATAAACAGTTATAAGATGCTTGGTTAGTAGGTCTATGGTTAGCAGTACAGTTATTTTTATTTTGTCCTAAAAAAAATTTGTTCTTGACTCTTTTTTGTTAAATTTTGATTTAATAGTTTTGACCTATTGTTTAAATTTTATCGTTAATTTTGGTAAAATACCGCAAAAGTTGAATTTATGAGGAGCTTGGTTTAAAAAAGGTCATTTGCATTTTGTCGTCAGCAGCGAGGTAAAAATTTCAATTTATCTCGAAAATAGTGGTTCAAGATTAGGAACAATAGGAAAAAGCGTTTTTCTGTAAAGCAATTTCAACGTATAAAAATTTCCAACCTGCACATACAAAACTACATTCATGTTTCATCAATTAAGATTTCGATATAAAAGTTTTATAACAAACACTCATAAAAAGACACATTTTCTGTTCAAAAATTATATAAAAATAATTCTTTAGTTTTACTGAATTTTAAATTGACGGGCATTTCTCATCGCAAGATTTCGATATAAAAGTTTTATAACAAACACTCATAAAAAGACACATTTTCTGTTCAAAAATTATATAAAAATAATTCTTCAGTTTTACTGAATTTTAAATTGACGGGCATTTCTCAAAACCATATAGATCAACAATTTTTAAACTGAAATTTCGCACCACAGGGTGGAAGGCGTAATAAGGTCCAGGACCGGCGCATAGTTAATGGGATATTTAAAACATGTAAAACTTTAATACTAATTCAAAACTGATAGAGATAACCCCGTAAAGAATGACGTTGAGGAGTTGCAGCTCCAGAATCTTTGGTAGAAATGCCTAGTTCATGAGGCCAAAGCCTGGACTGCGCTTGGCATACTTTTAAACTTCAGTCATTTTTACAAATTGTAGACGATGCAATTCGTTAAAGAAACAAAAATACGCCGTCACGGTCATAATATGCAAAACTTAAAACAGGCCTAAACCAGTAATATTCCGCTTCAAGCTTGAGAAACTTTGTACTTAAAACCAAAAAATTGCGGCAAATCAATAAAAAGTAAATGAGTCAACAGTTGTTATTTTTTAAAGCAACTAAAAACTTAAATGTGAAAGGCATGCAGAAAAAAGAAACACTGAAATCATTTCATATTACAAAAAAAACTAATTAAGTGGCAATTCCACGTAGCTGACAAAATTTAAAAAATACATGTATTGGCTACTTTGCCGCAACGGTTGGCGTAAGAAATAAGATTAAGAAAGACATAACTTGATTAGACCACAATTTTTTAAACTAGGTTATTTGGTAATAATAAAACATAGTTTGGCTTGTTTGTAACAGCTATAAACGCTCGCATAATAATTTATATAGTTTTTCTACAGAAATATCTAATTTTTCAAATAATTGTGATAGAGAAATATCGACTATGAAAATGTAGAAGATAACTTTTGAGGTCTGTTGTTTTATCTGATGTTTAATGTTTTATCGCAATGCTTTTGCGTGAGATGCGAACCTAGGCACATTGTTATGAAAAGCGAAACAAGTGCTAAGCATCTAAGGAGGATCTCCAAAAGAAATTCCATTATACTATGGAAAGCACGATAAAAAAAATAAAAATTTACGCAAATATAACAAAAATGGTTTTTCAGTTTTACAAAATTTATTCCACTATGTCGGTATATCAGCGGCAGTGGTGGATATTGGGTGAGCAAACGAGGCAGTTGCCTCGGGCCTATTGGCTAATGAGGCAGTTGCCTTTTTTTGGCCCCCCTCGAAAATAGCACATACAGTTTTATTTCGCTGCAGATGTTTTTTAGAGATTATTATAAAGTCGGGAAGAAAAGTAAGAAATAAAAGATTGATTCGAGGTGAAGACCTTTTTTTTTAGAGATCACTATGATTTTGGGAGAAAAAAGTGAAAGACGAGATCAAAGCTCTTTTTTTTTTTTAGAGAACAACAATTTTTGGAAATCCTTGCCTCAAGTTCCTGATTTTGAATATCCACTACTGATCAGCGGTTCTCAAAGTTTAAGTCGTATACTTTCCTTTTAAGGCTTTGCCATTCCCCAAAAGTATAAGACAAAATTTATTTGAGAAATATGCTTTTTGTTATTGAATAAAAAACTTATTTTGGCTTTTGTTTTAGTGTGAAGCACCATGCTTACGTGCAAGCTAATTGTGGAGTCGGAGAAATTCTGTTTATAACAGAACAATTACCTTGTTTGTTTGAAATTCGATCAACTGGATTTTCCACTTATAGACATGAATTTTTTTTTGATGGATTTTACCTTTTGTTCCGGAAACCTGCCGTCTGACTCCGACCCAACAAATTATGGAAAATGTACCAAATGAATAAAACAATCCTCCAAAAAATCTGAAAAAATACCAACACCTGCATTTTTATTTAATAGTAAAAATAAATGTGTAAATGCTTGCAGTAGTGGATTTTATCCGGCTTTGCACTAATTCAAACGAATCGGTTTTAAATATATCGTCATCGCAGAGCAACGATAAACTGATAGCTCAAATCAAACTTATCAGATGTGAAAGTGAAACAGAATAACAAAATTCTCAATCGAACCCCAGGTAGAATCTGTTCTTAACTTGTTCAAGCCCAGGCACTGGTATATAGGTGTGAACAAACAGTACAGTATTAGTTTATTAGCCACGTTTTGTGCATAATCATTCAGTTTAGTTATCTTAGCTACAGATATAAGCTTAACTTGCATTATAAAATTATCCGGATAGCTGGCTGAACCGACATTTCGTGACAAAACCAAGCAGTCCAAATAAATATGCTGCGGTGCAACAATGGCTATTAGAAAGATAAATTCAATAGGCCTACACATCTTCGGTTTTGAAAAAATATTACCATTGGTTCAAGTGCATTGTAGCAAATCTTATCACGATATTATATTATCGATTTATCGTGAAAATATTGCAAGAGTTGTTTTGTTGAAATGAATTGCATGTTGTACAGTAACCCTTTACTTGTTTGAGCAGTTTTTTTTGGTTCTTTAGTAAATAAGGTTTTTTAATGCAACTGCTGCTTTTTTAAACAATAACTGAGAACGAAGAATTCATGTTGCCTGTTCCAATGCGAAATGTCACGTTAACAGGATAAGTGATATGAATGGAATAAGTTTTGCATGTGATGACAGCGTCTTGTTGTGATATGAGTAAGCGCAGGAAGTTGCCTAGGACTTTAATCACGACATCTACAGCTTTAACGCTTCATTTAGCGCTTGGTCAGGTGATCAGTTTTTTACTTTTTAATCTAAAGCAAACTCTAATTTCCTTGTTTGCTTGTTTTACAACGAGATTTATTGTCACCTGAAATAGAAAATTTTATTTATTTTTCTTCGATTTTTGCAGAATTAAAGAAAAAAACTAAGACTTCGTGTTGGCTACTTCAGTAAAAAAAGCTTTGATTTGAACTCATTACTTCCGTGTAAACATTTGTCGTAGCATAAGTGAAAAAATAACTTCGCGGTGATTCAAAGTCGGTTTGTTGTTTAATGTAAATTTAATACAAACTTGAACAACAAAAATAAAGTTTTTGAAAAAGATGTTAGTTTAGTGTTATAGAATATTAAAGTGTAGAGCATAAAAAGATTTGCTTATCACTAGTTATTTCAAGTATCCAAAGTTTAGTTTGTATTTTTATCGTTGGAGATTAAAGCTTATTGTTTGAAAAACTTGTTAGTACGTGTTTTTCAATCAAGTAAACGCAGCAAAATTTTTTATTTGAGTACATTAATCTACATGAAAGTAAGCCTAACCAAGCCTACCAAAAATGTATAGCGCAATAATTAACAACTCAAATACGTCCTTGAAATCAAGTTTTTGGATTTTTTGTGATTGCAAAAAATCGAAAGATTTTATTAGTCACAAATGTGTTTAAATCAGTTACCAAAATTATAAAACAGTGGCTCTCAATTTTTGGTGGTTCCCAGCCTCTTTTCAGGAATTTTTGAACACCCGTGGCGCCCAGCTTAAAATATTGTCCCCAAAGTGAATTTAAGTCCTAAAAAATCTGGGTTTTTAGATTCTTTATGGTATAGTGACAAGGAAATAAAGTTGTGTTTTAGGCTTTTTTCGAAAACATTTGTCATTTTTTTTACTCTTACTAATTTACTTGATAGAAATTAAACAATTCTTTTAAAAGTTTTTTTAAGCTTTCTTTTTTTACCAAATTTTTAGCTTAAACTTATTTTGGACCATGCCCCAACGCAGGGCCGTAACTTTGTCAGGTGAGGCCCCGGTGCAAACATCTATTATGGGGCCCATTTTTTCTTTACTTAATATTCAATTGAGCTACTTTTCTCAACACAAGAATCATTGACGACTCCGCGTTATAGAAAGATTTTTCAATTAAAATAAGAGTCAAAAAAGCATTGAGCTAAACAGGTAAAAGGGACTAAAGCTAAGTTTACTGTGCCTACAAATAAAAGGCTATAATTGGAATAAAATTTCACCAAGGTTGCATGGTTCAACATAATTTTTGTGATTGCAGTGTATTCAAATCGAAATAATGGCATAATAAGGATTTTGTGGGGGCAGGCTGCGACAACAATTTTTTGATTGTTTAATGAAAGTTTAATCAAATGAACTTGCAAACCAAAATCCTTTTATAATGACAAAAAAATTATGTGCCATATTTTGAGACAAGGTGCATTGTGAGCACTATTAACGATATTTCAGCAAAATGGAGATGTGCTATGCCAGTGGTCCCCGAACCCCTGGTCCGTGGGGGATCAATTGATACCGGGCCGTACGGGATGCACAAGAAACATTTAATCATTTCCGTTTCTTTTTGTTGCATGGTTTATTTTCTTACACGTAATTATTTAGCAAATCACTGAAAATTTCTTTCTTTTGATGATGCTATAAGCTACTTGTGACGTCATAAAGACACTTGATAACAGGAATTCTCTGGGAAGCTTTGTGTGCAATTCATCTAATTTTGTCATGGGTGAACCAATAGTAAGTTCTCGACTATTTTTTTGTTTTAAAAGGCGGGTTTGAGCATTTCTTTTCATTTATTTCGTAGATTGGAAAATGTTCCGAACATGATGCTGTCAGTTGTTATAGAGATATTTGTAGTAATTATTTATTTGTAATGGTTTTATTGTATTATAGCAGCGTTTCTCAAACCATGGGTCGCCAAGGCTACGCGGAATGGTCAAAAAACTTGTAAATAACCGCACGTAAAAGAAAAAGAACTGCACGCACATAATTTCAAAAGTGAAAACCCTTTTTTTAAGAGAACATTACGATTTTAAGACGAAAATCTAGAAATCAGAGTCAGATTGAAGTTGAAGACCTTTTTTTTCTTTTTTTTTAGAGAGCACCTTTTGGACGAAAAGTAGAAAATCGGAGACTGAATTGAAGTGATGATTTTTTTTTCTAGAGGTCACTACGTTTTTGAGCGGAAAATCAATAAATCAAAATAAGTTTGCTCACAAACAAATTTCTGCCCACACATATACAGCTAAAAATTGCACGATCATTGTTGGTTTACATAACGATTCGTGTTGTTTCAATATGTGCTCACTCAAATTTATTTGGGTCGCAGTCATATTTATAGATTGTTGTTTTTAGCAATTTTGGGTCGCAGAAAAAAAGGTTTGAGAAACGTTGTATTACAGGTTAGTGGTTGCAGTTATCAATATTTAAAGTGGTTAAATTTTTGTAAAAGAGGAACTACTTGTATAGTTGAATTTTAAGCCACAAATCAGCAAAAATGAATACGAAACAGACATCGTTAGAACGTTTTCTGGCTAACGGGAAGAGGCCCAGTAAAGAGACAGAAGAGACTTTAATATAAAAAAACAGAACGATTTTAACAAACTATATCATGAGTCCTACTGAAATATGTATTTATCGCGACAAGAGATTCTCACACACCAACCCCACTCTGCATAGATTGCTGCTACTGGCTCTCTCATGAGGCAATAAAACCTTCAAAACTGTTTTGCCACTTGAACAACAAGTACCCTGGACTAAAAAACAAGCCCTTGGAGTATTAAAAAAAAAACAAGAACATAAAGAACAGAAAAAATTTCTGAGGGCTACCACATCAATAAACGAGAATGCACTAAAAGCATCATATTTAGTTGCTAACCGTATTGCTAAGGCAAAAAAATCGTTCACTGTCGGCGAAGAATTCATCTTACCCTCCACTAAAGACCTTTGCCGTGAACTTCTAAAAGAGGTAGCTGTTAAAAAGATAGAACATGTGCTTTTGTCGGCTAGCACTGTAACTAGAAGCATTGAGGAAATAGTTGAAGACATTGAGACACAATTGTTGGAGAGTATTAATACATCACTGCGCACTCCAAGTTGACGAATCTACAGATATTGGCAACGAGGTACTGTTGTCATTCACAGGGGAATGCTGGCAAGCCGAAGAATCACATCGGAATTTAACAGCGTATTGATTGACGTCGTTAAAGTTACTAGCCACATCAAAGCTACGTGACAAGGAATGGGTCGCAAAACTGGCTAACCTGTATAACATATTCAGGCTGTTCATTGAATTCCATCTGTATCTTCAGAGGAAAATGACTGTTTTCGAGTTGGCAGACAAAGTAGCTGCATTTACGGCCAAACTGGAGTTGTGGTGACGGCGCGTAAACGAAGATATTTTGGAAATGTTTCATGCACTAGAAAGAATTTTGGGCGAGCCTGAGCCTCCATTCTCCCAGTTGGTGCACGATCATCTGTTGTTGCTTTTGAAAGAGTTTGAGCGCTACTTTCAAACCGCAAAAAACCCACAAATTGGTAAGGAATGCATCTGCGACCCATTTGTCAACAAACCACGTAAATCTAGTATGTCTCTCAAAAACAAGATCAGTTGTTGCAGATTGCAAATGACGACTGCTTTAAAACTACGTTTGAAACAACAACTCTACCAGTGTTTTGGATTAAAGTCACGGCGGAATACCCTGAGATCACAACCACATCACTTAAAACCTTATTGTCATTTCCCACATCTTATCTGTGTGAAGCGTGGTTTTTTGCAGTGATAGCTATCAAAACAAAACAAAGAAATAAATTGGACATAGGCAACACACTTTGGGTGTTCTTGTCTCCTATTAACCCAGACGGAATTGTCTCGTTGCAGAGACACAAGTGTTAATTTCAAAGGTTTACTGTAGACCGCACAGCGAATCCCTCTCTTCTTGGCTTTAATTTCTTCAACTATGGGAAAGCTACCCGAGCCTTCCCCAATCACACCGCTGGCTTTCCACACGTCTTATGGTTTATAATATATATATACGTTGAAAATTCTATATGACAGTACAAAAACAGGCTTCCACAAGCCAACGACTACAATTATTTTCTAAACACGACAGCTCAAACGGTGCAGCCAACGTGCAACCAACGTTCGGCCAACGATGCAACCAACGTGCAGCCAACGATGCAATCGCAAAACGAAATTTTCCCAAGTTTCGCTTGCGATCCACAAACTCACTCTTCAAACCAAACCAAATCACCGAACCACTTGATCACCAACGACTGAAAGAGGAATTAAATTTACCAACATCTCAATTTATAGTGTGCTCGCCACGTGTAAGTGAGCCAATCAGATTTCATTAAGATCGCTGCACGTGATCTGCCTATAAAGCAGTGAACGCAAACAATAGAATCAATTAAGAGGTTTCAAAAAAAACTTCTATGCAGTTAATTAACTTTTTTAATTTCAGTGCGAATTCTATTTTTATGATTTTAACATAGCGGCCCCTATGAAATTAAGTTGGTAATTAAATTCATACACATATTACAATAAAAATCATAAAAAAAATATATATATATATATAAAATAACGATAATACTAATAATAAATGTATCCAATCTTGACACAGTAAAATCAGCTCAAAGCAAACAAAGTACGAAGCATAAACACAATATATACGATAAACTGACAACAAAGCAAAAAAAAAATTATACACAAGCAAAACTCGAAAATTATTACAAAACACACAATGTACAATTACAATCTAATTTGGGGTTATGCCAAAGATTGATTTCTATTTTTTATTCTGAGTTTCATTGTCCTAACCCACCAACAGGAGCAATGCGCGATATGTCACGGTAAATGTGTTCTACTTCATATAAATCATTTTTTGAGTCATATTCAGTCATTGCAATTTTTCCTCTACTTACAAAGGGTTTTCCCTCATGCATCTGCAAAAAAACCTCCGCAATCCTGCCCACCCGATACTTTCCTCTTACAGCTACATCCTCAGCATCACCCACCAATACCAATTTGCCCACTTGTAAGTTCTTAGCAATTTCTCGCCATTTATTCCTTCCCTGTAAAGTAGGAAGATAAAAAGCTACCCAATTCTTATTCAAAACGTACGTGTCCCCCTTTGGACGTACGAAGTTCCGCATTTTAAATTTACACCTCAGATATTCCACAAACGCTCTCAAATATGCCACACGCTTTGTTAACACATATAACGAAGGAGCAGTTTCAATAAACCTATCTATAGGACTTTCTTCAGGAAAATAAAGCTTACCTTTCTCTTCACTGCACGCTACTCGATTCACTGAGACACTCACACATTCACAATTAGGAATCTCTCTATTGTGCTTCAAGAAATCTGGTCCTTCAAACCACAATCTACGAGTCTCAGGTTTTTTAACACCATCAGGGCGAGATGCGACATCTGCCGGATTTAAGTTCGTAGGACAATATCGCCAATCCTCCGATTTCGACAGTAAACAAATTTTTTCAATGCGGCGCGAAATAAATCTATCCAAGCGCAAATCCTTATTTTTTATCCATTGTAATACATTACTAGAATCAGACCAAAAATACTGCTTGCAATTGGGGAATTCTAACGCAACAAATGCTTTCTTAGACAACTCTGCAGTAGTAACTGCAGCAACCAACTTTTTGCGAGCGATCGGCCAGGAATCCTAATGCCTTAAAACAACTTTACTCTTTCCCCACACAATTGCCACAGTTGCAGCTCCGTTAACAAGCCTACCCAAATACACTACTGATCCATATGCACATTTTGAAGCATTCGAAAAACCGTGTAACTGACAAATTATATGATCTTGTGGTGACGGAGGAATCGAACCCTCAAAGTTATATCTAGCTAAGGAAGTGTCCAACAAAAAACCTAACAACTGAAACCACGCCTTCCACTCTTCAACAATAGATTTAGAAACATCATCATCCCAATCATATTTTTTAATAGCTAGACGCTGCAAAACCAATCTTGCTTTGACAAAAAAGGGCGAAAAAATTCCTAAAGGATCAAAGGACTTTCCTAGCTGACTCAACATTGTCCGACGAGTATATTTAGTTAATGGTTTTAACGAACTAACAATTCTCAAACAATCCCCACCTGTTTCCCATACACAACCAAGAGCTTTTGTCTCGGGTACATTATTATCATGCTCTATTGACAAGTCAAGCTCACGCATACCAGATATTAACACCTCTTTTTCAAATTTTGCAAGAACAGGAACTGCATTTTTGTTAGCACTCCATTTAACCAATTTAAAACCTCGACTATCAGCAAGTCTATAGCTTCATTAGGAATGATTTTCGCTTCATCCAAGCTATCAACACTAAACATCAAATCGTCCATGTAAATGTTTTTACGAATAGTATCAAGAGTCAAATCAGATGCGCCAATAGTATTATCATCTAAAGTCTTCTGGATAGCAAAACTTGCAATAAAAGGACTACTTTTTACTCCTCAAAAATGACGAATAAACCGATAAGTAACTACATTTCCCTCCCTTAAATCGTTTTTATCAAGCCATAAAATGCGAAACAAGTCACGCTGTTCTGCAGGTACGCCGATTTGAAAAAAGCATTTGGTCAAATCTGCCATCATAGCAAACTTTCCTAATCGAAATCTAGCCAAAATATCCGCCAAGGGGTTTAACAAATCTGGTCCAGTTTCAATGAAGTCATTAATACAGACACCTTTAAACGCTGCTTTACCATCGTAAACAATACGCTTTTTTGCCTGTGAGGTAACAAAATACGGAAGATACCATACTGGAGTCTGAAACATCTCAGAATCATCAACCCGCTAAATATAATTTAACTCCTGAAGTTCACAAAAACACTCAGTCAAAAATTCACGCAAATCGGTATCTTTCAAAGCCTTTTTTTTAAAGTTCTCTAAACGATTTTTTGCTACTGCCATATTATCGCGTATCGCTATAACGCCTGTCTTCAAAGGAACTGGAATCTCAAAACGCGAATCTTTAACAACCACATGAGCCTTAACGAATTTTCTTGTCTCTTTATCACTCTGAGAACTTTCTATTTTTGCGTCCTGCAAAGTAACATCTCTTAAAGCCTGCTCCAATTCACTTATCCTTTTATCACAAGATACGATTTCCCGATTTAACAAAACTTCACTACTTAAGTCAGAAGACGTTTGAACTCGGCAAACTTTACATTTTGATTTTCCAACGGAGATTTTCCACCACAAGCAAGCCAACCTAAAGGCGTTAATACGGCATGTGGCTCGCAGCGCGACACTCCTACTCTCTCTTCTAAAACAGTCATTAGGAAAGCATTATCATTTCCAATGGGTAAATCTACCGTGTCATTATCTGGTAATTCATACAATTCTACATCTTCAAAGAGCGAGAACGAGTTCAGATCTGTCTGTGCGGCAAAGTTTCAACATCATCTTGCCACGCACTGTTAGTTACAATATTACTCAATTCAAACATTTCATTGGAAAACAAGGACTGTAAATCAAACTTAACCAAATTTGTGTGTGTCAAAGTTTCACCGTTAAGTGTCATAATACGAAATGACGCTTGATCATAAGGTATTAAAATTTAATTCCTGAACCAATTTATTCGAAACAAACGTCAATTGAGAGCCACCATCCTGCTGACAATAAACAAGCTTAGACTTGCCATTCTGCGGGTTTATGACCCGAGAAGCTACAATTCGATTTAAAGCCGCCTTAGTCGAACCAATTTTTACACTCCTCACAGGGAATAAAAAATTCTCGTTAGCCGAATGTCCTGCGATATTTCCATCTCTAGCGGACCTTGCGTTACTATTCGGACTCTTGGGGACAGTAGAAACAAAACAATCATACAACATAAAGAAATGTTTACCAACATTACTGCCCATACACTTACGATAGTTGCAATTCTTTACACAGTCCTTTACAACGTGCTTTTCCAGACAATTAAAGCAGCGACTTGCTTTAAAAACAATTTCTTTTCGCTCGGAGGGGTCATTCTCCGAAATGTTTGACAATTTACCACTTTATGACAACTATCAGAATTTTGCAAACGACAAACAAAACACTGTGCCGGAACAATAACCGACTCATTATTTCTATTGTCAGACACGCATACACCTTTTAGTGGAAACGAGCCTCCATTAAGCTTATTAACACCAGTCCTGCAATTACTATTTTCAATTTGAGCCGACGTCTTTTTAACCTTAACAGCAGGAAACACACTACTCTTGTCCCTATATTTTGTAACGCGCTCAGATTTTTCGTCAGTCATTAACTGCACGCTAAAGTTCGATGACTTACTGTCTTCCTCGCGTTTAACAAACTCCATTAAATTATCAAACGTAGGATCACACGTACTGCCACACCGATCGCTTAAATAATACAAAAATCTTTGCTTAGCAAAACTCGGTAGTCTACGAGCAAGATCAACAACTAAACGCCCTTCTAACAATTCAGGTTTTTTGTATGAGTGCGCGTACACAAAATACTGAGTCAACTCGTCTCTAAATGTTTTCCACGCAGTAGCCGAAGTCGAGCTCATTTTAGGGCCATTTCTAATTTTTTGAACTTCGGGCTCATTCACAAATCCACCGTGTACTCCAAACCTTTGTGACAAGCGATTTAAAGCCATGTTAATTTTTGCGTCATCATCAAAGCCGGGGATGTCAGATATGACAACAACAATGGTTTGGGCGGCTGTATGTAAACATGCTGCTCTTAAAAGTGGTAATTTCCTATCCGAGTAAGGGCACCTAGCCAGGAGATACATTATTTGGTTATGAAACATGACAAAGGGCATATTGGTTCCGTCATATCTGATCAAAACAACTTCATCCAAAAAATCCTTACGAAACCTAAGCGACTCGTGGTCCTGAATCATTTCCTGTTTTACTTCTGGTTGCCTCTGTTTATTTTTAATGGAGGCTGGAATAAAATGTTCATACCCAGAGGGACAAGGAATGTCTCGATAACGTTCTTGGCTCATTCTATCACTGACCTTTGGCCTCATTTGTACTTCATCTACTGCCTTGACAAAATGCGATGTCTCTGGTATGTCAGCGGCCCCGAAAGCTTCTACATTTCTCGTGGTTCTCTCCCGGGCCCAGTTGCTTATTTTCTGCGTGTCTGTCTGCGCATTAGCGGCCCCAACGGTTATTCCCGGTGCAAATGCTGTGGTAGATGGTACCTCTTTTCTATTTTACCGGAGCCTAAGCCCAGCCGTCGGTCAAGCTCTTTACAAAATGTTGATAATTTGCTGCTTTTGGAGTGGCGTGAGCTCCGTTTAGAACTTTGCTTAGAATAGTTGCTTGCCAAAGACTGCTGTTTACGTAGCTTGGCCTGAATTTGAGCCTATTTCTTAAACACTTTTGCTTTTTCCCTAGCCCTATCTATAGCAGCTTGCCTTTCCATCTCCTCCACCTCTGCGTCCGCTTGAAGCTGTGCCAGCTCCAGTTCATTGTCAATAATTTCAGAGATAAGAGATGAACTCAGTTTGCTGCGCCTAGTTGCTGCTAACCGAGAACTCAGCTATTTTTCTCCTCTTGGCTTGCCTCTTTTGTGCTCCGCTTTGATAATTTCTTTTCATATTAAATTGCAGTCAATTAGAGTTTTACAATGTTGTTGCTCAAAACCTAAAAAATTTAATAGAATTTAGACAACCGTTAGTAAAGTTCTATTTAGCAAACTCTCTTTGTCATTGTTTTTTGGGCTGACGAAATAGTACTGCTGCGAGCGTAAGAACTACGGTATGTCTAGCAAAAAGGATTCAAATAGAAACCTCAAACCTGACTTTTCATTGACTTAAATCACAACTTCTTTCAACCAAAGGAGTTTATTAATAGAAATCACAAAGCTGATCACTGACTAATAGAATTACGTCCAGCACCCAGATGGCTGAACTAAATATAAGCTTATTCAAATAGAATAATCATTATTCTCATAAAAAAAGACGTTAGGTCTTACTAACCCTTAAAAAACTTTAACTCTTGGCACACAGGCAAAACATTAACACAACAAAACACTAACTTTCACAGCACAAATTACGAATTTACCTATTTGTACGAAGCGGGCAAAATTTACCAGAAAAAATTAGCACCTTCGAGAAGATAGTACATTTTCTTAATTAATTATTTTACGACATCACAAGCCAGCCAGACAGTTACTGGTCTGTTACGTCACAAAGTACCACGTTAAAAGGCTGATAAACAAGTTATGTAACATGTGATATTACTAAGTTACTGGACTATGGAGGAAATCGTAGAATTATCTCGAAACCATTACATGACATTACGTATGACTAAGTACGTCATAAAGTAAAACTTACAAGGTAAAATAAAGCGGATAAATATAATGCTATATGACCATTATCGCTTAAACTTATTTTACTAAACAGACGTAAGTGGGGGTAGCGTACCGATTACATCATGACTGCGCCACAATTAAAATAAAACGTCACAATCGAAACTTTAAATATATTAAAAAATACTTTAAACAAATTAGATGGTTAAGTATAAATTATAATTATTGATAAAATATGACATTTAATAATAATATATACTTGAGCTTTTAACGAAAATATTTTACAATAAAATGTAGCAATGCGAGGCCGCCTCGTGCTGGGGCCCCGTTGCATTGCACCGGCTACACCGGAAATAGTTACGGCCCTACCCCAACGCTAACCTTTGTTTTAAATCAGTGATTTATATATCAACGATGGTCAAACTGTGACTCGCGACTTGTCTATTTCTCATTTGTGGCTCACGTGAATTCCTTTGATAAACCTAAATTGTTTGTCTTAATTTTTGCTAAAAGTTGCACTTACTGTTTATCAACTAACGCCAAGCTTTGAATAAATTCCCTAAAAACTACGTATTTATCCAGAAAAACAGCGCAATAAAAAGACTGTCAAAACGGCCTTTATTCATTTTTGTTTCATTTCATCCTTTTACTGACTCGCAGGAAAGCGTCCGAGGCACTATACAAAGAGCAAGCAATTACCCTGAACTGCTTGCGGAAATGCCAATATATTGCTCTCCGGTTGGTTTTTTAGTTTCATTGAGATATGACTAAAATTTAGAACTGCTTTCAGGACCGCCAAGTAGAGGATAGTGTCTTTAAAGTATTTTTCCAAGGAGACAACAGAATGGCTCGCGTAGGTTTTAAACTGAGACCACGTTGATTACAATTGCGGCGCTGTAAACCACTCGACTACTCTGCTATACTCATTAAGAGAGCATCTGGCAGAGATGATTATGGTCGACATACTGCAGATACACTAAACATAGTAACGATAAGCAAACTATTATTACGTCAGAAATTAGTTTTTTGCTTGTAAATTCATCCATGCCCATTGTACAGTTGGCAATATCAGCCAATATCAGTTGAGAAAATTTTACAAAAACAAGAAAATACGTGTATACACTCGGTGCTATAACCAACTTGTTTAAGTTTTCAAAATTTATCAGCTCATTACTTCGTATACAAAAAGACAAAAAAAAAGAATTTACAGAAGTCCAAGCACATTTCATGCAAGATAACGCTATTCATAGGGCACGAAGGGTTTGACAATATAATTGGCATCAATCAAGTTACTATATTGTCCAACAAATTCATAGATAACTATGATTACAATAAAGAGAAAACAAACGAAATAAGAAAAGTATCATTACAGAAAAACAAACGTGGGTTGCGTCGTGAAATGTAGCCATACAACAGCTCATGAATGCGCAAAGTAAGTCTATACGTACGCGAATAAATTGTCCCCACGCAACAACATAATAACAGTCCATAAATGTGCAAAATCAATTGTCTTTTCGCAAATGCATATAACAGTTCATGTGTGCGTAAATAAATTGTCCCCTCACAACAGCATGCTAACAGTGCATTTATGCGCAACATGATTGTCCCCTCGCAATCGTGTAAAGCAGTCCATGAATGCGCGCAAGTAAATTGTCCTTTGGCAATTGTGTACAAAGTACAGTTTTATATCATCATCGGTAACGCAGTCGTTTCATTTAGTTGCAGAACAGTCGGCGGACTGGCCACTCATCGCAGCCTCTTGCAAGACGATCTTTCAAATATCTCGCTCTCTCGCGCGGTCGTCTCCCACCCACACTTTTCTATCTTTGCACATTTTCGTTCCCACAACTGTGGCGTATAGATAACGGCTAACGGGTGGAATGGTATCATTAAGTAGAAGTACAAAGTCACCTTTCTGTATATTGTGCTTTGCGCTTGTCCACTTCTGGCGCTCTTGAAGCCATCTGAATAGCAACAAAGCCATTTTTTCCGCCATTCTTGAGCAAGTCGGCGAGTAAATTTATGTCCATGTCTTAGTTTGTCATTTGGTTCAACATCCCACATAGGCAATGAATGGTTTTGTAATTTTATGTAGCCATTCATCAAATCCAGAGGGCATAATGGCTAAACATCATCTAAACCAATTTTGTATTTACCCAAAGTCGGCAGTTCATTATGTACTCCGCTTCTCGGAAGAGGGTCACTAACTCAAAATCTGTTAGAACTCGCTTCTTGGTGCTCGCCCCCAACACTCCCTCCGGCACTTCTTTAAATGTACGAATTTTCCTTATCACTAAATCCTGATGGTGTGAGTTCAAAGGAGTGAAAAAAATCTAAAATCAATGGAATTTTTACAGCAAGCGTTCTACTTAGTTATTGTGAATCCAATGTATTTCAACAAGAGTGATGTCTCTTTAATTATGCCCTTTTCCTTCTTCGATACTAACAACACGTGATATAAAATTATCAACAAACATCTCTCGAGTCAGCCTGGAGGTAGTTGGTTAAAGATTGAACCTTTTAAAGCAACGTAAAAAGTAATGTTGTTGACGCAGTCTGGGAACGGTAATATTTATCAATGCCTCATCGAATACAAAAGTTATATGCAGTGAGTTAAAAGGTACGATTTTAATATGGAGTTTCGAGGCAGTTTTTTCTTTTAAAAGAAAAGGATATAATTGAAAAAACGTATATTTTGACCCAATGGTCCCCAACCTTTTTTACAAAAGGGTGTTTGATTGACATTGTCTTAATTTCAAAATAAGATGTTTCCGCCATATTCCAGCTAGCCGAGAAAATAAATTGAAAAATTGATATTCTTTTTCATTAAATAAATACGGCCAATTTTCAACCAATCGTCTATTCCATTCAAAACAAAAAGCTTTTTTTATAAACTATTTTTATGTTTATTAGTCCTACAACTCAATAAGTTTATTTTAGCGCAATATAAATTGATTAAACTATAAATAAAACATCCCTAAGTGAAACTATAAAAAGCCACTGGCAAAATAATAACGAAGTACGTATCACGCCAACACTTAATGCTAGTTGGCTGACATGGGTTGCGTTCTTTCGTCCAATAACGATGTCGAAGGAACGACTCGATCAAAAGAGATTAAACAAGATGCGAAAAACATGGAAAACTTGGTAAAACTGTTGCTACTTGGAACAGGAGAGTCGGGTAAAAGCACAATAGCTAAGCAAATGAAAATTCTCTACCAAGAAGGCTATACCGATGACAATAAAGAGGATTATCGTGACTTGGTTTTTGCCAATGTTGTTCAGTCGATGATGGCCATCGTAAAAGCAATGTCTAGATTGGAGATTGAATTAGAAAACCCCAACAGGCAGAGCGATGTCAAAATAGTCCAGAATGCAAGCTGTTTAATGAACGGTTTTAAAATGGCCGGAGAAATCGGTGAAGCGTTACAAAGGCTTTGGTTTGATGCTGGTATCCGCGAATGCTTCGGCCAGCATGCTGGGAAGTTCCAGCTGAACGATTCCGCTGAATATTATTTTGACGAATTGTCTAGACTTAGTGAACAAAATTACATTCCATCTGTTCAAGACGTTCTGCGCTTGAGAATCAAAACAACAGGAATAATAGAATCTAGTTTTTCATTTAAAAATTTTTATTTTAATTTAATTGATGTTGGTGGCGCAAGATCTGAAAGAAAAAAATGGATTCATTGCTTTGAAAATGTCACCGCAATTATATTTTGCGTCGCGCTATCAGCGTACGATCTTCTTCTGGAAGAAGATGAAGAAACAAACCGCATGCAAGAGAGCTTGCAGCTTTTTGACTCAATTTGCAATCATCGGTCGTTCCGCAACACCTCGATAATTTTGTTCCTCAACAAAACTGACCTTTTCCGAAAGAAGATCGAAAAGATTCCAATAACAATTTGCTTTCCTGATTACAATGGCGAAAGTACATTCGATCAGGCGGCGACGTTCATACAAGAGAAGTTCAAATCGCTGAACCGGCATCAGGAGAAAGTGATTTACACTCATTTTACCTGCGCCACCGACATTAGTAACGTTCGGTTCGTGTTTAATGCCGTCTCTGACATCATTCTTACAAAAGTACTCGGAGATCTGGAACTCATGTCGAATTAAATATTTTTGTGAAAATACTTAAGTATAGTTTATTGATTTACTGTGGTATTGCCTGTAATGTTTTTATGAGTGCTTTTGAGATAAAACAAAAAGCTTATGGAGATTAATTCTCATTAAGCTATTTGTTTAAGACCTTAGATTCTTTTTATAAGAAACTGAAACCGAATCAACTTATGCAATCCAAGTTTGTTTTTTTTGATAGCGTTAAAAGTTGGTTAAGAAAGTGCGACGATTGCATTGAGGATGAGGGTGTAACTTAACTCAATCAATCAATTAATAGCAATAAATTCTAATCCGTGACGCGATTCAAAATTTCAAGAATACGCCCTTTTTGGTATAGACCTCACTAACTACAGTTTCTCTCATTATATATAGAGAGAGATACAGAGATTAAGTTAAATAAAGGACGGGCATGTTGAACGTCATGACCTTTCAAGAACGGGCTTACGTGAACCGATGCAAACCCACTAAATTCCATCACTGATTCTAATGCATTAGCTTAAATCATGTGTAACCTACAGTTTTAATTATTAGATGTATACTTTTGAATACTTTTAATCCAACCTTCAAAATACTGAAAGAGGTTTATAATCAAATCAAAGAATTTGTTGGTTATTTGCTTTTTTTAATTTGTTTGGAGAAAATATTAAGTCTGTGATTTTGAACTGTGACCGCCAAAGAAAAAAAAACTTTAAAAAGTGTCTTTTTTAAAGACACAACATCTTGATGAGAGTAGGATGCAACTTTAATTGAGATCTGGTGAGTAAAAGTTGTTCCCAAACTGATTTTATTGGAGCAATTGTTAACATTCTAAAAGAAAACATGTAAAACAAAATTCGCCCAAATTCTTACGTCAGCTTTGTCAATAGCATATCAGTGAAACTCTTTTGGATAAAGTTTAAAGCCGCAAGAAACACACTTTAATCTTTCTAAGGGATCACTGATTAAACTTCCCAGTCAACTTAAAGTTTGCTTGACCATAATTAGGTGTTTTTGCTAATAAAAAAAACATATTGGCATCGTGGTTTTACGCGACAATAAGAAGGCAAAATTTCCTCTTGCACCAAAACACTGCACTCTGTCAATTTGATGTTTTAAAAGTATTTCTTCAGGTTATTTATTTAGAGCAGAGAAAATAAGCTAGAGCCAACGGATTTTTCCCCGTTACTCGTATCTTCAATACGATCACCCGGTGGTGGTGGTGATGGTAGTGGGCTTATTAGGCATGAGGACGCGGATCAACTCCGCAGAGTCCCAATAATTGGGCAACCCCTTGGAACAAGACCAGAGGTCTAGTATGGGGTTGAAGATGATCATGGTGTAGAGAGTTAAGTGCAGGGCAATGTCTCGAGATAACAAAAGTTTTGTGCACAAAAAAGTGTCGGCTTAACCAATCCTGTGAAGGTAGGTAGCGAGAAGAGTGCTGTGCCCGTTGCATCATAAACGAGAGAGAAAACAACAAGCGGAGCAAGGGAGAATAAATTTTTTAGAAAATACAGCAGGGATTTGGTGTTGAAAGAAAACATATTGGACACCACGTCCCAACTAGTGTAGAGAGTTAGACGTTGGGAGAAAGTAAGAAGTGAGAGGGAAAGTGGTATATTGGAGGAATCATGAGTGGTACCAACTTTAGCAAAAATATTCGCTAAGTTGTTGCCTGGAAAAGACAGTATTTATTGAAGATGAACTACCCTAGAGTCCAATGAAGAATTAAGAAGAGATTGAGGGTCAGTGAGAAATGTGAGTATTTGTTATGGCAAGGGAGCAGAGAGAGAGACTTGTCGGAACAGATTGGGTCGGAGAATAAGAAGACGGAAAAGACTTATCTATGCCCGTATCGAACCAATTATTGACCCACTGCATCTAAAGAGCAAGCTGGGTTTCGGCTCCAATTGAGAATAGCTTTTCGGCCAAAAAGAAAGCCGGCGCTTTGTTTGTCAATGTTACAACAGTCTACGATACTGTATGGCACTACGGCCTCACCTGCAAGCTACTCCGTTTTTTGCGGACAGGCACATGGTCTCATTGATTATGGAACTTGTTGGTAATCGATGTTTTACCCTCACCACCCGTACCGAAAAGTAAAGCAAGTTACAACGCCTTACGAATGGTGTCCCACAAGGACCAATCCTCGCTTCCCTCTTGTTTAATATCTAAACATATGACCTGCCAGTGACAATTAGCAGAAATTTGCTTATGTTGATGACCTGGCCATCTTGCACTATGCAAGCGACTGGCAGGCATTAGAGAGGACTCTTACTCAAAATATGGCAACCCTATCCTCTTACTTTTACGAATGAAAGCTCAAGCTTGGCACAACAAAGACTGTTTCAGCAGCCATAAGGCTATCTTTACAAACAACGTCTTTGTCAACGGACAAGCCCTACCGGTTAGTGCTAAGCCCATTTATCTCGACATGAAGCTGGATATGGCACTCACGTTTTGCGGACACTTAGAGTTACTGAGTAAGACGCTAACATCTCGCGTTGGGGTTTTAATGCAATTGGCTGGATCAAACTGGGATGCGGATGCCACAGTACTCCGCACAGCCACCTTTGCCTTAGTCCATTCCACGGCTGTGTACTTCGCGCCTGTTTAATATTGCAGTGCTCATACTCGCCTTATCGACAAGCCCATTACCGATGCCTAATTGCGCATAGTGACCGAATGCCTGCGCCCACACCAACAGAAAACGCTATTATCTTAGCAGTTATTCAACCAACTGAATTTCGCTTCCGAAAATCCATACTGTCTCTAGCTTGCCATGTTTAGGAGTCAGAATACCTTCTATATGAAAAGCTCCTGTCTCCACCTGGTGGATAGCTGCGACAACTTAAATCAAGACACCCATTTGTGCCTTCTGTATTGGAACTGCTGAACAACCCCACCCAGTCAAGCACTAGTGTAGCACGATTGGCGGAACATAAATGGAGGATGGAGTGGCAAGAAAACGCTCTATACTCCATGCATTTTTTAATGATGTTAGCCCAACGCCACCAGGATTTATCTTTCCCAGATTTGCATGGGTTAGGATTAATTACCACCGAACAGACGTTTGTCTATTCCGCTCAAAAACGCACAAATGAGATATGGGTTCTACGGTGCCTGTGAGTGTGGCGCAAAGGAGCGGACAGCTGAGCACGTAATAACATTTTTCCCCGTTTATCATCATCCAAATAAAACCTGTGCTCTCTCAGATGTCGAAAAGAACTTGGCGACCTGGTTGATGGAAACATGTCCAGCCATTTAGCAGACCGACCAGCTCCCGTCCATCTTTTCCAAACGAAGAAGAAAAAGAATAAGATTTTTAAGAGAGCGTATTTGAATATACAGAGAGGCAAAAACAAAATCCAATAAAGAAAAAGTAATTTTATTGTAAAAAAAAATAGGTTTGATCAAAAAGATTTTGGTTTTTTTAAAGCCCAAATAACGTTGCGGGATAGCCTATCATAGCAACTTCCTCAGCTGTATCACCAATCTAGAAACATCAGCCATCAACACTATTTTTACCGCATTACTTTATATTCATGCTTTTTATGGTAATACGACAGTTGATCGAACGAACTTAATTATATTTATTTTTTATTTATTTTTTTTATTTAAATCTCTATATTTATCCTCCTGACTCGCAGGAAAGCGACGGAGGCGCTTATACATAGGGTAGGCAATTACCCCGACCTGGTTCCGGAGATGCCAAGATATTGCTTTCCGCTTGTAATTTAATAGAGATATGATTTAAATTTAGAACTGCTTGCCAAGACCACCAAGCAGGGGAAAGTCCCGTAAAGTGTCTTTCCCAAGGACACAACAGAATGGCACGAGTATTAAAACGACACTTGATCGAAATAAGAGTTAATAAAAAAAAAGATTTACTTTTGTATGTTTTTGCAATTAAACAATCTCTTTGTTACTGTAAATAGATTCATAAAAAGCAGAGACCATCTGTAAAAAGACAGTTTGTTTTATTTTTTATAATGTTTTGCCAATTTCAAGGTTTTGGTTTTTTGACAAGATTCTTGGCCAAACCATTTTTGGAAAGGAAACAAGCAGATGTCTTATTATACTTATGGTTTGTTAAATGCCTATTTTTGCCATTTTTTGTTTTTTTTTACATTGTAGTCAGTTATTTAGGGGGGGCATTCTGCCATGGCCCCACATTTGGGGAAACCCCTTGGAGAAATTAGAGACGGATTCAAAGGGAAGAACTATTTTTAGAGATTATAATGATTTTGGAACAAAAAATTGATAAAACCGGGACAGATTCAAAGTTGTAAATTTTCTCTTTTATTATTCCATCAAGTGTCGTTTCGATCAAGTGTCGTTGCGATCAAATGTCGTTCCATCAACTGTCGTTAATCATCTGTCAAGTCACGGCTTTTTATAGCTTGAGCATGCGCTCGTTTAAAGCACTGCTGTCAAATCTATGGCTGCAAACCAGAGGTGGATATCTTGGGACATTGAGACGTCTCGGGACACAGTTTTCAAAGCTTCGGTCTCGTAACCCCAAAGTCTTGTCTTGGTCTCGATCTTAGACCACTGCGTTTCGAATCCAGGTCGAGACATTGCAGTAATGTGGACAAAGCTCACAGAGGTGGCAAATATTTTATGATTTTTAGTAGAAATAGGCTATTTGTACGTTTTTGCAACCATTTGGCCGTCATAGTTCTCTTTAAATTTGCCATTAGTCACAGTAGATTTAAACCAAGGCAATCTTTATCAGAGGTGGAATTGAGACACGGTACTTCGAGACCGAGACAAGACGAGACGAGACTTTGGAATATCGAGACCGAGACGACACATGAGACTTTACATAAGTTGTCATGGCTAGCCAGGGTTATGGAGTCAGATTCGGAAGTCGGAGTCGCATGTTTTTGGTAGAAGTCGGAACCGAAGTATTTTTTTAAAATATGCTGGAGCGGGATTCGCTTTTTTAGATGTACTGGAATTGGTATGGGATTCGTAAATTTTTTTGATCACTCCAACTGCAACTTTTGGTTAATTGTTGGAAGCTATAGTTATATTTATTATCTGAATCATTCAAAAATAACCAAGCAAAAATAAGGCAAGTACTTGGATAAAGGATAGGTCACTTTTTGGACTTTAATTGAAATGATTTTGGCTATATATTGACGACCAAATTTGGCTTTTTATCTGCAAAATAAAACTTAAGTTTCGATTTGGAAGTTGTTTAGAAAAATTTAACTAAAGATTAAAAAATTATTTTTATTGAAAAAATAAGTCGAAATGTGCTTAATTGCTTATCAGTTGTGAAATTCAAGTGACAAATAAAACGAAAGTCTTTATTTGAATCTAGCCCTTCTAAAATGTCGAGATTCTTTAAGAATTGTGGGCACTTGTGTAAAGCTACCACTTGTAATTTCTTATCATTTCCAATACTTATAATATGCGTTTTGGTCAGGGTTGAGTGTAACCAGAAAAAAAAAATTTTTTTTCAATTTTATTCTATTCTTAGTTGCAGACAAGAAAAGGTATTGTAAAAAGCTAACTACGTAATTAATAAAAGCTATTTTTATATAAGGAAGTGTTGCTTCTTGCGAGACCCCGTTTGTGCATGGACGAATGGAATCGCCCAACACCAATCCGCAGGCGGTTAAGCTTAACACAAGCTGCTCGGGGTAAGCCCATCCCAACAGGCCTGGCACCGGTCTCGGGCACAAAAGCACGGAGCCTGGAAGCATTTTCGCAATACTTCGTTTTCCATTTGTGATTTGTCCATTCAGAGGCGCGGATGCCAAGTCTGGCAAGGTTGTCCAAAAGATTCCGCGCACCTGGCACAAACGGGCGTCTGGATCTTAGTCTCACTTGGCGAGTATCTGAGGACCCACTTAAAAGACTATACAAGATATGATTGGGGTCCAGAGATCCACGGTGAGCCAAGGAGAGTGTCGATTTCAGTCGGCGAAGCTCAGCTGGCTGGATGTCTGAGAGTACAGGTAGGTGGTCCGTTGGAGTGGAATCCGGAATGACGCCTTGCGCCATTCAAGACACTGTCAATGAGACGAGTGTGAGCACTGCGACACCAGACTTGCGCACAGTACTCAGCTGTTGAGTAGACTAGAGATAAGATGGCTATGCGTAGTGTTTTAGCACCAGCACTCCATCCCGAGCCCACGAGTTGCCTAAGCAGTGTGACGCGCGAGGATAGTTTTTTGCGCAATCCCACTAAATGGTGACGAAACGTGATCGATCTGTCCAATTTTACCCCAAGATAAGTAGGGTTTGGACAGAACGGTAAAAGTCTACCGTTGTTGTAGACCTTTAGCTCACGTTTGGCCTCTCGGTTATTTAAGTGAAAGGCTGCCGTCACCGTCTTAGTGTAACTGAGCTTCAACCTCCAAGTCTGGAGATACGCTGAAAGTGTATACATGTCTTGACTTAAAGTCCCCTCCAAGTCCTTCCAATTTTCAGAAGAGTGCAACAATGCTAAATCATCAGCACAAGCAAACTTTCTGGAAATCATGGAAGGAAAATCGTACGTATAGATGTTAAATAGGAGGGGAGCCAAGACCGATCCCTGAGGAACGTTGTTTTTAAGACGCATAGCCTGCTTTGCTTGCTGTCTCCGGTGGTAAGGGTGAAACTTCGATTTCGGACAAGCTCCATAATCATTCTGACCATGTGCTTATCCGGAAGTAGTCTTAGCAGCTTGCAGGTAAGGCCACGGTGCCAGACAGTGTCATAGGCAGCTGTCAGATCGATAAATACGGCACCGGCCTTCTTCTTAGCCTCAAAAGAATTCTCGATGTTCTGGGTTAGCAGAACAACTTGATCTACGGTTGACTCCCGCGTCGGAACCCAGCTTGCTCTTTAGGGAGCAGTGGATCAATTAATGGCTCAACGCGGGCGTAGATAAGCCTCTCGAGAATCTGGTCGTCGTCGTCGTCGTTTCAAGGGTATCCACTCCAGCCCAGACACAAACAGGACTGGGGCCGAGGGTTTATCCTTTTACTACCCTAGACTGCTGCACTGCCTGGATCAGATGCCGGCAGTGATGTCATTAAGCCAGTATCGAGTTTCGTCATCCAGATCCGTCAGACCTCGTGCTCCATGTGGTACCCAATGTATAGGGCACGCTGTTAGTACATGGTCTGCGGTTTGCTCAGAGGCGCCACACTCGCAATTCGGTGAAGGAGCGAGACCCCATTTGTGCATGGACGAATGGAATCTCCCAACACCAGTCCGCAGGCGGAGGATCTGGTAGGAAACACAGAGCAGAGATATCGGTCGATAACTCTTTGGGTCCCCCACGGGCTTCGTTGGTTTTGGGATCGCGACCACAAGCGCTCTTCTCCAGATCTTGGGAATTTTGAGTCGGCGCAAACAGGAAGAAAGGAAGTCATGCGTCCAGGACTTTAAAGCAGCTCCAGCATAGGGTGTAAGCTCTGAGTAGATAGAATCAGGTCCCGGAGCTTTACCTGGTTTTAAATGTTGGAGGGCAGCAGTAAATTCTCTCTGTGAAAAATTGTCAGAGATATTTACTGCGTCTGGTGTTGTGGCCCTCCAAAGGTCAGACACTTCTTGAGAGACAAGTCGAGAAGACTTGCGGTCAACAGCCTCGTATTTCCCATTTCTAACCAGCTGAGATTCTGGAGCATCAGGTGAAATGGTACAGTGACGAGGAGAGTGTCGTGACCTACCAGTAAGGTTGTTCAAAATACTCCAGACTTTTCGACTAGAGTGTGAGAAGTCAATGCTTCGAACTGCCTCGGACCATCAATCCCTCCGCTTCCTGTCAAGCTTGGCAAGCAGAGCTGTAGCAGCCAAACTTGAGTCGTCTCCCTGAGGAGAGAGCAGGAAGGTTTTATAGAAGGATTCACTCTCTGCATTTCAACACGGAATATAGTTATTTCAATACCCGCGTGGGATAGTCTTTTTGGCTGCTTTCTCAATGGTGTTACAAAAGTCCTGGTAAGCCGCATCCACATCAAATGAATCAGGCGGCAACAAAGTCTTTGCAAATTTATTCGTTAAAGCAATGTAGTGACTCCTAGCGGAAGTTCCATCGCTTAATAGGCATGCTTGGCACTGCCATAGCAAACCTTGATGGTGTAATAAACAAAGATCGATGTTGTGACCTGGGGAACTTTTCAAGAACACGTCTATCCGGTAAGCGACTGTTTGGACCTAGGCTAGCGAAAGCTAGATCTGGATTGGTGCCAGTGTTCCAGCGCCCGGAATAAAAACTGGCAGCGTCCTTGGAACTATATAGGAGGGCAAGACAATTAATACTTGCCCAGCTAGCCAAGCACTCACCGTCCGGACTGTTGTCATCGTAACCCCAGTCAGCATGACGACAGTTAAAATCGCCAGCGTAAAGACAGGGGTGAGGAAACACTGGAAGATCCAGGGTTCGCAATCGCGTTGGCGGTGGTTTGTAGACGTTGACTATTTTATAGCCATCAACATCCACACACAACCACTCGATCTTCGATGTCAGTGGAGATTGGTCCAAAAGCGTGTATCTCAGTCGCTCGTGGACAAATGTGGCAAGGCCATGCTTCCTGCTTAAAGAAGACCCAGCTAGTTGGTAGTTTGGAAGTACCAACTTCACTGCATCAATGCAGTAAATCTCCTGCAGTAGGATGACGAGTGCCTCAGACTGCATAGCGAGGTGATGAAGAAGGTTTATCTTGCTTGCAGTGAGGCCTTCGATGTTCAGTTGAAGAATAGTGAGTCTTCGGAACTTGTTGGCAATGTGCCCTGAAAAGGGCAGTTTTATCCTGGCATTGCCCCGTCCTAAAAAAGACGTTTGCCGATTAGCAGACCCACACTGAACATCGGAATGGGTAGATACCATTCCATTTTGGTAGGTTCGGTTTCGATCTGTTATCTTTAACACCAATGAACAGACTTACTCAGGGCCCAGGCTGCGAGAAAGCACCTACCATCTGGGCCACTTACTGCTTTTTCTATTTGTGACCATCTTGTGATACGAGTTATTCGGTTTTGTGATAATGAGGCAATAGTGCATTTAATTTTTGCTTCATACGAAAATCTTGTTTAATTTTTAGCATAAATTTAAAAATGCCAGTGTCGTGTAAAAGCTCTTGGGATTGCAAATAGATTTCTCCAGAAACTGTGCAAACAATCAAGGCGCAGTGAAATTAATGTTGTGAAATTGTCACTGGTAAAACTTTTAAAATTCAAAAATTTGTCTTGATTATTGAATGCATTGATTTCATCAGGATGCTGAATTCGGATTTCTGCGGAAGTTTTTACTATCAACCTGGCTGGTGGAGTTGGTGCCTGAAGCAAACTAGGTTTTATACAAGTAAATACAGACGGAGGATGTCGTGGTCTTGGCTTGCCGTAACACTGCATACTCTCATAACCTTTCGGCCAACGTCTTTTGCATAACAACTGTATTTTTTGAATCTGGCGTGTTGTCAGTTGTCACTTGGTATTATTCTTAACCACTTTTCTCTTTCTTCTTTGTTTCTGGTAAGACGGAAAACCTTTTCTTTCGAATTATTGTCATAATTACCATTGCAATTTGTAACATAGCACTTTCTACCCACTGTACGTTTATGTAGACAACCTGTATATTTAATAAATATTAGAACACTTATTTATATTTAATAACCTATATGTTTAATAACTTGTATTTTAATAATTATAACAATAATTACTTAATTACTATTAAAAGCCATACAAATCAAAAAAGCTGATTAATTCAAAAAACTGAGCAAAAGCAGTAAAAATTGGGCACCTTTGTTTAAAATTAATTACGGAAACCTAACATTTGTAAAATATTATTCGAAATTGAAAAAGTAATTAATTGCAGAAACCAAAAACTTATTTCTCAAGCAATGGATGCAGATTGCGCATAATTTGGTTGAACTAGGAATAAGTAAAATTACCACTGTCTTAAAACATCTTGACTAAAAATTAACATAAATCTATCAAACTACGTTGATTAAACTATCGAAACTTTTTTAGCATTATAAATTATAACACCCTTATTCATTAAATTGTTTTAGATTTTTGCTTACAGTTTTACTCACTTGAATGCTTACAAGTTCCACTTCCAGTATGCTTTTTAAACTGGCAATAGATTGAACTAATTGCGATATCAATCACGTATTAATAGTAAAGATGAAAAAACGCACTTTGTAAAAATATGTAGTAAAACGCAAACTCCTGCTAAGATTGAAAGTGTTGGTTGAAAAGATCACAAAAAGCCGCTGTAGTTTCCTCACAGTGTGTGTGCAGTTTGAAAGATAGTGAACAAATAAACGGTTTTAAAACTTTCGCATTGAATAAAGTAAGTTTCATTGTAATATTGCTATTATCGCACAAACTAGCTTCAAAGTGATGTTTTAAAGTGCGCTCTGGTCGAAAAACATTCGGCCCCAGTTTTACGATAAGCGTGCACGATGAAATGGCTTGTAGTAGAGTACGGCATGTGTAATACAAAAGAAGACACACCATGCATACTTATACTACACATAAAGTTTCAAAACAAATATATTTTTTCAAAAGAGTAAAAGTATAAAATTTCAATAAAATTATGCTGAAAAAATTGTCATATTTTAATATGACGGAGGCAAATAAGGCAAATAATGCATTGAATCATAATAATGTATTAGTTTTGGGTATATTTTGAATTTAAAGACTTATGAATTTCTTTTTTAAAACACCTGTAAAAAAAAGACAAAGTCCTAAAAACAACTCTGAAGAACTTACCCAAAAGATACATAGAAAATGAACAAGGAAAACAGGCGAGTCGTTAAACAGCTTTTTTGCATAATTTGTCACTATTTCTAATTTTTTTTTCATGTGATTAATTAGATGAATTCTATTCTACGTAAGCCAAATGTAGCCAGCAAATCAGACAGTTGCAACACGCCAACACAAATAGCCAAGCTAGTCAAATATTTAAATAAAGTTTTAACCATTACCGTGATGATTATGCCTTTAGCATTTTTGAGTTCAAAAAAATTTTTTCATCAATATCTTGCTTTTTTTAACATTCTTAACCAGAATCCCTTGCGCAGCTCGGCTTTCTTCTGCTCTAATCGAGAGTTTTTTTTAAACAAATTGTTTAAAGGCCCGTTTCCACTACGAGCGTGGAAAAGAGCATTCTTTCTCTCTTTTATTGATCTTCGATTGAAGCGAGCGGTTAAAATTGAAGCGAGCGCAAAAAAAAAATCAATAAAACAAACAAAGAATGCTTTTTTCCACGCTCGTAGTGGAACGGGCCTTAATGATGCAACCGCACAGAGCAAGGCGCTTTTCAACACGTAAGAGATGCTTGTGTAATACGATGGTACGAAAATGGAAATAACAAAAAGCAGAGTTATAAGAACTTTGTAAGCAGTCAGCTGCCTCAAGAAAAAAATTGAGGCTTGAAAGTGGTGGGAGAAAGCCATGTCTATCAACCATTGAAGATATATTAATGGAGAAAATTGCCGGAGAGCGTGAGCAACAACACCATCTTATTCTCCTTTCGGCCTTTCCCTTCAGTCAGGTGTGGCCACAGCGTATCATGATTTTCCAAACCGTCCTGTCTTCAACATCCGTCTCCTTTGCACTAACTTCACCCATATCTTCTTTCGCTACATCTAAAAATCTTCTCTTTGGTCTCCCTCTTTTCCTCTTTCCCGGTAACTCCATTTCCATCATCTTTCTTCCTATGTACTCTTGGTCTCTCCTCATAATATGTCCATACCACCTCAGCCTGCCCTCCCTCATCTTCATTCCTAACCGTTCTACCTTAACGGTACTCCTGATGTACTCATTTCTGATCTTGTCTTTTCTCGTCACTCTCATAGCAAACCTCAACATTTTTATCTCTTCTACTTCCATCTCTTCCACTTGCTTCTTTGTGACTGCCACCGTCTCAAGTCCATACACCATTGCTGATCTTACCACTGAACTGTACAATTTTCTTCTAGCTGGTAACCTCCTGTCACAGATTACTCCCGATACTCTTCTCCATCGGTTTCATCCTGCCTGCACTTTTTTCTTTAGCTCCCTCTCACAACCACCATTTTCTTGAACGATTGATCCCAAATACTTAAATTCCTTTACTCTTGGCACTTTTGTATCCTGTAAATTGTATAACAATTTGGGCTAAAGAAATGGCCCACGAAAAGGGTTTAAATGAATTTGCAGTATGCAGCACTCATGTCTCCTGTAAATTGATAACAATTTGGGCTAAAAAAATGACCGACGAAAGGAGTTTAAATGAATTTGCAGCATCTCGCGGTTGGCTTAGCAAGTTTATGAAAAGGTTTCATCTCTTAATTAGAAGGCGAACAACCACCGGACAATCGGTGCCATGCGACTTAAAAAAAAAATTTGCGACTTTGTTGATTATAACAAAAAGCAAATGAATCTTTACAAGTTTCATCCATCAAGAATAGCTAATATCAACGATATACATACCATGATGGGAAACTTTTTTTTCTCAGTTTGTTTCTTTATTAAGAGAACTCCGACAAGAGCGTTGGCACTCGTGCGGTTGAATGCATGTTTCTTTGGACGACTGAGTCGTCAAAAATACATTGATTTATATTAATATATTGAAATACATAAAAGTTTGGTTTGTTTTTGCAAAAGCGTGAACCAAAATTGGTCAGATTGTTATTGATGCTGATTTTGAAAAATAACAAACTTTCTAAATTAAATTGTAATGCCTGATAGAGTGTAAGTTTTCATTAAATTTTAACTTAATAAATTTTCTATTAGTTATTATAAGTTGGTGAAATTGAACTACATAAAACTTTGTTTTGTTTTTGCAAAAGCGTGAACAAAAATTGGTTAGATTGTTGGATGTAGCTATTTTTGAAAAATAACAAACTTTATAAATTTAATTGGAAGATATAAAAGAGAGTAAGTTTTGAATAAATTTTTGAATAAAAAGTATAGCCAATATATTTTGAAACAAAGTTTATTAAGGACGTACGATCACGACCATAAAGAATTATAAAGAAGCACGACCACGTAAAATTATAGAGAATTTTACGCAGTTGATAAAGGATGGAACGAGTAATAATTCCAAAACGTCCTTAATAATCTTTTTTCAATTGTATTATTTTATTTTGTATATATAATATATATCCTTAATATAAAATATAATATATATATATATACGTATAATAATAAAAGTGGCAAGACCAAGGACCTAGTTTGCAAGAAAATTTTGGGGGGACAATTTTGTGTCACTATGACATGTTTAATATTTGATTACTAGTAGACTACTTGACATTTACAAAACTTTTTATTTCCTTTTTAATAAAGCATAATGCAACAAAATTATTACTAATATAAAATTTCTTAATTAAAATGAATTAAAAATTGAACTATGACAAAACTATTCTCAAATCAACTTAGTCTATTGGCAGTCACATAGAAATATCTACAATTCCGATTTCCATTAAGATTTTGGATGCATAAAACAAAATAATTCGTTTTTTTTATTTAAATGGTTATCAAATTGTTTCTTCTGTTTCAATTCTGCCAAACTTTCGACACCTTGCAGCACTGGACATCACAAATTTTTTAGCTATCTTTTGGCAAAATAATTCATTTAATATATCCCGGTGTACATGACAAACTACAACATGATTCAAACGTACTTGAGTCATTGTAGAACGTAGCCATGTTTTCAATCTGCGAAGAGCACTGAAGGATCGCTCTGCTTCACAAGAACTTGCAGGTGATATCAAAAGTAGCCTCAGCAGTTTTTCAACTGCAGGAAACATGCACCTTAATTTGGTTCCATTTCACGGAATACCTTTAAGTGTTCGGCTAACCAAGGTCTCTTATAATGACGCACATACATTTGTAGTTCTATGTCAAGTCCAGAGTCATATAGTTCTGGATAGTCTTTGATAGCATCTCTATCAAGAATACCACTAATCAGCATTTTGGATAGCTTGTCGTATTCCTTCAAATCTGAAGAATCAAAGTAGTCATTCAGACAGGCCAAAGCAACATCAATCGCTAAATAAAATTGGACCCTGTAGTAGTCTTCAGCATTACTGTACGACTGATCTGCAAGTTCACTACCTTGATATCGCCTTGGAGCCTTTCTTTTCCTCGGAGGGTTGATATACTCCAATCCAAGGTCGTCACTCATTTTCTGTGCTTCCTTGAAAATGTCAGCAAATTTCTTTGTTGTGCGAAGATTAATAAGTTCACTTTTGACAAGTCTAACATTATTCATCATTCCATCAACATGTACAGATGAGCTTTGTAATGATCTGTTCAGTGATTCTAAAATCTCAAGGATGGGTGAAGCAGCATGTAGGCCCAAGACACATTTACTATTTGCAAGAAAAATATAAATGCCATTGGCTCTAGCTGCTGTATTTGTTCCAAAGTTAGTTGCTGCTTGCTTTAAGGCATCAAGTACGTATGAATAGTTTTGTAAAATAGATTTCACTGCAAATAATCTTGTCAACCACCTAGTGGGATAGATTGGTTTCAATGAACCAGGCTGTGGGGTTTCCACATCATCACCATGTTGCGCCAGGTACAGATTTTTAAACTTTCCAGGTTGTGTATACAGTTTATTAAGTTCATCTATATGTCTAATGCATCTCTTATATCTATAGCTTCTTGAAATGCTTTGCACACTACTAGCTGTGTGATATGAGCACCACAGTTTACAAAACGAGCTAATGGTTGATGTTTTTTATTTCTGCTTGACAACCATGAAACTTCCCTGCCATATTTGCTACTCCATCATATGTCTGGGATCTTAAGTTCTCTATTGGTAATTTGAGCCTGATTAATACATCAAGAATCATGGCACTAATTGAGAGGCCAGATGTAGACTCTATATCAGGGGTGGGAAACCTTTTACGCTTGGATGGCCGTATTTGAAATTATGTTTAATCATATGGCCGCAAAATAAAAAATATTTTAACTTAGAACAGAGCAGGTTCGTTTACAGTTGATGAATAAAATAATAACATAACAAATTCTAGAATCAACGCGCTTAAATGTATGATGGTGGTGCACCGCAGAGATAGGTTTGTTGGAGACTGACACGCTTGGTGTATGCTGTGTTTTTGATAAATTTATTTATTAATAAAATACCAAATTAAGAATGTAGCTTTGATGGCTTTTTTGATATTGCTTATTTTTTACACGGAGTTCAATATTTGGTTGTAGCAATGTAGCATAATAGTTCGCAGCCTAAGTTGGTCTTCCAAATGCATATTAGTAAGCTGAGTTCCCAACTTTATTTTGATTTATGTCATATATGAGAAAGTTGACTCACAGCAGTAAGTGGTGAGAAAACAGAAAGCATTTTTTGAGCATGATGATGAAGACATGGGTAATCAATTGCGTTTTTCCAAATTTCGAGTGGATCATTTTTAAATTAAATAAAGATTTTATGATGTTGTCTTCGAAAAGCTCTATTAATTCCATCTTCAAATTAGCAGGTGCTGAAGGAATGTCCACTAAACGAGGCATGAAAGTTAACTTTAAACATTTCTCATGTTTTTCAAAATCTTTAAATCTTTCATTGTAATTCTGAATTAGAGAATCAAGGACAGATATAAATTCATCAAATGTTTTATTTGGCCGTTCATGTTCTTTTTGAGCTTTTATCAATTGAGGAAAATGTTCTTTAGCTTCTGGCAACTCAAATTTAGCAAGGATATTCTTCAAAAATCTAATTTTTTTCTAAATGCTTGAATTTTGCTCCACATGTCATAAATACATTTGCTTTTACCTTGAAAAAAGTATTCAGTTCATTTTGTTTAGACATTAAATCACACAAAAATGCAGCATTCCTAATGAAATCAAAATCCGATAAATAACAATGTTTCTTTTGTTGCTTTAACTTGAAAATTTTGCTAAGAATATTTATGTTAATTTTGTTGAAGATTTTGCTAAGAATGTTAAAAACTGACTATCTATTGCCTTAACTTGAAAATTTTGTTAAAAATATTTCCTCGAGATAACCAGTGGACTTGGCAGTTAAACGGCATGTCTACAATATCAGTTTCGTCATCAGTTATGAGCAGCTCACGAGACTGACGGTGACGAGTTGAATTGACGCTGATAAAATGAACTATCTCTAAAACTTTGTTAAATGCGTCTCCAGCAGTAGCAGATTTAGCAGCAAGATTTTGTTGGTGTAAAATGCAATGAAAAGCAATTAATAATTCTGGATGAGGTAATTCTTTTTTAAGTAAGCCAATAAATCCTTCTCGGACACCTTTCATAGCAGGAGCACCATCAGTGCATACACTTACCAAGTTAGAAAACTTTGCTTCGTTGGATTTCTCTTTAAAGCATTAAAAATATCAATTCCACAAGTTCTATTTTTTATGATACATAAACAAAGCGATTCTTCAAAACAGTGAAAATCCCCTGTTATTGCACGAATAAAAACTGAAACTTGTGCAGAATCAGTATTATCAATAGACTCATCTATAGCTATTGAATAAAACATATCTTTTTGAGTTGTTGAATTGAGTTGTTGTTTTAAGTTGGATGCTGATTCATGTTGACGACTTGTTATTGTTGTTCGAGAAAGAGTTAGTTTTTTATATTTGCTAATATTCTCCGGATGTACGCAACTGACAACTTCAATGATTGACTCTTTTATGATATCTACATCACTAAATGGTTTCCCTCTTTTTTCCAGTAAAACTGCTATTCGGTAGGTGGCTTCAATGGCATCATTTTTTTGACAAGATATTTTTTAAACATTTGCTGCCGACGCTCTTTTTGCAATCTTTCAAAAGCAATTTTAGGTTCTTCTCCTTCCAACCAAAAATGCTTTTGTTGTTCATGTGTTTCATAGTGAAGCTTAGCATTGTACTTTTTCATGCAAGAAATTGTGGCGTCACACAGTAGGCAACACATTTTGTCTTTATTAGGCACAAGAAAGTATTGCACACCCCACTCCTTGTTAAATACTCTTACTTCTTCGTTTAATGTTCGTTTTCGCTTTGGAGCCATTATTGGGGTAATTCACATTAATGAAATTTTAAACAATAATTACTATTAGGTACATAACACAAATCACTTGGCTAGTTTATCAACACAAGATAAGGAGAGCTGATTAGGCTAAGTCGCTACAAATTAGACGCTATACTGACAATAAGTAGGTCTATAAACAATTTGCTTTAATTTAATGTTTTGGTTTCTTTCTGCATCTAACCTAAATAATAAGCTAAAAAGAAATAACTGGGATACCAAAATAAATCTATTTAGAACCTGCTAATTCTACTGATATAGAAACCTGCTTACAAATCACAACTAAATGAAGAGGATAAAACGAACAGTTGCTGAAAGAAACATAGCAGCATTATGACATAACAAAATGAAACAAGTAAACTTATGACATTAGGTATTTTGTAACTTAAGCCACAGCTAAAAAAATGTTGTTTAACGTTTCAAAACGATTTTCGTATTATGAAAAAACTCAACATAACTAAGGTTTTTCTATTATTTTGTTTATTTAATCAATTACTTTATACAAAGACTCCTTATACATTTAGAAATTAACACAATGTACGACGCAATTATTTACGAAGCTACGTACATATGGCCGCACATTAACTATAAAATGGCCGTATGCGGCCATATAACCGCCGGTTCCTCACCCCTGCTCTATATTATACAATCCCAAAAATTCTTTTTTAATCTGGAATGTATCAGTCACATATCGAACACAGATGCATTGCTGCTCTTTTCCTTGGATGTCTTGTGTACCGTCTACTACAATGCCAAAGTTAATAGACTGATCATTGACTTCCTTTATAATTTTTCTCAAAACCATGTGACACATTATCATTTTGAATGGGACGAGATGTGTAACTGTGCTTTCTTGCAAGCCATGAATGAAGACCAGCAATGTCTTCTGCCAAAGATTAAGAAGCTCATTAAAGTTTCCATCGTCGGGGTTTCTTCCTTGGTTTGCCAGTCCTTGTCCAGCTAGATACTTTAAGGAAGAAATGATTTTTATCAAGGCAGTTCTTGGTTGTTTTTGTTCTAGAAGAAAACTACAGTTTATTTGAACCAAAACACTGTCTCCTTTTTTCTTTTGCAAGTTATTTGATAATGCAAGTCTGTGAGTGTTACTTCTTTCTGACGATCAAACTTTTCTACTCCTTTCTTTCAATTTTTGAAGCCTTTTGAGAGAAAACTACCATAAGCTCTTTTTGCCAAATCAAGCAAATTGTCTTGTTTGGCAGTTGCACAAATGTGACACAAAACTCTGCCAGAGGCTATATCAAAATGTAACCAGGTGTATTTTTCAAACCACTTTTCTAAAATTGAAGGTTTCTTCCTTTCACAGTTTGAAATGGGATGAGAGCTGCATCAGGCTAATATGGCTCTGGTGGAAGTAGCTTAGAAGAGTCAATGAAAGCAGCACTTTTTTGATTTTCAGGATTAACACCTGTATTTAACTGAGAAGGTGAAAAATCATCTATTTCATTGGATTGTTTTTGAGAGCTTTTAAACCAATGTCTTATATCCACTGCACAAATTAAGTTAATTTAACTAAAACAAACGCAAATTAACATAAAGTAAATATTCATCTTGCACATTGTCCTTGAGTTTGCCATAACTTTAGGGGAGACAAAAGGTATTTTGTCCCCCCGTCCCCCTTAAAATAGGTCCCTGGTCAATTAGCTTGTTAACTCTTTATTTTCATTAAATTTTTTTGTTAATATATTAGTTTATTAATAAATTCTTCACAGTTTAAATTTTTTTATTTTTTATTTCATTAATTTATTAAATTATTAATTTAAAAAATATATAAAACCATTTAGCTAAATTGGGTTTAGATTCGTGCATTCAAGCGTTCAACGGGCTATACAAAATTAGGTCACGTGATTGAGTTTTCAATCATGGAGTGTATATCGTTGCTAATACGCATAAAACGCCAATTTGGGCAGAATTACCTAGTTCCACTACAATTGAACAAAGAGGAACCCGCACCGTCCCTATTCAAACAACAATCGCCTCACGGTCTACCTGTGTGCTAAAGCAGACGGAACAAATTTTATTTATTTTTTATTTTATCTCTATATTTATCCTCCTGACTCGCAGGAAAGCGACGGAGGCGCTAATGCATAGGGTAGTCGATTACCCCACCTGCTTCCAGAGATACCAAGATATTGCTTTCCGCTTGTAATTTAATATAGATATGACTGTAATTTAGAACTGCTTGCCAAGACCACCAAGCAGGGGATGTGCCGTAAAGTGTCTTTCCCAAGGACACAATAGAATGGCGTGAGTGGGTTTTGAACCGAGACCATGTTGGTCACGAGCCCGGCGCTTTAACCACTCGACCACGCTAAACTCAAAACTAAACTCAAACCGTATGTAGTAGTTCCAGCCAAAAAAGTCAAAAAGAAACTTGAAGCTATCCCTGGGGTTGTAGTGGCAGCAAGCCCCAATGGTTGGATGAATGAAGAACTTACTGCTGGTTGGATAGAAAAAATTTGGACAAATTTTTCTTTTACTAAACAAATGCTTGATTGGGATTCTTTTAAGTGTCACATTTTTGACGCGAGGAAAGTACAATTGAAACAATGCAATACTGTGATGTCAGTAATACCTGCTGGTTGCACAAAGTTTTTGCAACCGCTTGACGTTTGTATTAACAAGCCTTTCAACCTATTTTTTTGCAAACTTTATGACAATTCGTCTCAAAAAGGTGAATTTGTTTACTCATTCAGTGGAAAAATAAAAGCGCCCAGTCAGCTGCAAAAAATCCAATGGGTTGTGCAAGCATGGAAAAAAGTATCTAAAAAAGTTGTAATTAATTCATTTGTCGTTTGCAGAATCACAACTGATGACCCGAAAAAAATTCTCTACTTAAAAAAATGCTCTTAATGATTCCACGACCGAATAAATTACTAGTGATAATGAGCTTATCGACAATGATAATGAAACTGTTGCAATTAAAGTGTGAATTTAAAGATAAATTTATACCGAGAGCAGTCTTTGTTTTAATTGTATTTTATTGTCATAAATTCTTTTTTTATAGTTACTTAATTCCAAACAATGTTACTTTTATAGTTACTTTAATTCCAAACAGTTTTTCACAGAACAAGTTGTAAAAGTGCTCATGTATCAGGCAAGCAGCACTAGTTTCGCACTGTCCGCTAGGTAGCATTATTTATGCGCATTGTAATTGAGGGCGCACTCTATTTTTTTTATCGCAAGTTTTGTGCACATTCTATTCGAAGAAATACGGTATCTGTTGACCCATCAAGAGCCAAACTAAACGCTAGGCACCTTTTCAAGTCACTTTGCATTGTAACTGCACTTATCTGGAAAATGCGCCTTTGTGTAGCTCATTCATTCGTTCATTCATTTTTATTTTATTCTTGATCACCAACATGATCAGTAAATTTTACACATTAAAAGGTAGTCGAGAGTCAAGAAAAGGTAGGCGCAGGAAAACGTCAGACGTTAAAACATGCAAGAAGAAGGCATGGAAAAAAGTAAAAGGAAAAGATTACGGAGCATGCCTGCGTCACCAAAGGAACAAGAGAAAAGAAAAAAAAAAATTCAGATTAAATTCTATACAAGTGTAGACATCCAAGCCATATGAAGAGAATGTTGTATAATCATGGGTGGGAGAAACAACAAACTCTGTGACCAAAGGGGTCAAGACCCAAAAGGGTGTCAGGCAGGCAAAGAAACCACCAAAAGAAATCCTGCCGCGGGTCAAAATAAAATCCGCGGGTTCGACGCGAACTGGGTATTTGTGTTATTAATCGCTGAAGTTTTTTGTTGTTGGGATCCGAAACTAAAAAAACTTCAGTTAGGTATTCTTCTTCACGAATTCACAGTCAGAGTATGGCTGTTTAGAACGAGCAACAATCCAAAACATAACAAAAGAAGCTTCAATTGCTGCTTCAGATTCCTTGCTGAATACTTCTATAAAATTCTATTGATTTGTTTGCAAAAATTTTAACTCAGCTAACTTGTTTTTCTTACTTCTAATTTTGGTGGAAAGATACTTGAAAAGTTTTTGTGATTCGTTTCGTAATGACGTTTCACATTACCGGCACTCCATTTATTTTGACCAAGTAACTTATGGAAGATTAAACACAAAGGTTTATTGTCCTGAACAGTAAATGCATGTTCTTCCCACTTTACATAAAAAAACTCTGTTTTCATCTTTATATTTTTTTTCCATTTGTTCTTACTTCGTTTCGCATATATTTAGGTATACTTGTTAACTGAGTGTTTGAAATCACATAGATCATAAACTATCTGTTGATTGATAAAACTGTTCTTAAAATCTGTTGAGTGTGAACGATATTCCTATTTTTTACTTCATCTCAAGGCCCGTTTCCACTACGAGCGTGGAAAAGATTATTATTCTTTGTTTTATTGATTTTTTTGCTTTCCTTGGCGCTTGCTTTAATTTTAAACGCGGAAAGATCAATAAAAGAAAGAAAGAATGCTCTTTTCCACGCTCGTAGTGGAAACGGGCCTTTGCAATGCTTAACGCCCATTTGCACTACAGCAAAATTTGAGCAAAGCGAGCACAATGTTTTTTCTTTTATTCTAATGTTACCAGCTTGCTTCGGCGTGAGAGAAATAAAAGAAACCAAAAGAGCGCTCGCTTTGCTTACTTTTTCGCTGTAGTGTAAACGATTCTTGAAAACAAACGAATGAATGCCTTCCACGCAATAATTCGACTTAGCACTTAATTAGAAATCTACGTTTGACCTAATTTCAACTACGAATAACAATTGTACACTGTTCTATTTCGTTATTTATTGTTTTGCCACAAGCGCTGCAATTTGCCCACCGCTGAAAGATGCAGTAGTGGAATTTATCCGGTTTCGCACTAAAATATCGTCATCGCAGAGCAACGATAAACTGATAGCTCAAATCGAACTTATCAGATGAAAAAGTGAAACTGAATAACAAAGATTCTCAATCGAACCCCAGGTAGAATCTGTTCTTAACTTGTTCAAGCCCAGGCACTGGTATATAGGTGTGAACAAACAGTACAGTATTAGTTTATTAGCCACGTTTTGTACATAATTATTCAGTTCAGTCATCCTAGCTACAGATATAAGCTTAACTTGCATTATAAAATTATCCGGATAGCTGGCTGAACCGACATTTCGTGACAAAACCAAGCAGTCCAAGTAAACATGCTGCGGTGCAACAATGGCTATTAGAAAGATAAATTCAATAGGCCTACACATCTTCGGTCTTGAAAAAATATTACCATTGATTCAAGTGCATTGTAGCAAATCTTATCATGATATTATATTATCAATTTATCGTGAAAATATTGCAAGAGTTGTTTTGTTGAAATGAATTGCATGTTGTACAGTAACCCTTTACTTGTTTGAGCAGTTTTTTTGGTTCTTTAGTAAATAAGGTTTTTTAATGCAACTGCTGCTTTTTTAAACAATAACTGAGAACGAAGAATTCATGTTGCCTGTTCCAATGCGAAATGTCTCGTTAACAGGATAAGTAATGTGAATGGAATAAGTTTTGTATGTGATGACAGCGTCATGTTGTGATATGAGTAGGCGCCGGAAGTCGCCTACGACTTTAATCACGACGTCTACAGCTTTAACGCTTCATTTAGCGCTTGGTCAGGTGAACAGTTTTTTATTTTTTAATCTAAAGCAAACTCTAATTTCCTTGTTTGCTTGTTTTACAACGAGGTTTATTGTCACCTGAAATAGAAAACTTTATTTATTTTTCTTCGATTTTTGCAGAATTGAAGAAAAAAGCGAAGACTTCGTGTTGGCTACTTCAGTAAAAAAAGCTTTGATTTGAACTCATTACTTCCGTGTAAACATTTCTCGCAGCATCAGTGAAAAAATTAACTTCGCTGTAACTCAAAGTCGTGCAATTGTTTAGTGTAAATTTATAATGCAAACTGAGAGCATCTAAAACAGTTTTTGAAAAAGATGGTAATTTAGTGTTGTAGCATATTAAGTGGTAGAGCATAAAAAGAACTGTTCATCATTATCAATTATTTTAAATATTGGACGTTTAGTTAGTATTTTTATCGTTGGAGATTAAAGCTAATTGCTTGAAAAACTTGTTAGTACGAGTTTTTTAATCAAGTAAACGCAGTAAAACTTTTTATTTGAGTACATTAATCTATTTGAAATGTAAGCCTACCAAAAATGTATAGCGCAATACTTAATAAGTCAAATAAGTCCTGGAAATCAACTTTTTCGATTTTTTGTGGCTGCCTAAAATCGAAAGATTTTATTAGTCACAGATGTATTTGCTGTATATCAGTTACCAAAATTAAAAGACTAAAACTTTCGAAAATTTATTTATGTTACAGAGTGGCTTAATGACAAACAGTCACAGGCGTACCAGCCGAAAAAATTTTGGGGATCAATAAAATTTTGTGTCCCTTGCCGGAATCTTGATTTTGTAAAACTTTACGGGTATGAGAAGAAAATTTGTCAAAAATGTAGGGTAAAGACTAAAAAAAAGATCATCACTTAGAATCTGCCTTGTTTTTGTCGACCTTTGTCCCAAAACAAAGTGATCTCTAAAAAAAGTCTTCACCAAAATTTGTAAACTTTTTCTGCAAATAGTGTTCATTTTTGATGCACAAAAAATTTTTGCCCGAGCAATTTCTTCTATAAAAATTGCCGATAAAAATTCTAGTTTTTCCCAAATACTTTCTTGTAGCTGGCCGAAAAATTCTGATTTTTTGGCCAAATTTTTGAAACTTGAGTGGGCAATTTTCCCCTACCCCGCGGCAGGTACGGCTATGCAAACAGGCTATGGTGGGTTTTAGATTCTTTATGGTCAAGTGACAAGAAAATGAAATTCTGTTTAACGCTTTTTTCAAAAATGTTCGTAAATTTTTTTATTCGCATTAATTTGCTTGATAGAAATTAAGCAATTCTAATAAATGTTTTGTTAAGTTTTCTTTTTTTAACCCTAATTTTTAACTTAAATTTAATTTTGTTCTCGCTCCAACGCTAACCTTCACTGTAAATCAGTAATTTATACATGTTATAAATATTTTTAATATGTAACTACCGTTGTAAATAACATTTCTAAATATCTAACTATAGTTTATAAATAACTGTTGAATCCAGTCCTGGGATTTTCATTTCCCATCTGAGTTTCTGTTTTTTTTTTGAAAACCTGGGTTTTTCAAGAAAATAAATAATCATAATCGAATCACAAAAAATTGGGCAAAGTGAGGACTTTCGGGGCAACAACAAGAAATAATACAGACAAAACCAATTTTTGGCAACAAAAACATTAAATAAATAAAGAAGACTTTTTTATAAATTACAATAATTTTGAGACGAAAATCGAGAAATCAAAGTCATATTCAAAGTGAAGACTTTTTCTTTCTTAAAGAACATTTATGTTTTTTGGGACAAAATTTGAGAAATCAAAGCAAATTTTATATTATTTTTGGGAAAAATACAACGTTTGGGTTTTTTAAAGAAATCCAAAGGAGTTTTTTTATTATACAATCTGGGTTTTTATAAAATCCAACTCGAGAGCCTTTGTTAAATTACACAATTGTCCGAAACAATAATCGAGTACTCGGTAGTACGAACCGCAGTTCTATAAACGACATTGTCTTCGTTTCACCCTTGTCTCGATCACCTTATACTGCACTTAAAAGTAATTTAATGATTTATATGTTATGTTCTTTTGCATTGTGATGTTTATTTTGCAGCTCTTAACTACCGTTAGATCGTTAGATAAAAGAAATAGGTAATCAAAATAAGATGCTTCCGCCATATTCCAGCAAGTCGAGAAAGTAAATTACAAAAAGAATACTCTGTTTCATTAAATAACGTCCAATTTTAAACCAATCGTCAATTCCATTCAAAACGAAACTAAAAGTCTTTTTATAAAATATTATTATGTTTATTTTAGCGCGATGTAATTTGATTAAACTAGAAATAGAACATTACTAATCAAAATATATAAAGCTAGTAACAAAATAATAACGAAGTACGTATTACGCCAACACTTAATACTAGTTGGCTGACATGGGTTGCGTTCTTTCGTCCAATAACGATGTCGAAGGAACGACACGATCAAAAGAGATTGACCGTGCAATCAAACAAGACGCAAAAAACACGGAAAACTTGGTAAAACTGTTGCTACTTGGAGCAGGAGAGTCGGGTAAAAGCACAATAGCTAAGCAAATGAAAATTCTCTACCAAGAAGGCTATACCGAGAGCGAGAAAAAGGTTTATCGTCAAGTGGTTTTTGCCAATGTTGTTCAGTCGATGATGGCCATCGTAAAAGCAATGTCTAGTTTGGAGATTGAATTAGAAAACCCCGACAGGCAGAGCGATGTCAAAATAGTCCAGAATGCAAGCCGTTCAATGGACAATTTTGAAATGGCCGGAGAAATCGGTGAAGCGTTACAAAGGCTTTGGGCTGATGCTGGTATCCGTGAATGCTTCGGCCATGCTGGAAAGTTCCAGTTGAACGATTCCGCTGAATATTATTTTGACGAACTGACTAGACTTAGTGAACAAAATTACATTCCATCTGTTCAAGACGTGCTGCGCTCGAGAATCAAAACAACAGGAATAATAGAAACGGATTTTTCATTTAAAAATCTTCAATTTAGTCTGATTGACGTTGGTGGCCAAAGATCTGAAAGAAAAAAATGGATTCATTGCTTTGAAGATGTCACCGCAATTATATTTTGCGTCGCGCTATCAGCGTATGATCTTCTGCTTGCAGAAGATGAAGAAACAAACCGCATGCAAGAGAGCTTGCAGCTTTTTGACGCAATTTGTAACAATCCATGGTTCCGCAACACCTCGATGATCCTGTTCCTCAACAAAACCGATCTTTTCCGAAAGAAGATCGAAAAGATTCCAATAACAATTTGCTTTCCTGATTACAATGGTGAAAGTACATTCGATCAGGCGGCGACGTTCATACAGGTGAAGTTCGAATCGCTGAACCGGCATCAGGAGAAAGTGATTTACACTCACTTTACCTGCGCCACCGACACCAGTAACGTTCAGTTTGTGTTTGATGCCGTCTCTGACGTCATTCTGACGAAAGTGCTCGGAGATTTGGGACTTATGTCGAGTTAAATGTTTTTGTGAAAATACTTAAATATAGTTTCTTAAATTACGGTGATATTGTCTGTAATGTTTTTTATGAACGCTTTTGAGATAATTGATTAATTCTACTTCAAGTTCTTAATTTATAAAATTTAACTGATTTTAATTTTACTTTAAATGGTCATCCGCAGTTGTGAGGAAACAATCGGAAAATTTTAGTTGCTAATATCTGTTTCTTACAAAGCTTCCCAATTTATGAATTGTAGCCTATTTATTTTTTCCAAGGTAACATTGCAAATATTGTATTGTTTCACTAATATTGTATTGTTGTATAGAACTCACTAACAACAGGTTTCCGTATTATACAGAGATAGAGAGATACAGAGATTACGTTAAATTAAGAACGGACATTTCAAGAGGGTTCGTGCCGACCGATGCGAGTCCCCTGAAACTCATTACTGATTCTAATGCATTAACTTAAGTAATGTATAGTTACTGCTTTAAGTATTAGTTGCATACTTTGAACATTTTATTTAAAAAGATATTTCTAATCTAACCTTTAAAATGCTAAAAGGGGTTAATGATCAAATCCGAGGATTTTATTGTTTACTTCCTTTTTTTGCTTGTTTGTAGAAAGTATTTAAGTTTTTAATTTAGAACTGTAACCGCAAAGCAGGAAAAAACTTTGGAAAGTGTCTTTTTTAAGGCACAATATCATGCTGAAAGTAGACTATGACTTTAAACAATCTAATGAATAAAAGTTGTTCCCAAATTGACTTTATTGGAGGAATTGCCCAAATTCTAAAGGAAACAATTCGCTCAATTTTTATGTCAACTTGATCAACCGCACGTCAGTTGAAACTCTTGTATAAAGTTTAAAGCCGCCAAAAAACACCATTTAGGCTGTTTAAGGGATCAGTAATACTATTTACCAGTTAACTTAAAGTTTGCTTGACTAGAATTAGGGCCTTTGCTAATATAAAAAAAATTACGGGTTCGTAGCTTTGCGTGACAATAAGAAGGCAGAAATGTCCTCTTCCACCAAGACACTGCACTCTGTTAACTTGATATTTTAAAAGTGTTCCTAAGGTTATTCATCTACAGCAGCGGAACTATGCGAGGGCGATCGGGTCTTTTCCCGTTACTCGTATCATGAATGCGATGACCTCGTGATCAGAATCATTGGATGGATATTTCGCCAGCCTCCAGTCGACGTGGACGTGCTGAGAAATTTGAGAGCAGGCAGAAAGCTCGATCAAATTTTGCCAGTTAAGGCGATAAACTGGAAATTAGATAATAGTTGATCTGAATATGGATAGTAGATTAGTACAAACCTATAGTTAGGGTTAGTAATTTGTGCCTATGTCCATGATTTGTGCATACTTTTTCGATATTGTTCAAAAAATTTTTAATGTGTTTGTTTTTAGGAAACGTGCTTATTAGAGTAAAATACTTGGTTTTCATTTATATCTTTTGATTTTTAATAACGTTTCTAAAAAAAACCTGTATTTATTTCACGGTGAACATCAAGTAAAAACTGCTTTCGTCTTGACGATGCCAGTAAAATCAATTCACAAATCTACATTCTAGAGTTCACACTTTTTTTTGGCTCTCTACAGTATTTTGGAAATTACTTTTGGGTCGTTTTGATTGGTAACTTCAGTTCAGTTCAGTTCAGTTTTCTTTTATTTCTGCTCCGCCACATGAACAAAATAACAAAATGTTGAAAAGTTTGTGTGTTGTTAAAGACGGGGTTAGAAAAAGGAAGAAGCAACAAAACGAGTTGACGTTGTGTCTTGCTAATTAGCAATGAAAGGTGTGACTTGTTGTTTGATATAGAAGCAAGGTTGCTTCAACTCTGCCTATATCAGGTGGAGTTTATCAATTTTATCAACCTTGCCTGAGTAAACAGCTATAGGCCTATGGTTATCGCCACGGTTGCTAGGTGGCCTAAAATTCGGACAAAAAACGAATAATTTTAACTACCGTGTCGGACAGTCAGCAAATCATTCGGATACTAGGTTTTTTGTCTTAATTTGGCGGATTTTTATTAGCTTCTTTTAGATACTGATTTTTTCAGTACGGTATCTAAAATTTTTAAGTTTCTGTCCGAAAATTTTTCGAATTACCTGGCAACTGTGGTTATTGTACGGTTACTTATATTTCGACCTAAAAAATTTTTTTTGGACTCTTTTGTTAAATTTTGATTTAAGAATTAAGGCTTATTGTTCAAATTTTTATAGTTAATTTTCAGTAAAATGTTGCTAAAAGTTCAATTTATGAAGACCTTGGCTTAAAAAAGTACATTTACATTTTGTCGTCAGCAGCGAGGTAAAAATTTCAATTTATCTCGCAAAATAGTGATTCAAGATTAGGAACAATACGAAAGAGTTTTTCTGTGAAACAATTTAAACGTATAAAAACTTCGAACATGCTTATACAAAACTACATTTATGTTTCACCATTTAAGATTTCGATATAAAGTTTTTACAACGAACACTCATAAAAAGACAAATTTTCGGTTTAATAAATTACATAAAAATACTGCTTGCTTTGCTGAATTTTAAATTGGCGGGCATTTCTCAAAACCATAGAGATCAAGAATTTTTGAACTGAAAATTGCGCACCCTGTGGTTGGAGGCGTAATAAGTTCCAGGACAGGCGCATAGTTGGTGGGATAGTGTAAAACATGAAAAACTTTAATGCTGATTCAAAACTAATAGAGATAACGCAAAGAAGGACACTGAGGGGTCGCAGCTCCAAAATTTCTGGGAGAAATGCCTAGTTTATGAGGCCAAAGCATGGAATACGCTCAGCATATTTTTGTTTAATGAACATCAGTCATTTTCATAAACAGTAGACGATGCAATTTGTTAAAGAAACAAAAATACGCCGTCACGGTCATAATATGCAAAACTTAAAACAGGCCTAAAAATATTCCGCTTCAAGCTTGAGAAACTTTGTACTAAAAACCAAAAAATTGCGGCAAACCAATAGAAAGTAAATGAGTCAAAAGTTGTATTTTTTTAAAGCAAAAACTTAAATGCGAAAGGCACGCTGAAAAATGAAACACTGAAATCATTAAATATTACAAAAAAAAACTAATTAAGTAGGAATTCCACGTAGCTGTTAAAAAAATTCATTTATTAGCTCCTTTGCCGCAACGATCGGCGCAAAAAAAAAACCATTACTTGATTAGACCATATTCTTTAAATTAGAGTATTTGGTTTGTTTTGAACAGCTATAAATACTTGCATATAGTTTTTCTATAAAAATAATAAATTTTCCAAATAGTTGTTATCAAGAAATATGAACTATGAAAATGCAGAAGCTGAATTTTTAGGGCTGTTTGTAATTTATTACAAGTTTACATGAAACAGCAGTGAACACAAAAGAGAACGCACATGAGTTATAAATAGATAAATAAATTAATACCGGATTTCAGCACAACTTTTTAAAACAAGCTTGTATGCAATAAACACTTTCGAAAAGTGTTATTGGGCGAGCTTTAGCAATAATAAATACACTGGAAAGTGCAGCAAACAAAAGTTGGAATGATTAATAGAAACGTAATCAGTTAAAAATCTTTTTTTTTTTTTCTAAAATACAGATAAATTGCTAAAATGGACGGATCGTACCGAATTTAAGACTTGACACGTTTGATTAATCAGTGGTTCTCAACCTATCTGCCGCGGCACAGACACAGGCCACGAGAGATTTCTAGGTGTGCCGCGAACTTTTTTAAAAAACATTAGTCCATTGCTACGTATCTTTTTTGTTTAGTGGGAACTACTTTTTAGGGGACGAAAATCAAGAAATCCGAGACAGATTCAAAGTCTGCACTCTGGTCTCAAAACTTTTTTTTAGAGAACACTACTTTCTAGAACAAAAATCAAGATCTGCACTCTGATTAAAGTGTGCCGAGAATTTTGAAAAGGTCCCAAAGTGTGCCGCAAGGGCGAAAAGGTTGACAACCACTGGACTAATTGATCGCTCATGATTATTATCGGCAAAATTTAAAAAAAATTTAAAACGCGAATAGTTCAAACCGCGTCGAGAGGTGGAAAACGTTTAAGCTTGGTCAGACAGAAAGGGTTCACGGAAAAGTGGGCGGTGAAAAAAGTAAAAAACGGTCAGAAAGACTGTTCACACTAAAACTGTTGATTTTAACTTTTTAGCTTGGTTCCAACGGAAAGCATATCATTTTAAAAGCGTAGCGGAAAATATACTTTCCAATTGTTTTTCTGCGACAGCTTTCTGTCTGGACCAACTTTTAGATCAGTGTTTCTCAATCAGTGTGCCGCGAAACTTTTTGATAAACATTAGTCCAGGGATGTCCAACCTGCGGCTATTAGGCATTAAATACACAAATCAGAGCCTGATTTAGAGTGAATATTTTTTTAGAGAACACCTCATTTTGGAGACGAAAATCAAAAAATCTGGTCTAAGTATGTCGCGAACTTCGAAAAAGTCCCTAAATGTGGCGCAGGCGGAAAAAGGTTGAGATCCACTGTTTTAGACATTTCAGTTAAAATCAATCACTTCAATTGAGCATTAAAAAAATTAACTGCGTGTAAATTAAAACAAATTCTTTATATGGAGTATAACAATGCTTATATGTAGGCTTAGAAAAAAAGCTTACTGTATGTCGTTGTACCTAGGCAGCCTCCAAGCAGCGTTAAAAGATATATAGTTCTGCCAGTAGGTGTCGCCAGCAAAATAACGCTTAAGGCTGGTAAAAAAAGAGAGGACGGCAACACTTGCAAGATCGAGGTTCTACAAGGTGTGCCTAATCTTAAAGCGTCAGCGTCAACTTTGGGCATACTTCCGTTCACACCGGGCGCGGTAACGACTCCTGCGATGTTTTCTTCTTCCTCCTTCTCTTGCAAACCGAAGTGATGAGAAATAAGGACATCCTTGCGTTCGAACCGGGAGTGAAGCCAGGCAAGGGTGGCTTGCTGAGGATTGATGGGAACGTCGCGGATCGGGATCCGTTCAAAGCGGATGTAAATTCGCGGAGATGGACTGTTCAAAAACTTCCACATGTTAGGAGCTGGGTAACGAATTCCGGCTGCGCGTGAGAAAAAATGTTAACTACAATCCAGGAAGTCAACGTCAAATCAAATTGAAACGGATCAAGTCTAAAAAAAGAAACTTCGGACACCTTTTCCTAACTAAGATCAACATTAGATATAAGAGGCAATCTAGAACATTCCTTAAAATTTGAGTTATGTAAAATAATGAACTTTTAGCAATTATTTAAAAAACTCTACAACTTTTTTGAAATTTATGTAAAAGTACAGATAAACACAAACCAGATTCTGTTCATGATACATTAACATCGCAATCAGGCATCTGCAATACGTACAACATTTACTTTAAAAGAGAAAGCTAAATTTTTACGATGCCCACACGCTTTTGTCGAACTCTGTAAAGCGCTTTTGACAGAGCTAAGATTTTCAAACGATTTTTCAACTGCTTTTATTTGTTTCTAGTTTATTCCATACGACTATTTAAAGGTTCTAATCTTACGCGTAGACAGTTTTAAAAGAGGCTGTAAAAAATTTTGTTTGACAATCAAGGCATTAAAAAAACCATTTGCAAGCTTACACGATCAATTAGATGACAAACACTTCAATTAATGATAAGTCGCAAAAGCCAATTGGCTCATATTATTTATGATATATAAATATATTTTAAAAAAGTTATTTTTCGCAACTAACTACTTGAATGGCGTCTAAGGAACACGAGTAAGGCATCTACAATCGTTTTGTTTAAGAAATATAATTGCGAATATGTGCCAATATGTGCCAATTGGCACATATTTGCAACTTATCATTGAGAAATAAAAACAATATTTTCCAAAGTATTCAAGTAATTGCTATTAATTCAAGAGCATTTTGAAAGCGGAAAAACTTAAATTGTACAAACAGCCGTGCACATGTTAAAGCTTGACAATTAATATTTTTTTTAAATATATTTAAAATAAGATGGTGAGGACTGATTCTGAATGACTTCTAAATTTATTTAAAAACCAGCACAAATTGCGATAAATTAAATAGCTTAAAACTTATGCAAAACAAATTGATTTTACAACCATTTACATTTGCAAGATGTAAATCATGCTAGAGTAGGGTTGGGCAAAATCCTTATGCTGCGGGGCAATTTTTTAATTTTGATCGACAGGCCGTACACGGGCCAACAATGTAGTATTTCATAAACTTTTCTTAAAACCTAATAAAAACAGTGAGTTTTAATCACGTAGTACGGGAAAATAATTTTTGATGAACCGTGTGTGAAAGGGACTAGAATAAGCTTGCGGGCCGTTTTAGGCCAGTCCCATAGTTAAAATCACAAGCTACTGGCAACTTACGAGCGACAGGTTCTGTTTTTTCTTCGTAAACAATCGTTGCGTCGTACACTGCAGCAGCATGCTCTTGAAGTGCATTCAATGCGCAATGAAACGCTTTCACTCGAGGAGTAAGCACCTGCATAATAATTTTACTTGAACACGAAAATTAGATTTTGAATGAAAATTTCGTAAGCGAAATACGAACAACAGATATTGGAATATATAATGAGGCGGGGTGGAACTTTTTTAGCTACTGATTACTTATATTATTTTTAATGCTCACGAAGTTATGGCTGTCACTTAAAGCAAAACACACAAGCTGTCTAACTGTCATTTGGCGCTGCATCGTAGCTGCGAAATAAAAACTTTTTGTGTTTAATGCCTTCTGATGAAACAAAACTCCAGGCTTATTAACTGTAACGTTACGGTAAGATGATGTTTCCGGTTAAACAATCAGCAAAATAGTTGTGATTGGTCAAAAGACGAAACGGCAGTCAGGCATTGCAATAGCAATTGAAAATCACTCGAAACAGCAATATGTAATTTTCCAATTGAGATAAGCGTAAAAACAAAAAAGTTCTAGTTTTCTTACACTAAAAAATAATACAAAAACCCACATATAACACAAAAATTATCTGACTACCAAAAATGCAATGGTAGCTTATTTTTCAAACATAATAAAAATGAAGTTTGCAAACAAGATAAAGGCAGTAAAAGGTACGCACTGGTACAGCGAATAGTGACAAACCAGAGACAAACCAAAACAGAAAATTATTTTCAGTTCTAATCAGGCGGATAGATCTCCATCAAATTTTTTAGATATTTCTGATTCCTTATTTGGTAGGCTTAAGTTTTCAAAATCATAACATTTTTAGAATCAACTGTAAGCGCAAATATTCGTTGTTCATTAAGAAGTTACTAAATCGCATTACAAAAACTTATTAACAGTTGATCCAAGGTTCAAAAAATCGTCATACCAAAATCACAACAAAAGTCTTAGATCTCACGAAAGTCACCACAGCAAAACTCGTAATATAGCTGTGGTGATTTTTTTGAGATCTAAGACTTCTGTTTGATTCTGGTAAGCGCAAATATATTATAAAACAAAACGATTCCATCTGTGCCAGCGCGAGATACAGAAAGCGCAGTATATCAATTATTTATCAGCTCAAAGACAAACAATAAAACAACAACTAATCACTTTATAGTAATAAAACATACTGGCTATTTTGGAGTCATTTTAAGATTGAAACTTTTATATGCTGCTTGCTGATATGCTCTGGTACAATCTGAAATGGTACTACATGGTGACACCCACAGAATCGGTGGTGGCATCCACAGAAAAATATAATTAAAGTACAAAAAAATCTGTTTCGGCCCCATGGAGTACGTAGAATATAAAAATGATTTCTTCTCCTTCCAAATTATATTAATACCTGATTCAAGGGTTTTAAATCATTTTCAATAGCATATGCCTGACTTTTGGAAAGCAACTGTTTTTTTTTCATCGAAAATCTTGTACCTTCGGGAAAAACGACAAACCATGATAATACTCCACTGTAAAATAAATGTATAACATTTTACGATAACCGGAATAATAAATTCCTAAAATTGAAAAACTTTATTTTTTTTCTACCGAAAAAACTATGAGGCGATCTTGGCAAAAAAATATTCAACAAAAACCTAATAATCTATGCAAACTGAAAAATAAACTTTTTAGACGTTGAGCTGATTTTTTGCCTGCATAAGATAGACTTGATATAATATTCTAAGCCACGCACAAGGCTAGGGTTAGTACATATATTGTCTGAAATCAAAACTGAAATTAAGTTAAAATCGGTTTGATAACGACAGTAATACCATAACAATAAGCTTTGTCAACAGGACGAAATCATTGCATTAATTTTTTTGAAGTCATAAACTCCTGTAAATAACAAAGATGAAAAAAATGCAATGTGTTAAAAAACAAAAAAGTAAGGTAATCGGCCATTTAATATTAAAAAACAAAAAAAACAGTAAATTGTTTGGCTTCCATGCATATGTCAACATTCGAGTTCCGATTTCGCTTGTGTGCGTGTTGGACTTACGGTGGTTGGCTACGCTATCGACTTCCAGTTTCGTGCTGTACATTCCATTAACCACAAGTTTTGAATTAAACACCTGTTGACTTCCGGCTTCGTACTGTGCAATCACGGCACCAGGCGCGCAAAATGAGCATGCTACACGTTACGGTTTATCCTAATAACTTTTCATTGTACCAGTAAGTCTAACGAATGTTCATGCAATGCTACAAAAGTATTTCCTTTGTAGTGCGTTGCGTGTGTGCCCAAACCCCAATTGAAAATTAAAACAAATAGTTATGCGAATATCTTTTTCTGCCAGTTTTCATGTTATTATCTTACGGGATTTTTCTTAGTTAACTATGTCTATCACAGTTCACATACACCAATTAATTTTAATGAATAAATGAAGGTTTTGCTTTTGCACTTTAAACTTCAATACAGTATAAACATTATATGACTCATGGCTTATTTAAAATTTTAATGAAAAGGGGCCGCAAAGCAAAAAATATCGAAAACAAATTAAATACTCAAAACGATCTAAAAACCTTTTATTCAGTTTATGCAAAACTTTTTTCATAGAAGTTCCATTATAAGTGCCGTCTCTTTGTACAAACGTGGTACTGTGCATTCCAAATGCATATCCATATAGAGGCACATATTTTAAACTGTCTTTCATAACATATCTTAATCTGTTAATCATTCCTTGCCTAAAAAACATCAAAAAACAGGTGTCACTAAAAGGAAGACATTCGGCGTTAAACGAAATATTCCAACTTTAGCAAATAAAAACATTTTTAAATGTAGTTTTTCATTAAAACCATTTGGCAAATTTGATAAATATTTTAATTAAAAAAAACGGGACAGAAAAAGTACAGCAAACTATAAATGGAGTTGATTTAAAACTAAAGGCCCGTTTCCACTACGAGCGTGGAAAAAATCATTCTTTGTTTGTTTTATTGATTTTTTTTGCGCTCGCTTCAATTTTAACCGCTCGCTTCAATCGCAGATCAATAAAAGAGACAAAGAATGCTCTTTTCCACGCTCGTAGTGGAAACGGGCCTTAATCCTTTTAAATCAAAAACATTACATTAATTAATTTTTAAAAAAATACACTACCTCAAAGCAATCATATCAGTTACAATCCAATCAACAGTGCATTGATGATTACAAATGAATAAAACATTTTCTTTTTCTGTTGGAATGTCACCAGATAGAATTATTTCAACACCTACAAAAAATTTTCCATTTTTTATACACATTATATTTAAAATATCTTACTCATATTTATTGATAAAAAAAAGCTTTTCAAACATAGTTAAAATCTCGATCACTTTTTAAACAGATATTTTTATAACAAAAATAACAATAAAAATTACTAAACTACTGAAAAATAAGCAGAACTACCGAGGATGCTTTAAGGATAAACAAAGGTAAAGAGCAGTATAAATAATTAATTGCAAGGTATAAGTAGTTCTCTTTTGCAGGTATATTCAAAAATCAATAAAATCAAAAGCTAAAAATTATTTGATATTTAACTGCTAATATAAAAAACTTTTGTTTAATAAATTAAAAAACATCATGAACAATTTTTTAATTATAGGCGTTACAGTAGCAGTTTTTGAATTGGGTGCCGCAAGATTGTGCCAAAGCGCCGCTGCCGAAAAGTAAGGCAGTTGTTGTTTTACTTGCATGCACATTTACACAAGAATGTGAATCTAACGTAGTAGATCAAAAAATAAAAATAACATGCACTTTACACAATGAATAGGTACGTTTTATTAGAAAAAAATGTTCTCTGTCATGTAGTGATGAGACGATTAATCGGAATCGTATCGAAATAATCGGAATATCGGGGGTTTTCCAAAGCATCGGAAATCGGCATCGGTGCTGTATAATTCAGACCCGATTCCGATACCAAAACGATTCTTTAAATATACAGAGCATAAGATAAAAAGTAGTAACACAGAACTGTGCTGGGGTGTTCATGAAATGTTCCTAAAATTTCTTCACCCTTTCTTTACCATTTTTCAATCAATCAAGCTAGTTCCATCTGTAAGGTATGTAACTATTCGACTCGACAAATTCGTCGGCGAGCCAATTCGGCAAAAAATTAAATAATTTTGATTTAACTTCACTAGTGTTAAAGCGACAGAAAAAAGTTTTGTTATGTCACTAAGGGAATATTATATTATAATTTATTTTTGATATGCAAAACTTATAATCACCATTGTCGCATTTTTAAAAGTAAACTGTGATACCAAAACTTGTTTTTAATATTGTTGTTCAGCCGATATAAGTAAAAATCAGCATTAAAAAATTGTTGAATGCGTTACATTTAGGTATGTTCCTTGCCGAATATTACTCTATAGGAATTTACAATGGGTTAATTTCGAATATTGAAGTTAAAAAAATGTGTTTCTGTAATAGATAAATTTGTGATCCAAGGTCGTTTAACATAGCATGTTTTTTTGATTTTCTACAAAAAAGTACAACAATGTACTACATAAACGACCGAAGCAAGACAATTTGGCGGGACCAATTTGGCGGAAAAATAAATAAAAATGATTTACCTTTACTTGAAGCAAAAAAAGCTTTGTTATGTCACAAAGGCAATTGAATAAACAATTGTAAATGTTCAGCTAATAAGAGTGAAAATTTTAATTTAAAATTGTTAAATGCATTAAATTTAGGGATGTTCCTAGCCGAATATTTATCTACTATTTGAATTTACAATAGTTTAATTTCGAATATTTAAATTAAAAAAGGTATTTCAATAGTTAAATTTTCGAATCACGGTCGTTTAGCATATATCTTTTACAAGGAAGTACAATAATGTAGCTCGGAGGTTTTCAACCTATGGGCCATGGCCCAGTAGTGGGCCACAGTGGTTTTTTAGTGGGCCACGGAGCATAAATCAAAACGAAAGCAAGATGTATAATTAGGCTTGCCATCCGTCCTTTTTTTTAGACATTTTCAGACACTTTAGAGAACACAATTTTGGGACAAAAATAGGAAAATTTGAAAGCGATTCTAAATGAAGACCTTTTTTTTTTAGAGAACACTTTGATTTTGGGAAGCGTTTTTTGTTTTTTTGGGACGGCAACTTGATTTTGTTGACCGAAATGGGTTGTTAAGTTACCTTGGATTGAAAAATGGGCCACGGTACGAAAAAGGTTGAAAACCACTGATGTAGCTTACTACAAAGACGACAGGTTTGAAGTTTTACGGGCGTACGAAGTTATGACGTCATAATAAGCATTTTACTATATCTAAACAAATCTATTCTGGTCGGCGCGCATAAACAGTTTTATTTTTAATATTTTTTTTAAGTTCTAACAGTTTGTTTCGTCTATAGGGCTCGTCAAAAAACAATCAAAAATTTGAAAAACAAATACAAAAAGTAGAGCTTAACAAAGCGATAAAAAGTCGGCAAAAGAACTTGAAACAAAAAAAAAAAATTACGGCAATTACGGTAGTGATTAAAATTGTCAAGAATCAAGACAGAATATTAGATCAAGCCAAATAGCAAAGCTTACAGAATAGTATATAAGGTGGTTACAAATCGTGTTTGATTAAATTTCAATGTGTTAAGTTTTTTTCCTTTGCTTGCTAAAGTTTCCAAATAACGAACGAATTTATGGAACAAACAGAGCGCCTTAAAGATGCTTTTAAAAAATTAATGATTTTTAGGCGTTCTATTATTCTATTGTACAAACCTGATTAAATTTTTTTATCTTTTGTTTTGACTTGTTCCCGTTGTATTGTAAAACATTTTCTCATACCGGTAATCAGTGTTTTTCAGAAGTCATGAATTGCACAGTTGCGATTAATGCAATGGAATTGTTCTAAGTTTTCGCAGGCGCGGAAATTTTGTGACATCACAAATGATGGCGTTTATGGTCAGCATGGCAACTTCAAATTCGCACAACAATAATTTTGTTCAGTTATATTGCGAAAAGATTAAATACACTTTATCCCGCCGAATTTCGCCGTTTATCTGTACCCACAATCCTAGAATCATTAATCATAATATTAGCCATGATGAATTCAAATTTGGAAACAATAGCGTAAGCAACGGAAAAAAACTTTACACATTGAAATTTAATTTAAACAAATTGTAACCGCTTTAACTTTGTAATCACTGCAGTAATTTTCTTTTCGTTTCAAGTTCTTTTGCCGACTTTTTATCGCTTTGTTAAGCTCTACTTTTTGTATTTGTTTTTCAAATTTTTGATTGTTTTTTGACGAGCCCTAAAGACGAAACAAACTGTTAGAATTAAAAAAAAATATTAAAAATAAAACTGTTTATGGTGCCGACCAAAATAGATTTGTTTAGATATAGTAAAATTATGCTTATTATGACGTCATAACTTTGTACGCCCGTAAAACTTCAAACCTGTCGTCTTTGTAGTAAGCTATATTATTGTACTTCCTTGTAAAAGATATATGCTAAACGACTGTGATTCAAAAATTTAACTATTGAAATACCTTTTTTAATTTAAATATTTGAAATTAAGCTATTGTAAATTCAAATAGATAAATATTCGGCTAGGAACATCCTTAAATTTAATGCATTTAACAACTTTAAATTAAAATTTTCACTCTTATTAGCTGAACATTTACAATTGCCTTTGTGACATAACAAAGCTTTTTTGCTGTCGCTTCAACGCTAGTAAAGGTAAATCATTTTTATTTATTTTCCCGCCAAATTGGCTCGCCGACAAATTTGCCCCGCCAAATTGTCGTACCAATAAACGACAGGTTTTAAGTTTTGCAAAAGTACGAAACTTATAACGTCATAATAAGTATTATAGAGTATATAAACATTTTTCTACAAATTCATTTTCGTCGGCACGCATGGCGCATGAGAAAACTACTCGATGAAGGTTAAGTGGTTAGTATGATAAACTTTTAAACTAGAAACCATAAATATTATTTTAACAGTTTGTTTCGTCTATTAGGCTCTTCAGAAGTCAATCAAAAATCCTGAAAACAAATACGAAAAGGAAAGATTAACAAAGCAATAAAAAGTTAGCAAAAGAACTGAAAAACAACAAGAAAGATACCGCAAAGATCAAATAGTTAAACCGGTTACAAATTTTTTAGATTAAATTTCAATGGATAAGTTTGTTTCTGTTGCTTACGCTGATGTTACCAAATAAAGAATAAATTTATTAGACAAGCAGAGCACCTTAAAAATGCTATTAAGTAATTAGAGTTTTTTTTATGCGTTCTATTAATCCAATAAATTTATTTGTTATTTGGTAACATTTTGTTGGTAAATTTAGTCGTTACCATTACCAAATAAGAAATAAATTATTGGATTAAAAGAACGCGTAAAAACCTCTTTAATTATTTTAATAGATTTTTATGGTTCTCTGTTTGTCAAATAAATCTATTCGTTATTTGGTAACATCAGTGTAGCAATGGAAAAAAACTTACGCATTGAAATTCACCCAAAAAGATTTGTAACCCGTTTAACTATTTAATCATTGCGTATTTTTCTTGTTCTTCATTGTTAGTTCTTGCGTATTTTTCTTGTTCATATTTTTTCTTGAATTTTTTAAAGTTTTTTTGCCGATTTTCATCCCTTAGTTAATCTTTTCTTTTTGTATTTGTTTTTCAGTTTAGAACCAACAACTGGAGAGATGCTTGTGTTTTTGCACTATAATTTGCAAGTGCTTCAATTCGACTATGATTAAATGCACAAGCTATTTTTATTATCAACTAAATAAAGTGTATTTGCATTAAAATGGAATTATTTATATTTTTTTATTTACATTGATACTGTGAACTCAATATTGCATCTTTGTGTTGTTAAAATGGAATTATTGTTAGATGAATTTCTGTAAAACCTTCCCAATACATTGTTACCTAGCATATTGCAAAGGATAGCAAGATGATAAACTTTCCTCATCAATTTTCAACTTATATCTGAATTAGATATGTTAATACCTGGACGCATTAATAGTGATATCTATATGTAGTAATAGCCAGGAATCGGAATCGTATCGAGAATCGTATCGGAAATAATTTTGGTATCGTCCCATCACTACTGTCATGTAATAAAACTAAAACGGCTAAACAACAAACAAGAAATTTTTCTAAGTCTGATTTAGATCCCTATACGGTTAAACAATAAAATTTAGCTTATAGCAGGAGTTCTCTTACGTACCCCCAATGGGTAAACTGTGATACTGTGATACGAAAACTTGTTTTTACCAGTCGTTGTTCCGCTGAAAAAAATGAAAATTCGCATTTAAAAATTGTTAAATGCGTTAAATTTAGGGATGTTCCAAGCCGAATATCAATTTATTGAAATTTAAAATGCTTTATTTCGAATAATCAAAGTAAAAAAAGGCACTTCAATAATTAAATTTTTGAACCAAGGTCGTTAACAATAGCGTGTTTTTTGAATTTTTTTACAAAAAGTACAACAATGTACTAAAAAGACGACAGGTTTGAAATTTTGCAAGCATACGAAACTTATGACAGCATAATAAGCATTATAAAGTATATGAACATTTTTTACAAATCTATTCTGATCGATGCGCGTGGCGCATCAGAAAAATACTTAATCACAATCAATTCAGAGCAGTTATTAAGGGAAAGTCGGGTAATACGAACCCGAAGAAATACGGACCTTTCTGATTTCTCAAATATGAAAAAATTTTAGAAAAAAACAAATTACATTATTGAAAACTACATAAAAAAGTAATCAAAAAATGTTTTGCGAAATTAAATTTTTTTTTATTTTTTTGCAGTTTCCAAAAATAATATTTTTGTTCATTTGATCTTATTTTTTAACTAAATTGATGTCAATGAATCAAATTTTGTATTTTAGCGTCGCTTTTTTCGTTGCTCGATTTGACGTTATTTTGTTTTGTTTTTAATAAATAAATTCTTACATCATAAAGAAAGTATTATAAAATTTTTAAGTTTATAAAATACTTTTATATAAGTCACTTACGGTAAGGGTCCACATTACAAGTACAGCTTCTAATATGGACCCTTTTATCTAAAAAGTTTGAAGGGTCATCACAGCTTACATAAAACAATTTACAAGCTGGTATTTTTATAAAAGAAAGTATAGACCGAGGACAGCTTATCAAAATAATTTTGTAATCAAATCAAAAATCTATAATTAAATCAAATCAAAAATCAAATCAAAAATCAAATCGAAAAATTAAAAAAAATTTTTTTAAGGGGATTTTCCCTTAAGGGTTCATAATACTCGACTTCCCCTACATTAAATTATCAAACCATAAAAATTGTTTTAACTAATTTTTATTAGCTCTAACAGTTTGTTTTGTCTATTAAGCTCGGCAGAAGGTTATCAAAAACCTGAAAAACAAATAAAAAAAGGAAAGCTAAGCGATAAAAAGTCGGCAAAAGAACTTAAAAACAACTAGAAAAATACGGCAGTGATTAACAAGTTAAACGGGTTACAAACCCTTTTTGATTAAATTTCAATGCATAAACTTTTCTTTCCATCCGGAAAGAAAAAAGTGACGCTAAAATACAAACTTTGATTCATTGACATCAATTTAGTTTAAAAAATAAGATCAAATGAACAAAAATATTATTTTCGGAAACTGCAAAAAAATAAAGAAAAAATTTAATTTCGCTGAAACATTTTTTTGATTACTTTTTTATGTAGTTTACGCTGATATTTCCAAATAGCGAACAAATTTATGGAAACAGAGTACCTTAAAAATGCTATTAAAAAATTAAAGATTTTTAACGCGTTCTATTTTAATCCAATAATTTATCCTTTATTTCGAAAAAAATGCAAGCATTAAAAACATTGATTTTCTTCTTTTCGCGCTTAAGCGCTAAGTGAAGCAAAAAAGTCAATAAAAGAAACAAAGAATATTCCATTCCACGCTCGCAGTGAAAATGAGCTTTATTAGACCACGCAAGACTGTTTGAGCATATACATTAATATTAAAATAATTTGTAGTATAATGTTGCCTTAGTGACATAACAAAATTTTTTTGTTGTCGCTTCAACGATAGTGAAGTTAAATGGAAATCGAATTGGCTTGCTGACAAATTTGTCGCGTTAATTGCCTCCCGCCGAATAGTCTTGTTTTGCCCCCGAATTATACAGGGTGAGGCGTAAATTCGGAAACAAATTAAAGAACTCAAAAAGTCAAGCAAATTATTGATTTTAATGCAACATAGTTATGCTCGGGTACATAAATAGACATACATATAAAATACAAAGTTTCATTTAAAATGTTTTCCTTTAGAAGCAATAACAGCCTTACGTCTTTTTTGAACATGCTCTACTGAAGTACGTAGCTGCTCCTGCGGTATTTCCTGTCAAGCTTGCTCCAGTGATAACTTCAGATTATTCACTGTTTCTTTGACAAGATTTTTACACCTATGTTGGAATCAGCAAAGAGCCACTTGGCACTTAGCAGGGCACACGCTTGGCAAGTAATACCGCAGGAGCAGCTGCGTACTTTAGTAGAGGATGTTCAAAAAAGACCTGCAGTTGACTTACAGTTTATACGTAGTTTCGAGTCTTGAGAATTATTTATAAATCAGCTACTCAAAAGTTTTGGTTTACATTAAACAAGACATATGTGCTGCAATATCAATCAATGAACTGCAGTTTGATAATGTTTGAAGCAACAACCTCTCATGTTGCATTAAATTTTTTTTAATACTTCAAAAACTCCCATCATTTTTTTATGCATTGAATATGATTTAATTTTAATATCTTGTTTATTTAAAATACAAGCAATTTTTGATTTGGTTAGAATTCCATAAAGTATTTATATGTTTCAAAAAGATGCTGTTTAAAAAAAAAATTGGAAACTGCTGCTTCAAAGCATATTTGGAAGGTTTTTTTAACTTGTTCAGATTTGCTTTTTTGTATTATTTCAGATCATATTGTAAAATGTAATATATATAAAATTATGATTTTACCTGTCATATGTTCAAAAATAAGCACCACCAATTTTTGATAACAACCCCACAAAAAATCATCCATTAAGTAAGAAAAATTTTGTGGCAATATAAAACAAATTACTTGTGATCTGCTCAAAAAAAAAAGAAAATCAACAAACCACATATGCATATCACCTATAAAAGAGTTGACAGAAAGTGCATTTGTTTAATATGCTTAAAAATGTCAAACTATTACTAAATCATAATTATAAAATAAAGTCAAAGAAATTGTTAGTCTATTAAGACATTTAGATATCGAACAACCTAATTAAACTCTTTCTTAATCCATTATTTAAACTATTTGAAATGATTAAAATAAATCATTAAATAACATTTAAAATAATTAAATACAAAAATCTAAATTTCTGGGTCTACTTTGAAAAGTGCATGCATACTGTGCTAAAAAGTTAAGGTTCTGAAAAGTATACAAACTCATAGTAAATTTATTACTTTTGTAATTTAGAATATGACAAAACAAAATTTAAAACAATTTTAATTGGCATGCATTCAAACTTGCATAAAATAAATTAGTGCTTCCACAAGTTCAAGCAGCTTTTCAATCATTAAAATCATATATACAAGTTACTAATTTGATTTTTACTTGAATACTTACTTACCCAACATGCAAAATCAAATAGGATGGTGTAACTCCAAGCACAACTGCTGTAGCAATTACACCACGAATAAATCGATAACATTTTTTTACAAATTTTACTACCATGGTACTTCTGTTTAGCAAAAAATTTAAAGATATACAGGGTGTTTCAAAAAATTTGACATCATTTGACATGTAAATATTGCAAAAACTACATAGTCGAATCAAATGAAATTGTCTGTGAATCAAATCAATTAATTGAATCAAATGAAACTACATAGTCAAACCTACTCTACAATAGAATAATCAACTTTAATCTAGACTACAATTACTAGTATCTGCTTGATTAGAACAAATATTGTTATTGTTATTATTATTATTATTATTTTCTTTTTTTTTTCGGCTGTTGAGCCTTGTCTGGCCTTATCTTTGTTATTTTTCAGAACACGGGACTTCTATCTGGAAAAACTGCTTTTAATAGAGAAGACTAGATTGTGTGGCTACTATCTAAACAGAAAATGTTCAAACAATTCTTTTGTGTGTGTGTGTGTGTATTTTTTTTCGTCTTTCATACCATGTTTCCATGAAATGGTCCTTTTTGACCCGTGACAGGATTTCTTTCGATGGGTTTATTTGCCTGTATGACCCGTTTTGGTCACAGGCTTGTTGTGCTTCCCACTATATTTTTGCTGCCAACACAGCAATGCCTCAAATACATGGTACGTCTTGCTTTGTCATGCTTTTCTTTTTTATCTCTTATTTTGTTTTTCCCTGTCTTATAATTCCTTATCTGCTTTTCTATGTAAGGTGTTGCAACCATGCATCATTCTTCAAACTACTCTATCAAATATTATTGTGTGCATGCTATAACGTTTAATGTTTTGTTGCTTCTTCCTTTTTCTTCTTCTGCTATAGTCCTATATGTTTGTTTATTTTTTTCTGTTTTTATAGTGGCAGAGCAGAAATAAAAGATACTGATACTGAGACTGATACTAAAATTCAACAGGTTTAATGTTAACCAAAACAAGATTTATTCCTGTAAATTTGAATGAGAAATTCAAAGGCACCTGAATTTCATGAAAGGTTTTACAAATGTTCAATATGTGCCCCACCTGTAACACAGCACATATGAAGTCGGTACTCTGGCTCCTCGTAAATATGCTGCAGCATGTCTTGGGTAACAATTTCCAGTTTAACTTTTATACAAGGCAGGTAGTTAACAAAGAAACACCACCACACTGGAGACTGTTACCCAAAACATGCTGCAGCATGTTTAGGAGCCAGGATACTGACTTCATGTGTGTTGTGTCACAGGTGCTGCGCATATTGAACATTTGTAAAACCTTCAGGTGCCTTTGAATTTCTTATTCAAATTTACAGGAATAAATCTTGTTTTGGTCAACATTAAACTTGTTGAATTTCATTTGATTCGACTATGTAGTTTCTGTAATATTTACATGTCAAATGATGTCAAACTTTTTGAAACACCCTGTACATATATATGTATATACTGTAATTAAAATTTTAATTTTAATTTAAATTTCATTTTAATTCAAGCTCTAACTTTGTTATGGAGCACTTTAGAAGAATTGATTTTCTAACAGTGTATATACTGTATATATTAAGTTAAATTACAAAAGCAACGTAAAAAATTTCTTTACATGGCTTTTGTAATTTAACATAATTTAATGCTCTTGAGTTTTCATTGAGCTCTTTACTGACAATCTTGCCACTTTTACTATAATATCTATATACACATGGTGCAGCTGGTATTTGAGGACAGAATTTTTGGATTAGAAAAACACTTACTAAGCAAAAGAATATAATTATATCAGACTACAAACAAAAACATAGAAGTTATATCTATTTTAGAGATTACTCAAACTATGACAGCTTTTAAAAAGTCTTTGGTATTATGTCTCCTTCTCAGCAATGCTCCACACATAATAGTCTAGTGGATTGAGGTCTGGAGAGTTAGGAGGCCAAATGTTGGGTGTGATGTGGTCATACAGAATGTCAGCCATTCATTCTTGGGTAGTGGACAAACAATCTAGCAACCCTGAAAAAATGTGCAATTTGTCAATCTCCATGATCAGCATTTAATGCCACAATCACAGCATGCCATTTCATTTCATTTGTTAGCATAAGCGCAGTTATTATTGTTTTCTGAAAAATAAATGCTAAGTTAATGGAAAGCAGATTAATCTATGAATGTGTATGTCCTCAAATACCAGCTGCACCCAGTATGTATCCAAGAGCATAGCAGACTAGAACAAAAATTTATGTGGCTATATTACAAATCATATACACAAATTTATTAAATTAAACAAACTGACAAGATTTGCAAAAAAATTAGTTATATTTTTATCTTATAATAGTCAAAGGCTGTTGGGATTAGTGATGTTGCAGATACAAAATTTTGTGTCTGCTGTACAATTAAATTCCATAGCTTTCTTTAGGTTTAAAAGCAATTCACCTTTCTCTTTATCGATTTTAGTTTCTGTCATTTATATATTTTTTTTTTTTCGCCTGCTTCTAAGCGATTTACATTACTCAATTGTCGGCAGCGCGGTCGAGTGGTTAAAGCGCCGTGCTTATGGTCAACATGGTCTCGGTTCAAAACCTACTTGCGCCATTTTGTTGTATCCTTGGGAAAGACACTTTACGGCACTTTCCCCTGCTTGGTGATCTTGGCAAGCAGCTCTAAATTTTAATGATATCTATATTAAATTACAAGCGAATAGCAATATTTTTTTTATTTTTATCCGGATATTAATCCTCCTGACTCGCATGAAAGCGACGGAGGCGCTAATACATAGGGTAGGCAATTACCCCGACCTGCTTCCGGAGATGCCAAGATATTGCAATATAGAAGGAGGATAAATATAGAGATAAAATAAATAAAAAAAATGAAACAATTTTCATGAACTTCTAAATAGTAGTTTTTAGAAGTCCATGCAATTGCTATAGAAAGAGGCTATTAATTAATTATGCACCTGGCATTTTGTTCTCGGTCATTGGATTGATGAAGGGGAAGCAAAGTCAACTATATAAACAATAGCATTAGGCAATGTATGATTTGCTAGATAATTTAAATGTAAACTTTTCATAATTTGCATGCTGTGCGGCAAGGTTCTCCGAAAAGGTTTACTACGTTGTGTTGCTCCGTCCCACGCGGCAGCGTAAACTGCGCGGTTAACATCACTAATTGCGATTCATATCATTTTCTTGCTTGTGCATTTTCTTTTTACATCTCTCTTAAAATGCATTAAAAAAATGCAAGAAAGAAGGTTACACGATCTCTGAATTGGGTAAACATTTGTTTTTTAGTTATTCACGAATAATTGTAAAGTTGGTGGCCAATCAAAAAATTAATATTGTTTTTATTTAGTGAGCAAGGCCTCAAACCAAGGCTTTCTAATTTTAATTTTTGTTTATCTTTATAGGCCTGTAAGAATAACAATTTTATTTAAAGTTGACGCAATTTGTTTCGTCATTTACTTGTTTTATGGCAGGGATGGTTGTGCGCTAAAACAGAGACGTCATAAACAATTTGTGGGTCATAGACCCCAGGGTTCACAGATTGATTGTAAGGGATCCATGAGCTTAGTATGCACAAGATGAAAGCAATTAACTGATAACGAAAGAAAAGAACCCGCCGTATGGTTTAGCTTGCAAAAAATAACTAAACTGCGCAACACTAGGAACCAAGCTTTATTCTACATTCTACTGTACAACTAAAGATAAAGTCTAGATTATATAAACGAACATGTTGTTACTTCAAAACGGTATTGAAGTAATAAAATTCAATGTGATATTTTTACATTGCTTGTTTTCATGTAGCTTGTTTATTCGTAAAAAAATTTCTGACAGCCATTTTATCTTATTCTCCGATTCAAGTTTAGATTTCGATTTCGATTCAAGTTTAGATTTAGATTTCGTTAGATTTAGTTAGATTTAGATTTCAAATTTCTGACAGCCATTTTATCTTATTCTCCGATTCAAGTTCATCTTTGCTCAGTTTAGATAAAAAGCCTTGTTTAGAATCCAAACTGGGTATTATAGTTGAATATTGTTTAAAAGTAATAAAGCAGCTATTTTTTCCTTTTTCTTTTAATTTTTATATTCATCTTCCGAACACAGAGGAAAACATCCGAGACCCTATATTAAGGCAACTGTGTTGATTTTCTCGATCTGCTTGTGTAAATGCCAAGATATTGATGTCCGGTCAAAATTTTCTAATTTGATTTTTTGCTTTTATCAGAAATATGACTAAAATTTTAGAGCTGCTTGCTAGGACCACCGAGCGGAGGAAAGTGCTATTAAGTGTCTTTCCCAAGAACGCAACAGAATGGTATGAATAGGTTTTGAACAATGACCGTCTCGATGAAGTTCGCCATTAAATCATAGCGCGATTGATCATGTTGCCGATTGTTTTCGTTACAGCTTCCTCTCCAATGACAATTGCGACAAATTTTTTGCACAGGGATTTATCAGCTTCTGAAGAAGAGTTTTCTTTTGCAGTAGCAAGAGATGGAAATTACAAAAAGTTTTGCATTCATTTTATTTAAAACTTTTATCAGAATTTTGGGATTCATTAACTTCAGAATACTTTTGAGAAAGCTTCTGTGTTTTTTTTGCGAGTATTTCGTGATGAAAAATATAATTTTAACTTTGAGAGCTTTGTAAGCAATTAGAGAGAACTTAAAAACAAATCACACATTAAGGTTTTTCTTTTCTAGTAGTATCTATGGATATAGCCCCAAGCCGGTAGTCATTATAGCCTTTGAGTAATGTTAGTTCTGCTCGTTCTTGCAACTCATTTTTTAACTAAAGAAAATGCACAGCAGATGTGTTTATTAAAAACCTTGTTCTTCTTCTTCTTTCGGCCTTCCCCTTTAATCAGGGGTAGCCACAGCGTATGATGTTTCTCCACAGCGTCCTGTTTTCAATGTCCTTCTCCCTCGCACCAACTTCCTCCATATCTTCTTTCACTACACCAAGAAATCTTCAAATTCAATTTCTTTAAATCTAGAAATCAAATATTAAAAACTTGTTCAATATTTTCAATCTTTCCATCAGCAAAGGAGAATTTATTGAGTGTTTGAAAGTTGCCAAAATCTGTCCTGTTTTTAAAAAAAATGATCCCTGTGAAATCAACAACTATAGACCAATCAGTTTATTATCCAACTTTTCAAAAATTTTGGAAAAATCGTGTAGGCTATAAGAGACTAAATCTTTTTTTAAACCAACAAAAATTTTTTTATGATAAGCAATTTGGCTTTAAGAAAAACCACTCTGCTTCACCTGCAGTTTCAGTGCTGGTGGATATAATTACTAGATCACTTGCATTTAAACAATCTATCCTTGGTATATTTCTAGACTTGTCAAAAGCCTTTGACGCTTCAGATTATACCATTTTACTATCTAAGCTTGAACATTTTGGTATTAGAGAAATCGCTTTGAAATGGTTTACTAGTTATCTCGCTGGAAGAACTAAACAAGTAGTATGCAATGGTGTTCTTTCTTCAAACATTAACCACATAACTCATGGAATACCTCAAGGTTCTATTCTGGGTCCCTTGCTCCCTAGTGTACATTAATGATTTTAGACTTTGCCTCAAAAATAGTAAACCAACTATGTTTGCTGATGACACAAGTGTATTTATTAAAGATAAAAACATTCACAAACTCTTGAGCAAGGACAATAACCAGCTTACGCATTGATCAATGATTAATTGCCAACATATTGTCAGTAAATGCATCAAAAACAAAATGCATGCTATTTCGTTCCAAACATTCAAACCCGCAAGATACAAACCTAAATTTAATCATCAGAAATAATAAAATATAACAAGTCAGCTCTTTAAAATTTCTTGTTGTTTACATAGATGAATATCTTTTTTGGTGTCCACACATGAAATATTTATTGTCTAAACTTCGCAGTTGTCTTGGAGCAACAAGAAGAATCAGATCTTTTTTAAACTAAAAATCTCTTCTTATTTTATATCACTCTTTTTTTACAGTCATCTTCAATACTGTATAACAAACTGATGCTACAGCAATAAAATTTTAGTCAACAATTTACAACAGTTATGTAATAACTAACAAGTTTATTAGAATGACGTTTGGTTTAAAAAGAAATTACAATGTTAATGACATCATGTCAAAATCTGAAATATTAAACATAAATCAAGTGCTATTTAAAGAGATAAATGTGTTGATGTTTAAACAAAATATTGGTAAAAACCCAAGTGTATTTCTAAATGTATTTACAAAAGCAACGTCTAACTATAATACTCGAAATAAATCTAAATATATACCTAAGTTGTATTTTAATTCTTTGTGTCAACAGTCGATTAATTCTTATCGTAGTCCTATGTTTTGGAATGAAGTTACAGGCTCATTGAAAAAAAAACAAAGTTTGGGGTCTTTTTGCAAAAACCTTCACAAATTTGCATGCAAATACATGGAGTAATTGATTATTTCTCCATTAATGTCGGAGCTAATTTAAATATTAAGCGATACAGTTTGCTACAATAATTTAAAAATTAAATGCTAAATAGTAATTAATTATTTTTAATAAAAAAGTATTTTAATTTTGGTTTTTGTCTTTTGTTTTTGTTAGGTAGCCCAAATGAAAACAAGCAACCAGTTGTCAACTATCGGTCAAGCAATGATTTTAGATGACACTCCAATCCCAAAATTCAACAGCAATTTAAATTTATAGTTTAAAATTGTTTTTTTTTAATTTGTTTTTTTTTGCCGGCCATATACATTTGAAATGGTCCTTTTGACCCGCGGCAGGATTTTTTTTGGTGGGTTTCTTTGCCTGCCTGAACCCCCTTTTGGGTCTTGACCCCTTTGGTCACAGAGTTTGTTGTTTTTCCCACCCATATTATACAATATTTTCTTCATATGGTTCGGATGTCTATATTTGTATAAAATTTAATTTGAATTTTTTTATCTTTTCCCTTGTTCTTTTGGTGCTGCAGGCATGCTCCGTAGTCTTTTTCTTTTTACTTTTACTTTAAGGTCTTTACTTTGAATCAATCTCGGATTTTCCTACTTTTTTCCCAAAATTATGGTGTTTCCTTAAAAAAAAAGGTCTTCACCTCGAATCGATCTCCAATTTTCCTTATTTCTTCCCGAAATTATGATGTTCTCTAAAAAAAAGGTCTCCACTTTGAATCAATCCCTGTGTTAAATTCAAAAGTTTACTGTAGACCGCACAGCAAATCCCTCTCTTCTTGGCTTCAATTTCTTCAACTATGGGGAAGCTATCCAAGCCTTCCCCAATCACACCGCTGGCCTTCCACAGTCCACACGTCTTATGGCTTTATAATATTTATTAAAGTTGAGATTTCGATATGAAGATATAACAGGCTTCCACAAGCCAACAACCACAATTATTTTCTAAACACGACAGCTCAAACGGTGCAGCCAACGTACAACCAACGTTCAGCCAACGATACAACCAACGTGCAGCCAACGACGCAATCGCAAAACGAAATTTTCCCAAGTTTTGCTTGCGATCTACAAAGTCACTCTTCAAACCAAACCAAATCACCGAACCACTTGATCACCAACGATTGAAAGGAATTAAATTTACCAACATCTCAATTTATAGTGTGCTCGCCACGTGTAAGTGAACCAATCAGATTTCAAAGCAGTGAACGCAAACAATAGAATTAATTACGAGGTTTCAAAAAAGACGTCTTTTCAGTTAATTAACTTTTTCAATTTCAGTGCGAGTTCTATTTTTATACTTTTAACACCATGTATTTGCTATTTTCGTCCCATAATCAACGTGCTTTCTTACAAACTTGCATAGGTGGGCAGTACCAAGGCCACCTAGAGAGACAAGGCCTGTTCACGGTTTTGTAACGTCACTCAACGTGGTGCTAACTCCCTCTTCTAAAACAAAGCGAATCGTCGCTTTTGTGCAGCTATCTTTGTTGGCACATGCGCACTTTGGTGTAAGATTGCTTGGCTAGTGGTGTAAGTTACAAAGTATGGTAGCATTTTACAAGTGGCATTTATTAAGTACTGTAGCAAATATACAAAAGAAAAATTTAAAGAAGTTAGGATGTAACTTGTAATTTTTAATTTAAAATGTTATTAGTTATTGTAATTTAACGAAGTTGCTCAGACAATAGTATGCATCTTCAGGACTGAAACAACTAATATTGAAAAACCATATAGATAATTCTTTATATATATAAAAAGGTTTTTTTTCATAACTCCCTAAATTTAAAAGAAATGTTATTCTATATCTTTGCACCTGAAACCATACGTTAACAGGTATGAAGTTAAAATTGTTTTCTAACATCTTTGTTGTTGTGTCAATGCAATCTAGTCTTATTCTATTTTTCAGTGATAATTGTTAGTAACAAATATTAAAAATATATATGTATATCTGTGCCTTATATGTGTTGTGTTCCTAACTGCAAAGGGAATTATAGAAATGGTCCTAAAGTGCAAGTATTCAGTTTCCGAAAAATGATGAATTAAAACAGAAATGGCTGCATGCAATTAAAAAATAATTTGTTCCCAGTACTACCAGCAAGGTACGAATGCTTAATACTTAAATACATTGGGATAAAAATGTTACTACTATTGTCTCGTTAGTTTATAACTGGATATTTTGTTTGTATGGTACATGATTATTAGGCTTTATCAGTTTACATTGTTTTACAGTTTTACTCTTACCCCATAAATTTCTAATTGAAGTTAGCATTCAAGTTTGTTAAAAAAAACTTGTATTTGAAATAATGATTACAGTTATAAAGCAAAATGTTGCTTAACTGCTTTGTCAAATTTTTTTTTAATCTGTTGGCTTTGCCAAGAAATTGGCAATGTTGTTACATGAACATATTATTTTTTTTTATTTTCATATAGTTGTTTTATATTTAATTAACAACACTAAATAAAAACATTTTGATGTTTAAAATATAGAATAGCTGTTGATTATTTTTAAAAACTAAAAAAATAAGTTTTTTACTGATTGCCATTTTAGCTATTAAAAAGTGATATTTAAACAGTTTGTTTATTTATACCATGTTACTTTATTGGCATATTTGCACTGTATTACATTACAGTATGTTTTACTGGATGGTAACTGTATAATGACACTAAATGGTATTCACACTATATGGAGATTAAACCATTTTAACTTAGCAGAAAAATAGTATTAATTTTAAAGTTTAAAACTTATTGCATCTGTGTGAAAAAATTCGATTTGAGTAGCAAATGTTTTGAATTAAGTTAGATTGAAGACTAAAAAAATTTGTGATTGTTTAAGTTACTTTGCTTTATGCATATACTTTTTATTTAACTGAAAATTATCTGCAAGTAATAGTATACATTTACTTTGTATATAATTACCAAAAATGCCAAAGCCATGAATTATTTGTTATTTCATTGTGTGTCTTTGGTTCATCACTAACAGTTTGTAATCTAATTATTTTTGTGCCAACTTTTAGTTTAAATAGTCTGTTGATTATGAGTTAAGCTGTGAAGTTAATAATGCACAACACTGTGATAAAGTGTTAAGTTGAGTTTTGTTTCAAAATAAAATTTTTTTATCTAGTTTAATAATCTTTTAATTAACTTTATTTTGATTACAGGTTTGCAAGCTCCACTTTAAGCCAAGTGATATACAAAAAGTGGTATCTACATTTAATGAAAAAAATTCAAAAACGTTATCCTACACTTTAAAAGTGCCACAACTTGTTCCTGGTGCCATACCATTACTTTTTTCAAATTGCCCTACGTACTTATCCACTCCAACAATTTCAAGCAAATGTAGTCTGCTTCAACAACTTGTGAAGAAAAAAACAAGCTGTGAGAACAAATGAACTGGCTGCTGCTACTGCTCAAAGCATTAAGGACTACAATGACATGCTTAAAAATGATAGCTTTGACTCATTGAGCCAACTTAAAAGTAAAATTTTATCTTCCAGTAAATGGCATGTAGTAAGTGAAGAAGATTTTTTAACTTTATTCTTTCTTAAGTATGAAAAAGATGTTGCACCAGTTATGGATGTGTCAGTAGTTGTGGATAAGGAACTTTTTTAAATGTATGCATAAAATCCAGTGAAGTTAATAAAAGTTGGAGAACACACATTGCCTCTAACTGTTAGTTCTCTGCATACTATTGACAGCATACTTGATCCTGTACAGCAAGTATACTTGCAAGTCTAGCCAAATTCTGCAGTAAATGAAAAATTTCAAGCTGTATTGAAACTGGTTATTTCATTGCTGGAGCCACTTAAAAATGAGCTTGAAAATTATTGTAATACGATATCGTTTATTTGTGAGCAATTGGTTTTGATATCAACAAACAAGCTTATTCACCACAATTTGCAATACTTGCTTCTCTATTTTATAGTCTATTTTTTAGTCTATTTTTGATAGTTGCAAAAATGATTGTATGGGTATCTGCCAATTGCATGCTAAACAACTTCTGCTCATAAAAAAATGACCAGTTGAACAAAAACAAAAAATCAAGAAAGAGAAAACTTGCGACTTTAAATACTAGCCAATGTTAAAGAACGTGCTTTATAATTTATTTATTTGTATCAAATTGTATATTTTAAGTATTGGTGTTGATATAGTAAGTTATGCTTTGCTTCAGTAATCGATGTGACATAGCTAAAAGTGCCCAATGGAGCGTCAATTAAATATCCCGCCTCTACCTATCAATAAAAGCCGGTTTAGAGATAATTTTTGATACGATATTTTCCAAAAAAAGTGCCATCATCATAATATGGGCAGCTCAAAGCTGATCGCTCCATTGGCCATTCTTAATTACGCTCATGGTGTTTAATTTGTTGGAGCTTTGTTTCTAAATTGAGATTTTTGTTAAATAAAAATCGTTGGTAAGTAACTTACCAGAATTAAAATGTTGTTGAAATAATTGAATATCTTCACTAAGCTTTGAGAAAGCAAGCCAAACTCATGCAAAAAGCAGTTTTAGTCGAGCCAATACAAAATTCAAACGTCAGCACTTAGCGAAACTAGCACCACTCGTAATGACGTCACGCGTTAATCCGACATCGATGAACAGGCCTTGTCTCTCTAGGTGGCCTTGGCAGTACCGTGTGCAAAAGTACCGCGGTGCTGTACCGCGGTACTTTTTTATAAAGTACCTTGGTACTCCGTCTAATTTTAGAGTCATTAAAAGTTTTTTTTGCAAGCATTGCGACAAGTTTTTGTTTTTCGTATCGATTGCAGCTTCAAAGTAGTTTCTTGATTTACAGTAGTATTATCACAAATTGACATTTGTCAAACTTAAGTGTTTACCAGTTGTTACTTCCACAAATTTTAGTTTTCTAAATTTTGGAAAGTTTTTTTAAATTTTGTTCCGATGTTAAAAAGTTTTTTTTGAAATTTTGTAGAATTTATTTGGTAATTTAGTACGTTGTTTAATTGTCTACCTTTTTTGGCGCCTGCTAAGAAGGCCTCGCCAATAACACAATCTCGGTGTCTACTAAACGATAATTCTTAATCTTCTTGCTGGATCTGACCTTCGAACCAGCGACAGCGAAAATATAGTCTAGCTAAATCACAGCTCAGACTACCACAATATCTTCTTTATTAAGAAATATGCTCCAATCCACTTAGGAGCCCGAATAGTATAAATCAAATCAACAGGTTAAAACTCAATAGCTTAATTCTTCACAATCACGTAGACCACCAAAGACTTGCGTTCAAAAACTATGACTTCACACAGTTAACAATTTTCCAATTTTAAGTTACCACAACGAAACATCGACTTAATTTTATAATAATATTGCTTTTCAGCGAATCGTATTTATACCATTGGTAAGGTTGCTCGAATGTTCTGAAATTATCTCAATGAAGCCAATCAGATATAAGCATTATTGCGTCACATGCAAAAACAAGTCAAGCGGATAGTTCTGGAAATTACTTTAAATTTCGTGAAAATAAGCGGTGTTGCCATTTTTTCTTGTAAATAAAAATAAATATTTAAATTACTTATAAAACTGTTATTTCTTCGGCTATTTGAGCCGGACCAACGCGAAATCAAAGAGATTTTTTATGAGATTGTGAATCTACATAATTTGGGCGATTTTTAGGAACGGAACAAAGCGGCCCCAATTTGACACACAGTTGTCAAATTTCAACACAAATGAAGTTCGAAAAATCGCAACTTAACAAATCACAAAGACACTTGAATTCGATGTACAAATACACAACTTCACTTAACTCGATACTCAATAAAAAAGAAACACAGCACAATAAATAAATGAAATACACTAACTTTAACACTGCAGCCAATTGTAATCAATATCTTGTATACAGCACAAATGTGAATAACAGAAACATCAGTAGTTTATATTTGCTGCAACTTATTGCCTGGTTCAAATCAACAATTCAATTTCAAAGTCAGCATTTATGAATCACAAGGGCAGAAGTAGTACACAGCTTTCTTTTACAATTTAAGCAGCAATATCTCAGATTCATTACATGTAAATAGGGCCAAAATAGCATAGGCTACAGCTAATGTCTTCTACTATCAACAGGAACGTCTTATTCTTCCAATAGAAAACCCAATAAGCGAAGCACATACATAAACAAAAACACAGAAAATAACAACACAACCAAGTAAAAATATTATGGCAGGGTCTGCCCTCCGTCATCCTTGCCAAGTTGAAATTCAGCTATCTAAGGGGCAGTCTACTGGGGCAATACAAGAAAGGTCCCTTAATACATAAACCACTTTGACATCACCAGTGCTTTCATCTGTACTAGTAGTGGCAACTTTAACTCTACGCACAATTTGCTTTCCATTTCTATTCTGGGGAATGACCTCATGCACCCTCCCAAGTTGGTATTTGCCTCGTTTTGATACATCTTCCATTGAGGTTAAGATTACCAATTGGCCTGAAGTTAGGTTCTGTGCCATTTTCAACCACTTCTTTCTCCCCTGTTGCCAAGGTAGGTAAAACTCCAGCCATTTTTTCCAAAACTGATCACTAAGAGAGATATTAAAGCGATAGTCTCTCCTTAAATTGTCTTTGTGTTGTGGTGAACCTACCACACAATATGGGCTTGAATAGGGAGTTAAGAGTGAGGCAGGGGTTATTGCTGTGAAGTCTCTAGGGTCATCACTTAAAGGGGTCAAAGGTCGATCATTTACAATCTTGGTGGCACTTCCCACGTATGTCAGCAATTCTACAAAGCTGGGTCTGCGTTGTGACTTTTCAAGTGTATTAGCAATCACATGCTTGATTTGCTTCACCATAGCTTCCCAAGCCCCACCTTGTGCGGGTGCATAGGGGGGAATGAATTCCCAGTTGATACCTTTTTTACGAAGTGAATTTTTCAATTCTGTAGACTCAAGCAATTTTGGCAGCACTTTGGCTGCAGCTTGGAATGTAGTTCCATTATCAGAATAAATTGTACTTACTGGCCCTCGTAAGTCTGTAAATCGGGTAAAAGCTAATATAAACTCACTCAAATTCAGGGAAGTCACCAATTCAACATGCACGGCCCTTGATGACATACAAGTAAATAAGAGGCCCCAGGCCTTCTTGTGGCTTCTCCCTTCCACAAATGTCATGGGCCCAAAATAGTCCAGACCACAGTAAAAAAAGGGCTTTTTGTTTGCAGTAATACGTGACTGTGGCAAATCTGACATTAATTGCCTTACAGGCTGTGCCTTTTTAATCATACACACACCACACTCATTCACGTATCTTCGTACTGATGCATTACCATTAGCTATCCAAAATTTTTGTCGAGTTGACAACAAAGTGTGTTGCACTCCACTGTGACAATTCAAATGATGATACCACAAGATAACAAGCTTTGTTAAACTGTGCCTAGATGGCAAGATGAGTGGGTGTTTAGCATCAAATGCAATATCAGGAGAGCTATTTAACCTGCCTTCTATACGTAATGCACCTTTGTCATCTAAGCATGGCCGAAACTTCTTCAGAGAGCGTAACTCTTTTACCCTTTTTCTACTTTCAGGTGCTGTTTTCTTTTCTAAGCACTTGATAATTTCATCAAAGGCATCTGGAGATTTCTCACTTAGGGATTCAATAAACTTACCATAGATGCGTCGTTGGACAAAGATCACAATTCTTTCTAGTGCCCTACTTAAGCAAGAAGCATCCAGTTTTGGAGGGACATACTTACTCTTTTGGACTTTGCTTCGAATATAATCCAGGAAAGATAGAAGATATGCCACTCGCTTCTGCAATACATATAAGGATGATGAGCTGTCAATCAGTCTTTCCAACTTATCTTCCACAATTTGGTTCAGATCTTCATCCTTTTTGACGTCAATCTTTCGTATGGGCACAAGCTCTGGGACAGGTATTTCCGGCTCACCATACTTAGCCAAGAATGGTGGGCCATTTAGCCAAAGAGAACGTGACTCTTCTTTCAAGATTAGATTGGGGCGAGACCCCACATCAGCAGCATTTACATTTGTTGGACAAAATCTCCAGTCTGATTCATTTGACAGCATTAGGATGTGGTCAATTCGTCTGGTGATGAACTTATTTAGGCGTAAATCTGGATTCTTTATCCAAGACAACACAGTTTTAGAATCACACCAGAAGTATCTCTTACTAATGTCCAGTTTTAAAGCCTCATTTGCTTGATACATCAACTTGGAGGTGTTTACGGCAGCTGTTAACTCTTTTCTTGCAATGGGCCAGGATGACTGATGCCGCTGAACAATTGTAGATTTACCAAAAATAAAAGCTACACTAGGTGCACCATTAACTAATCTGCGCAGATATATCACTGAAGAAAAAGCTTGATTTGACGCGTCGCTAAACCCATGCAACTCATATTTCACATCATCAATTGAGCAAGGTATATTGCTATTTAAGAATAACCACCGGGGAAGCGAAAAACTCTGCAGCAAAGAAAGTGAATGCAGCCATGCATCCCACTCTTTAACAATCTCATCTGGGACTTTTGTATCCCAATCATATTTATCTATAGCCAACTGCTGCAAGATCAAACGTGCTTTAATAAAGAAAGGGGACCCAAATCCCAGTGGATCAAAATTCTGTCCTAATTGACTGAGCATGGTTCTACGTGTATACTTACCAAGAGGCTTCAATGAACAGTCAATGCGCAACTCATCTGAGTCAGGATCCCAGACACAGCCTAAGGTTTTGGCAGAAGGCAAGGCTAGCTCTTCACCGCACAAGTCTAATTCTCTTATGGAAGCTGACAAAAGTTCAGGACCTAAAGAGGACAAAACACTCATAGTGTCCCTATTGGCACTCCACTTAACCAGTTTAAATCCACGACTTTTAAATAGACTCACTGCCTCATTTGTGATTGTCTGTGCACTCTCTAAACTATCTACTGAAAAAATAAGGTCATCCATATACATGTTCTGCAGTATATTTTGAAGGGTCATATCACTAGCACATGTGGGGTTTTCCTCAACAAGCTTCTTAAATGCAAGACAGGCAATGTAGGGGCTACTTTTGATGCCCCAAGGATGGACTCGAAAACGGTAGGATACCAACTTACCTCTTTCTACATCATTATTTTCAAACCACAGCAAGCGAAATAGGTCTCTTTGGGCAGCCGGCAACTGAATTTGGAAAAAACACTTTGTGACATCTGACATCAAAGCATACTTACCTAAGCGAAACCTGGTTAAAACATGCAGCAAGGGGTTTAGAAGATCAGGTCCAGACATAATAGTATCATTCACACAGGTTTCCTTAAACTTGGCCTTTCCATCATACACTATACGCTTCTTAACTTGAGAGGTAACAAAATAAGGTAGATACCATTTTTGGTCATTCGCACAATCAGCATCAGGCACACGTTCAATGTAATTATTGGACTGCATTTCTGCCATAGATTCAACTAAATATTCTTTAAGATCAGGTTGTCGAAGGGCCTTCTTACGCAGGGCAGACAGTCGCTCGTGTGCTAACTCAAAGTTATTAGGCAATGTTGCTTTCTCAACCACAGGTACAGGAATCTCAAACCGGTCATCTTTTACCTTTATGCAGGGCTCTACCAATTGACTGGCAATAGTATCAGTGCGAGACCATTGAGGTATCTCATCTTCAACAGATAAATCTTTAACAACACTACGCAATTCAGCAATTTCTGCATCTTTTCTGTCAATAGCCTGTTGCAAGCTTAATGTCTTGCTTTGCTTGTCTTCAACATTGGCTCTTAAGACTTTGACAGGTACCTCACTTAAAGATGTTTTTCCGCCAACGGCTAACCAGCCTAATGGAGAGAGTAGTGCGTGTGGGTCAGTTTGACTCTTGCCCATTCGTTCTTGGTTGGCATACATAAGATGGGCATTGTCATTGCCCAGTAGCACATCCACACTATGACAATTATCCAAGCAAACAATTTCAATATCATTAAAGTGCTCATACACACTCAAGTCCTGTTTATGAGGCAAAATATTTTCATCATCGCTCCAAGGTTCATTGACCACTGACACCACATTACCAAAGATCTCACCAGTATGCAATGACTGCACATTAAACTTGACTAAATCTGCCATGGTAGCCTTGCAACTAGTCATTGTTTGCATTTCAAATGAAACATTATCAAATGCAGTTAGACCTAAATCTTGTACCAGCTTGTTTGAGACCAGAGTAACCTGTGACCCTGGGTCATGCTGTACATACACCAACCTGCTTTTACCATTTACAGGGTTCATTATGCGGGCAGCTGTGACACGACTAAAGGCAGCCTTCACACTCCCAATACCAACTTTGCGTACAGTAACTGAAGGTTCTGAAGTGTTATCACCACTCTCATGTGCTTGAGATGGTGTGACAAAGGCATCATGCAACAAGAGAGAGTGCTTTCTACTATATGCAGCTCCACATTTTCTACAGCTATTGGGGGCAAAACAATCTTTAACAAAATGCTTACGCAGACAGTTCAAGCATCGACCAGATTTAACAATTACATCTTTGCGATCAATAGGTGTCAAACGCAAAAATTCAGAGCAATTTGACAGATAATGATGCTCAACCAGCCCTTTCGAAGAACAGTAGATGCACATAGGATGCTCTGGTCGACTATCAGTAGTTGGAGACTTCTTCTGTTTATCATTTATATCAGACCTTCTTGGGAGATTAGGTGATTTAACGGAAGTTTGTCTTACTGGGCAAGCCTTTTTACTTTTATCATGGGGCTTTTCAAATTTGCGCAATTCACTTGAAGCATTTAGAAGTGAAATACCAAAATCTGTCGACTTGTAAGATTCTTCTTCCGTTATAAATTCAAATAAGCTTTCAAAACTAGGCTCATTTGTGTGTCCAAACCGATTTGCCAAAAACTTTAAGAACTCTTTTTTAGTTACATCCCGCAAACGCTTAGCCAAATCCAATACAAATCGACCTTCTACTTTATCTGGTTGATTATAAGCTTTGGCGTAGAGCAAACATTGAGACAATTGGTCTTTATATTCTTTTAGCGCAAAGGCCGAATCTGATTTTAATTTATCACCATACCGAAACTTGCGGATTTCCGGTTCAGCATAAAAACCACCTCTAACACCAAATCTCTGCGACAATCTTTCAAAAGACATTTCAATTCGCCTAGCCTCAGACAGGCCAGGTGTGTCAGCAACCAGATTAGCAATATTTTGGCCAGCAAGTCCAACACAAGCAGCTTGCAACAAAGTTAAACGTGAATTTTCGAACGGACAACTATCCATTAAAGCCTTAATGCGATTATGAAAGAAAATATATGGCATATTACATCCGTTGTAATTAATCAAAGATGCCTTATCTATGAAAGTACGACAATTTTGATATTGAAAGAAACTGTCCTGCTGAGTCAAGCCTGACTGCACAGGAGACAATCCATTATTCCAATTTAAACCACCAACATTGCAAGATCTAGCATTCGTAACAGCAGGTAAGGCATCACTAGCATACTTATTTTTAACACCACCATCATATTCAACAGCATTAACACCAGATGGACTACAATTTTTAGGGCATGTCTCTGCCTGACCAGTCGGCACACCAGGGGAAACTAAATAATTATCAAACTCAGGAGGCATACTTCGGGCGGCCCCAAAAGCCACATTGCCTCGCAGAGACCTATCATTGCTACCTAGCAAATTATTTGAGTCAGAAAACTTCTGCGATGTTAAATTCTCCCGGACAGCAGTCTTGGGGAGTAACACATCACCACCAGAGATCACATTCTTACTCAGCCGACTATTATTGTTCAAATACCCACCATGGGTTTCAAGAAGTAAATCAGTTCTGGTGTGGGCTGACCGCCTTGAACTGACTTGAGAACCAGACTGTGACTTACGGCATTCCAAGTCCTTCTTTAAAAATTCAGCCTTTAATGCTGCCTCTTTTAAGGCCAGCTCTGCCTTGAGCTCTGCCTCTTTCTCCTCCCGGGCCAGTTGTGCCTGCCTTTCCTCCCGGGCTAGTTGTGCCTGCCTTTCCTCCTGGGCCAGTTGTGCCTGCCTTTCTTCCCGGGCTAGTTGTGCCTGCCTTTCTTCCTGGGCTAGTTTGGCTAACCTTAAATCAGCCATGATGCGATTAGTCTCCATCTGCCGTTGAATTTCAATTTGTGCTTCAGACAAAACAGAGGTACATGAAGCTCTGGATCCCAAGTTGGAGACACTATCCTCTGGGTCAATAATCCCATCATTATCTACCCCCCTGGCCATAGATCTAGTGGTCATCCCTAAGCGAGTACCAACCTTCACCCCCCCCGGGACAACCTCATCTAACCCCAAACCAGACGGGCCAACATCGGGCAGCCCTACGTCAATATCTTTACTAGACATAGCTAAAAATCTTAACAATAAATACACTACCAAATGAAATAAATCACAATTACCACAAATTAATAAACTACCAGTTCACAGCTAAATAAAAGAAAATCCAAATTCCACGGTACTTTTAGTTGTGAGGAATTTTCTTGCAATTCCCCTCTGGAGTCTTCAAATTAAATTATTCTTTCCACACAGTTCAATTAAATTAAGCAATTTTACCAACAGTTTATTTCAAAGTAGGTTATTCAATTTAAGAGCTCTTCTTATATAACAAATTTACTTGATCTTCTTAAAAACTTCACTTGTTGAAATTTACTTGTTAGCTTGTGAAAAATCTTTTGAAATTTGCTTGTTAACCTTGCGAAAAGTTTTTGAAATTTTGTTACTTCCACAAATTTTAGTTTTCTAAATTTTGGAAAGTTTTTTTAAATTTTGTTCCGATGTTAAAAAGTTTTTTTTGAAATTTTGTAGAATTTATTTGGTAACTTAGTACGTTGTTTAATTGTCTACCTTTTTTGGCGCCTGCTAAGAAGGCCTCGCCAATAGCACAATCTCGGTGTCTACTAAACGATAATTCTTAATCTTCTTGCTGGATCTGACCTTCGAACCAGCGACAGCGAAAATATAGTCTAGCTAAATCACAGCTCAGACTACCACAATATCTTCTTTATTAAGAAATATGCTCCAATCCACTTAGGAGCCCGAATAGTATAAATCAAATCAACAGGTTAAAACTCAATAGCTTAATTCTTCACAATCACGTAGACCACCAAAGACTTGCGTTCAAAAACTATGACTTCACACAGTTAACAATTTTCCAATTTTAAGTTACCACAACGAAACATCGACTTAATTTTATAATAATATTGCTTTTCAGCGAATCGTATTTATACCATTGGTAAGGTTGCTCGAATGTTCTGAAATTATCTCAATGAAGCCAATCAGATATAAGCATTATTGCGTCACATGCAAAAACAAGTCAAGCGGATAGTTCTGGAAATTACTTTAAATTTCGTGAAAATAAGCGGTGTTGCCATTTTTTCTTGTAAATAAAAATAAATATTTAAATTACTTATAAAACTGTTATTTCTTCGGCTATTTGAGCCGGACCAACGCGAAATCAAAGAGATTTTTTATGAGATTGTGAATCTACTTAATTTGGGCGATTTTTAGGAACGGAACACCAGTACTTTCCCCATCCTTCCGGTAGTAGTTACTAGTTAATTTTAAGTAAGGTCAGGTTTAGGAACGTTTTACGCATTTCATAGCCAGTAGCCCTTTTGCAACTTTTTGTTTAGGCTAAGCTTACTCAGGCTAGTAGGGTAGTCTGGGTAGACTAGCATTTTAGTTATGTCTCAAATAAAAACTTATAACATAGCAAATATAAAAGTAAATTAAAAATTTCAATTCAATACAATATTTTGGCATCTCTGAAAGCAATTATCTGCTAGATCTTCTGGTTGCTTGCGGACCTGTATATATAGCATTAAATAAGCAGGTACGGTATTGCTTAAAAGTTTTCTTAGCATAACGTTTTTGTACGAGTCTGAAAAATAAATGGAGTTGAAATACGATAAAAATCAATAAAAATTTTAAATCTTGGAAACGAATGATGGGTTTGTGTATGAAGCTTATTTTGTCTTTAATTTTTCAATCAATCTTAATCATGTTATTAATGTGCATAGAAAAAGAAATAATTTTAAAATTGGTTGAAAAAATATTGTTTTAACTTATCCGTTTAAATGTCAGGTTTGTTTTGACTAAATTGAAGAAAGATCATTAATTGCTTATGCGCTTGAAGTTTTACATTATATAATTAATTGTATCATTTTTTCATACGCCAGCGTCAGTCTATGTCATTCGACTCTGTGTTTTTCTTGAAACTTTATTCAAACTCCATTTTTTTTGACCAATTTTAACAGAAAAAAAAGAGGTTACTGAAATGAAATCAACCAATAAAATTTTAATTATCACAAAAAAATGGCACAATCATTTTTCAGTGTTAATATTGAACTTAACGAAAAACGCACCAACAGAGGTTATTTGACTTGTTTTTATTCAAGCAGATGACACATTGACACATCAAATGTAGCAGAGTTAAAAGATCCCTGCTCCAGCTTTTTTCTTATATTTTTGTTTGCGACAAGAACAGGCAGTGAAAAATATTTTACAACACTAGGTATTAAAATTTAGCATAAATGACTTGGCGTGAAAAGCTATTTTATTTTTATATGTTACTTTCTGTACAGTACAATATCTAGATAGGTGTGCGTTTATTTTTCCTCCTTGTAAGTTTATGTTTGAAATAACTTTAAATAGAATAACCTACTGTTCTTTGTTGCACTGAGCGTTTGATGAAAATAACCAAAAGACCGAACTATATAGATTCATTTAAAAAGTGAAGTTTTAAGAAATATTTGTCGCAATTTGCTTGAGGTGATCGAAAATTATCAAAGGACTTCCGCCCTACTTTTGAATTATGCTGGGAACTGTATCGAACATTTATGTAAACAAAGTCAAAAGACATTCAAATAGCTTACATATTGTGTTACGCTTGAGTGCAATATCATTAATTGCTTGCATAGGCGTACCAGCCAAAAAATATGGGGGCAATGAAGTTTTGCCCAAATTTTGTGACGTTTGCCTAAATCATAATTTTCTAGCACATTATGGATAGAACAAAAAATTGTCTGAGATTCGCAAACCAAGAACAAATTTTGTCCTAAAATCATGGTAATCTCTAAAAAAAAAAGAAAAGTCTTCACTTGAATTCAGTCTCATATTTTTCAATTTTCGACCCAAAAGCAAGGTGTTCTCTACAAAAAAAAAAGTCTTCACCTAAATTTGGTAACTATTTTTTGCAGTTTGATCATGGTCACTGTCCTAAAATTTTGACTTTGCCCAAATATTTTCTTGTCACTTCCCGAAAAATTTCAATTTTACCCAAATCTTAGAAACTTGGGTGAGCATTTTCCCTCTCTGCCTCCCCCCCCCCCGGCAGGTACGGCTATGATTGGCTGTACCGATGTTATGATACCGATATTCTAATGTCAAAATTCGTACTATAAATTAAATAATTCTGAAAAAAACAATGTCGGTGTCGTAAGTTGTGACAAAATCAATATTAAAATCCCAAATTACTCTCGGTAGAAATTCATTTTGATGATAATGACTGTTTTAAAAAATGTTAAGTTGTTTTATACTCTGACGCAGGGATCTTCAATCTTTTAACCATTATGGTCCAACTTTTGTCGAAAAGCTTATTGCGAGTCGGAATCGGTGCAGAAATGAAAGTATCTTCTTTTTTGTTTTTACTTATTTTTAATGTGTTATGTTTTAATGAACCTGCTTGATAATAGGAATTCGGACTACAAATTTAGTTGAAAACCATACAAAAAAGGTCACCAGTTTGATATATCTACGTGTTTTAATCTTATATAAAGCGAAAAATCTCTAGTGGGACGAAAATTTTCCTATTTATTCCGATTTTTCTGCGAGTCATTGGATTGATTCAAAGCATTACAATAATTTAATCGATTATCTAATTACAAATTCTTTGGTAGGCTTCAACAATAGACTTTGCGGGTCTCGGGTTGGGCAGCCTGCTCTGACGAAATGTATTAATAAATAATTCAATGTACGGTAAATTTAAAATCAAAAAATATACGCCAGAGCATTAGTCAAGTTCAACTATAAAATATTCTACTATGTAAGCTAGACTAATCTACTAAAAAAAAAAAGCTTGCAAAAATCCAAAAAAATTTATTTCACCAAAGCAATCAATCCTAACTAAATTTTTTAAATTAGGCTCATTATAACATTTTGAAATAATTATAAAAAAGTACGATGTGACACTTAAAATTTCAATTTTTTCTTAGAATGAATTGTATTTCTTTTTATTATATGAAAAGTTCATTTCCAATATTGTTTGAAAAGTCCATTGAATTTTGAAAACATTCGTTGTTGCAAAGATCAAAGCATTTTAATAATGAAATCAGATTTTGCAGAAATTGAGTTTCTTCTGTAAACTGCAGTAACCTTTCTAAGGGGATTCCAACTGTGAAAGAATTTTACTTTTAATCATACGATCAATTAAACCCCCAAAGTCGTTAACTTTCAGAAACCAATCTCTGCTTTTCGGCCAATTTACGAAAGTTGAGTACCTTTCGAAAACTTGCTTTTTCAATCCGAAATAATATTTTATTACAACATTTAAATATCTCTATTCAAAGAGTATGAAATTTTTTTCTGTTCAACCTTAAATAACACTTTTGTTTTCAACTGGGGATACAGCTGATTTCAGCTGGGGTCAACAACAAGCTGTAGTATCCTGACGAGTCCTAACAAGGACGAAACAGGTCTGCCGGCATTTGCTTGTTGATTGGCTTGACTATTCTTACTTAATGTTAGCAATGGAACTGCAGGGTTTAACTTGACTTTACCCGATTCGTGTTAGCTGACTCGATGATGTGGTCAGCGTATCGAAACCACCGTCAGTATGCCCTTGCGGCTTAGCCGTGCTTGTCGTAGTTACGCTGGTAATGCATTGTTTTCATTAAATTATATATATTATAACATGTACAAAAAAAATTGTGCATGGTCACCGCACCAGTTGTGCAAAAAAAAAAGAGTGATTATCGTGTTTAATGTGCATATAGTAATTATTGTGCAAAAAAGACATTGTAGCTTTGGAAAAAGTAGCATTTTTGCGTGCAATTATGCCAAATCTTTAGCGCTTTCGGCGCTAAATATGATATATCAGAAATTATAGGACTCAATCTTAGTGTAGTAAATATTTTCTGAAGGTATTGCATTTGCAAGGAACATTCTAGTTGTCTAATTATAAAAATGGAAATATTTTGCATAAAATCAAAAACCCACTAAACACCAGATTTCATATTCATACCAATGCAATAAGGACTTGATGAAATTTTAATTTTGTTGCTTTGCAAGCAAAAATATAAAAAATTATCATAACAGTTAACGGCCAGAAAGGTTGAGTTATTTTTTAAATTACCAAAACCAGAGTTTCCCAAAATGAGGTCCGTGATGAGCGCACAAGGGGTCCTCGACAATATGACAAAATTTGTCAACATATATACCTGGTAAAGTAATCCATACCATGAAATTCGAGACAGAATCAAAGTGAAGACCTTTTTTTTAGAGAACACATTTTTTAACGACGAATTTTTGTCTATAAACGGGCGTCCCAGTTTGCCCCTACGGAAATATAGTATGCCTGTTTATAAGCATTTATTTTTTAACAGATTTTGTGTTATTTAATTTTGGGTTTGTTTTATCTTTCCTTGTTGGTTGGGCGGAAAATTGATGTGATATAAAATTGGGGTCCATGATAAAAAAAAATTTGCAAATAGAGGTTCGTGACCCAAAAAGTTTGAGAATAACTTTGACTAAACCACTGTGATAGGTTATATGTAAATTAGTACGATTTTTGACAAACTTTTTTTAATATAAAAAACAAAGCAGAAGGCAACGTATTCATTAGGCTTTTTATATATCCAAGGCATATTTTATGCAAAAAATGAAGTTAAAAACATATTCACTGCATGTTTTTTAAATCCAAAGCATAATGGATTTTTGAAAGTGAACTGTTGGATACGTACGATATTGTTTTTGCTTTGTTAAATACAATTTTTAAATGTCACATAAAATCCAATGTATGATAGAGTTTTAGTTATTACCATTAATTCGTGTTATTCAAAAGTACCGAATACCGGTACCGCGGTACTCGGTACTCGGTATTTGCTCACACTCGCCTCATTGACAGTGTCTTGAATGACGCCTTGCGCATAGTTACTGGATGCCTGCGTCCCACTCCAACGGAACACCTACCTATACTCTCAGGCATCCAGCCAGCTGAGCTTCGCCGACTGGGAGCGACACTCTCCTTGGCTTACCGTGGATCTCTGGACCCCGATCATATCTTGCATGATCTTTTAAGTGGGTCCTCAGATACTCGCCAAGTGAGAGAAGAGAGAAGAGAAGAAGTTTATTTTGTTTAGTCAAATAAAATACAGAGAAAATAACATAATCACATCCATTTTCAATTACAATATTACTTTTAAGCAAAACTACATTGCAGACAGGATATAAAGAATTTATATTTGACTAAACTGGACAGTGAAAGACCACTATGTGGTCATCTAGTCAAAACTGCCCATTGATATTAAAATAGAATATTAGTACAATAACTAAGCAAAACAAACACAAAAAATACAAACATACAAAAAAGCACACACAAAGCAAGTATGGCACATACACAAAAAGCACATAGCTATATGACATGTTATTCATACAAAAAAAAAAAAAAACTTTTTTTTATATAGACTCCAAATACGATATATCTAATACTGATTTAATAGATATGTTTTCATCTTTTTGTTGAAGGAGGAAAATGTTAGTTTTTTCATAGCTAGTGGAATTTTATTCCATACCTTTACTCCATTATAACTACAAGAAGATTGGCTGAATGTTAGATTATATCTTTTTTGATAATAGTTTTGATTGGATATGGATCTGGTTGAATAAGAATGATGATTGCCAGCAGATTTAAAATAATGGTCAAAATTTTCCGGAAGATGTTTATTGTAATATAAATGCATAAACTTAGCTATTTCTAGTTCGTATATTTCATTGATTTTTAATAAGTTCCAGGATTTGAATAATGGGTTTAATTGAACGTGATCCCTTAAACATTTAAAATTCATGATGCGAATAATTTTGTTTTGCATTACTTGAAGGCTTTGCAGTACAGATTTATTGGACTAAGACTAAGATCCAGACGCCCCTTTTGTGCCAGGTGCGCGGAATCTCTTGGACAACTTTGCCAGACTTGGCATCCGCGCCTCTGAATGGACAAATCACAAATGGAACGCGGAGTACTGTGAAAATGCTTCCAGGCTCCGTGCTTTTGTGCCCGAGACCGGTGCCAGGCCTGTTGGGATGGGCTTACCCCGAGCAGCTTGGGTTAAGCTTAACCGCTTGCGGACTGGTATTGGGCGATTCCATTCGTCCATGCACAAATGGGGTTTCGCTCCTTCACCGAATTGCGAGTGTGGCGCCTCTGAGCAAACCGCAGACCATGTACTAACAGCGTGCCCTATACATCGGGCACCACATGGAGCACGAGGTCTGACGGTTTTGGATGACGAAACTCGATGCTGGCTTAATGACATCACTGCCAGCATCTGATCCGGGCAGTGCAGCAGTCTGGCGTAGTAAAAGGATAAACCCTCGGCCCCAGTCCTGTTTGTGTCTGGCCTGGAGTGGATGCCCTGCAAACGACGACGACGACGACGACAATGCTTGAGCGTGAGACACGAGCCTATTTTACTCCGCTGTAGGCTGCAAGCGAAAGAAGTGAAAGCTAAAAGCGAAACAAGTGCTAAGCATCTAAAAAGAATCTTTAAAAAAAATTTGATTTAGGTCTACTTCGGAAAACACAATAAAAAAAATTAAAAATACACACAAATTTAACAAAATGGCTCTTCATTATTACAAAGCTTTTTTTTCAATAAGGTAGTAGATCAGTGGTTCTCAAAGTTTAAGTTGCATTCTTCTCTTTGAATACTTCATTGCCTACAGCCATTCCACAAAATTATATGACAAAAAGTTTTTTTTTTTAAATGTTTTTGTAATTAAGTAGAAAACTTTTGTTTTTGTTAAAAAGTGAAGCACCGTGATCTTACTTGCAAGCTGCTGAAACTTCTGTCGGTTAAGCACATGATTGCAAAGATCATGGAACAGAATTTTTACTTCTACTACTTCACAGCATGCAAAGACAATACGGGAGAGAGATTTATTTATTTGCATCAAACTTTTTCAATAAATTACCGCTTAAAACACAAAAAAACAATGATTTTACATTTTGAAATTAAACAAACTGATAATAAGCCGTATATATCATATCAAAGAGCACTATTAAGATATGATGCAGGGGTAAGAAGGGACAAAAGTTATTTAATTACTACCCCCAGCTTATTTAAAAGTTTCATTACAAGCAATTTAATAAATTAATTAAGTTTTTGGTACGTAAAATTGATTATTAACTTAGAAAAAGATTAGCATAAGACATTTTACATTACAAGTTAAAAATCACCTTACAAACATAATGAAAACAAAACAAACAACAACAACTAAAACAAAGGCCGCATACATCTAAATAAAATTAAATGACGGAAAATAACTCGGCATAAATTCGATTTGAAATAAAGGCAAATAGTGTAAAAAACGACAGCACAACGATGGAAAAAAAAACAATCAAACAGGCAATAAAAGGACGAAAAAAAAACCAAAAAACAAAAGCTTATAAGATTAAATTAAACAACAGAAATAGATCTTACCATAAATTAAATTGAAAATAAAGGTAGTAGCATAAAACGAACAACGTAACAGATTTCAGAGTAGATACAAATAGCACAAATCCAACAGCACAATAATGAAAAGGAACATAAAAAAACAAAGAAAAGTAGAAAAACAAAACAAAACAAAACAAAGGCCGATAAGATTAAATCAAACAACAGAATAGGTCTCAACATAAAATTTATTGAAATAAGACAGTTAGCATAAAACAAAAAACAATAGATTTCAGCAGGCAATGAAGGATTAAAGAAATGCACAAAGACAGAGTTTATTTGGTTCAAAACAAACTTTGCAGTCAAACAAATGGTGTTCCCCGGGGATCAATATTGGCTCCAGTTTTTTTAACATGTACACGTGTGATCTCCTTCACGATCTTCAAAATGTATGCTGACACCGGCGATCTAGCATTGTTGCACTCTTCAATGACTTGAAAGTCAAAACATGACACTGACAACAGTTTCTGTTCATCTCCAAATCTAGAAGTTGAAATTTAGTCTTTGAAAAACGATGAGAACAACCTCTTGTTTAAATAACTGAGAGGGCAAACATTTCATTTATTCATTTATTTTCATTTTATTCTTTATCACCAACCTGATCAGTAAATTTTACACATTAAAAGGTAGTCGAGAGTCTAGAAAAGGTAGACGCAGGAAAACGTCAGACGTTAAAACATGCAAGAAGAAGGCACGGAAAAAAGTAAAAGAAAAAGACTACGGAGCATGTCTGCGTCACCAAAAGAACAAGGGAAAAGATAAAAAAATTCAAATTAAGTTCTATACAAGTGTAGACATCGGAGCCATATGAAGAAAATGTAGTAACATCATGGGTGGAAGAAACAACAAACTCTGTGACTAAAGGGTTCAAGACCCAAAAGGGGGTTCAGGCAGGCGAAAAAACCCACCAAAGGAAATCCTGCCGCGGGTCAAAAGGACCATTTCAAATGTATATGACCGGCAAAAAAAACAAATTAAAAGAAAAACAATTTTAAACTATGAATTTAAATTGCTGTTGAATTTTGGGATTGGAGTGTCATCTGTAATCATTGTTTGACCGATAGTTAACAACTGGTTGCTTGTTTTCGGGCTACCTAACAAAAACAAAAGACAAAAACAAAAATCAAAATACTTTTTTATTAAAAATAATTACTTACAAACGTGAGCTAAAGGCTTGTAAAAGCAATAACTTTTATCATTCTAACTGGTCCCGCACTATTTTTAGAATAAAATTAAACATATTCCGTCACCATTTTGTGTTATTGCGCAAAAAAATATCTTCAAGCGTCACGCTACAGAGGTGACTGGCGAAGATGGGTTGCTGGGCCAAAACATTCTGTGCAGCTCCCTATCTCGGGTCTATTCGACAGCTGAATTTTGCACGTCAGTCTAGTGTTGCCCAGTGTACAAATCATAGTTGGAACACGGAATACCGTGTGAATATACTGAGGCTTCGTGCTTTTATACCCATTACCAATAGGCTATCAGTCCTGTTGGAATAGGCTTGCCGTAAACAGCTTTGGTTTAGATTAACCGCCTGCAGATTGTTGTTGTGCAATTCCATTTGTCTATATACACTGGGTCTCGCTCTTTTATCGGATTGCGAGTGCGGCGCCATGGAACAAACCGCAGACCACGTCTTAACAGCATGCCCCACAGCCTGCATTGGGCATGACATGGAGTACGTGGTCTGATGGTTTTTGACGAAACCCGATGCTGTCTCAATACCATCATCGCTGCCAGCATCTGACCTAGGCAGTACAGCATCCTGGGGTAGTAAAAGTATAAGCCCTCCGCCTCAGGCCTGTTTGTGTTTATACCAGAGTCGATGGCCTTCCATACTACGACCTGCTACAGCAACCAAAACCACAACCTTTTTTCAGTTTTCCGTTTTTTTCCTGGCAGTTTTTTTTTACGATCAGAATAAAGTAAAAAATAAAAAAGATTGCATGCATGTGAAGATAAAAAAATGGTCTTCACATTTGTAAAACAATTTTTATGAGCTGTCAAGCTGCAACTATAAAGGATGTGCCATCTGGTGCCAGGTTTTTTTATCACTTAATAACTTTGAGTCAACTTACATTTTACATAAATTCATCCTCTAACAATTATTCCTCTCAACAGCTTACAAAATCTTCTTAGGGAGCCAAGTGACTCACTTTGAGAACACACAGCTAGATATACTGTAGTTGATTTTAATTGCAATACAGAGTGCTTGATAAGGCAGTTACAGCTGAATATTTTTAAATCAAACTATCATGTGATAAAAATATTATTTATTAAAAAGCACTATAGTTTGTTTCACTTAAGTGCGATCATCATCTTATTCAAACAGAATTCAATATTATAATTAGCATGAGGTATTTTGGATAATACTAGAAACCAACTGCTTAAAAATGAAAAGCACCAGACTCGAGTTTCGCTCTTATTAGAGATCTTCAGTGTTGTATATCTCACTGCAAATCGAACTCGCTGCATGTGATCTTCTACGCAAGAGACACACCACTAGATCACGCTAGCGGGCAACAACTCGACTGCAAGCAGCTTGAAACGATTCCCGGCTTTGCGCGCAAGGAATACACAGAATCCACTTTGTCGTAAGACCACGCATAAAAGTTACATAGTCAACAATTTGTACTTTACACGTTGGCTGCCATTCTTAAATTTCGTCATGCAAAATTCCTTTTTTCATACCCAAAATTAGTTTTTTCTCATTTGAAAAAACGCTAAAATGTATCACCGTTGATAAACTGGCGCCGTATTTATCACCGGTGATCACCGGTGATACATTTGGGAATTTTAAGAATAGAGAAATTTAAGTTAAATTTGTAATGGAATGACCGATTAGATTTTGAAGGCGACCGTGTCAATCACGTTCGCCATCAATACGGCGCTTCTTAACTATTGGGCTACGGTGCCGATTTTTTATAACAAACAAGCATTTAGAAATACATAATTTTTTTACTTATATGAGAATAATAAATTATTTTTACCGAATTTTAAATTGGTAAATATTTTTACAATCTGGATCAAAGATTTTAAACTAAAAATCGAGCTTTTCGTGATGGTGGTGGTGCTGAACGTTTTTAGGAGAGTTTTGAAGTTAAGAGAACATTGTAAAACATGTTGCTGACATGTTGCTGATTTAGAAATTATAAAAGAAAACGCGAAAAGATTGACGCTAAAGGGTCACAGCACTAGAAGTTTTAGAATTCTTCTTCTTCTTTCGCCTTTCCCTTCAATCATGAGTTGCCACGGCGTATGGTGTTTCTCCAAACCGTCCTGTCTTCAACGTCCGTCACCAACGTCCTCCATATCTTTTTTCACTACATCTAAAAATCTTCTCTTTGGTCTCCCTCTTTTCCACTTTTCCGGTAACTCTATTTCCATCATCTTTCTTCCTATGTACTCTTGATCTCTCCTCATAACATTTCCATATCACCTCAGCCTGCCCTCCGTCATGTTCATTCCTAACCGTTCTACCTTAGCTGTGCCCTGATGTACTCGTTTCTAACCTTGTCTTTTCTCGTCACTCCCATAGCAAACCTCAACATTTTCATCTCTGGTACTTCCATCTCTTCCATTTGTTTCCTTGTGATGGCCACCGTCTCAAGTCCATACACCATTGCTGGTCTCACCACTGAACTGTACACTTTTCCTTTTACTTTAGCTGGTCGTCGTCGTCGTTTGAAGGGCATCCACTCCAGGCCAGACACAAACAGGACTGGGGCCGAGGGTTTATCTTTTACTACCCCAGACTGCTGCACTGCCTGGGTCAAATGCTGGCAGTGATTTCATTAAGCCAGCATCGAGTTTCATCATCCAAAACCGTCAGACCTTGTGCTCCATGTGGTGCCCGATGTATAGGGCACGCTGTTAGTACATGGTCTGCGGTTTGCTCAGAGGCGCCACACTCGCAATTCGGTGAAGGAGCGAGACCCCATTTGTGCATGGACGAATGGAATCGCCCAATACCAGTCCGCAAGCGGTTAAGCTTAACCCAAGCTGCTCGGGGTAAGCCCATCCCAACAGGCCTGGCACCGGTCTCGGGCACAAAAGCACGGAGCCTGGAAGCATTTTCACAGTACTCCGCGTTCCATTTGTGATTTGTCCATTCAGAGGCGCGGATGCCAAGTCTGGCAAAGTTGTCCAAGAGATTCCGCGCACCTGGCACAGAAGGGGCGTCTGGATCTTAGTCTCACTTGGCGAGTATCTGAGGACCCACTTAAAAGATCATGCAAGATATGATCGGGGTCCAGAGATCCACGGTGAGCCAAGGAGAGTGTCGCTCCCAGTCGGCGAAGCTCAGCTGGCTGGATGCCTGAGAGTATAGGTAGGTGGTCCGTTGGAGTGGGACGCAGGCATCCAGTAACTATGCGCAAGGCGTCATTCAAGACACTGTCAATGAGGCGAGTGTGAGCACTGCGACACCAGACTGGCGCACAGTACTCAGCTGTTGAGTAGACTAGAGATAAGATGGTTATGCGTAGTGTTTTAGCACCAGCACCTCATCCCGAGCCCACGAGTTGCCTCAGCAGTGTGACGCGCGAGGATAGTTTTTTGCGCAATCCCACTAAATGGTGACGAAATGTGAGCGATCTGTCCAATTTTACCCCAAGATAAGTAGGGGTTGGACAGAACGGTAAAAATCTACCGTTGTTGTAGACCTTTAGCTCACGTTTGGCCTCTCGGTTATTTAAGTGAAAGGCTGCCGTCACCGTCTTAGTGTGACTGAGCTTCAACCTCCAAGTCTGGAGATACGCTGACAGTGTGGACATGTCTTGGCTTAAGGTCCCCTCCAAGTCCTTCCAGTTTCCAGAAGAGTGCAACAATGCTAAATCATCAGCATAAGCAAACTTTCTGGAAATCATGGAAGGAAGATCGTACGTATAGATGTTAAATAGGAGGGGAGCCAAGACTTTAGCTGGTAACCTCTTGTCGCAGATTACTTCCGATACTTTTCTCCATCCGTTTCATCCTGCCTACACTCTCTTCTTTACCTCCCTCTCACAACTAGCACTTTCTTGAACCATTGATCCCAAATATTTAAATTCCTTTACTTTTGGCACTTTCGTATCCTCCATCTTCACTGTTTCTTTGTCATTTCCTCCATTTATGCACAGATATCCGGTCTTTGACCTACTTACGTACTTTCATCCCTCTTCTTTCCAATGCATACCTCCAGGATTCTAGTCTACGCTCTACTTCTTCCCTGATCTCTTCGCAAATCACAATATCATCAGCAAACAGCATCGTCCACGGTGGTTTTAGTTTTTTGCGCTTTTAAGGCTTGCAAAAATAATTTATTCAACTTTGTTGCAATATGCAGAGTTGGTTTTACAAATCACACCAAACAGCTTTCCGGTGCATAGATTTAAAGTTTCATTTTTTTGAAACCTATAGAGGAGGGGAGATATAAAAGCATTGGGTTAGATTGGCCCCTACAGTCATAAAATTTTGTCCAAAATATCATTCCAATTGAAGGTGAAGGCTTTTTTTTGTTTTGATTTCACCTAGAATTTTGGGGGACAAATATAAAGATTTCGAATACTGATTGGAAGCGAAGACCTTTTTTTAGTCCACAACTTAAATTAGGGAGGAAAAGAAAATTTTTGGACACTGGTTGAAAGTGATTACCTTTTTTATATATTTTTTAATTTTTAGTCTTCACTAGATTTTTGCGCTGAAAACGGTCGTGATTCAAAGCGGCAACATTGTAAAATTGAACAAAATCATGAATACTTGAAGGTTAATAAAATTTGGGCAAGATGGCATTGCCCTCCAACTTATTTTTGGATGGTACAGCTATTAACCTTAACTACAAAATTCTAAAAAAATCTCCCTTTTTGAATTTAGCTCCCCTGGTTAAGGATGAACTACAGAACTATAGAAAAATCTTTTTCTTAAAAAAATAAACAACACAAATGTCAATCATTAATAAACAGAAAACATATTGTCAGAATGTAGAACAACATGCATTTCCAGAACTGTTCGGTTTAAATTTAATCGTAATCACATAAAATGGCTTTTTTCTTTCTATTTTACTGTATGCCAAAACATCTTGACATGCTATCAAATCACTTTAAAGTTTTTTTTCACACGTTTTAAACCAGATTTATTCAAGTTATTTTCCATTTATTGAATAATGAAAAAATTCTATTCGGGACGTTAAACACTTCGAGTTTCTTAGGAAAATTTACATATTTTCCGTCCTATCTTTTTGGCCATTCTTAAATTTTCATGGTTTGGTGTTTGCGTTTACTTTTTTTGTTTACTTCGCATTCTGGCCAAAACAAATGTGTTAACCGTTTTTACTTACTTCTACAAAACGCTTTTGTCAAGGTTGTGAATCAGATTAAACGAGTTGGAAGCAGAGAGGCAGAGAGGGCTGAGAAGTCTTTCTAGCTAAATTTTTACCCCTCATGAGTTTTTTATCCCCTTCTTTAAGTCTCCTGAAAAATTACGATGGTACAATCAACTAAGTTAATATGCATAACTGCTCCAAGATAAGACCTTTTTTGGGGTCTTGACTTGCATTGGTCTTTACTGTTTTTTCAAATTATGTTAATTTTTTGTTCTTATTCCACTTTAAAGAAGAAAAAACAAACAAAAAATTAAAGACTGAAAAAAAGGGTCTTCATTTGATTATATATTTTTTCTTCCTAAATTATTCTTAAAAACTGACTGTTTGTGAATTGACCGCAAAATAACTGACATTTTATTTTGTATAATTTTCAATTTTAGTTTCACCTTCCAGACGTTGGTGCAGACTTATCAAAGTCAGATTCCCTGCCAAAAAGTAGTTCCAAGGTCACTTAATAAATCTACAGTAGCTTGGAAATCTATTTAGGCGAAGAAAATCTGCTTCTCAAGTATTTTGCGATGAATATCGCATTATTAGCAGCTAGCGGGCGCTGAAAGCATTTTCTTAAGCCGAGAAAAGCAGAGAAAAAAATTTTTGAATAGAGCATGTTTCAAGAAACAAAAAAAGGACAGTTCGTATTAACGTAAGCGAAGCTGTTTTAAATCCAAAGCTGATTGAGTGCAAGAAAGCGCTATGCTATAAATTAAACTGTATAATGCTTATATCAATTATGTTAATATAATTTGCGTAGTAGCGTTGTAAAAAGGAAGAATTTGCAATAGTTTGTGAAAACGTTTTTTAGCATAACGAAATATCTTACAGTTAAGCAATATGAGTTGTAAAAAAAAAATTTTTAAGAGATACAGTGCAGTATGACATAGTTATATTCGATGTTCAAGTTTCTTGCGAAATAATTTTCAAATCAAAATTTTGAACAAAGGTTTTTAAGCCTCGTTAGAAAGCATGAAATCTCGCGGCGATGCTTTGTCAAAAGAGTAAAATCGAAATTAAACGGATATAATTCCAAAACAAGGGACTAAGGCACGTGCTTTCATGTTTGTTTGGATTTTAGTACAGAGATTAGTGATAATAAGGATTTGCTTAAAGACAATCTTTTTTTCAAAACAGTAAGGCGCGCTAAAACGATAAACTAGGCAAACTAAATGCAGTCAAAAATTCAATTATCTTTAAAATTAATAAAATTAAAACAGTTTAGAAAAAAATGCGATTCATCTGTAGAAAGCTGGTTTTCAATTTTGGTTAACGAATAATTTCGTAGTTGATGAGCTGAAGTGTCATGATTTTTGCATAAAAAAACCAAAAAATTTCTGTTTTAGTTAAAAGGTCAGACTATACGAGTTTTAAAAAATTACAATTAAAAATACATCTTGATGATAAAAGATGGAGTAAGCTTATGAAAGTTAAAAGAAAATATTTTTTAATTAAAAGTAAGCCATTGTTGTGAAAATCTTTGGAGATTCTTTTATATTTTTTACAAAATAACAAGCAAAACTTTCAGCAGCTAGAATAAGTTTTGTTAGGTTTATGTCTCGATAAGATTTATTTCTAACAATGAACAGTTGAAAAGAATTCGAGATTTCTTATCGATCGCAAAAGCATTGTGCCAATGCGCCTGGGACTGTCTGTTTTCTTTAGGCTGAAAAGATGAAAACCGCCGTGAAAATAATAACATAGTTTTAGATTTTTAAAACTGCAATACCTTGTGTTTCAAACTATTATTGAATCTATAAACACGATCGAATTTTATTTGTCGGTTTTGGTTTTCTCAGCAAATTGATTTATTGGTTTTTGCAAAACCGATAAATCAATTAATCTGTCCAATTACGAACTGGCTAATTTGTAATCTATTTTAGTTCGATCCTTGTTTCTCTACTTTTGTTCGAAATTTTGGTGTTAAAAGAGTGTGAATTGGTTATGTGTACTTATGATGAAGGTCTCTTTAAGTGACCACTTGAATAATTGATAATGACGGCAAAAATGCTCCGTAGCTAACCGCCTTCTACAAATTTGTAATCTGGAAAAGCACTTCAAATGATATGTTGTCTGAAAGGGAAAGATAATATTTCTTGTAAATCTCGGAAGTACCCTAAAATTACAATCGTCATTTTTCCAAACAATTACATGTAGTCAGCAACAACTAATAGCGATTAAAAAGTTTGTGTTTTCGCAGCAATAAAACTGTTGAGCCCTAAGTGTATTTTGTAAATACACATTTAATTGACTATGCGTTAAATAGTGGTTGCTCACTTCTTGCAGTTGTTTGAACCAAAACAACTAAATGGTAAGCTCAATATCACTGTAGCTGTGTAGCAAAACTAACAAGCACACTAACATAACGCTTTTAATCTACGCGTTGCTAAATAAACTCATTATGACATCAGCTATCTTCTGACTTTACAGGGCAACCGCGAAATCGTTAGGGGTCGTTCCCACTACGAGCAGGGAATGGACTGTTCTTTGTTTCTTCAATTAGATTTTTTTGTTTGGCTTAGTGCTTAAGCGCGAAAAGAAGTAAAAAAATTATTAAAACAAACAAAGAATGCTCCATTCTACACTCGTAGTGGAAACGAGCTCTTGCACATAGAGCGATTACTTTCGCTGCTATCGAGGATGCAGCCGAGATATTGATGTCCTGTTAGAATTTGTTTTCTGATGTAAATAATTTTTAATAATCTAATATGAATGTAATTTAGCTGCTTGTTAAGACAGCCAAGCACTGGAAAGTACAAAATTATTTTTTAAACGTCGCAATAACATGGTCATGGTGGGAAAGTGAACCAATGTATATCGATGGCGATCACTCTCAAAACCGTTTTACTCCGTTAAGGCCCGTTTCCACTACGAGCGTGGAAAAGAGCATTCTTTGTTTGTTTTATTGATTTTTTTTTGCGCTCGCTTCAATTTTAACCGCTCGCTTTAATCGAAGATCAATAAAAGAAAGATAGAATGCTCTTTTTCACGCTCGTGGTGGAAACGGGCCTTTATGCTGCCAAACTTATTGCTTGATTATTCAAATTGAGCCAATTTGTGCCTTGTTGTCAGTGACCAACAACCCCTGCTTGTTGGTGATGCTTGCTTTTGCCAAAACGTGCAAGTGCGGAAAAAATTCTAGCAAGTTTTAGTCTTTTTGAAGAATTTGATTCTTCTGTCAGCTTTCCATTTAAATACTTTAAGATTGAACAAATGAGATTAGAAGTTTCATGAATTGTTCCCTTTTCAGCAGTTATTAAATTAATCCAAAATTTTTTCACAAAAAAGCGGAATAGCTGCTTTAATCTTGTGAACCTTTTTAGTGTTTTGGTTTTGTTTTACTACTACCTGCATTAATAGTAATATGAGCTCTGCAGATCATAAAAATTTTGCCCAAGAATTTCATTGAACGTTCGAACAATTAAAGGATCTTTGTTTTGATTTGATAGTTGCTTTCAAGCTTTCATTTCTCAATTGTAATCAGCGTTATGCCAAGACTCTATTCCTGAAATTCTGAAGGCGATTAGTATTAGCCTCATGACCAAGTTGTTTTGGTTTTTAAACTAAGTGATCGACATAATTTTTTAAAAGAACGACAACTACATTATTTTATTTAAAAAATTTTCGTATGAGGTTTTAAAATTATCAATAAATCAATAGATTTATCAACTACTTTTTTTATCTATACAGGTGCTAGACTACTGATCACGTTTGAAAAATATATGAATTTATATATAGTAACTTTAGTTTGGGCGATAAATGGTTTTATAGAAAACAGTCAAACAAGGCAGCTTAAAACCGACTAAATTGGTTATTATCAAAATTAAAGTACCTGGAACAACATGAAAATGCATTTTGATTTACTGACTTCTGCTTTTGCATTTATTTGTTTTTGCCAAGGTAAGTAGTTTAATATTTGTTAAGTTTTCTAGTGTTTATCAAAGACGCTGGTAAAAGAAATTGCTTAATGATCAAAGACGCTGGTAAAAAGATAAATAAGCACCTTAGAATATTGTTATAATGGCAAGAGTTTTAAATTTATTTTATAACTTTTCGTTTCATCTTTTTCATAGTTAAATAGATATTGTATTGTACGTGCGCTTTGGCTGAATCATGAAAAAAAATGTTTAGTTAAAGCCTTGAATCGGTCAGTTTCTTATGGAACTTTTACCAAATGAGTCTTAATTTGTATTGGCAGTGGCCTTAAATCGAAAAAAGTCTTGCTCAAGTTATTGTTGACCACAGAAAAGAAAACTCGAAGAGATATTGTTTCAGCTTCTCCAGTTTCAAAAACTACTACTCCTAAATAGGTTTTTCGTTAATGAACCATTTAGACCTTAGCGCCAAAATAGTATTTTTACGTTAACCACGCTGCGCTGAACAAATGCTAAGGATTGATAACCGTATTTGCGGGCAGTCTTGTCCATGAGTTGTTTGCAACTGTTTATCTTGTCTAGTTGTTCAAATTCTGCTGCAATTAGGTCGAGGTATTTAACAATTCTGAGAATACTTGATTAATTCGCAAGTGCCCTTCTAAATCGGGAAGTAATTTGCAATTTCTAATGGTTTTTTGTACTTTTAAAAGCTTTTCGTTCAGACTTTGTTTTACGACAAAATGCCAAACGGACCTTTTTTAAGATCTATGTTAACATTTCAATGTGCAGCTATGACCAGCATTAACGTTTCAATACAAAGTTGAATACTGTACCAGCAAAGCAAGAAATCCAATTCTGTATGCGACATTTTTTTAGCAATCGCTATTTTTCAGGACATGTTTTGTCATTCGCTTTTCTCAACTAAATTTTATAGATTAGGACATTCACATTGGTGAAAAAGATGACATTGAGTTTTATGGTTTGTAACAGACCAATTAAAGAAATTCTGCAATGTATGAATTTAAAACTTTTGTATGCAATTTGAATAGGAAACTTTAATCGTTCTGTTTCTGTTTAATTTTTACAAATAAACGTTGTGGTTTTTACCAATGAATTTTAATTGTTTATTAACCTCTTCAATATGATCATCTCCGGTTGACACGAATTCCTGACTTAAGAGTCAAGTTTTCATTGTTGAACTCATTTGACTAATTTTTCCTTAAACTTTGAAATAAACCGGTGTAAAGTTATTGCCTTTATTGTTTTAACCGACACATTTTCCCAAGTTTTTTATTATGAAATACATTTTTCTAAATTTTACCAAATCTCTTTACGGTGCAGAAATGATTTTCCAGAGAAAATTTTGTTTTTTTTAAGTAATAAAGAAAACGGTTTCTTGCCTCATAAAAAAGATTCGTGTTAACGTCCACGTTTTTGGTTTGGCTTTGGCCTTCGACAGAAATTCTACAAAAAGTTGAATGATTTATATCGGTCAAGCGGCCAATCTCTAGTCGTTGATGAGGACTGTGTATTTGTACAGCAGTCGTCTCATAAGACAACCTTGTTTGTCGCTCGCGTCAAATTGTTTATTAACCACAAACGAGACGACCAAAAAGGCATAGTTGTCATGCCTTTTGGAATATTGTCATTTTAAACATAGCGATATTTTCGCAACGCTGTAAAAAGTTAAGTGTTACTAATATGAACTGTACACCTATTTTTGCATTACTGTCACTGGCGCTTTAAAAAGAACGCAAACTATAAAATATGATTTCTACCAACTTGCCTTTTTGCATATAATCTGTTTTGTTAAAATCTTATCAGCAGAAGCTGTTTTAAAAGTTGTCAAAAAGTTGCAGTCGTTTGTCAAAAACCCGGTAGCGTTGCCAGGTAAGTGGGTGCCCATATTGATAAAAACACTACTCCTACTCTTGCCCTTCTGTTTTTTCCTTGGAAAAGGCATTTTAGGGCACTTTTTGCTTGACGGTCTTAGTAAGCAGCTCTTAATTTAACTCATATCACAATATGAAGAATTAAAAAATGAACCAAAAGATTTTACCAGACACAATATCTTGGCATATCAGAAAGCAGGTCAGGGTGATTGCTCGACAACGACGGTTATCTTCAGTTTAACGCCACCGACGATGTACTGCGAGTCAGAAGAGTAAATTGAGATAATGATGATTATGAAGTTTTTACAACAAACAAGGATCAAGCAGAAAGAAAATCTGATAACAGAACTTGTTGATGCTGCTCTTTTCTGCAAATTATTAGTATAACAGCTAAGAGGGAATATTATTTACAAAAGTTGAAATTGGGTAACAATAAAATTTTAATCATTTATAGTCAGTAATTCTCAAACTTTTTAGGTGCGATGGTGAATCGTGACTAAAAAAAAATAATTACAAAAATTAGGACAAGAATTCGACTATTTTTATCGTTACCAAAAATTGCTCAATGCTATCGAATTGAATTACAAAAACTATGTTGAGTCAGATAACTAAAAACGAAATGAAATTAAGGCACTCGCTAGAAAATGATCACAATGCCCATTTTGAAAACCCTGCTTGTAAATAACCAAAAAGAACACAGTAACGTGTAGAGCAGGTTTAGGCAAACGTTTTATGTTGCGGACCAATTTTTTTCTAAATTTTGACAGACAGGCCAGAATGGCACAAACAAGGCATTTAATTTTAATAAATTCTTTAAATTCCTGTTAAAAGTACTGCTATTAAATGACTTGGTAATTAAGATAAATTATTTGGCGGGCCGAATTACTAATTAGAAGTACGCCGCGGTTTGGGAAACCCTGATGTAGAGAGTAGGATTTGAACCGTGATAATGATAGCGGCGCGCCTTTTCAGTAATCACGGCACCGACAGTTTTATTCTGCTGGAATTGGGGATAACATTTTGTTTTGTTATTGATGATGGCTCTTTGCATCGGTTCACGACTTGTTCGTGTGACCGTTTTAGAAAAGCATAGGTTAGCAGGTGAATTGCAAGCAATCGCTGCCGCGCGCCTTAGCCTTTTTTTTCGCCTTTTCATGTACAACTCTTATAATCTCTTTGTAATGTTCAGTTTTGCTGTGTTGCAGATGACGCGATTTTTCTTTTAAATTCTTTAGCTTTAAAAACCATGAAACAGCTTTGATTTTTTCGCTGTTTATATCGACAAAGTTCGTATTTTTTCGCCCAAGGTGCTTTGTCCATTGGGTTGCATTACTTGCTTAATATTTGTGCTGCATTATCTTCTCTGTTCAACAAAGTTAAATATTACAGTCAACTTCTAGCAAGCAAAAGAATATGATGCTTTACAATATTTCTTCCTAGTTGTTGTTTAAAAAACTGTATTTTAAATCAATGCTTCAATTCTTCAATTTTATGTAGACTGATTGGTTACAGGTATAAACAGCCGTCGATATTCCTCTGTTATCAGTGACCTTTGACCTTTCATGACAGACGAATGGAGAAACTTTTATTTCCCAAATAGAACGAGGATTGTTCTAACTAAACCGATCTGGATTTAAAAAAGTTGAACCCGCTCCATACATGAAATATTGCAAACCTAGAATTATAGACAAGATAATGTTTTTTATTAACCTACTATTAACTCGATGTTGGCAACTTTTAATTATTGTTTTGACGAACGATAGATTTTAATAGACGACACACGCAGATAGTCCGTTTGATTTCCGTGATCACCAAAAGTCGTTACAACCATTTTATATTTTGTTCTCATCTGCGCTAAAAAGTTTTGGACGCAAAAAAAGAAAAAAATTTATTGGTGCACGCCGAACAGCGTAGATAAACTAGTAGAAACCAATAGAATTTACGAGACCTCTGGTTGTCGTATATTTGCACAATCAACAAGGTTTTAAATTTATTTTTTGAATAAAGGCTTGTTTCTACTACGAGCGTTGGCATTTTTAGCGCTTAAGTGCGGAAAGAAGTAAAAAAATCAATAAAGCAAACAAAGTATACTCCCGCCAACGCTTGTAGTGGAAACAAACCTTAACTTTTGGAATTTTGAATAACTGTTCGAGAAATTCTAAAGAATGTTTCGGTCTCTTATATAGCTTTAAAAAACTGCTTTTATAATATAGCGTTTACCATTTTGCGATTTATCGTTGTGCATTTAAAAAAAAACTGCTAAAATTTGAACTTAAATCTTTTATCCAAAGGTCTCTCGCTTTCTCAAAATTTACGCCGGTCCGTCCATGAAAAGCCCTCACCTCAAACCCGTCCTCACATCACGGAAGAGCCGGAAGATGTGCTGGTCAAAGATAACACTGCAAGTTATCGTCTTAACTGTCGCGCTGTCGGAAATCCGAAGCCAAAAATATCGTGGTTCAAAGACGGAGTCCCATTTGTTCAATTTGCCTGTACGGTTTAAAAGTCATTGTTATAGTTTGTTCGAAATCTTAATTAAAAATAGAATTGGGCTTTAAACTCGTCGTCGAGATTAAAAAAATAAAGTTGGGTTTATTTAGACTATCACGCCGTATATGTCGCGGGAGATTTGGTATTCTACAAGATTGTGAACGAGGGGGAGAACTCGAATTTAGGAGTATATCAGTGTCTTGCGCAAAACAAGCTTGGGTCTGCTCACAGCAAGAATGCATCTGTTCAAATTGCTAGTAAGTGGAAAACATATCTATGCTTTACTTATTATCGATGTTTAGAATGTATGGCGGAAGTTATGAAAGCTAAATGCTGATTTTCGAAAATTATTGAAATGTTCTTCATATTATGGCTTCATGGCAGCTGTGGCACTGAGATATATCCATCTAGAAAAAAATGCGGGTATCTCGGAAAAAAACGCTTTGTTACTTAAACGTCATTAACTAGCTTTCTGTGGTTTCATAAAATTTTCGATAGATGGTCTCTGCATTGTAATTGTACAACGAGTAGAAAATATAACGAGTTTTTATCATCTTTCAAGATCGAATATAAAAAGAAAAAAAACTACATGAAAAATAAGACAAATAAGGATCAAATTCAAAAAAGGTTTTTCGAATTTTTTCAATGTTGCCATCTAAATATTTTCAAAATTTAAAAATACGTAAATATGTCAATCAATGTATTGATTTTATTGGCTCACCAGTTTAAAAGAAAGTTTATTTCTATGCGGTTTTAAATTTTGCTTTTGACATTTTGTGATTTGATGAAAAAGTTGCGTCAATATTTTCTCCTTTAGTTATCTTGACCTCAAGAATCTTTTTTGTCTCGTGACGAATTGACTGGTTGCTCGCGAAACGACCATGCATAGTAAAAATTTTAAGATTTATAATTAAGTTGATTCTTGTAAAGGTATGGGAGCTGGTAAAGATAAGCAACCCTTTCACTTTCAGGGTTGCTTATCTTTACCTAAAAATTTTGGGGTTGTTTATCTTTACCTAAAATTAACTCGTTTATCTAACTTACATGTAGAATCCAATGTAATACAGTGGTTTATATTTACCTAGATTAGGGTTAATTATATCGTTGAATTAACAACCGTAACCCTTGTCCAAAGCCTAACCCTATGTATTTATTTTTTAACATTAAATAAAAATATTGTTATTGCATTTTACTCGATAAAAAAAAGTCCAACTTTACTTAGCCAACAGGATTGCTTATCTTTACCTGGAAGATTTTACTCGATAAAAAAAAGTCCAACTTTACTTAGCCAACAGGATTGCTTATCTTTACCTGGAAGATTTTGGGTTTTTTATCTTTGGATGGCTCGGCTCTGTTAGGGTAGCTTATCTTTACCAGCTCCAATATAAAATGCTTCGCCTTCGGTAATTCTTCAGTCTCTTTATTTACTATTTATTATATTAACGGTATCCAACCAGCACTCGGGGGATGTCCGATGTTAAATTTTAACGCTTTTTGCACGAGATTAAATAGAGGCAGGAATTCACAAATTTTCTTGATAGTCGTATACGTGCTGCACGTACAGTATATGCAAAGACGTTTCATTTTTAGAAATTATTTTAATTAAAAAAATTTTTTCATTTACGTTGCCGGAGCCGTACATAAAAATAAGTTTTGAACTTAATATGACGAGTAACGTGGATGTTTTTGAGTTATAAAACCGGCAAATCAAGCAATTAAATAAAGGAACAGAACAAAAACCTTGTGTAAATGTGGTTCTTATCAGCTGTGTTTATCTTTTTTCGCGTTTCTGATGTTCTCATGTTTACTTCCACTTTTGGTTGTTTGTATAATTTTTTAACGAGATAGTTGCCAAAATTATGTTAAAAATTTTAAGTTTATTAGATTCAATAAAGCTTAACAAGCAATTTTTAGTTGGCTTTGATTACATGTTATATTGTCACAATCTCAAAATCTCCATAACTCCCAAACAGAAAAAAAAAACAATTAGCTCTACATATTTCTGTTGTTTATATTAGCACATCCATCAAAGTAAAAACGTATTTTTTAATTGAATAAATTGAATAAATCATTATTTCGCTGACTCGAAAAAGAAAAACGCATAACCACTTCTATCCAATTCCATTTGCTGCTTCATTTGACTATTTTAAATACCAAAGCTGTAACTTTGGCGCGATTAACGACGAAGCGTGTACACTGCACAGCTAGTTCGAGGTTAACGTGCTTGTAGCAGTGCGCCTGGACCAGACGGCCACTTACGGGAACCTGTCAGCATCGGGGCTGAGTTGTTGCCAGCATTGTGTCGGATTTAGCTGACCTTTGGAGTCGAGTCCAGACTTTTGGTGCCGTAGATCGGCGTTCAATGGACTAGAGCAGGGTTTCTCAAACTTTTCTATTAACGGAGCTCCTAGTCTTATCATTTAGCGCGCGGAACACTTCAGTCAAAAAATTTCTTAATCACAAATTTTCAAGAATATAAATGGACTTCAATTTTGCACGTCAATAAGCTAAAAGTTGCTGAAGTTACTGCCGAAACAGAGCGTAACATATGAAATAAGAACGTGAAATTAAAAATAAGCAAAAGCTATGCAAGCTCATTGTGACGTATGCAAACTGTCATGTTTATTGTTCAGCGGAACACTTTAAATAAGCTCGCGAAGCACAAGTGCTTCCCGGAGCACAGTTTGAGAAACGCTGCACAAGAGTTCAAATAAAAGAATATGATAACAGCACAATCTCGAGCACGAAAGTCAAGATTGTCCCGAATTTTATCGCAATTGCTGATATACAAGTATTATTTGTAATCCACGTATTACACCTCAGTTGAAGCGCAGCGTTTGGACACAGACAATTATTTCGTTTTATGCGAAGTTGTGCTGGATTGGTTTGTAAACTGATGTTGATTAAATGATTTGCTTGCGCATTTTAAGCTCAGTATAGCTTGATCTTTTTTTTGCAAACTAATAATATCGGAAGTATTATTTTTCAAAACTAGCAAAAAAGATTAAAAAAATTTTTAAATCTCGTTTTTCTAAACAAAATTATAACCTTTTCGATATTTCGTTTTTGCGAAAGCTCGATTTCTGTTTTTGAGCGATTTTTAATGCTTGATAAAGTGGCTTTGACATTGAGCTGCTGCATTGAAAAAGAAGAACATAAATTGTCGTGCTCTCAGAATAGTAGTTAGTTCTATCGATTGGTTATGCCTTTGCCTTGTTTATTATCGCACTAAAGCCGAATATAAATTAATTTCGCGCCGCATTTCATCTTTGTTCGCATTTGAACCTTATTGAGCTGTCATTGTCTTTGGGTATGACTCACCATTACCATTATATAAAATTGTTTTTGTTACGTACGCCATATCAAAATTTTGTTGAAACGAATTGGTTAAAAGTTTAAATTGTAAATTCGAAAAAGTTTTTTCTAAAATATATATCTTTAAATTATATCAAAATAAAAATCAGGCGATATTAACGTCCTATCTTGGTTAATTTAAATTTGTTTGTTGGATGCATTAGCAGCACCTGATCATGTTTGTTACTAAATAGGCTAAAGCCTAAGGTACCAAGTTTTGTCCTTTTTGCTAGAATGCTCAAGAAAAATTCCTGATAGGGTGAATTCTAAAAAAAAGTTTATCTTTCTTAGTCATCTTCTTTCAGGCACCTGGAAGTATTGTTTTTTGGACCGTGGTAAATTTTTCAGGATTTTAATTCGGTTTTCGCGTAACCCCCAATTTTTGATTTAATGTTATGCTGTTGTGTGAGGTCTTAAAACGGATTTTTGTAGTCGAATAGTTGTGTGATTTTTTCCCAAATCTTCATTTTTGTTAAACCTGTAATCAATTTGTCGGCTTTTTGTAAATCAACTAATGACTACTCGACACATATAAGCCTCTTAGTATTACCAAGTTACTTGTAATTATTAGTTTTAGATATTAAGAACTGTCCGTCTCACACAGAAGTTTGTGTGTTCCGATCAAAAGTACGTGTTATGTTTTAAACATTTGTTCAAAATCGGATTATATCAAGCTGCCTCCAGTTATTCTTTTTCAAGGCTATCACTCACTATCGTTGTATTGTAGTGAAAAAAAAAAAATCTTGAAGAATATTATAATCGAGAAGCCTGTCACTTCGAAAGCGCTTTTTCAGGCGCACTGTTTACAATTTTGTAGTCTTGTAAATTTTTGTGCTTTTTGTAAAATAATGGTCTTAAAGCACTTCTGCGTTTCTGTAAGATGGAACAAAAAAAAAATCTGAAAGATAATATGAGACGACGCTGTTTATTGTTTTTTTTTTTTTTTGGGGATAAATTTATTTTAAGCATTATTATTTTACTGTATTATGCAAGTACTGCTCCCAAAATATCCTGTAATTAATGATTAGATGACATATTTTATTTTAAAGATTAAATGCATTTGTGTAATGCCTTAAGCCTGTAACACCGAAAATATGTTTATTATAACAAAGTTATGAATTATTAAACAGTGCCGGGCTCAAGACTTAAAATTTACTCAACAAATAATTGTCCAAGCAGCTGTCGGTTGTCTGAAGCAAATTAATCTTGTTTCATTTCCCATAACCTTTTATTCTGCCAGTAATGCATTAAGAGAAGCTTTGTTGTTGCGACAATATTTTTTTCATATCGTTATTTATTGGCATCAACTTTGTTTACGCCAAACGCTAAAACAATGCAGGTCAAATGGGTTATTCAATTTTTGCGACAGATTTCATATTCGTATTCAAGTAGTCGTTTAAAGCATTGACCCAAAAACCTGTTTCAACGCTCAACGTAGGATTTAATGGTTTGGGATTGCCTTGGCGCTTGGTACACCAGTCGGAGATGCAGCTTTTATTATTTCTGCAGCAAGTGGATTTGATGAAATTTTGATTTAGACTGTTTTAGTCGTTTACTAAGGTGAAACACGTGTAGATTTGATTCTTTTACAGTTTAGGAAACTAAGAAGGTTCTAAGCCAAAGGTACACAACCTTTTTGCTGTTGCCCGGCTGCGTAACAGAATTAGCTGTACTGAAGGCGACCGGAAGTTTACTTTCAATAGAAAACTAGGTGGAAAGTACAAATGTGGCTTTCGCGTCTTTGATCGTTAGAGAAGACTTTTCGTTTTTCACCTAACTTTATGTTGAGGAAAACCCGTTTTTTGTTGTTTGGATGCTATATTTCACCATTGTTATTAGTTATTCCTCGTGACCTATGCGGCCTTTTTTTCTACACAAGGCTGCGATAAAGGAAAAAATTTTCTGACGTTAAGTTTGTAGTTATGTGTGTAACATGGGAGCACAGCCGCATAAACTACTATTTAAACCAGCGGTTTCCAACCTTTTTTAATGCAATCCTCCCTGGCTTACTTTAAAATTTTGCATCCCTTCCTTGGTTCACTTGAAACTCTGTGAAAAGCAAAAAAAAAGTTATCGATTTGATTTTCTGCCGCCAACGTTAGGGAAAGACCTTTTGGTCTGCACTGGTTATCTTCGTTGGAAAAAATAATTATTCCAAGGTCAAATCAAGGTTTGCTTTTCTGTTGTTGCCTCTTGCTTAGTATTGTTTTTATCCTGTTGCTTAGTATGAATACCTTCCCTGAACTCATGAAGTTCCCTCCTGGAAAGGAATTCTTTTCTGTTCAGAACCACTGATTTAAAGCCTCTGTTGTGCACTATGGTGCTAAGTGTTCAAGGTGAAAGTGAAAGGTTTAACTCTGGTTAGTTAATGAAGCTTTGGTTATGTAATGAGTTGGTTATGTAATGAGTGACCTATGCGGCCTTTTTTTCTAAACAAAGCTGCGATAAAGGAAAAAATTTTTGACGTTAAGTTTGTAGTTATGTGTGTAACATGGGAGCACAGCCGCATAAAGGTTAATGAGTTGGTTATGTAAATATGATTTCAACTACTGCACTAAGAAAAATAAATTACTTCTCTCCAGTAGTAAAATCAAATTGTTATAGTGTCGTTTAAGCTCATCAAATTGCCAATGACGTAATTATCATTGCTGAGGGTTCGACTACTAGCTTGGAAAATCCGTTGCAGTATTGCCATCGGCTCGCCATGTTTGCGACATAACTATGATTATAATGAAATGACAAGTTTTTTTTTAACTACAGTCAACACTTACTTTGATTATGTCCCAGAAAGCTTTTGATTTAATTTTAAATTTGGTTACTCAATCAGCTTAGTTTTACGACTTCAAACACAAATGCGCAATAAAATGAATTAAATGTGTAGTTATTCTTACAAGTTAAAGAGATACATTACGTATTCAGATTGTTACATGTCATGTCAGCTCGTTTAAGTTATTTGTATACGTGTTCTTTAATTTATGTTTATCAAAAATTGGTTGGTAGTTGATTTTAACCTAAAAGAATTTGTCTCAATCTTTTTGGCGAATTGGTATTTAATGAAGTTTTAATGGGTGTTTTACCAAACATTCTTAATGCCTACCGTTGTTGGTTTTAGGAGAACTATATCAAAAGGATAATTCCAGTTTATGAAAAAATTAAGAATAATTTTATTACGATTTCTTGTAGCTGGGTTTTAACTTATAGTTTGGTATGCTGTTAATAAGAAAATTTCGTGAATGCCCATTTCCCAATTGGCTCAGTAAACTATTTGTATATGTTATCGATGGTACAGGAACCAACACAACTTCACTTTATTCGTGTTAATCTGCATGTCAGAACGTACAAATCAACTGTTTTGTCGCAAAAAAAAATCGATATCTTTAATGTAGAGAACGCCGTAAAGTGACGGGAGTTATCGGTTAAAAAAAATTAGAAGATTTATGACGTTTTTTTCGTCGCTTTTAACTAACTGTTGATACTTAAAATTTTATGAGCTTTGAATTGGTAAAAATTTTATAGAATCAATGATTAGACAACGCTCGACCAAACTTTGGAATGCCACTTCCAAGTTTTATTAAATTCCGAGCACCTGCTTTCGGCAAGAAATCAATTCGAAATTGTCTAAACTGAAATTCTTTTTGAAATAGCTCTGTTAGAGTCGCCTAAAAAGTTTATTTTCCGTTATACTGAGAACTCGACACAGGACAGGTGTGATCTAACATGTAACAGTAACCCAACAATTATTGTCATAGGCATGGTGGCGGGTGAAAGGATCGTTTAAAAAGTATTTTTGCAGGTTTCTTTGTGTCTCGCTTAGACGCGCTTATTTCAAGCAGGTGTCAGTCGTTTGATTATCGAAATTTTTCTTCTCAAGCTAGCGTATTATTCAATGAAAAACGACGAAAATAAAAGACATTTCCACTCGGCTTTGATAAATTATAATTTGATCGTTTAAATCAACTTGCCGATAAACTCAACAGTTATTTCAATGTAATTATCATGGTTAAAAAGCTTTATTTTAATGGTGTTATGGCAAAAAGTCTTATTTTCGATTTTAATCTGTTGAAGTCAGCATTTGTAACTCACTTAGTGGTTGAACGAAGGTTGGCTCGCCTTGTAAACATTTCGAGAATGAAATTAAAACGATTTTGTTGAGTCAACAAGAGAAACAATTTTTAAAAACATTTCGGGTTTGTTGGTGTTTATCTAAGAGTGTTTTGACCTAAAGCACATTCTCATGTAAGTCAACATTTAAAGATATTTCTTCGTTGACATTTCACTTAACTTTAGTTTCTTAGTCAGCTCCTATGTACTCTGCGTTTGACCGAAATCACTTTTACGCTCGGCCAATGTAATGAAAAATACACGTAATGGCAACAACGAGACGAACAAATACCAAACCACCTTAAGCAAGAAAAAAAAGAGTAGCTATTCTGCACTTTGTCTACATAGTCCCGTAAATCTTGATCCTATTTTTGTGACTGAAAGATTACAATCGAATTGCTCGAAAGTCTTTTTTTTCTAGTACATATGTTAAAACTTGTACGCCAGCGCTTGATTTATCTCCCGTGGTTTAATCCGAGCTCGTAAATTAGCGTTCACTTTCTCCTTCATACTTTCGGACAAAATTTGAAACGTTGCTTCATCTCTGGTCTATGTTGTTTACTTTCTTAGTCTTGAAACTGTGAAATTACCGTAAACCGTTCGTGGGTTTGAAAAGCCGTCAACCCCAGGCACCGTTTTCAACTTTCACTTATTGAAGTTGTAACGTCTAAGAATGACAAGATAAATGGCAAATCGCCGAAATTTGAAGCGCACGAGCGGTCCGTAATTGAGGCGGCTTGTTATCAAACGATTACTCATACAAATTGCTTTTCTATCACGGCTACATCATAATGATTGTTGTGATTCAAGTTGTGTTCTTCTTTCCGGATTCGTACGAGTCGCGATTCGGATCTCACGAAATCGAAAGTATCGAGTGTTGATGAATCCTCGCGAACTAAGCGATGACATCGCTGAAGCGAGGTCATTTGTTTGCAACGTAATCGCAAAACATCCAACTGAGAAAGCAAATTTTTAAACAGTTTTTATTGGTCTCTAACACTCCCTACATTCACGGAGGATTTCCTTTCTCTAATCTAGTAGTCAATACCTCTTGTCTACAGCAGCTGTTATGTTTGTTTCTTCCCCAGGAAACCTTGAATTGGGTGACTTACTTGTTTTTGCTAACTCTTACTCTTACCCCTGACTGTGTTTGTAAACACTATACAGTTTTACTGGCGAACGGTACGACTGCGTCGATAATTAAAACTACTCCGATCACGTGACAGTAGGGTGACTTGTTCAATGAAAAATTTTCCCTTTTTGTAAAGTAGCAATCATCACTGAGATCGTCTTCCTAATCACATGATTTAAAATATAAAATTTAATCAATTTTTCCAAAAAAGTTTCCGTAAATGGCGATTTCACTAAAAAGATCAATTGTTTTCTGCTGGGATTGATTTTAATAGAAAGTTATTCAGCAATTCATTACGTGTCTATTAATAAAAGTCTCTATTGTTCAAAAACATTATAAACATACGAAAGCTTCTGTGTCAAGCGCTACCGTGGGGAAGGTGATTTGTTTTTTACTTTAAGATGCATGCTCGTCTGTGTGCATTAGTCGACTAGCTTAATGTGGTGGTTTTAATGTTTTTTTAATTTGAATATCCGTTAATTTTCACAATCAAAATAAAAACTTCGATCGCTTTGTCAAAGGCAACTTGTTAAATTCGATTAAAATAAATCGGAACGAACCAGAAGAATAGTTTTTTGCTTATGTCTCAGACTATGAAGTTTTATCACAAACTTTAATTTTTGGCAAGATGAGAACGAGTTTCTTTTAATTAAGGAAAGTTGTCAGTTTATCTTCTCGGCTTTGTTTGCTTTTGCCCAAAACAAAACGTCGGTTTAGTGTAAGCACAGCATAAAAGAATATTTTGTTTGCAAGCAAAAACCAAAGCAAGTACATCGGTTATTTGTCCTACGCGGTTAAACGACATGTTTAATGCGTCAAATTACGAAGAAAAATAACTAGCAATTGTCCCGAAACAACCTAATGCCAATAGCCGACGTGTATTATTCTGAGCCGATTTGCACGTCTGGCACCTTTTAATGTGCAAAGGCGGAAAATACTTTCAGGCGAAACCCAAACAAAATCAGCGTCTTGTTGTGGCTCGCTCATTAGTTGCAGCAGCTGCAGTTTTCTGTTATTATTGTCATTAGTCTCCCGGGCCTTTCCAAATATCGCGAGCTGCAAGCAAACTTCGCGTCTTTAGACGAATGAGGGTGTATTTACCAAGTCAACAATTGATGCTTCCAAGTAACTATCTGGTTGAAGAAGCTTTTATCGATTTCATTAAATGCCGTCTACATCCGACAAGTGTCATTTTTATTACTAAGACACAATCTCATTGGTTTTGTCACATTTGTAAAAAACCAATGTATGTCAGTCTTTTTAAAAACGCTATATTGGCGTTGAAACGATTCAGAACTCGATGAAAATTGTTTAAAAAAAATGTTTTGAATAATACTGTTCAACAGATATTTTATTTTACATTTGTTGTTTCAACTGTTCACAAAAATTGTTTAATATTGATTGAAAGGTCTTGCTAGTTTTTATATTCGGTTTTGTTTCCCATGACAAATTTCAAGAATAGTTTTATCCAAAGTGCAAATAGATTTACATCGCATTTTAGCGAATACAATCACATGTTGTCTTAAGAAAAAAGGTTTTGGCCATATTATCGAACTATTGTTGTGATAAGACGCAAGAAACTTATTGTGTTTCCTCATCTACTAGCAACGGTTTTGATGAACTAAGCCACATTTTAAGGGGCTTAAATCTTTTGTTTAATTAAAACCGTCTCGTTGTGACTTTTAAACATTTGTTTGACACAATTTTTAACTTATATGATGTATTAACGCATCTACCTCTTTTGTTGGGCTAAGTGATTTCAAACAGATATAAGCGATGGCATTTAACTAAATGTCAGGTTTTTTGTTATTTTGACTGTGTAAGCCTACATGCTTGTTTTTGTAATTTGCTTTAAACTGTTTTCTTTAACCGTACTTATACCCTACTAAACAAACTTAATTAACAAAAACAATAACTTTATATTGTTATTTGGATTTTGATAGTCAGGTTTACTGTAAACAGGGCTGCCAATCCGCCAAGTATTTTGGCATAGCCAGAAAAGAAATTTTTAATCAGATACTAAATTAGATCCAATTGTTGCACTAAGGTTGAACGAAATTTGGAATACAAAAAATTGTAGTTTTCGTACGATTTAGAAAAAGTAAGTGAAGACCACTTTTTATTTTTAGTAATTTCGTGCCTCAAATTTAGCTGAAGACCAAAAAAAGTTTTCACTTTTCTATAACTTTTGAGGATGAAAATGCCTGTGTAATGGGAAAATGCCTGTTCATTAATACCTTATTAATTTGGATTTTCTAATTGTCAAGGAGTAAATTAAAAGAATTAACTGAAAAACAGAGTGAAAATCAAAAAAAGTCTTCACTTTAATTACTTAGACTGCGAACCGAGATAAATTTAGAAGTAAAATTTTGCCTCCGGCGGGCAAAAGGTGGGGCACCCATGATGAAACCATGGTTTTCTCATCGTTTTAAAGCCATATATTTTTTTGACGTTTGGTTTAAATAAAGCAGAGACATTCGCTGCCAGACCACGGATTTATTTAGAACTTTATTTTTGGAGCTTTGCTTTTAAACGGATATATCCGTATCTGTATTTCGTCACCAAAGTCTGTTTAGAAATTATTGCTTGATACCAGGGACGATCCCAAACCTTTAATTCAAGCCTGGGCAAAGAAAAAATTAACAGCTTAGGGAGCCGCGACAAATGTTTTTCTAAAGTCAAGTTAAGACTACAAAAGTAGTTTTTAAGTTAAAGGCAAAAAAAACTTCACTTCAATCTGACGGCCGTCTTCAAAAGTAAGTATAGGGAAGAAAAAATAAAAGAAAGAGATTACACAAAATAAAAGAACGAAACAACCTTCAAATAACGCTAAGCTTTTGTTTTCCGCAGAGAAAACCGTTTTTTGGCCTTGAATTTAAATTCGATATTTTGTCTTCAAAAATCTAATTGCTGATATACCTAACAAGAATAATATAATTTTGTTATTTTTTTAGTTTTAAGTATAATTTAGTATTGTTATTGGTATAATTACCAAAAAGTCTTTCCGCCTAAACCAGGGTATTAGATACCTGGACAAAGCACAAGTAAAATCTGACTCGTGCTGTGACACTGCCAAGTAAAATCAGCAGGCCAGCGCTTTTTTTTTTCGGTTTCACCTTTAAGCTTACACATGCAACACCCATGTGCCTCCCCAAAGATTTTACACTTATTTTTGGTTGGAGATCACTGCTCTGAGTAGTTTTAAAAAATCTGTTTTAAATAAAAGCGCTAAATAACTCGTCACGTTACTATTTAACAGAATTGCTTTATTAAAACTAACTAGGCTTACAATATAAGAGTAAAAATATAAACGAATGTTTCTTTAGCAAATATTACACTCTAAATGTAAATACAAGTTAAATGACAATGATCTTAATGGCGGGAAAGTCCTTAAAACAATTTAACAATTTCTTTTCGGTAAAGACTATTTCAGACAATAACTCTTGTTTGAGTTTAATGCTCGCTTTTACATTTGAAACAGTAAATATTGTGATTCAAGTTTTATTTGCTTGGAAACCAAGCACTTCATAACTATACTTTTCGCATTTTTATATACTCTTTTATGTACAAAAAACCAAACAAATTCAGTTTATTTACCGTTTTTAGAAAAAAAGTTTTTAAAAAATATTTCGGATTTATTTGAATTGTAAATGTACACTGTCGCCATTCAATTATGATGTCATTTGCTGTTTACGTGGGAAACCACGCTAAAACTTAGCAAATCTAATCCGAATATTGGTCATTCGGGACTGTAAACGGATATTTGGTTAACCGTGATTTGCAGTTCAGCCAAAGCGATCTAATAAGAACAGAATAAATCCACTTTCTGATTATGCAAACGTAAAGCTGGTTTACACTAAATTGTTTGTCTCCCGAGTCATTACTGGTACTTAATTTATCCTACTTTGTCTTTGGTTAATAACAAGTTAGATAGTTTTACTTGATTGTAAATCTGCAACACGTTTCCACTGTTTCCATATGAATGAGTTTCGCAAACTAGTTAAGAACGATTAGTTTTCTTTGCAAACAGACCTGTGACTAGTACGGTTGTTTACGTCTGAAAGATATTACATTGGCTATTTGCTTAGTCACAGCTGTTCACAAGAATACCAGGTTAACAAAAGTGTTGCAGCAATGTAAAAATCCACATTCATCATCAGCATTATCATTTCAGGAAAAACATTGAATTAATTCACTGTATTCCCCTTTGTCCGCTTGTCCTTGTAGGGTTTTGGTCCTTTTGAAAATCCTCGTTACTTTTTGTAATATGCAGTAGTTAATAAATAACGATAGTTTAAATTGTTTTCGTATGGCTGATAGAATCCCGCATTTGAACGCACTTTTGCAGACTAGCCAGTAATTGCAAACTGTCAGATTTAATTCTCTTGGGTTACATTTTGTTAGTACGAATAGCTGGGAAAAAATTTCTACCATGTCGTATATTTATTATCGCCAGCTCAAGTTTGTGATTCGCTACAGCTGCTTAGAAAAATCAAGACATAAATGAAACCCCTACCGTAGATTTTTCGTTTGTGCAAATATTTGCTTGCCTTTTAAAAAAAAGATGTATTTGAAAACTGTACAAATAAATTTAAACTTTAATCGTTTTTTTAAAACAAAATGTAAGAACAGCAAAAAATAGGTACAACATAAAAAAACGATATTTAAATTCTTCCAATATTTCCAAATCTTAACTTAGGTTGTGACTTTTTTTCTTTTTAACAATAAAACGCGAAAGTTGAAAAAAAAAACGAATAGCATGGGCCAAACGCTATTCATTTGAAAAAAGATATAGATTGTAGTTTTTTCGCCATTCTTGTTTCTAGAACAATTCTCTAATGATTACTCAATCTTCAAGCAAATTGGAGGATATATTAAGCCAGACAAAACAACTCTGGCTTATGTCACTATTCGATTATATTTTGTTGAATCATTTTGTTTCTCATGGGATAATAATATCCAATTTAATTTCCCTTGGTTGGCTGGCTCAGTTTCATTTTTTCACAATACTTTACACCCACTACAAAGCAAATCTATTGCGCCAATGCGACAAGAAGCAGATCGAAGTTTGTAACGTCAAGCGAGATGCACAAACAAATTAAAATAATAGTTTTTGTTATGATTGCTTTAGCATGTCTTTGTATTGTGGCTTAGTTATTTTTTTCTACGAAAAAATGACCAGGTTTACAGTAAGTTGTTGAAATTAAAGAAAAGGCCTACGTAACAATGTATTGCACATGATTACAAGGAAGACCATCTATTTGGAACAAAATACAAAGTAGAACTTGTTTTGATCGTTTAGTCTTACTTTTTACCATAGCAAATTGCTGCCGTTTATTGATAAAAAACTCGTAGTAATTTTGTTGAGCAATATCACTTGTATCCTCATCGGAAACTGTTAAACGGTTTTGGGACACGCTCAATATCATGTAATCTATGGCCATGCGGCAAAAAATCGAGACCCCATTTGTTCGAGGACAAATGGCAATGCCCAACGCTGGTTTGTAGGTAATTAAATGTAATTAACCCCCGATGTCTTCGACAAACTCATTATAAAAAAGCTGGAGATAAAAGCACGGCTTGTGAGTATAATGCTAAAGTATTACCTGCTCCACACACGTTCGGGCACTGAGCTGTCCTCCCATCTTCAGTTTAGATATATAAATCTTAGTCTTTTGTAGTCCTCATAGAATCAACAATTTGATTCTGTTGTAAATAGCCGGGGTTCAAAATGCCACGCTTAAACAAAGAGAAACGAAGTAGAAGTTTTTAGATCCGAGCCCGGAAAGAATAATTAAATAAATCTTTTATTTAGACTCTGGCAGAGCAGTACTTGGCTGCTGAATAAAGTAAAAGTGCTTATAAAAGTTAGCCACAAGTTGGGCATTGGACATCCCCGCTATAAACGCGACATCATAAATAAAAGTAATACACTTGCATCGTAATCATTCACTAATACGTCTTTCGATCATTTTATTTGAAAATAAATAACCAAATTGGTTTGTTTTATTTTTCTTGCAGCAATTTAAAAAGAAGACAAAGTTTGTTGTTTTAAAAAAACAAGTTTGTCCATTGATTTTGAGGTTTTAATTAAAAGGCTTTTAAATAAAAGAAAGATGATGAATGTTAGGATGATAACGATATATGAAAATGACTGCTAAGCAAAGCTGTAACCTTGTATTAAATTGTCAATCACTTATTGATATATACAGCCGTGACTAACGCCATCGTAAGTTTTATGAAAAGTTTAAGAAAATTTTAAGAAAACAAGTTAAGTTTGGCTTTGTTCAATTGCTTTCGCGACAAATTTTTAAAGTTTATAGCTGCAAAAATTTGTCTTCAAACTTAAAATTCACCTTTTTAAATTTTGCCTACAAAACGCTCTTTGGTTACTATGCACATCGTTCCATCATGGCATTTACTTCCCGTGGTGTTTGTTTTTCTTGATAAAAACTGTTTTTTTAATTGCTTTTCTTACGTGACCTCGAATACTTTCCAATCGCTGTCATGTTTGCTCTTTTAATCCACGATTTCAATCAAATTTCAATCCCATCGCAGGGATCAACTTCACCTTTTGTATCCGAGCAACAAAATTAATTTGCCACCGCTTGCCTTCTGCATACATGCCTTTTGCAATTAACTGCGCCTATGAGACTATAACGCTTCTCTTAATCGATAAAATATTGTCTTTTTAAAGCTTAATTACCGCGCTCAAGTTTTCTGGTATTTTCCAAGGTGTTTGTTATTTTTCAGAAAATTTTTATGTTATCAAAAATTTGAGGATAATTTTTAAAAGAAATGTTTTTTAAAAGACTGATAAAAATACTGACTTCATATTTTCTCCGGTCCTTGCTTAATTTACAAGACTCAGTTTTTATGATCTTATATTGAATTGTGTAATCTCCCAGAGGATAAAATAGTTTGAATATGTTCAGAATAAAAAGCAAAGCAAATATATTGCGAATTATAATTTTTCAAGACTTTTCTACAATTATTTTTTAAAAACTTTTTCTATTTGTAGAGTGTTAAGTATATGCAAAAGAGGAAATACTGCTATAGTTTGCATAGCATCAAATTTTTCCTGTGACTCCGATAGCTGTTGAAGAGCCGCAACTCCATTAAAAAATATGCTCGACATGGGTTGAAAGAAGTGAATTGTGGTAGTTCTACTTCCATTAAAATTTTTTGTTTTAATTCACGCGGAAGAAAAGATGTCATTAAAATGCAATGAAGCGTCTATTTTGCTCGAGAGATTGTTAGCATTGTAGCATGTCGCTTTATGACAACACTGACCGTGCGGTCGAATTGGTTTCTTGTAAAACAAGTTCTTACTATTGAAGTAAATCATTTTTTAAGTAAAATAAAGTTTATGCTTATCTATTCATTAAGATTAAAAAGTTTGGGTTTTATATTTTTCTTTTTTTTTTAAATAGCTATTTATTTTGTGCGTGCTTATCATCATAATTAAATTAAAAAAACACTGGCCATAACATATGCAAGTGCTGTGAATTTTTTTATTGTCTGTTTACGCGATAAGTCTGCAACTTTTCGATTTGTTTAACATTTTTTGTGTGCTACCCGCTTAGGAAAACGCGAAAAAACGCTTCACTTGCTGGGTGATTGGGTTACGTTGAAGTAATATTATCGCACTATGGAGAATCCTCTTGAGGCGGTCTATTTAATTTAAAACAATGACGAACTGGTTCCTCCCTAAAGAGCTCTTGATAAACAAAGTTACTAAGCTAACTTGGAATTAGTTCGATTGTCACGGCTTCATAAACAACAATTAGCAATACTGTTTTCTTGCATTTTTTGAGTGCACTTTGAAACGATGGCGTCGGTTTTGGTTTGCTTATTGCGCGCACGCCTCGTTAGTCATCCTATAGAAAACGAGTATTTTCGCACGTGCCTTGGACAGAAGTCACGCCGTTGCTTGTAAGAACAATTGTTTGTTTACTTTTCAATTACTTTGCTCTCTTAAACCCTTGACTACCCCATTTCTTTTAATGAAGGATTGATTTATATTGTTTCAAATTGCTTTATGTGCAGACTTAAACAGGATTTTTGCCTAAATCAAGGCATTTACGTGGTGGACCTTTAAAATTTGTTGTTGTCTTCGTGAAATTTCTTGTTTCTTATTAAAGTTCTAGTTGACACAAAATTTCAACTTGGTTGAAATTATTTTGATCAAACCAACGCAATCGTAACTGCTGGAAATACCTTGTTTTCGTTTTGTATGCTTGAATGCTTACGTTATATTTTTTGTCCTTCTGAGCCTGGGAAAACGACTTGCACTTGGTATTCTTATTGAGCGCTCAATGAACAAACAAAGTCTAAAGCCAACCAAAAGTCGACAGTTACACTTAGAGGTCGACTTGAAAGTTGTTCCTGGTTAAAAAACTAAAACTCACGAGCTTATACTCGCATTCTAAAGAACCTTATTATTTTCTTTGAAGTTTATCTTTTATTACTCAAATTGGAAATTTCTTTCGAACAAACAAAGCTTTCTTGTTTTCCGCTTTAAATCAATCGAATGGCCTGAAACTGTGAAAGCAAATTTTGCACATTTAGTTCTGTTACGCGTTGTCGTAAACTTTGTATGTTATGTAGTCGTAAAGTTAACCCAAACGTAGTCACTTAAATGATTTGAAACGAATATAATTGGATTTTTTTCTTTTTGGTCTCTTTTGATCGACGACGATTGACGTCATTACATATAACGAATAGAACCCCCATGGTTTTGACATGACAAAATCCCTTCGCATTGCCTACGTACAGTTAGTACTGTAGTCCTTTGTTACTCATGTCTCAGCAAACCGGAATCACTGAAATTGGCCGATAGGAGAGTCGGTGCGTCAAAAGATTGCTTTAGCCGATGACTTGTTGGTAACGGGATTATCTTCGACGTTTCGGGTTTTAATGGCGGCCTAGCTTTGGAATCTTATCTCGAAGCGTGCTTTTTTTTGTTCAAGATTTAAAAGCACATTTTTATATTAGTAAAGCAAATTTTTTGTTTGTAAAAGGATTTCGACGTCTTATACAAGCCGCTTTTTTACATTGACTACTAGTACCTTCATTCGATTTGTCATTAAGCAAGTGAGATTTAAGATGCGATTACATTGAATTGTCGCTTGGCATTTTACGCTTTGGCGAAATGTATTATTGCCATCGCCATTCAATCAATTGGTCAATAATCTGTAAAATAAAACCATTTTTTTGTGCCTTGCCTGATTTAAAGAGTCGCATTTTTGTTATGAAATTTCATGTGTATTAGCATATGCTGTTGTTAATTTCTTAAAGAAGAATGTCATTTAAAAATTTTTTTAGCTTGTTATTGATAAAAGTAAGATCGTTTTGCATCTATGTAACTCGTCAACTACTTCAATACGTAAATTGTCTGACTTCTACTAATAAAGAACTCTGAAACCTTGAACATTGCATGAGCAAATATTTATTCGACTGAACAGTTTTTTCAAACGATTTGTAATAAAATTGTCGTTTTGAATGACGATATTAAATCATATCAACAAGTACATCTTGTGACAAATGTAAACAAAAACAACTATTTTTCAGCGCTTTTCGTTTATCGAAGCGATGGTAAATCGTGCCACAGCTGTCCCTTAAGCTTACCTACAAAACCCATAGCAAAAAACGCCATGAAAGGAAAACGCGTGTCGCGCTTCATTAAACCCTAGGTTTCAAATTTCCACCTGTCATGTTCTACTGGCACAAACCCCGTGGCCCAATCACCATCCCGTTGTCTCCTTTATTAAGCTGTATTTTTGTTTTTTACAAGTTATTGTTTCATTTAAAAGCGTTTTAGATTTTTTTGCTGTTAAGATCAGCTTATAGATTTCGACATACTATCCTATGTGGCATTGCTATAGCAAATTACTGGATTAAATAATAATTGGCATTTAATATGCTTTCATGTTTATGACAAATGCTGATAAAAGATAACAAAATGACTTTCTCATTTGACCTACGTTTGTTAAAGCAAACGCTCATGCAAGTATTCGGCTGCCATAAGTTTAACACCTCCGACGTTTTCCTGCGAGTCGGGAAGATAAATATAAAGCAGGGCTGTGGGTAACATGATTGCACTCACGGGCCGCACCTTAAAATTAAAAATTTAGGTGCGTGCCGCATTAAACTTTTAATTGATTTAAGAAAAAATGTTGTTTCTTGACAGATCCGCTTCTTCATCTGGTTTGCAAAGTCAAGACCTTTTTTTTTTTATCTTCACTCGCATCAAACAAGTATCTGTCCTTCGATGTCGAGTGAAGAAAAAGAAAGTTTTTACTTGGACTCTTTGGTTAATCCCAAAAATTTATTTAACTTTTACACCGAATTTGAAGTGAAAACAAAAAAAAAAAAGAAAGACGTAGCATACCAGTTGCGGAGCACTGGTTTTGTTTTACAGCTTTTTTTTGTGTTCACCTCATATTAATAATTTTTTCTGGTGAGGCTACATTTTAGTTATTGTGTTTTGGTTCTTAATAAAGCAAAAAAAGCATCTTTTTGATTAAAAGGTTTGATCTGTATGCCTCTTCCCAACCACACGCGGGCCGGATAAAAATATTTTGCAGACCTTATTTGGTCCGCGGGCCGCAGGTTCCCCACCCCTTATATAGAGATAAAAATAAAAAAAATTAAAAAAGTTACCCCCAAATGCATATAACGTACGACTTACGTTTTACTCGCGTTCGAGAGTTTTCTTGGAATATATATATAGTTAGCGTAAATAAAAATAGGTGGGATAATCAAAGAATACTTTTTTTGGAAGCCATTTTCATTTTTTTGTAAATCATAATGATGAATAGCAGACTTTAAGCTTACAGCAACTATTTTTGTTGGTCAAAAAAATTAATAGATCCACATCAACCCATTTAAATGCACTTGTTTTTTGATTGACGAGTTGATACTTAGGACGTCTATTGATTAGAAACTAGCAAAGTTTTTGTTTAGTGCCACGTGTTGAATGTCCAACTCATATTAACGGACTAGCTTGTTGTCCTCACGGCTTAGTGCGTTTTGTACCGAGCTAATCTTGCCTTGTTTGCGGTATCATATTAAAATCGCTTTCATTAATCGTTACATTGCTTATTGAATTGTTTTTGTACCGCGTTTTATTTTATATGCCATCTAGTTTTTAAAATAAATACAAGTTTTTAGTTTCTTATCTTAATACTTATCACTTTCAATTATAATAATGTTTTTGAAACAGCAACTATCAAATTAGTAGTTTGCTGTCTCTGCTCACACCATAAGCCGATTTGCCGTGATATGTTTTTTGTTTTCTTATTCCAGATTTTTGTGTTTTTGTTATTTCGTTGGCTCACGGCTTGTAGATCAAACAAGACCACCCTTGACGTTATGATTTTTCGGATTTAATTTAACACTTGCGCAAAATTTGTTTGATTTTTTAGATTCCTGGCGTTATTTGTTGTAAATGTGCTATTATTTCTCATTTTAATTGATTCCACGGCTCATCGCGTCAATATGTTAGTTTTACAACTTAGTAATAATTTAAGTTTTCAAAGCAGCATCAAAACAAATAATTGTTTTTTTTAGGTATAGACGACGATTTTCGATTAGAACCTAGTGACACCGTAATTGCAGTTGGAAGTACCGCTACGATTGATTGTGAAGGACCCACGGGATTTCCGAAGCCAGTTATGAGCTGGAGAAAAAATCGATCTCCGTTGTCTTTGAACGAACGAATGCGGGTAAGAAAGGAAGTTTTTTATTTGTTATGTTTGAGTAAAATAGTTTTTTGTATTATAAGCAACGTCATGTAATCCCATCTAATTTCCGGTATCCTATATAATTAAGTACTTACCATCATCTAGGTTTAGCCTAATTCGTTTAATTTGCAGATTTAATAATTACTTTTATAATTGCTCTTTGGGTAATGTGATATACATGTTTTCGAAAAAGTGTATTTTAAAAATTGTGTTAGCTGTCTGCAAAAAAGTTTGTTTTTGGAAATATAAATTGTTTGAAAATAAATAAAACAATACGCGATTATTCATTTGTTTAGCAGATTTTTATTTTATTACAAATTTAATTGACAAATGTGATTTAATGTATCGGCAGTTTGACATTAATGTAGCAATAACTGTAATTCAAATAAGAAAATGCATACCTTTGTCAAATATATATACGCCTATTTTTAAAAAAATAATAACACTCATTTGCATACAAGATTGGAAAGTATGATTTGTGCGTTGAAACAGGCTTAGAAGGAAATCTAGAGCTTCCATAATAAACATATTTGTTGGAAACTTTGTACACTATACCTAAAATTTGTTTCATGCCAATTTAAGAATTATCGGGAGAACTTTTACACAACTGCTTTGTATTTAAATGTTTTAAAAAACGAACTAATAAACATTGCATTGAAACGAAACCTAGGTAAAACAAGCAGGTTATTGCAGTGTTTCAATAAAATACATGTATAGAAAAATTAAAATTAGAAGTAAACTTCAATTTTTGTTCCGGTAATTTTTTTTCTAATTATAATTTTTGTTTGCAGATGCTTCCTACTGGGAGCCTGATTATCGAAAAACTCAAAAAGTCGGATTCGGGTAGTTACGTTTGTGTCGCTACCAATGTGGCTGGGGAGGTGGTTAGCACCTCAGCTGTTTTGATGGTTAAAGGTAATTAAGGTGTTTTGTTGTAATTCGGCAAAGATTGGTTATGCGACATTAAATCTCATACAATGTGAGAACAGTATAATAGCCAGGATTTGAAATTAATACTTCAACCCGAATTGTAAACTGCTGAGATTGAAACTCCTAATACAGAAGTAAAAAACCACTAATTTAATAATTTACACAAAAAATATTAAAAGCTTTGTGTATTTGCGAACTTCGTTCAGAATTAACTTAAACACTTCAAATAATTTTCAGGAATGTTCATGTCGGTTTTACGATATTGAATATTTCCGGTCTTTTTACAGATCCCTGTTTTGCAGTGAGGTTGATATGTTTTGAGTGTTATCAAAACTCTATTTTTCAAAAAGTATTTTTAGCACTGAAGTCGTGGGTTACAAAAATTCACTTATTGTTGTATCGTAAGAAACTTCTTGTAAACTGCTCTCAGTGCGAAAATTTAAAAGTAACTTCTCTGGTCTCCTTTTATCACGATTGACGGCACTTAGTCTAATTTTTCTCTCACTCGGTGTTAAGTCTTGGCTTTCTAAAAATCTTGAAATTGGGTGCAAATTATAAAGCCCAGAAAATCTTTTAAATCCAATAAGTTTTGCGATGAGATCAGCTTCACTTCAAAGCCGTGAATACATAGGAGCTTAACTTGGTACAATGTTGTATATGTGATAAAATTAACACTTTTATATAATTTTTTCACTGGTAATAATATTCGAATAAAAATCGATTTTATGCGCAATGAAAAACGTTGGACAATTACTCACATTAAGATTTGATGCTTACATTGGTCGAGAAAATCATGTTTATCTTCTATTCCACTTGTCATGACTAAATTTAGATTTTATACCCCTGTTGTAGGTTTTAGAAGTAGCTGAAGCCCGCCATTTTTATCAAAACAGCAAGACTTCCTCCTGAGCATCGTCTTCCATATGTTTTAATTTTCAATAATCTTATCAGTTGTTTTAATGGGCTTACCGCTTTTTTCGCCTCCCATAGTATAGATTTTACGACTAGAAAATTGCGTACTAAATTAGTTTAAAAATCGACTTGAATTTTTTTAAAAGACGAAGGAGAAAAAGCATTTTATGCGTTTTGTTAGTTAACTATGCATTTCCTTTAATGTCACGTTTTTCGCTAATCCTGTTTGTTAAAGCATGGTTACAAAATCAATTTATACTTTATGATTAAAATTGGTCAAAAAGAAAAAAACAAAGGGGTGAAAAAAGCTCTTATTTTTTTTGCTTTGAAAGATGGTTCGATAAAAAGAACTGAGTTTTGTTTTGTTGAAATTGCAATTTTTTGGTGTTGTTTTGAATGCAATGAGGTTTTGACATACGTTGTTTTTTAACAAGATTGCAGAAATACATGCTTGGATATGAGTAATATTTTTTCGTAGGACTTCGTTAAAAAAATGATTATCTATTTAATCTCTCAACGTCGCAATTATTTGTTAAAAAAACTTACAAAAAATTAAAAACACTATCGAAAAAATTGCACAGCTGATGTTTCAGATTCGGTTGAAAACTGTTAGAATTATTATTGGTCAACTCTAATTTCAAAAAGGTGCCGTTTTTAATAATTTGTTTTTTACTTTGCAGAATTGCCTAGACCAAGAATTGAATCTCCCAAAAGGATTGTCACCGTTGGCCAGGATGTGGAGGTAACATGCTCAGTGGAGGGAGATCCTTTGGCCAGAATAAGCTGGACAAAAAAGGGAGGAAGATTGTCCTCAAGGTATTTTACATCAGCTTGGGCTTCTGCATTCGCTCTTAGCTTAAGAAAAAAGTGTAAATGCCTCAAGTAAGGTAAACTGTGATAATGATGATATCGGTAAAAAATTGTTTTAAAAATTGTTAAGTCTACAGTTTGTTTTTTTTAAGTTTGTAACAAATTTAACCCAACGAATTTTTATCGGGTTGCAGTGCCTCATTTGTTTTTTTTTTTATATTGATTTTTTTATAGCAAATGCAGTTTCCGTGTTCATATTTTGAAGAAGTGGCGGTAGTTTTCTGCTTAGAAAAGAACGGCAGCCTTAGCAAACTCGCTCCTGCAAGCCTTAATCGTTTCTTCAAGGTCATTTATCGAAAAATAGATCTATCTCTTGATCAATTTTAGCCAAATCGACGCTTTGAACGCTTTTTGTCGTTCAACTGCACTGCTGCGCTTTTCATTACAAGCTCGATTTTGTCAACGAGCCTAAAAATGATTGATTAGTTTGATGGCTCTGCTTATGAATAGAAATTCGTTGTTCGCGGTGTTGCCCGCGGCGGCCTCTACGTGCAGTTCCACTATCAAGACGCTTTGGTAGACGAATTTTCTATAAACGTTTACCGTTTAATGTTTCCAGTAATGACCGCTTCTTAAAAGATTTGCTTCTATCGCAGGTTTTCCGCTTCTAATGACGGTTCTATGCGGATCACCGGAGTAGAAACAGAAGATGAAGGCTTTTACGTTTGCACTGCTGAGAACAGACTCGGAAAACAATCGATTGCTGTGGAAATCAAAGTTCAAGGTATACCATAAAGAATGAAGTCTTGTTACTGAGTTATATTTACCGCCAGAGATAAAGTTCTTTATTCTCTGGCGTGAACCATTTTCAACAACTGAAAAAATACTAAAGTTTTCCGGTACTTACTAAAATACATTTTGTTATTTATCTAGTCAATAATATTCATGGATTTAACAATGGCAGCACAGGTTGCTAAATTAATAGCAGAAAAGTTCATCAAATTCAGATGACTCTAAAAAGCGGATTACGCGATTGTGTTTTTGGTTCTGGTTTGGTTCTAAATTTTTATTTGCGGTGATGTCGAATTGGGTCTAAAGTTTAGAAGCCTGGTTCATTTAAAAATACTGATCTTGAACTTTCCACCCATACAAATAATTTGAAACTAATAAAAACCCGAATACTTAAATGGAGACGAGTAAGTTGTCGTTTTGCTTTTTAAAAATTTTCCATCTGTGTATTTTGTCGGAAAATAGATCAAGAATTTTATTTTAGCAATGTTTTGTCCCGCTTTTTTTACGGCTTATTTGCGACGACGTTATTTGTCTGTCGCATTCTCTGGTTGAAGATAATACCTGTATTACGTAAATATAGATTAATATGCTGAAAGCTAGTTAGTTACTACGCCTCCTTGTTTAGATAGGCAAGCCCTTGGGTACGTCGTTGTAGATTTAGAAAATAAAAATTTAATTAAGATGTTTGGTCTGGTCGGAAATGGTTTAAAGATGCGATGCTATTTACGTAAAACGTAGACCTATTTGTTTTATAGACATAAAGTTTTTATGTGTTGAATTCTATAAGAAAAAAGTAGCGGTGATGCTATTTATAATAAACTTAATGAGTAAATTCATATATAAGTTTCAAGAACTTAATTGGAATTCTATGCCAATGTATAACATCTGGCTGTTTGGCAATTGGATAGCTGTCCATGTGAGAAAAAAAAAAGATAGAATAATTTGGATATGATGACCTATAAACGAGCTCTGCGTTTACTGTCATAACTGCGCTAAGTTTTAAAGACTCTCACTACAATTTTAAGCACCCATTTTCAGTTATTTCAAGGACCGCTTCAATTGTTCTTGCGGGTTCTTAAGCTTTTCACTTTATCAAAACTTTAGTTTAGGAAACTCTTGCATTCAAGAAAATATGTTAAATAATTATGGAAATCAAAGACCTATACCAAGTTTTAATTAAAGAAACACTTGACCGTCAAACTTTGTATAAAACACTATTTGAATCTTCTGTAAGGCTGTTTTCATGTGTAAAAAAAATTCTATATTGGTTGAAGCTTCAGAAACTTGTTTTTCGAATTAAATTAGGCGGTGCGCTGATTGTTGGTTCTGTTTAAAATATTTGGTTTTACGTAACTTGCGTTATGTTGTAACCGATAATAAAAAAAACTGACCCAGTAGAAACAAGAAGTTGAGAAAAAATTTTTTGAAATTTTTAATTTTTACAAAGCTGGTCTAAAAATCAAATTGTATCAATAAGTACTTTAATTTCTATGTTTTTCAAAGTCTTTTTGATGATAACAACGTTTTCGACCCTTTCTGTAGCGCAACATGCTTTATTACCATAAAAAGTACGTAATAACGTACAAATAAAAGAATTTACTTGATATTTGTTTGAAATGTTCAAGTTAGTTTGTGCATTGTAACACACTCCCATACGTCGTAAATCATCAACCTTTCTGCTTTATAATGCCGACAAATGGCATCGTTAACGTCGAAGTCGTTAAATCAGAACATTTTCTGTCGGAAACCGAATTCCTTGTTGAAGTCTGTACTATTGAGGTTTGTCAGCATAAACAAGGATTTACAAATAAGCGATCCTTTATTGAAGTTATTGATTTTTGTTTTGATTAATTTGAAGACGACCTTTATTTTGAAACTTTTAAGGTTATTTGATCCGTGGAAAGGTATCAAACATGATGGCGCGAATTCATTGAGATTTGACTGTAAAATTGCATTGGAAATACAACTTTTGTTTCGAGAAAGCGCTTATTTCTTTTTTAAAGGGTCTTTGTAATGATAGTCGGTTGCAAGTGTTTCCAAAGCACCGCCTTTTCTGCGCCTTCGAGTCAAAAATCATCTGCCCTATTCAGTTGTTGACCTGAACCGGACTCGATTGGTTCACGTTGATTTTTCAAATTTTGATTGCATTTTTCATAAATTTTTTTTTCAAGTTATTACTTGGCGGTTCCCAAGCTTCATACACATACGCCACCCCTTAAACAAGATTAATATTTCGCCTTAGCCCAAAGTGAAATTTTTAACTAAACAAAAGTCTTAAAATTTGAAATAAAAATAAATTTTTAACCAAAATTGCCGCCAAACATCTTTTATGAATCACTGCCACAACTATAATTTGTATTACAGAAGAACCAGTCATCACTAGCATTAGCTCTGACCTGAGGGTGCAGATTGGGGATACAGTCATTTTATCATGTCGAGCCAAAGGGGCGCCGAACCCCATAATCATGTGGAGGGATTTTAATGGTGAGATAATGTGGCAAATATTTTCTGATTTTTATTTTTACAAAACGATTTAGTTTAATGACTAAATTCTTATCTGATAATGATTATAGTCGATATATTGTTTACAAAAAAATAAAATAAAAACTCGAAAGCTTGATCTCATACGGCTGATAAATTGTTCCGATGTTTTTAAACAAACAACACAAGTCATGCCATTATGCTGTTGGTAATGTTAATAAGATTCTGACATTCTCTAGATATCTATTCTTGAAACTATCTAAGCTTATAAAACTTAGCTAATCTGTGTATATCTTTCCGACCTGCTAAAGTGTAGTTATGGTTATTATTTTATATTTAATCCATAGCTTTACTTGGTGTGCTAAAAGGTTAGCTTAAGCCAGGCTTGCAAGCAAAAGGATGCAACTTTTATCTTCAGTCTAAACATTTTCCATTGTACTCTTGAGAAAAGCACTTCAAGAAAAGCACAAACTCCCAAATGGGTTCATGCTGCTTATCAACAATGGTTAAACTGCTTAAAACAGAAAGCCAGAAACAGGTTCATACGGCTCTACGAGGAATATAGGAAGGATGCTACTATAGCGTGAGGTCTACTCCTATATATCGCCTTCCCAAGTGCAGTTTTTGGTCTGCCGCGTAATGTGCTGTCCATAAAGGATTGATAATACAACGGTAGACTTTGCGGCTTACGCTAGAGTACTAACTTGTGGGAAGATCTTTCATAATGCGGCAGATTTCACACTCCATAACAGGGATGTCGACCAGCCAACACGTCGATCACGATGTCTTAGCTGGTCGATCGCATCCCATTTCGAGTAATTTTGAAATATTTTACTTTAAGAACTTTCAGTCCTAAAGTGAAATCCGGTACAGATGCAAAGTGAAGATTCTTTTTTTATACTTAGAAATTACTTCTTTTTAAAGACAAAAATCAAGAAATCTGAGACAGCTTTAGAGTGAAGACTTTTCGTAGAAATCACTCATTTTTGGATCACATTAGTGGTTGATTACGAGTTTTTAAGAAAATTTAAAGTCGATCTTATTAGCAGACAAGTTGGCCACCCCTGCTCCATAGTAACACCGAGAACAACATAAAATTGGAAATTCCCTGTTGCACAAGCTTTACAAAAGTTTTAATTAAAGGTGATTCCTTCCTTTAACGAACCTTAAATTTGTACAGGAAAGACTATGTTTGCTGAGAAATCCTACCAAAGCGGTCACATTCTAATCGACGCCAACGGCGACCTGGTACTATTCAGCGTTAGAAAAGATGACCAGGGAGTTTACAGTTGTCAGGCTCTTAATCTCGCCGGCACCGCGACAGCAGATGTGCGCTTGAATGTTGAAGGTATGCGACTGAAGTCTTTAAAACGACAACTAAGAAATTGTGGTCACTCAGGACGGCTTTTCGTGAATTATTAACCAGTGTCTCTATGGTTGTCTGCTGTATCGCTATTAAAAATCAAAATTGTTTTGTAATGCTATTTTGAAGGTTATGGATAAACTGAGCATGATGAGCCCTTGTAGTAACACGCCAAGCAATGTAAAATGTTAAAATAGTTTTTTAAAATATTATTCGTAAAAATTGAGTTGAATGCAATTCAATACACTTGTATTTCCTTACAAGTTGTGGCCCTGCTGGCAGATTTCGTCTATTTAACTGATTTTGTATTTTGAGCAGAACAGCAGTACAGCGGAACTACCCTTCCTCCACCTATTCTAAGTACAGTTCCTGGGAATAAAAGCGTGTTGCTTGCAACTACTGTGTATCTTAACTGTTCGTCAAACAGCACACCAAAGCCTGTAATTAGCTGGTTAAAAGATGACCAACTAATAGAAGGAGACATTTTTCAGCCTAAAATGACGACATCAACGTCTGGCTACTTAAAAATCTCAGATGCACAGGTATTTATTTTGTTCTAGAACAATCAAGAAAATACTGAGCCTGTTAAAGATAAGTGAAGTTTACATGTAATTAAGTCGGACGGAGATTTATCCATTCTTTCAAAAAATTTTAACCAACTTTTTTGTGCGCTATGACTGCTGGATTTATATTTTTTTGTCTTTATCTTTCCTATTTACTCGGTCCTAAAACGGTTGTAATTGGCGGCAGGCACAATCTGGCGTCTTGATTTAATTCGTAAATGGGATGTAGCTTTCTATTACTCAGAGATAAGGTTTCGTGTTTTTGTCGTTATTGTTGTCGCCGTGGTGGTCTTTTTAACGCTACAAATGTTGTTTCGTATCTTGTACCATTAAAAAACATTTCAGAGAAATATGTTTTTTTAACGCTAGCATATTTTTTAAATGAATATTTTATTTCACTAATTTGAACTCTAATTTGTCATTAATTTAATTAAAAATAATTTATGAATTACTAGTGATTAGTCATATTATCCTTAACGTCTACTTACAGACTGGTAATTATAACTGACGTATGGCGATAGCGAGCTCATAATTATAATTTTGGTAATTAGTTAAGTTTGAATAAAAATATTTCAACCCTATTGAACTACCGTCTGCTCCAACTGACTTGTTCACATTTCTTGGATATTAGATGTTCCATCATTTTTGCATAAAAGCTTTATTTGTTTACTCTTATACAAATTCGTTATTACATAATCTGTAGTTTTAATAGTTCTGTCCACTCATGCTTACTTTGATAAACGAAAGATTTCCCCACGTTTGATGATAAAACAAATTGAAACGACACAAACTTTTTAGTTATCTGACGCCGGCAAATATACATGTAAAGCTTCAAACAAAAACGGAATATCCGAGTGGAATGCGTGGATTAGTGTGATCAATGGTGAGTAAGGTCGTCGTTGTTGTGACGGCATTTCTCGACTTATGAATCCGAAGATGAAAGGCTTCCGTGATTTAGAGAATTGCTATCGAACGTTTTTTTTTTAAAGAGGAAAATGGCGTTTTGCCCGACGAAGAGAACAATAGCGATGCACCAAGTACGCCGGGAAAGCCGATTCTGATCAGCTCAACTTCCACCAGCGTTACTTTATCCTGGTCTGACTCCCGTTACCGCTTTGCAATCGAAAATTACATCATCGATTACTACAGGTGACCTCTACTGGACGAGCTAGAACGACTAAAAAGCGATAGAAATATGATGCTTCTTAAAAGTTCATTTACAAAGTTTGGTTTAATATTTCATCGTATTTGCTTCGCTCGTAAACTTTTTTGCCCTGAGAATAGTTTTTGTGCACGAAGTTTAAAACAATATTTTATTAATTCTCGATTTCCCATCTTAAGTGTTCTTGTTTGTTTTCTTTTTGGTAGTGGTGCAAATAAAAGTTTTTGTTTTTCAAAAATAAAAGTTACAACCGTGTAAAAAGTGCTTGTGCTGGTCTATGACTAACCGGAGAAGGTTTTCATCGGTGAAAACATTCAACAAAAACAAATTGAATAAGAAATAAGAACTTAAACAGTTCTAATTGTTTACAACGTACACTTGTTTCAACCTCTTAGTTATAGTTTGAAACAATTTTGCTTTTTACAAACTAAAATCAAGTATAATCTCATGGCCAGTCATTTTTGTGTGGTTTGACCCAAGAGGTGTGAAGAGTTATCATTACTTAGTAAAGTTTTTCCTCGAAATTAAAAAAGCAACCTAGATCTAGTTCTACTTTCTGTGACGTTTGATTTATCAATTGTGACATGCTATAAACTTGCATAAACTGCACGAGTTCAAAACGGTCACAATAAGTTGCTTGTTACAATTAGTCGCGTTTTAAAGGTGAGAAAAAACAGATCAGGGCCGTCCAGTTACTTTTTTTTCTTTGTAAATCAAATGATAAATAACCGCAATTTAACTGAAATCGCAGCTCCACTATTGAGATAAGTATTGATAAGAAAAGATTATAAAGAAAGAAGCGAAACTAGGCAAAACTCTGTATGATTGCGCAGCCGTGTTTCTATCGATAAAAACGAAAACCTAACTAGTCCTAGTTAGGCCAAGCTCTGTCGATAATTAATCGGTGTTCACAATGCCCTGCTTACAGTATCATAAGTTTCTTCCAGGTTTCAGCACGTTCGGTAGTAATTCTCTCGTTTTAATTGGATTCGCTCGACCAACTACTGTGTTTGTCAATTTTGAAATCTTGATTGCTTCGAGTGTTGTTTAAATAGTTTGATGATTACAGGCAAGAGAGTTTGTCAAATTCGTGGAGCCGCGTTTCAACCGTTCCCAAATCCGTCTATACCGTTGATCAGTTGCTGCCTTCTTCCAGCTACATATTCGTGATCAGGGCTGCAGCTCAAGAGTCAATCAGCGATCCAAGTCCTATTTCTGACGTCATAAAAACAGGTATGTTTTCGGAAACATGTTTAATAAAATGGGATACAGTTAAAAATGACAATTTTTAAACGGGCTTTAATAATATCGTACTTAAAAAATGAAACAAAAAAATAGTAGAAGTGACTTTCTGTCACACCCAATTATGTTCTGTGAACAAGAGAATTTTTTGATAAGCATGCATTAAAAACGCTTTTCTGCAGTGGCATTGATTGTTTTTGTCTTTTAGATGCTTTTGTCTCTGATGGTCTTCCTGATTATCCCCTGAACACAGTTTCAATTAAAATAGTCAATGCTATTTACGATATTAAAATTCCGGGTGTGGTCACGCTTGAATGGAATTCCAGTTCTGGATGTGACGCTATAGACGGCTTCTTGATAACTGCCCGGGCGGCAACTGTGCCTAGTACGAACTTAGTTACTCAGCAAGTTACGTGTTCCAGCAGGTAACATCTTCAAATATCGAAGTGCTGCTTAAATTTCATCTGAAATTTCAAATGCTTCTTTGCTGTATAGCGAAGTTTAAATGCTTCGCAATTTCGTACGATATCGTGCGGTAGCTCAAATATTTTTACCAGTTCTTAAATTGTGTCGAGAGACGGTTTATAACCGACATTTGACTTCAGGCTTTTTTTACCCAACATAAAAAGTAGTCAATTCGCAATGAAAAGCGGCCGAAGTTTTGTTGCAATCGAAACAATCGGCAAGGAGCAAAGCAAGCTTCGTATTGTTCAGATCTCACCAACTTTCCCACGTCGTAGCGGGAACAAAATACGAAGTTCGAGTGCGACCGTACAAAGGACAGCTAACTGGTCCCGCCAGTCCCATTGTTTTCTTTTCGACTTCAAAAGGAAGTAAGTAGGGCGATTGCGAGGCTTCGTGTCTTGCCCGAGGTTTCCTGTTTGCACCGGCGTTGATGGATACTGTTTAAATCATGCCAGATCGTTTCGATTGTAAAACATATTCGCTCTATTTGGTTAGTGATATTGCGAAGTAGTGAAAATAAAAGGGAAGACTTGTTAACTTTGATTTATTTGCCAATTCGTACCTTTTCTTGTCTCATCTTGTTGTTCTCTTGAACTTAAATATGTTTCCTCATGTCTCATCTCTTAGTCACTAAACGAAAAGGAAATAAATGAATAATTAATAGATGTAACCTTCTTTTGAGCGGCCTGTTTTATAGACTTAACGAATTAGCATTGCGTTTACTGTTCAAAAAGATTTTCACTTGAAAAATCATTTGTGCATAGCTGGTCAACTTAAATTTATTATGTTATCGCAATTAATACTGACATGGTAGGAAACAAAACCCGAAAGTTTTTATAAAGTCGGCAATTTTTGTTTTTGCTCTTGCACGTAGCGAATAAAGCGAGTTGATTTTGCCATAATAAGTTATTTGTTAATACTATAAAACATTGCTTATTCGAGTTTTATTGATTATTAGGAAGGAGTTTAAAGGGATTACCTTTCGCCTACTACTTACATAAGCATTGTTTATATTTAACTTGACAGCTATTTGTCTCATTTAACAATGTCGTTCTTCCTCGGTACGTTTTTAAATTGATTGTATTCAGGCTCGCCTCCGTTATTTACTCAGTAATAGATAAACCTGTTATAGACGAACAAGTATAAACATTTTTTGAAAAAATTTTGTTTTAAGTAAAATTTTTAAAATGACCTGCTTTTTTAAACATAGCTTGTAAATACACTTCAATGAAATAGACATGATCTACATTCTTATAATTTTTAATCAGCTATTTTATAAAATTTGCTTCAGCAATCACCGAGCGTTATTTATTGAGTTTTTAACGAAAGCTTAAGTTTTTTGCTTGGGCTGGTTGCAAAGTTCTGGAAATTATAATACACGAATTTTTGATTGGTATAGTGATCATGTAAAAAAAGGCTTAAAATGTTTGCTAAAAGACTTTATAATTTTCCGAGATAGACAAGTAAACGATTTTAACTTTTTTTGCAGTTATATCACCTTCTTCATGTGTCTTGTTGCTGTCTCCCGTTGAAAATCAACCCAATGCAATTCTTTTTGTTTGGAAACCACCTAATGACTTGCCGGCGTCGTATGTGTCCGGATATGAGTTGCAATGTCGAACGTTAGATGGCGATTTTGATCGAAGATTTCAATTTAACTCTTCCACTTTAGAATTAACACTAACTGATTTTCCAAGTGGCGCTACTGTCGAAGCTACCCTGACCTATTTTACGCAATTGGGAGTTGGAACCAAAAGTGAAACGGAAACTTTACGATTACCTGGTAATCCAGTTTTGTTCTAATAAGAATAGTTTTGTTCGTTTGTAACATAATGCTTGTGAATTATTGTTAAAGGATTACATATTACCTTTTTTTTTAAAGCTCTACTTTTCTACGATTTCTATTTCGTACTTTATCTAGATGATCCAATAACGTCATTCTTGCGAACTCCGACGGGCATTATCGTTATAAGTGCTGCAGCTTTGGTGCTGTTAGTATTTGTCATAATAATTGGAGTTTGCTGTTATAGAAGATCACGACGAAGCTGTAAATCGCGCAGTCATCGTGGTAGGTACACGAATATAAAATATCTAAAAAGTTTTGTGTATTTTTTTTGCTCTATTTTTCATACCTAAACTTCTAATGAAAAAAAATGTACATTTTATTGTTTATTTTTTTAAAGTGATGCGCATGAGCTTGCTAAATTACGCGTTCGAAATCTGACAACACTGAATATACTTTAAAAATTTCACTTGAACAAAAATTGCGTATCTAAAACTAGATAAAATCTTTTGAAAAACTGAAAGCCAATATAAGTACTTTAATTGACTTTGGTTTATTCTCACTGCAGCTCGATCTTTTATCTTTCTACAACAATCAGGTAATCACGTGACAGACGGGTTGCAGTGTGGTTTTCAACACTGTTGGTTTTGATACACTTGCTTTCGAGCATGATCTCATTATTTTCGTTTGCAAGCTGTGCCGTTTTAATTTCAAGGCACATTTGAAAACAGCATATTATATTGTGAAGAATCTTGTTAACTACTACTACCTCTGATTTGTAATCGGGTGTTTATGGTCATTGCGTCACGATAATTGGAAACGATTGAAGACTTTCATGTAGGAGGTAGTTCGTTTTGGGTACTTTTATTCCTACATTTCACGTTGCTTTGCAAGCATGACTTTTAGATTGGCCTATGGATATAACAACACAGGTGTTTTTAAAAAGCGATTTTCGAAAGAAGGAGTTTTACCAGAATAAGTGCCATATTTTAATCTTTGTGCTAATAAGATACCGTCGTGTCCTTTGTCAACACCCCCGCCAAAATTTTCTTCAGGTTCGCGTACAACCGGGAGCTTTCATGCACAGGGGAATGCAAATAAAGACAACGGTTTATCCAGTAAAGGCGACTGCTTTGAATTGCAAAGAGTTCTTCAGCCTGGAAACAACGGAGCAAATGGAGCCTCTGCGATCTATTACCAGTAACTTTGTTAACTTAATTAAGTCTTTGATTTGGCAAGTAGATTGTACTGTATTAAAATTTTGCTTATAGAAACAATGAAGTTCCTCGTGATTCGCCGGCTTTTTCCTACGTAACTGATCAGTTAATAAGCAAAAATAACCTCCCTCTCAATTTTTCAAGGTAGCTGTAATTTAAAGAAACGCTTTTTATAAAAATTGTATTTTTTTAGTTTCTTAACCCTTTCGCTGTCCCGTGCACCACATGTGGTCCGTGAATTATAGGTGGTGCACACAAGCATACTTTTTCAAATGGCTATAAAATTAAAGACGTTTGAGTAAAAACCGTAAAAACCCCTTGGACAGCGAAAGGGTTAAAGTAAAACAATGTCATTTATTCAGTGCAGAATTGTAAGAAATACAAATTTACACCTTTTAAATTCTTCCATCATAGACCAATCGGTCCCCCACAATCGTCTATCGCCAAGCAACAGCGACAAGTAATTATTCGACAGCAAAGTGAAAATTGTACCAACCAGATTCCTTTTGAAAATGAAAGAAGCAATCCTGCCGGATACACAGGAGTGTACAACGCGACAGAATTACCTCCACCGCCTATAAGTCCTTTGTCGACCCATAAAACTGGAGCCAGTGACAGGTGAAAGTTATTTTTGTAAAATGATGAAAAAAATCTTGACAAGCATTTAGGGACACAATGATTTTTATAGCATCGACTTGAATTATATGTTACTTTTACGTTTAATATGTCACAAAATTGTTTCAAAACTCACTAGTTTTTAATTTATATCAGAAGTCAGAGCAGCAGTGGAGTTCGTTCTGTCAGCGACAAATCGTCACGTTCGGGTCAAAGTTCGGGACTTCCTGACGTTTCTAACGGCGTGACAAATAGAAAACCTATGCAAAGACAAGATGTAAACCGCAGACTTCACGGTTACCAGTCAGCTTATCAAAATACATTGTAAGTTAAAAGAGATTCTTAACCGCAACTTAATCTTTTTTGTCACATCGCATCGCTTTTACAGCTTTGTCTGGATCACTTTCGTTTTTCAAAAAGGTTTGCTTACGGCAACTATGTAGAGTAACTGAGCAGCAGTAATTGTGTAACTGTAACTTTAAGGTTTTTAATTTATTTTTTGCATTTTCACGGTGGTTATGTTTTTAAGATCTTAAAAATTGGCTCTATCGCACATTGTTGAATAGTGATCGACCAGATTTAATTGGTAGCCGAAATTAATTTCGTGTACTTGTAATTTACCTTGGTGCTAATATATTTTTTTAATGTCCGATAAAGAACTTTATATACTGTACTTTAAAATAATCAACCTGTTTTTTAGATAACAATTCTGAACTAAAATTATAGTTCAATTTAAACTTAAATAAACTAAAGTTTGCTAAAGCTGTTCTGAAAGTAATGACAAAGTAGCGTACAAGATTATTATCCAGCTAACTGACGCTCTTTTTCATCTTTCAGATACGAAGAAACATCTCGATTGAATCCTCCAACACCTCCTATCCGTGAGGAATCTTATGACACCAACAACGATCAATGCAAAAGGTAACCTGGGAATTTTTTTTTAAAAAAAAGCAAATCGGTAGATTTTTTTAAAGAAGTTTTAATTTTTAATAGAAACTATGAAAATATTATTTCAACAAAGCTGCCAAATAAAGATTACCCCACTAATCCTCAACATTACGACACACATAATATTGGAAATGGTGAGTTTTATAGAACCTTTGATAAACTTTATCGGTTCTGTTTAAGTTACTTTTGGTATGACATAATTACTGTATTACATCTTGTGTTTAGTCAAACGATTTAATTTTGTTTCTTGCATAACTTAAATTTATTTGCATTTTTTGGGCTTAGCAAAGAATGCTTCATGGGGAAATGGAAACAGATACGGATCTGAAACGGATGATCGGGATTCCTCCTATGAGCGTGCATCTTCTATATCATCTGGGGATGAGTCATTTGAAATGGAATCAATTTCTCAGGTTGAATAGTTTTTTTAGAAGAGTTATTTAAAGTTTTGAAAATCAGATTTGTTATCATATGCTGTTACTTCAGGTGGGACAACATCTTTGTCCTGAAGAACAATCTCTGTCTTATTACTCGCCCATTCAATTAAAACCTCCCCCACAGCGTAGCAATCCTTATTACTATTCGAGTAGCGATCAGGAACCTTTACTTTCTTCAACTATTTACTCCAATCGTTCCGCAAAAAGCAAGGATGGCCGCCCGTTAAACCAGCACTCAGTGGAAAATTGCAGCAATTTATCCCAAAAATATCACAAATCCGAAGCCGCAGCTGGACACTCTGATGATAACATTGTTTTAACAAACTCAGACTCAAACGGAAAGTCTCTTAAGCCAAAAATTCCTCCGAGTAAAAATTCAGGACCATCAACACTGGAACTAACGTCAAACGGTCAATTTTCCATGCAGAACGAAGTACCAGAATCTTTAAAACTGGACATCAACAACGCTTTGAAACGAACGAGAACCCGGGACGGTCCAAGTCCTTCGTCGCCGACCGAAAGTGGGGTATCGGAGTACAGCGGATACATGAGCACGGCATCAAGCTGTTGGCAGTTCCAAAAACCATTACCTTCCCACCCTATTATCCAAGCTCATTCCTCATCTAATGACAGCGGAAGACTTCCGTCGTCTCACTACGATTCAAGTAAGTCAAGAACAAAATAATTTCATCAAAAAACTCTTTAACTTAGAGAATACGAGAAGCAACCTGCTTTGCTCTCTTCTCGTATATGTATTTACAAACATCGTTTTCTGTATTAACGAGTTCATCTTCATCTTTAGCATTGATTTTTTGATTATTGAATTAAAACTTTGATTACAGATGGTCAGAAGGTTTTACATTGCAATAACGTGAACAACAACAACAACAACAAGAACAACAACAACAACAACAACAACAACAACAGCAGCAGCAACAAAAGGCAAGAAATTGCTGGTGAAGCTGACAAAGCAATCCCGAATCCTATAACTTTTTCCGATGTTTCTTGTAACAATCCAAATAGAAGCTTAATAGCCCACACCGGTACACCATTAGCTTAATTTGACTTAAAAAATAGTAAAAGAATTTTATAGGAAGTTTTAATCATCCAACTTTTTTTACTCAAATCATCTTTTGTTTGGCAAATTGTGTAGTACGAAATTCGTCTTTTACCTGGTGCAATACGCTAAAGAAATAGCAATTGAAAGAGAAATGATTCTTCATTTGTTGTTCAATATCGAGCCGGATTCTCTTGCCAATAAGTTGTTGATTTCAACTGAATCCGAATTTTTTATTTGTTGTTTAGCAGGACATAACCTGATGGTCACAAACGGTGTTGTGAGAAGGCTTTATTACACACGATAACTTTAATGAAAACCGAATTTTCTTGTATCTTTACCGCGAAATTTAAAGTTTACTTTTTTTAACATCCAAAGTTAAGCGTTTTTTTTTTTACCCAATTGCTACAATGTAATTCAAGTTTTATTCACTGTGCTGTTCAAAGTTTATCAACAAATCTGCTAACTGGGTTTAATTATTTTGTGTGTGGATGACCCAATACTGCCGCGATTTGAAATTGTTCCGTAACATAGCGATCCGTATGGTGGAATCATACAGTTTGACGTTGCGCTTTACGTACTTGTACGTAGGCTTTATGTTCTTTGCTAAATACAGCAGTTTTGTTTATTCGCCGGTTTTGTGTAGTAACACGCATGATGTTTTTGAATGAGGATTTTTTATGCACACATTTTTTTCTTCACATTTTAAGTTGATGTTCACCGCTAGCGTAAGGCTAATTCACTCATGCGTGTCCTTTTTTTGTTCTGATTTTATTCATGGTGAACCTTGTTTTCTGCTTTGTTAAAACTCAAAATTCAATCCAAATTCTAACGAATGAAACAAAAATGATCTTAAAAATTACCAGTGAATATAAACTAAAGCTTCTAGATTCACGAAAAAGAATTACAATATTTTTATCACCCTTAGTTTATCTTACGTTGAAATGTAAAAGTGTTTATTAGAGTAAAATAAATTGAAATATTTTTATCACATTTTTTGTCTATTTTTGTTGAAATTTGAATGTGTTTACTGCTGTATTATTGTTATTTATTTGTTGTATTTGAAGTTTTTTATGTTGCCGCTTTGTGTGATTACTTTATTTCACTTTCATTTTAAAAACAAAGAACATTTTATCAATTGTTATTGGTGTGAGCCTATAAAAATGTTTGCAATTGGTAATCATTTTCCTAGTTTTCTGGCTTGTTTACTTTCTTAAAAATATACTTGAAGAACCCCATCAATTGCTAGGAAAATTAATTTTTCTAGTCGGTTTTCTGTAGCTTGGTCCAGTGGTTAAAAGTGCCGTGATTGTGATCGACATGGTCTTGGTTCAAAATCTGCTCGCGCCATTCTTGTGTTACTATGAATGACAATTTGCGGCATTTCCCCTGCTTGTCGGTTTTGGCAACCAGTTCTAAACTTCAGACCCATTTCTAATAAAAACTGAAAAAACAAAACCAAAAAATTTCAATTAGACAACAATATCTTGCAAGGTAATTGGTTGACAGTTGCTCAATCTAGCGCCTTTGCCGCTTTCCTGTGATTCAGGAAGATAAACATAGAACAAAAAAAAGATAAAAAATTAAACTTTCAAAACCGAAGGCGGCGACTTTATCATTTTCTCGGAATAGGTTTTAGCCCACCAAACGTAGCTAAATCGACTCTAAAAAGTAGACTAGAAAATAAGAAAAAAGTTAAAAGTGTTTAAATACAGTATAATATTTATCAGTCAAAGGGCTAATCAGTTTGAAAACTAAAAAAAAACCTTTATTGTCCCGAAATGAACTCCTTAAATACTCGGTCTATCAGACACCGCAAGCCCCCGTTTTGGGAACCACTGATAAAATGCAACAAACTCGTATCTGATATTGATTGCATGCATAAGCTCCTCTAGAACTAATAGCAAACGTATCAAACATTTCCCACAATATTATAAATGTATTAACTCGAACTTAATGATATTTTTCAAAAAAGGCTAAAAGCCAAAGTAAAATTGATGTAACATAACAAAGGTAATCGCAACTACACCCTTCCTATTGCACAATTTCGCCTGCAGCAAGTTTAATTGAAAAAATCTTTTACATTGGTTTAGCAGTGGATCATAAATGATTTTGCGACTGATGACAAAACTTAGGAACGGCGGCATTAAACTTTAATTCTTAAGAGACTGATCATTTTTTTTTTTTTTTTTTTTGTTCAACATGAAATATTTATGTTGCACTGCTTTTTTTACGAAGAACTTCTTTCGAATGAATTCAAAACGCCTTTTTTAAATTCTCAATCGAAATCAAGCTGGTATACCCTGAATTAACCTTGATGGAGCAAAAAACCGTCCGTTTACACTTTAAAGTGCAATAAGGTTTAGGCCAGGGGTTTTCAACCGATAGGCAATGGCCCACTAATGGGCCGCAGCAAGTTACAAAGTGAAGACCTTTTTTTGGTCTTCACTTATAACTTAAAACGATATTGTAAAATTGGGTATGGAATAGAAGTGAAGATGAGACCCATCGGGCCGCAACAATTGCCTTATAAGTCTTTTGGGCCACGGTGTTAAAAAGGTTGAAAACTGCTAATTTAGGCTAATCAGTTAGACATTTATCAAAATAATTTTTAATTTTCATCTAGCCAATTTTTGAAAAATAAAGCACCTGATAAGCCACAAATTGCCATTAGGCTTTAAAGATTTTTTGTCAACTACATAGCCTATTGGGAGACAAACTACAAACTACGCTCACTTACCTGAAAATTCCATTTCAATTATCGTATATACATTTGTTATAAATATTTTTAAAACTTCTATCCAGACTTTTCACATTAAATTGTGTGCAAATTAGATTTTTTAAATTATCAAAAATTTTACTATAACGTCGAAATACTTAGCGGCAAAAGTAATTTTAAAATATATTTATATTTTTCAAATGTTTTTGGCTTTTGAAACGTCTGAAAAATAAGAATTTTATGAATTTGCTTGTGCTGTTGAGTATTTCAACATTATGATTTACAAAGAATTTATTTTATGACAAAATTTTATTTAAAATTTGATTTTGTAAATGAAAGTAAAAATAACCTTCATACGTAATTTTCAAAACATTTATTGATGAATTATTCTGTTTTTTTATAAATTGTTTTGCTGTGATCTAATGTCTAAACTAGTTATTTTGATGAATTACTCAGGCTTAAATAAATTTTATACGAAAGACATTTTTAATCTGTCAGGAAAATGTCATGTTTTAAAAAAATCGTGACTACCCACCTCCTACTTTGCAATGAACATTCAATAACTGTTTTATTCTGCACGATACCGATGTTTGCTGGCTTGTTTCATTTAACATTTTACAGTTGATATTTTTTATATGCAAATACATCAAGTCCGGAATGTACAATCGAATATACCAAGCAAAAGAGGTCCTAAGCGACGTTACAATAGCAAATACTTAAAACTTATTGTTAGGATTTTCCTTATCTTTCTATTTGCACATCAAGCATAAAAAAACGTAAAAAAGTGTCTCTTTTCTAGGTAAAATAGATAAGAGAAATTTCTTAGAAAAAGAATTTACTCGAAGCAATGTTCAAAAAACGTGTTCGTTTTGTTTATGGGAATAACATCTGCATGGAAAGTCTGGTTGATGGATTGAAAAGCTTTGTACAAAAAAACGAGAAAAGCTGACGACTTATTGCCGATTGTATAGCGACGTATAATTATCTATTCAATAACTAAAGTTAGGGACAATAAAAACGCGACTAGTCACGTTATCAAAAACTTGATTCGAGTATAGGCGGCTCTTTACAGACATAATCCAACAAAACGGCTTTTAGTTTGTCGGAGCTGCACATAACGTCATTACGTCTGCTAGTTTTTGCAGACATGTTAATTGGCGAATTGTAACATAGACGTGAGAAGTGCAGGTTATTTAGCTTGAGTGTGAAACGTTTTTTTACGTCAATTTACAGACATCTAACTACAGTTCAACTTATTCACAGTAAGTGTAGCGACTAAGCTTATAAAAATTTAACTAGTTGTTTACTGTAGTTTTTAAAATAAGCTTAACTAAGTACAGGAGCAGTACTGACTACAAGATTCTTGAAAATTGCTTGAAAAAGCAAGTTTCAAATGGTACTCTGCGCCTAATATCGATATTTCCATTTGGTATCAAGTGGCCACTAGCGTTTTATATCAACCTATGCTAAGCTAAGGCCAACTTTTATCAAAATTTTGTCTTCGAATTCTAATTAAGGAAAAAAATTATTCTTTTCAACGTAAAACTAAAATTTTAGTTTTGTCCTCATAAATGCAACTTATAAAAAAACATTGCTAAAAATTTTATAACTAATCTGATTTCTAAGCTGGAGTCGGGTAGGGATTATTTATGATCTTTTAAAGTGTTTATTTTAAGAATATCTCAGAGTTGACTAAAAATTAGGGATGAAAATTAAAAATGATTATATTCACAAGTAAGATCATCAGCGTTGATTAAGGCCTACAGCCTAGATACATGCAGTGGCAGTTTTTCAGGGTAGGCAAAATAAGCAAACGCCTAGAATACACAAACGTAAAAAGCTCAATTCTGAATTTACAAGCTATTGTACTATAGGCTACAGTATAAAGATATCTTTAAACAGAATTTTTTATAAGAAACCCTAATTATCAAATGTTGTTCTTTAACTTTTGTTTAAAAATCTTGAAAAAACTTTTTTTACTAAGGTCGTCGGAAGAGAGCACATAAAAATCAAAAACTTTGCAATTGTGTGTCAATTCGTTTTTTCTGGTATAAATGCGTTGGTGCTGCTAAGTACGATAAATGTTTTTTAGCTACTCAAACCGAACAATACGCAGTAGTGTTAAAAATAATTTGATGCATTAATATAAAGAGTATAAGTATTATTAACGTTTTCCACCACTCTACTTTATTATTGCACAAAATCTTAATCACGTTTATAGTCGGTAGCAATTTTATTTTAGAAAAGTTTACCCTTTTAAGAACAAATTTCTAGGCTCAACAAAACAAGTTATGACGTAGCTCGTTGGCTATAGTAGAAGAAAATAATTTTTTGTTTGACAAACCAATTGAAGTAGTATTTGATTCAGTTTGATAGTATTTAGCTGAGTCTCATTTGTAGCTCAGGTTTTTTTTATCTTTTTTAAAGATTTGCGCAAAAAAATTAAAAAGTGTTAATGTAATCGGTGCTGGTTAAGTATGCGGTCTAACATCCATCAGATCCGGTTAGGGTTAAGATTAGGGTCAGGGTTACGGTTAAGGTTAGGGTTATGGTTGGGGTTAGAGATGGTAGACCGCATCTTCACGAGTATTATATAATTTAAAAAAAATATACTAGTTAAGACAACTTTGGTAGAGTATACAAGTTTTGCTGCTTTGTTCAAAGCGGCAAAAGTCATGAGTTGATAAATTAAGTTTTTCTTTTAAATAGTGATGGAAACCAAAAATAGAGCCGCTAACATGCTAGAGTTAAATCAGCGTTTGCTGTAGGGCGGCACTGCTTTATAGAGGCATTACAACCAACAAGGGTTAGCGTGGAAATTTTTTTTTATACTAGACCAAGCGAAGAAAGTTGGGAAACGTAGTTGTCTTTGAAAATGCATTAAAATTTTATTAAAGTATTTATATCTTTAATCGAAAGCCAAAATCGTTTTTTCTCAGAAAAAGAAATTGATGTAAAAATACTATTACAAATTTTTAGTCTATTTTTTGCCCGGTCCAAAATATACAGAGTGTCAAATAGCTGGATTATGGTGCCATCACTACTCTCAGTACAAGTTAACAGAAACATCTTTTGTTGTCAAAATTTTCGGAAAACGTCTATACAAAAGAAGAAACAGAGAGATGTTTGCACAACTTTCTGAAAAAAAGACATGACCAGTTATTAAAGTGAATTTAGCATTAATATAAGTATACTCTTTGTTTAGTTGATTAGACAATTTGAGATATTTGAATATAAAGTAATTTTTTAGTCAAGAGCGGTTTTAATTGCTTTAATGCTTTAACTTTTAATAATAGGTTTACTAAAGCCAAAAATTTTTGTTGAATCTTGTTTAATTTAAATTCCTTTCATTTTAAATTCAACTTGTGTTCTTTAAATATAACCTAATCAAAGACGTATGCAAAAATCTATTATGGAGGGAGGTTTTCGAGCTTCAAACATAATTAAGCCTATTAACCTAAATAAAACGAAGGCCTTTTTTGGTCTTCACTTTTTCATTTCCTAATTCTCTTTTGAGCAGTCTACTTAGGTTCTTCACGAAAGATTTTGATTCCCCCCAAACCCTCCGTGCTCACGCCTATCAATCTAATTAAAGTGGCCTGAGTAATAGTCAAGAACCCAATAAATTTTTGTTCTTGTTAATTCGAAAAATGGTTTGGCTATTAGCCTACTTTGTTTGACGCATTTTTTAACAGAAAAGTTTTGCTAAACTTCCTTTTGAGGATTGAAAAAAGCAAATAATGCTAAACTATAATTTTAAAAACAGTAGTATTTATCTGTAATTTTTAAATTTTTTTAGAAATTACTTTAAGCACTATATAATTAAGCAAATTTACTGTGATAGTAGTTTTGTGCAATTTTATTTTAAACATGCCTCATGTAGTTATACTTGAAGTAAAATCATTCTATAGAGCTACAGTGACAATAGGTCACGAAAATCTTATTAAAGTTTTATTTTTGAAAATATTGGAATCCGTAGGATCTCGTAGCAATGGATTTAAAGTAAAAGACACTGATGAAGGGAGTCTATGTTCCACATACATTTTAGTGGATCCTAACCTTGGTAAAGATGGGTCCTACAGCATTTCCAAATCTCAACACGGCGAACTTCATCCTAAAACAGGAATTAAAGTACAGCAACTGCATATTGCTTTGCTGGACGTGATGCAAAATAATGGTTGGCGAATGATACGTCATACTGTTGATTCTTCACATCAAACAAGAGAGTGGCTTTTTGAATTAAGCCTATGAATTGTTGTCCATAAATTTACTTTTTTGTAACAATGCAGCTGATGGAGACGACGATATATATATTTTGATTCAATATTATGTTAATGAAACTTCCCACTTAGTTGCGTTGCCGAGAAAAATTTATGGCCTAGAGTTCGGTTTTTTAATTATATTCAATAAATTGACCTTTACTATAAAAATAAATAGAATGTTTCAAAAAACTCAAAAACTGAATGGACTACTACCTGCTGTATCTTCAGTTCTCTATTGGGTATGTACATAGCCGTACCAGCCCAAAAAAATTTGGGGGGGCAATGAAGTTTTGCCCAAATTATGATTTTATAGTACATTTCGGATATGACAAGAAAATTGTCTGAGATTCTCAGACGAAAAACCAATTTTGTCCTAAAATCATGGTTATCTTTAAAAAAAAAAAGGTCTTTACTTAAATTCAGTCTCCTAATTTTCAATTTTCGTCCCAAAATCAAGGTGTTCTCTAAAAAAAAAAGGTCTTCACCTAAGTTTGGTCATTATTTTTCGCAGTTGATCATCGTCACTTCCCTAAATTTCCTGACTTTGCCCAGATTTTTTGTATCGCTGCCCGAAAAATTATGGTTTTGCCCAAATATTTTCTTCTCACTGCCCGAAAAATTTTAATTTTTCCTAAATCTTAGAAATTTGGGGGGGCAACTTCCCCCCCGGCAGGTACGGCTATAGGTATGTAACTTCTTCTACATGACACATATATTGATTTTAAAGTCATCCAAAAACAATATACAGGGTGTTTCAAAAAATTTGATATCATTTGACATATAAGTATTACAAAAACTACATAGTCGAATCGATTGAAACTAAACAGGTTTAATGTTGAGCTGAACAAGATTTATTCCTGTAAATTTGAATAAGAAATTCAAAGGCACCTGAATTTCATGAAAGGTTTTACAAATGTTCAATATGCGCATCGCCTGTGACATGGCACACTTGAAGTCGGTACTCCGGCTCCTCCTAAACATGCTGCAGCATGTCTTAGGTAACAGTCTCCAGTGCGGTGGTGTTTCCTTGTTAACTACCTGTCTTGGACAAAAGATAAACTGAAGATTGTTAAAATGTTAATAGAAGTTAAACTAAATTACAGGCGGTGCGCATATTGAACATTTGCAAAACCTTTCATGGAATTTACGTGCCTTTGAATTTCTTATTCAAATTAAAAGGAATAAATCTTGTTTAGCTCAACATTAACCCTGTATAATTTCATTTGATTTGATTGAGTAGTTTCTGTAATATTTACATGTCAAATGATGTCGAATTTTCTGAAACACCCTTGTATTTTGCATCGAAACGGTGTAACAAACCTTTTTTCAGCCGGCGTTGTCTGACAAATTTTGCCGTTGTAAAGTTGATTTTACAGCCAACTCAAAATGGAAATAGCTTACTTAGGTAATTTAAAGTTAATTTGCGACTATTTAAATTATCTTAAATTTTATAATCTGCTATGAGATAAATACTAATAAGATCAAATAAGATTAAATTTTGCTTGTATAGCCACTAACGTTTCGTGCCTTTTTCTTTTAAAATTTACGGAACCAAGTTCACTGCAGCTTTTCATAAATTTATATATTAAATTTATTTAATTGTAACAATATATCTTCAATTAAAAATCCAATTGGGTTGGCAACTGTGCTACTTGTAAGTACAACCATGAAAAGCAAATGGGTTAAGTTAACTCTAAAATCTTATATTTTGGTTATTGATTGTCTAATGGTATCACGAAACAACTTTAACCCATGTTCAATAGTTTTCAGTGCTAGTCGTCATAACAAACTGGCAATATTATTAAATTACTAATAGCATAATATTATAGGTTTCATAGCTGATTACCACACTTTAAAAATCAAGGCATTAGTAATAAACTAATATAATGAACAAATAAAAGTTAACTTTAAAATAGTTATTGACTAATATTAGCTAAATTAAAGTTACCTATTTAAAAAAAAAGATATACAAAAGTACTTAATACTGATAAAGTATAAAACATTACAAGCATAAAGTAATTATAAAGTATAAAATATAACTTGTTGGCAGCTTGGTCAAGTAGTGAAGTGCACCGTGATTGTGATCGACACAGTTGCGGTTCAAAACCTACTTGCGCTGTTCTGTTGTGTCCTTGAAAAAGACACTTTATGGCGTTCCTCCTGCTTGGCGGTTTTGGCAAACAGCTCATATTTCAATCTTATCTTTAATTAAACTAAAAAAACAAAATAAAAAATTTCACCAGATAGCAACATCTCGGCCTCTCCGGAAACAGGTCGGGGTAATTGCTTGGCCTATGTGTAGCGTCTCCGCCACTTTCCCGTGAGTCAGGAGGATAAACAAAAAAAATAAAATAAAAACAAAAACTCAATACAATTTTACAATACATTTACAAGTTTTTTGTTTTTATTTGATTTATTAATTTTTTAATGATTTCTTTGAATAATTTTAAAAGTTTGTTTTGTTCCATTGGTTAATTTATTTATAAACCTACATCTCAGACTCTTTGTCCAAAATATACATTAAAAAAATATTCTAATTGTCCAAAAAATTCCCGCTAACCTGACAACCCGCGGGAACGCGGTCAAGTGGTCGCCTTGTGAATTTTGCTTTGTCAGCATGATGTCTATGGTAAATGGAGTGCATTCTAAAATACTACAAGCAGTAATTCGCGTATGTTTTTGAGATTATAACACAGAGCAGAAGAGATTTCATATAATCTACTATACTGTACTGTCTGAAGCAGGGGTTTCAAAGAGGCCATATGGCCCCTCAAGAAGGTCACAAAGCATATACCAGGGCCACAAGCAGAAGCCTTTTTTGCACAAAAATTTAGAAATCAGAGACAGTTTCAAAGTGATGATCTTTTCTTTTTCGGTTTTCACACGACTTTTGGGACGAAAATGAAAAAATCAGGGACAGTTTTCAAAGAGATAACCTTTTTTGTTTTCACTTGATTTTTGGGACAATATTCGAAGCCGGGGGCCACGGGTGTTTGAGAATCTCTTTAAAATGCCCACGAACCACTAAAGTTTGAGAACTATCGGTCTAAAGTTTATCTAAACAGATATAGAACTGAACGTCACACTGGTCATTTAGTGCGCAGTTGCAATAGTGCGTGTGTGCACGCGTGCAATTTTATTGTTTTGGTCACACACGAATAAAGTTAGAATCCTTGCTGACCTCTGAACAGCATTTCTTTGCCACGTAAAGTTTTTTGCCAATTGTTGTTTCATTCAAAATATTTATTGCGATTTTCTTCCTGTAGTTTGAGTTGAGAGCGAGTATTGAGATTGAGTGGTCGCTTAGATGAAGTTAAATTTATAGTTTGGGAGCAACAATATGGTGGTCTCAGTCTGAATACCGAGGTGGTCGCGTTATTGAAACAAAAAGCAATGAATTTTAATAAACAAAAATTTGGGATCGCACTGAAGTGGTCGTGATAACGAAGTGGTCTCTTTATTAGGGTGGTCGCCAACTGGGATTTTACTGTAATTTGTAAATTCCATTCACAAAATTTGCTTACAGTTAGTAGCACAGTCGGCGAAAAAATCTTACTTTCAATTTTTTTTATGTAGCATTGTAACTATAAATTTAAAAAGTATATTTATCAAAAGTTGCAATGAAAGTAAGGTTCAATAAGTTTTATAAGCAAAAAAATCACCGATTGTCACTGACTATACGAGAAAAGCGCGGTCTAATAATTGCAATTCTTTCGATTTTGTTATTTAGCTAACAGATTATAAACTTTAACACAACTTTATGGACACAACTCACGTCTAAATCATCTAAGTAAGCTACCCGCATTATTAGCCAGTCAGTAGTAACAACGCCGCTTGGTGGATGGAAGAAGATTAATTGGCATTAGATGTATTTTTTTATTTCAAAAAAAGAAAAGAATTGAAACAAACATAAATTAACAAAACCCAAAAATTTTTGAAGTAATTTTTGGATTTATAATTTAGTGAAAAAGTGACTTTTTCGATTACAAAACAGTTTTTTTTCATGAATATTTTTGTGATGCAATTTTCGTGGTGTTTGTTTTTTGGAATATACTTTATTTATGAATTTTTTTACACTTAAGTCGGAAGATTTATTTTGTTTTATTTATTTTGTTGCTCAAAACTCTAACAGTTTAAGTATTTGATTTAACTCCAATTTGTTTTTTTTTAAATGTCATTAAGCTCATTTACTGCTTTTTCAGTTTTCAAAAGTCGTTTATATAATATTACATATTTTTTCTTTTAAAAGATAGGCTATCTTCAACATTAATTTTTTAGCGTTGCTTTCACAAACCGTTTGCGTAAATGCGCATATAATCCTACTTGAAAATATAGATGTAAATAAATGAACTAAAGTTTAATACAGTTGCTTAAAATTAAAAATGTCGGATGTGGATCCTGATTTGCAAAACATAGGCTACTTATGAGTTTTAGTTTATACCGTGATGATTGAGTATTATATGCAGTTATTTTATCAAAATTGTTCAAGTTACAATTAAGCAAATATTTTTTTAAAACCAATTCAATAGTAACCGAATGATAGCTGATGATTGTTGTTTAAAAATGTACGCTTGTACTAATAAAACATTTATAATGCTTTTCATCTTGTTTATCACTCGGTTAGTCTAACTAACTATAATTTGCCTTCCTGCTTTCGGAACGGATAGTTTTGGTTTGATTTTCGGGCTGGCCAAATCTGAAGTAATGCTGCCGACGGCTCGCTACCGCTAAAACAATACCACGTGATGAGTAGCTGAGTTGTCCAGTAGCATGTTGCTGGAAAGGGCACCGTAAATTTATGAGTTGTTATGACATGCTTCAACGCTTCATCCCAGCAAACTAAACAAAAATAAGTAAAGATTCAATTTGTTTAGTTCTTGTTCCTTCTTTCTATTCAAACCCACCGTGATTTGTTTCTAAAGCCTCAGTCACAAGCAGTTTTTTGCTCGAGTTGCCTTAAGACAAAAGCAAAAAAATAGATAACTTATTTTGTGACAACCGTTAATGTTCATAAACTAATCGTAAGTGTTTTTTTCCAAAAAAAATATTTTTTTGATTAATTTTTGCAATTTTTTTCAACAGTGCTGTATAATTTTCAGTAACTTCTTAACATGGGCGCAAGTTGGCCAATATTTTTACTAAAGAAACTTAAAACAAAGTTATTAATAGACTATAAAAACTATAGAGAAACTATAAGAAACTATAAGAAAGTTATTAATAGATAATAGATAAAAGTTATTAAACAAAGTTATCAATAAAAAGTCTAGTTAATAAACCCAGTTTAAAACTTAAGTATTGCTGTATCTCACTATTTTCTTTGCTGTTTAAAAAAATCCATTTCAGGCTGGACACTGATCAGAACTGTGAGACCAAGAATTAATTCTTTTATTAGCAATGCTTAAATGCTATTAGCGATATTTTTGAGCCGGCATTAAGTTTTTTTTATCCCGAACCGTCTGTTTTCATACTTCATGTGGTACCAATGTAGCCTATAAGCAGTGATGGGATTCAAAATTTTAAGAACAGGTTCTCTTTTGTATCGAACTCGCTAACTACAATTTCAGTGTTGAGATTCAAAGTTTTAAGAACAGGTTGAAAATTAGGGTGTTCTTTTATAAAAAAAAAAAGGTCTTCACTTCGATTTCATCTCCAATTTCTCTATTTTTCTCCCAAAATTAGGGTGTTCTCTAAAAAAAAAGGTCTTCACTTCGATTTCATCTCTGATTTCTCTATTTTTCTCCCAAAACTAGGGTGTTCTCTGAGAAAAAAGAAAAAAAAGGTCTTCACTCAGAATTGTTTTTTACCCTCTGAACAAACATCTGCAGCGGATTGAAACTGTTACATCAAACACAGAGAAATATTGAAATATATAGATTACATAAAGTTAAAAGCGGGTTTGCTAAACGTGCTGAAATTCCAAGAACGGGTTCGCTAAACGTGCCGAATTAAAATTCCAAGAACGGGTTCGCGCAAACCCGTGCGAACCCCCTGAATCCCATCACTGCCTATAAGACACATTGGTACTATGGTATAACATGATGTGCGGTTTGCTCAGTAGCACCGCCAATCGATGATTCGATGAAAAAGCGAGACCCCATTTCTGCAAGGGCAAATCTTCTTTTCCTTTCGTTTGAAATGTTGTCTCTTGGACTGATGAATGGATGAATATGGACGGATGAAAATGTCTAACATTAATTTTTAGGTGGGACACGCAGCTTGTTTCGCTTGCTGCTACTGGTGGTAAGGTAGGAGCTTTTATTCTTCAAGTGTTAAAGGAGAACGTGATAAGCCTACAAATTATCGCCCTATTTCTATTCTTACTTGTTTCTCAAAAATCTTTGAAGGACTTTTATACAAACGTTTAAATAATTTTTTAAATAAACATAATGTAATTATAAATTCTCAATATGGTTTTCAAAATAAAGTCTCAACCAATCATGCTTTTGTTAATGTTATCACACACTCCTATGACAATATAAATTCTAATCAATACACTGGTTTAGTTTTCTTGACCTTACAAAAGCTTTTGATTCAGTAAACCATGACATTCTTCTTCTCAAACTTGAACATTATGGCATACGCGGTTCAGCAAATCAACTAACTAAATTGTTTTTATCTCGCAAGCAATTCGTTTCCATTAAGGGTGCAAAATCTAAGCTGTTACAAAATAATTATGGTGTTCCTCAGGGTTCGATTCTTGGCCCTCTTTTATTTCTCTTATACGTTAATGATATGCCTCAAGCGGTTAACTGTATGCCAATACTCTTTGCTGATGACACATGCTTAATATTTACGGCCCTTAACCTTGCTTCCCTTACTACAATTATGAATACAGAACTTCAAAATTTATCAATTTGGTTCGATTCTAATAAACTCACGGTTAATCCCTCTAAATCCAACTTCCTAATTATACCTCAAAAAAATTAAATAAACCTTTTCCACAAACTAATGTTTTTTTAAATAATATTTCTATCCCACAATGCATAAGTATTAAATACTTAGATTTAACTATTGATATGAATTTAAATTTCGATTTCCACATTTCAAATATAACATAAACAATATCAAGAACGGTTGGAATTATTTCTAAAATTAGACACTATCTACCAGAAACAGCACTGCTAAAAATCTATTACGCTCAGATACATTCCCATTTAATATACGGCCTTATTATCTGGGGATTTACCTTCCCGACGTATCTTAAAAAAATTGATAACTCTTTAAAATAAAGCCGTTAAATTTATATGTGCAGCTAAATTTTGTGATACTTCCTCACCTTATTGCAAACGCCTTAAGATTCTAAAACTTACAAAATTAAGATTTATTGTATTGACTTTTGACTTTTATTGTATTGATTTATTGTATTGACTAAACTAAATAAAAATTAATAATGTGAAAGAAAATGTCTCAATAGAAGTGGTATTTATTTTTGCAAAATTGATGTGTTAATACTTTATTATTATTATTATTATTAAACTATTTACTTTATATAAAGCTGTCCATATAACTGTATCATAAACCGAATAATCGATTGTAATGTGCAGCGTAATTTGCATAGCACAAAAAATTTAGCATTATGTATAAAAAATTAAATTAATGTCACACAAAAGAAAAGTTTAAACATTCAGATATGGTGATACAACAATTCATTAAAAAAAATTTAGCAAATGATGGTTTATTGAACAATAATTAATTTAATTTTAGTAGATTTTCTCATTGTACTTTCTTTTTGTTTTAAATTAGATTTATTAACATCAGAGGATAGCTGTGAGAATGCCATATGCTCGCATTATGCAGTTTTGATGAACTACTGTTCAATAAACTGTTGTTTAATGAACTGTAAGGCCATGTTCAAATAAGATGAATGAAGTTACTGGTAATTTTGAAAAAATGTAGAGTAATAAAAACAAACTAAAATCACCAGAAATAACATTACATTATTGAAAGCTTATAAACAGTATAATATAGATGAAAATATGGGTTTTTGATCATTTAAAGCATTGAAAGCATTGACAATGCACATTATTTTGTGTTTTGCAATCTTAGTAAACAATGCAAAATTTCAGAGCAATCAATATTTTTTATATCTAGACTTAGCTGCTGGTTAAAGTTTTTATGCTTAGACTGTGTGATAACTGGCAAACATAAAAAATTGTATTTCATAAAAATAACAATTTTCTACTCAGGACAACAATTTAAAAAATGATTAAGGGTAAACTGGGGTAAATTTGGAACAATTTGCCTGAAAGTATTATAAATGCTACCAGTATCACCCAGTTTAAATGCAAATTAAAAAAGTTTAACCTTCACCAGATTTTTTCCCTAATGTTCACAAATTATTGAATAGCTACTTATTATTTTATTATTATTATTATTTTTTTGTTAATATATGCATGTTTTTTTGTTTTTTATTATTATTATTTGGCTTGTTTTGTTTTCCTATTGCTTTTCATTTACTATTTTGTATAATTGTTTTAAGCGTATTTTGTTACATTTTCTTGCTGAATATCTTGTCTTTCCTTGCTTGTTAGAGTGCTTGGGTGTTGATGTGGGCACCATAGCATTGTATGTAAAATAAAAATAAATGAATAAATAAATAAAATGGGACACAGGAAAAATGGGACGTAACAGGGAAAAATGAGACACTCCCCCAATGGCAGTTAATTTATTTAGTTGACAAGAACATGATCTAAGCTTCTGTTTTCTATAGGAATTTAAAATAAAAACTTTTTTTCATACAAGCATTGATAGCCTATTGTGACTTGTTACCACAACAAAAGTTTAAGCAATATTTTTGTAGTGCTATATGAGCCAATAGCTAGAAAAATAAGAAATAAATTAATGCAGGATAGCTATGGAGAAATGGTAGGCTATAAAATTGCTTGACATAAGCTAATGCATTAAGTATTTCCAGGTTATCTAGTTCTAAAGTAGCCTGAAGTTAAAGTTAGTGTGTTCAAACATGCCTTGCAACTACCTAAAAAAAAGTGTGCATTTTTTGTAAAGAGGATCTTGGAAATGCTGTTTTGCTTGTGAAAGATGGTGAACAATCTTTAAGTAAGGTGGCACAAAGAACTGGAATTCCATGAGCAACTCTTTCAAGATGGGTAAATAAAAAGAGTTTATTACAATTTGGATCCGAATGAAGCACTGTCATTTTTGCAGAAACAGGAGGCTTATTAGTTGAAGCAATGGAATATATTGGCCAATTGATCAAGGTTAGCTCAAAGAAATTGTTTAGCATTTGTTCAAAAAAACTCAGTTAAACAATCTCAAAAATGATATCCCAGGTGATGAATGGTGTGAATCATTTTAAAGTTATTGAAAAAGTTGGCTGTCTCAAAGAAAGCCAGAATATATGAACACAGCATGCACTAAAAGCGCAACTGAAGAAATACTTAATTTGGTATATGCTAGTGAAGAGTTGCATGAATATGTTTTTCAAAGCTTGATAGGGACAACTTGTCATTGGTTTATGAGCACATTTTTCAAGGTCCTTTCAAGAAGTCACCATAGGCAATTTTTGTTTGTGAAACTAATCTTTATACCCCTGCAGTTACTATCACTTTTTGAAAGATGCATTTTCTCTTGGTTTCTTCTTTATTCCATTCTGGTGCTGAAAGGGGGATTCTGGGTTAGTTTTACCAAAAAAATTGCTTACAGTGACTTTGTAAAGAGACCCATTTTTTGTTTAAAATATACTGAACTGATTGGAATTTCTTGAGTGATTTTGCAATAAGAGTATACTAGTATATCATCTTCTGTATCATATTTTTGGCTCACAAAACTAGTAACTTTGTGTCTTACTATTTCAATCAAGCCAAAATTGGGACACTCACAAAGCTTTTTCATATGTCTCATTTTTTGCACTTTATACTTTCCTAATTTAAAAAAAGAATGGAAACCTGATGGTATTGTATTTCAGTTTTTTTTTGCATTTTGTAGGTCTAATGTTGTTTGCATAACTGCTAAATTATTGTACACTTCAAAATTCTTGGTTTGACGGACTTAAGAGTTCAAAAGTGTCCCATTTTACCCGGTTTACCCTGCTTAAGTTTACTAGCAGCATACTAAAGTGATCAGAGCTGTTACTGAATGTCAGCATCATCAACCAAGTAATATTTTTGATGCTTAGCATACTATATTATCAAAATGTGTGGGATAACATATTTTGATTTAGAATCATTAAAAAATTAAAAAAAATTTTTGAAGAGAACCATATATTAAATAATTTTTATGTTTAGAATCTAAATCTAGTGAATGTTACAATTTAAAACATATATGTAAAGTTCAGGATGACCACTAAACTTTGACAGAAAAAAAACTTAATGCATACTGATTTAAACAAAATACACCAATATAGCAGCTAACAATAAGTTTATTAAGAAAAAGAAAACTACTCAATTTAAATAGCTAATAAGTGAGGAGAAAGGAATCTGTCTTAGATCCTCTGTCTTCACTTGTCTTCAATTGTTTGAGAATCTTTTTAATATTAATAAAAAGACTAAGTTATGCTTATTCATTAAAAAATCATGGTTTGTTATATATAACAAAAATGTAAAAATTAATAAATATGTTTATAGACTGATGTAAAATAAGGTTTTGATCAATAAGTGATGTTATGTAGATACAACTAAAAAAATAATAAAATAAAATGTTATCATTTGCATAAAATAATAGAACTGGCTTAAGATATAATATTCCCTTACCAGTATTGTGTCTTAGTTTGAAGGTTATTGATTATAACTTGTATCTATAAAAGGCATTGTATAACCAGCAATAAAACAAAATTATTTTATCATGCTTTTATTTATCATTTCATAATTGGGTGCAACAAGATTGCTTAAGACTGCATGACTTAACCTTTTGCAGTCCAAGTACATTCCTGGGATGCAAAACAAAATTATGTAATACGGTCCAAAGTCATCCCAGGGATGATGTCTGTTTAACACTGCTCTACTAGATCCAAGTACATTCCTGGGATGCCGGTTTGGTAAAAATAGATTTCTTATTGATTGCAGATGATCATTTATATTTTTGATGTTAGGATAAACGAACTGAACGTGCTAGATTCATTTTTGTTCAGTGGTGTGTGTTGCAGCAAGTTCGGAGTTCAGAGGCTGGTTGACAGTGATTTAGCAGTTGCTTGTTTATGTTGGGGAAGTTATTTTGGTTAGTTTGCAGATACAGAACCTTTGTTTATTTGAATTCTATTTTAGGTCTTTTATCGTTTATAAGGTTAGCCAAATTTACTGTAGTAATAAACCTACAAAATGGCCAGAAGAGACTACAATACTGAATGTTGTCTGATGAGGATACAGATGATGGAGAAGAAAGCGATCTTTTTGACACTGACTTAAAAATAAGTGATGATAGTGACAATGAGGATGAATTGGATATGGAGATAGATGATGATGTAGACTTGACAGGTGTGGACACCAATGGTTGGAGAGCCTGGCTCCCAAGTGATGATGACTTGCCTCACTATTCATTTACACCACATAGTGTCGGGGCAACACTACTTACTGCACCGCAAACTGAGTTGGAATTTTTTCAAAGTTTCTATATGGATGAACTGCTCATCCAAATAATCACTGCAACAAATGCATATGCACTCATACGATTAGGAGGCAAAAATGTGACAAACAATTCCATTTGGCACAGATGGAAACCTGTAACCTTGTCTGAACTGAAAGCATACCTAGGAGTGTTGCTAAAAATGACTTTAGTTGAAAAACCTGAAGTAAAAGATTATTTCAGCCGACATTGGACCGAGTATTGCCCTTTCTTTCTTGATATTTTTTCTCGGTGCCGCTTTCTGCAAATATATTGCAGTTTGGATTGTTGTATGTCTTGCGAAAACCTAAAACCGCCATTTTTTTCTAAAATTGGAGGGGATAATGTTAGGCTGATAAAACGGTTTATGTGGTGTTTTCTGCAAAAAAATTACTTGAACTGGCTTAGTTACACTAAAATCTATCAGAAAATGTCAAAAAAAAATTTGGACCAGCAGGGCCTAAAACTGTCAAAAAATGTGGATCGCAAAAGGTTAATATAGTGTTTCTCAAGCTTTTAACCATCACAGCTCAAAAAATTTTATTTTATTTTTTTTTATTTTTATCTCTATATTTATCCTCCTGACTCGCAGAAAAGCGACGGAGGCGCTATACATAGGGTAAGCAATTACCCCGACCTGCTTCCGGAGATGCCAAGATATTGCTGTCCGCAAGTAATTTAGTAGAGATATTGCTGTAATTTAGAACTGCTTGTCAAGACCACCAAGCAGGGGAAAGTGCCGTAAAGTGTCTTTCCCAAGAACACAACAGAATGGCACAAGTCGGTTTTGAACCGAGACCATGTTGATCATCAGTCCGGTGCTTTAACCACTCGACCACGCTGCCGACTCGACCAATTTACAACACAATTGAAGCTCACTATTGCTATATGGAAAATAGAAATCAAAAAAAGTCATCAAATCTGAAATAAAAAGAACATGTTTTATCAGCAGAAGAAGACCTTTTTTTAGTACTCTTCAATTTTGCAAGAGCAGTTCTAAGTATTTTAAAAGACATAATTAAAAAAACAAGCCAACTTTTAATGAAAACAAAAAAGGTCTTCTTTTGTTGGAAAAGCACATTCGTGTTATTTCTAGTTTAAGACTTTTTTGTCTTCATTTTAAGTTGGTATATCTATGGTAATTCTGCCTTTCTAAATGTCTGGAGCTGCTTCTTTCAGCAAAATTAATGAGCACAAAAATAAAATGGCTCAATAAAACTACTTGTCCCACCTGAAAGACCTTTGCAGCCCACAAATGAATTGCAGACTACTAGTTAAGCACTGACGTAATAGATCTTTTTCTTGCTCTTTTTTGTAATTGGTATGTTTCTATTTTAATTTTTTTTATATATTGTTAAAACAAAGTAATAAATTTCATAGGTAATAATATGATCTTTATTTGTCATAATATTTTTGGCTAGTCTAATTTCATATTATGCAAAGGTTTTAGGTTTAAAATTCTTACTTGTATGATTCTTACAAAAAAAAAAAAAAAAGAAAGTTATACTAAATTGATTAGTTTATATATTTTTATTTATTGTTAAATTATCGATAATTGTTCTATCACCATCCTTGTAGCATTAAATAAATATACAATTAATGATAATGCTTTTAGATAGTAATTTTTTTATTGTCATGATTGAGTAAAAAAGTTTTTATTAAAAGAACTGTTAAAAAATACAAAATTATTTATTGCTATAAAAATGTTTTCAACAAAAACATTTGGCATATGGTATTATACCTTGTATTTTTTGTGGAATGCCAATTCTTGTTTTGCTGAAGTATTGACTTGCAATATGTTATTGGTTGGTCAGTATGAATGTGATGATCCAATTATAGATGATCAAACACAAGAGATTCAAGGCTGCACAAAGGATGGAAATGCAACTGTGAAGTGTACTCCTCTTGCTAACATTAACTGTTCAGGAAAATTAGATGAATCTAACAAACTTTACTTCAACAAATCGATTCGATGTCGTTATACTAATGGTTATTCTTATGTGAATGCAGTACTTTTATCTTTTTTTCTTGGATGGCTAGGTGTTGACCGCTTTTATTTAGGCTATCCAGCCATTGGTCTATTGAAGCTTTGTACATTTGGCGTTTGGGGTATTGGAGCACTTGTAGATTTTATGTTAATTTCTTTGCAAATTATTTTGCCGTCTGATGGTTCTAATTATGTGATTGATTATTATGGACCACGCTTATTTAAAGTTTCTTTAAATAGTGACACGTACTATAAGCCGCTCCCTGATTGATATTATTGTTGAGTAAATGCCATATTTTAAATTTAATTTTTTTGCTGTTGTTTGCACTTAATCAGTTTGTTTCGGTATAGAACATTAATATCAAGTATTTAATAACAGAAACGTAGAATTATAACCTATTACTGCAGATAGTTTGTTTTTATCAAAATCGTAGGTTTAGGCAATGTTGTTAAAATATTTTAGGAAGTAGATGATATTTCATGTGAAATCACGGCACCGTAAAATGTAAATACCAATCATTATAACACAGTTTACATTACTATGAATCTATATGGGGATCGCGTTGTGTTTTCCTTTCTGTATTTTGTAAAAGCTTGGTGTCAAACTTTTTTAACTTGAATTTTAAAAATGTTGTTTTTTCTTAAGATTAAGCGGCGCATAGGCTTTTGCAGTCAGGGCACAGTGCCTCAGACTTCTTTATTTTTAGTCTCAACAATTTTTTTTATTTAGTTTTGAATAAAAAATAAGTATGCTATTACTTTATAGTAAAATGTTTTTGTGGATTTTGTTAATGTCTTACTTTTTATTTTACAGGTATTACAGTTTTTAAAGTTGTATTATATGTTACATTTGTTGATTGTCATAATTTGTGTCATTGTTTGTCTCAATTAATTACTTTTTTACCTGTTTGTTTGAATCGGTCATTTTGTTGCTTATTTATTATTTACCTCATGATGGGCGATAAACATAGACAAATGTTTTTTTTGTCAATAATTTTATAAATAGAAAAAAATAGATAAACAAAAGAAATGGCTTTTGTAAAGCACCCGCGATGTCTTTTTGGCTGGATGATACAACTCGGGTTTTTGCAGCAGCATCTATTTTATTTTACCTTTTCCTCTTTCTGTTTCATTCTCCTTATAGTATTCTCTTCAACCTCCAATCGTTGCTTTTTCTTATTTCTCTCACCGTCATCTTCATTAAGTCACTGGAGCTGTTTCTTTGCTCATACTTTTAACCGATGCCAACCCCGTCACATTTTTTAACTACTTAAGAATTTTTCTTTCTATCGATTTCACACCAAGTATCTTTTAAATTTCCGACACAAAGTGCAATTGTATAAACTTTTTGTTATATAATGTATATATAGATAGTCGCTTTGCTGTTTTTTTGACTTTTTTATCAAAATTGATTGTGCAATTTTGGTTTGGTATTTCAAATGAAAACTAATTGCTTTGCATTACATAGTTTATTCTGTCGAAAATGATTAGGCGATGACAGGAAAGTAATAATTAATGTCAAATAAATCGGCTTGCATCTACTAAATGTTTTGGTTTAATTTCAAATTTCTGTTTTTTGGTTTTAGTTCGTAATAAAAGGTAAATATTTTAATCTCGAAAAGTTTTGTTGGAATGTTAATCAATGTTGAAAATCTTTTTAACGGGTGTAGGTCGCAATCCCGGATATCAAAGTTCCCAAAATTGCAATTCCGAATGTCAAAATCCCAAAGGTCGAAATTCCTGATTTTGAGTGACTAATAAATGCATGCTAAGATTAGTATTTGCATATGTGTAACACGCCCAAAATATTTTTGCATTTAGACCCATTGATGACCTTACAAAAAGGGGACCATTTTTGAAATTTATTTCGCAGTAATAATAGAAAAAGTAGCTTAGTTTAAAACGAAGTTAAAACTTTTGCTTTACTCATTTTTCTAATTTCTTTCGAGTGTGTTGGGCAGTGATGGGTATTCAAAATTAGGAGCCTACGGCAAAATCCTAATTAGGAACCCTCAAAAAATAACGCCACAAGAATTCGACCACCTTTTTAGTAACGTTATTGAAGGCAGCCTACCATAAATTGAAAGAAAAACATTCGAAATTTTGGCATTTCAGGATTATAAGCGTTCGGAATTTTGAACGGCACGGCTTTCTAACACATTCTTTACATTGTGGTCAGAAAAAAAAAAGTATTTAATCAGTAGTGGATATTCAAATTCAGGGGCCCGAGGCAAAGATTTCCAAAAATTGATGTTCTCTAAGAAAGAAAAAGAGCTTTAATCTCGTCTTTCACTTTTTGCTCCCAAACTCAAGGTGTACTCTAAATAAAAAAAAAGGTCTTCACCTCGAATCGATCTTGTATATCCCACTTTTCGTCCCAACTTCATAATAATCTCTAAAAAACATCTGCAGCGAAACGAAACTGTATGTGCTATTTTCGAGGGGGGTTCCGAGGCAACTGCCTGATTAACCTCACCCAATATCTACCGCTGCATTTAGTACTGTATATCTGTTACAAAGGTTTGATTTTCGCTTCGTGGTTTTAGCTTGTTTTAATGTAAATCAATTCTCGTTTATATAAATAGGGTCATTTTTTTTGACCAAAAAAATTCTTTTAATTTGACGATTTTGGCCTTTTGTTAAAAATTGTATGGTGCCTTTTGCTATAACTGCTGCAAAAACATTAATTTACATTAGTTTAGAACAGTGGTTCTCAACCTTTTTTGGGCCATGGACCACTTTTTTAAAGAAAAATATTTGATGGACCATTTTACTATGCTGATACCTTATGAACACCATTAGTTAAAACTGTATTGCACACAGGTCAGTGAACTCAAAGACATGTTGATTCTTTATCCTTAATAAAATAACAACCTATAAACTTTTTCTTTTTTTCGGTCTTCGTCCTAGATTCGTAAACTACTTTATTTTGTCCATCCCTTCAAAAATTTTTTTGTTGGTGCGCCTATGTCTGCCCGGAATTCCGCCTATTCAGATATGGCAACCCTATCTTAATCTGATAGTTCTTCTGCTGTTGATTTTCAATTTGCCTCTTTTTTAATTACTGAATACATCCAGTACAGCTAAAAACGCAAATTCCACCATCCATCTAGTAGGAAAGACAACAATGCTTGCTTCTATTTGTTAAAAATTTCTTGCTCTTAGTTTCAGCATTTTGTCCAGCTTGAAAGTTTGCTCTCCTGGCTCATAATCTTCTAGGTTTACAAACCAGATTGGATAATCCATCTCTAAAAGATCCTCAAATTTTCTTTTAAAGTTTGAGTAAAGACCTTTAAGATGAGCAATGCATGCGGTGATGCATTCTAAATGTAGGAGCAGTTTTATTGAAATTTTTAAATGTCAAGGAGCTTTTTCTCAAATTGTTTTTACAATATTTCTTTGTCTCGATGTAACCTTTTATCTGCTGAGCGCAGATAACCAAGTCTGATTTTTTTACTTTGCTGCTCGAAGTTCAGAATATTCACTACTTTTAAGATATGACTTAGGTAGTATATTTTGGATTTTATTTCAACATTCTCAAGTTTTCCCAAAATTTTCAAGTTTACCAGCTTTTTTTCTGCGGTTGCAATCAACCATTTGGGACTTGAACTTGGAAGTTAATCACTTGTTCCCACAAATTCACAAGTTTTTCAAGGCTGAGGCTTTTTGACAAACATCTCACCTCTGTGTGAAGCAACAGTGAATAGTATTTTTAAGCTTTCAGTTTCACAGAATTGCACAAACAATATATCATTCACTGTGTTTGCTTTGACAAAGTTAATTGCATACATGACAGCATACTGTTTCAAGTACAAGGCCACAAGCATAATGTCGAGCTGAAAATATCAAAGAAATGAGCTATTCAAACACCAATCAAACATTAAAGAAAAAATACTGCTGCGATCTAGGGCTAGTTACAGTGGCGTGCGGTCAGGGCATGCAAGTCATGCGTTGCATGACCAAATTTTTAAGGATTGCATGACGAACGTTTGTGCGATGAGGTATATATTTTTTAATTTAATGAGAAATGGTACTGGTTTGGAATGGAATTAAAGAAATTTGAGGCCGATCCGAGACGAAGACCTTTTCTTTTTAGAGATAACTACAAAATTAAGACAAAAATTGCAAAATCCAGTAATGCTGACCCCCTTTTTTTTTTTTTTAGAGAATACTACAATTTTGGAACGAAAACATAAAATCTGAAAATGATTTGAGGCGATGACCTTTTTTTTTGGAGAACACTACAATTTTGGGACGAAAAGCATAAAATCTGCAAATTGTTTCAGGTGATGACCTTTTTTTTGTTTTAGGAGAATATCATGGTTTTGGGACAAATAATCGGTCTATGTTTTAGAATCTCACACAGAATTCTTTTTGCTACCCAGAAAATTTTGCATGTCCTACCTATTAACTACCCAGAAAATACCTAATTGTATGACCAGTTTTTGGCATGCCAGTTGCATGACCAATCTCAAAAGTCACCCCACGCCACTGGCTAGTTACATAATTTACTAATTATTCCACCATAATTCAATATTGTTACGGTTATAATTTTTAGTAACGTTTTATTAAGAATTTATGAAACTTTCTGTGGACCACTAGAAATTTCTGGACCAGGTTGAGAACCAGGTGAGAACCACTGGTTTAGAAAATCTATAAACGCATTTTGTTTTCAGCATTTCCATAAAATCTTCAATTTATTTCGTCAATTTTTTCACACTTACGAACACAACAAAAAAGTTGCTCTTTCGTGGTAATTAATCTTGAAAGTTTCAAGATGCAAATCTACACTCGTGCAACAACAATGAAAATTTTGTAATAAACGCAAATAAACAGACACATTTCTAGTTCAATTACGCGTTCATATTATGAAGATATATATTGCTTTTCTATGGAAAAAGTTTAAATTGACTAAGTTTTTTAAAAACTAATAAAAAAAGAATTCTTGAACTGAGGGCGTGGAAATCTCCAGAAGAGACGCAAAATTTGTGGAATATTGTTGTAGGCTTTAAATACCTACAGGGGGGAGGAAACGAATGGACAACTACTGCTGCCCTAAAACCTAAGACATTCTGAATAATTTTGAATGCGTGAAACAAGTACACCAGTGAGAGTAAATGACTAAAATAATTTAATGTAAAGACCGGAAGTGCGAAGCGCTACGTAGCCTGCTCCGGCACACCAACACCAAGCAAAACAAAAACACACACTAATGCAATGTTTTCAATTCAAAAATTTTTTTATAGGTCACCTAAAGCAATATACTATATTAGAACTATTCATAAACCCAATAAGATGTGACTTACCAAATTATTCAAGGCAGCGGGAATCTTTACTAAGCGAGCGAGCGAACCAAAACTTCCGTGTATAATCGAACTTGCAATTTTACCGAATGAAAGGAATTACTTGCATAAGAAAAGCGTGATCTCAATTAGAATGACGTGTCTGTTCAGCCAGTGAAACGTAAACTAGATCACAAAACTAGGTCATACAAAAAAAAGGAATTTGATTTGGTCGCAACAATTGTAAAACATGTAAAATATAGACCTAAAGGATGCATTGATCCAGATTCTAGAACGTCTAAGAAAGAGAGTGCAGCCCAAAAATTTTAATATCACCAGCTGTGTATTATAAAGACAGACATTCGAACATTTATAACAGCTAAAAAAAGCATAAAAATAAGCGAAAATTTATTTTCTATAAGAAAATTTTGATAAACTTTGTCTTAATAAAATTTTGATCGATAAAATTCATTAAAAAACCTCCTAAGCAACCGAAACCAACGTTAGTGTAAACTTGATGACGCAAAAAAAGTTCTAAATTTTTTTTACTTCATTGACATGAGCAGTCCTACTCATAAACATACAACATTTAACAAACGAGTAGCTTTTTATTTTCTAGTTTAGTGCTCCACAACCTTTTTTTACTCACGGCGCTTCCAAAATTTTGTGGCAAACCTTAACCAAAATTGAAGAGATCTAATTCATTTAAACGCAAAATAAACTATAGGCTAATTTAATTTAATAACTGAAAAGAACTTTGCTACAGTTCAATTTTAAGAATTAAGAATGATTTTAAAAAATAAAAAGTTATTTTCTATTAAAAAAAATTATATTTGGATCACCGTTAATCCAGCGGCACTCCAGCTGCGGAACATCGTTAATGTCAGCTGATTATAACGATCAACAAAAACTGCTTGAAACTTAGTTGTTCATTTTCGAACAACATGAATGTTTTGGTTTAAACAAAGCACACTTTCTATTTTGAAGTAATCTAAAATTAAATTTCTAAATAATTGGACTTGCAACTGTGATCAATTCGCAACGGTATAATATTCTATTTAGTGCACTATAGTTTGTCATTATCTGAATTCCTTTTGCCCTTATTAACTTTCCTTCTAATTTAAGAAACAATGACTTGACACATATCCGTCCTTTTGTCCTTATCAATTTCTCATCCTTTAACTCTTTTTTTTTATTTTAATTAACAAAAAACCCTCAAAATATAAATAACGTTTGTCAGAGGAAAAACACTCATTTATTCGTCATCTAAGTGGTAAAAGTAATTTTGGCCGAAGTGCAGCTAATTGTTTTGAACTTCGGAATCGCGATCGTCTACTTAAAAGTTATTTGGCTCTCCACATTTCTAAACTTTTGTGAGTACCTTTATTTGCTTTTTTTTTGTATGTGTTTCGTAGTAACTGTTTTTAGTAATTTATTCGTATATATATTATTTATAGGATTACAAGTACAAAATAAGAGTATTTGTCAATCAAGTTTTTACGTGGGGAGAAAGATTCGCGATAAACAATCTAAAACCAAAACAATGAACTTAAGACATTCGAATTTGAATAGTCATTTGAAAGCTAGCATAAAATCTTCACAAGCATAAAACAATTTTGTTAAGATTGCGGTTCCAGACAATAGGATATTTAAATGATATTTTTAAATTAAATAAATTTTAGTCAAATAAGTAATATAAAACACACAAAAACAGCTCTTTTTAATTTTTTTTTTTTGAAAAAGCAAATGAAATAGCCTATTCCATGTTAATTTATAAAATCCTTAAAAATTACGTCCAAAATATATTTTTTCAAAAGACGAAACAAAACAAGGAAGTTTTTGAAGAGTTTTAAAAATGTAAGCTATTTTTTGCTGCAGTTGTGCTTGTTTGCATGGCCTTACGAGCCAGGGGGCCAGGGAGCAACTACTCCCGCCAAAAGCAAAAAAGTTTAGGTAGAATTAGATTTTTTCGGGAATCAACTATGCATTTTTTGGAAAAGAGAAAGATATTCAATTCAGAACGATCCAGATCTGTGGGCAAAAGCAAGTAAGATTTAACGTAAAGGCTTTTTTTTGCTCTTCAAAAGTTTATTTTGACAAAACTAATCGTTTTGTTCTATTTACAACCAAAAAAACAAGTGAAGACAAAAAAAAGATTTTCACTTTAAATCTGAGTGAAATTTTGGCATCATAATGCAAAATCATGTTTTAGGTAATTGTAGTAAAAATCTTGGCACAATTGTTTTGCCCTCCAAATTGTTTTGGTGTGATATAGCTATGCCAGTTTGTTTTCTTGTTTTCATTTAGAAATTCTTGCAGAAAGAAATACTAAAAAAATCCCGTTTAATTCGCACAAACGTGAGCATTAAACAACATTGATTATCTGACTTGGAGTTCGAATAGCGTACTATCAATAAGATTCAAAAAGTTTTGTAGCACCACATAGCTTCCTCCTGCACGGATGTGCGCCGGTCACAAACTTTTGGTAAATGTAAAAAACCGAATCAAGCAATTCCGGCTGAGTAAAAACTTTTACGTCCGACAATCGACAGTTTTAGGAATGATAACTAAAGTCTGTAGAATCCATGCAGTTAATGATGTTATATTCCGAAGATTTGTATACATTTCATTCATTTTCATTTATTTTATTTTATCTTAATATTTATCCTCCTGACTCGCAGAAAAGCGACGGAGGTGCTAATGCATAGGATAAGCAATTACCCCGACCTGTATTCGGAGATGCCAAGATATTGCTGTCTGGTAGAAGTTTTTTATTTTTTATTTTTAGTTTCATAGAGATATGACTGAAATTTAGAACTGCTTGCCACGACTGCCAAGCAGGGGAAAATGCCATAAAGTGTCATTCCTAACGACACAACAGAATGACGCAAGTAGGTTTTGAACCAAGACCATTTGGATCACAATCACGTCGCTCTAACCGCTCGACCATGCTGTCGAAAAAAATACAAATATGATTAACACAAGCTATACTTTTATGCTTACGTCGACGCAACAGGCCTAACAGTTTTTGGTAGAAAGAGAGAGAAAAAAAGATGCATGCAAACCAGAGCTGAGTGAAAAAATGACCCCGTTTGCAAAACAACTAAAAGCTAGGCTACTTCTATAAGACTGTATTTCTAAACTTTTCGATTAGATATCGTTATAGTAAAGGAAAAGCCATGTTCAAACCTTACATTTTCGAAACACTGATTGTTAAGACTTTTCTGTCGAAAAATTTATTTATTTTCTTTTGGAGAGATATACAGTGATGCTGTGTTTAGAATTCAATTTCATGTGGAGGTTTGATTATGACAAGTTAATGATGATGTCGCAATGGCTTCACAATTAGTCAGTCATAACATTTTTTCCGGTGGAATAAAAATCAATAATCAATAATCTTCTCTTTTTTAAAAAATTATTTTCAATTTTTTATTTTAACGATAGACCTACTCAGAATAAAAAATAGAGGAGACCATACATAATGTTACATTTCAGGCTTAGTTGACTAAAATTGGAGTCTGTGAATACGTTTGGCGTGACACACAAAAATACTTCTAAAACTCTTACAATTTTTTTTCTCCCAAAATGAAATGAAGTCTAAAGAAAATATTTTTATATTATTTTGCAGAAAAAATTACGATTTGGCTATAAATTTGAAATCTATAGTTTTTTTTGGAAAAACTGCCCAACTATTTGGTTGACATTCTTTCGTAACTTACGTAATATAATGATCGCACGATCCAACTTAAGGTCGTGACCCCTTATTCGGGGCCCCTGGGCTTGAAAACACTTGTTTGAACTTGTTTATAACTTGGTCAAAATTGTTTTGAAATATCACTTTACGACTTTATTCATCTTGACAAAGTGTTCGCAACAATGTTTTTGTTTATTTATAACTTCGGCAGAGTAGCCGACAGCTAAGAAATTATGAATCAAGAAATGAACAAAACGTGGGAAATCGACCTCATTTGAACGCTGTTTTGTATGAATTTTGACATATTGACAATAGTTAATAAGGCAATAGAATGAAAAGCGTTTTCATAAGAGCCAAAAATGGGCCTTTGTATTAAATTTCATTTATCAAATAGGTTATGCACAGTAATGGCCTTACAAAGGGGAGGGGGTTGCTTCAAAAAAAAAAGGTCGCCACTTTTTAGTTTTTCACCTTTTTTTGATCCCAAAAACATAGTGATCTCTAAAAAAAAGGTCAACTCTTTCAATCGATTACATTGTCTTTACTTTCTTTCTAAAGTGCAGACAGGGGACCACAGCCACGGTGCTACTATAAAAAAGAAGATCAGTATTTTGCTGGGAAAGGGCTTTTTTTTGACGTTTTTTAGGGAGGCCCAGTGCTGCTGCTTTGTTGCTCCGCAGTAAAGCCATCACTGGTTACGCAACAGTAAAGCGAAAAAAGTGTTTACGCATTGTTTGTTATCAACCGAACGTTACAAATAGAAAACAAATTCCAGAAAAAAAATTTTTACCCAATAAAACAGAGTTCAGTGATGTGCCGAGGGAATGGGGTAAGGGTGACGGTGACGCTGATTGTCGGTGTTGAAAATAACTTACGCTTAAAGTCAAACCAGAAACACTATTACGACAAAATAAAATATCGTTTATTGTCACAACTTTACTCGGAAATCCCAAAAACCAGTTGAACTAGATAACCCAAATACCTGCGCTACCGTAAAGCTGTGTTTATTTTTATTTATACCGGCTCAAGAAATAGTTTGCTGCGAGATTGAAGTTTTTAAACAGTTAGTTCTGACTAAGTACGAAGGATTAGTTATATAATTTCTCTCAAGAAATAGAAAAAATCACAGTTTCTAATTATAAGGAATATATTTTATTCACAAAACCAAACGACTATCAACTCTCACCAAACCAAAAGGTTGATGCACAGATTACAAAATCACTAAGTAATAATGGAAAGATGACCTCATAAGCAAAAGATTAAAAGTTTCTGCAAAAGACTGAAAATCGACTACATTAGACTTCGGTTAATCCGGATTCGCTTAACTCGGATAAAAATGAAAGTACAAATGATTTCCTATATACTCTAATTCTTAATAAAAAGCTTTGGATTATCTGGATCTTCGACTAATTCGAATTTTTTTGTTTATCAAATTGAATCCGGATTAATCTAGGTCTATTGTATAGAGCTTTAAGGTTAAGATTAGAATTATAAATGAAGTATGACACTTAGGTTAATCTGGCTGTGCTCAGTACTTTTTTTTGATAACACACACATTGCTTTCGCAAGAATTTAACAAAATGTTGCTTCGTTCATGCAAAAAAAGTGGATTTTAATAGGTTGTTATTGACAAAATTTTGCATTTTTTCTTTTAATTTTTTTAGTTGTTGATCTTATCAGAAGAATGCTGCAGGCTGGTAAAAGAATAAACTCTTGCAAACAAATAACATCGAACTAACGCTAACATTAAGCCGGCAACGTTGGTAACAAGTCGGGCGTTGCTTTGCATTGTTGGTTCAAAAATGCGTACTAGACCTCGGCCCCGGTCTTGTTTTCGTCTGATCGGTTCGAGTGTCCTTCCAGACAAAACAAAAAAGATGAACCGTAACGTCGTAGTAATTGAGTGATGCCGAGAAGTTTTGTGACACCAACTGTGACATCATCAAAGACAACTGGATGCCCGCGGGCATGGGTTTTTGATCCAGGATCGTAATTTACTTAGTTTATGTTTACAAACAATTCGTTATTTGGGATAATGAATAGCCTCTAGGCAAACCTAAATGAATTGCTTACATGCGACGACAGTGCATTTTCCATGATATTGGTATGATTTGACAATTACTTCTTGTAATCATGAAGCAAATTTTTGTTTGAAATATTTTTTTTTATACTAAAACGTTTAAATTATCAAATTCAAACAAAATCTATTATTTGAATTTGATAATCTATTATTTGAATTATCAAATTCAAATAATAGATGTTTATACATTATACACATTGTTTTTATTTTATCTTTTTCTGAGCTTAACAATGAATATTATTTTTTAAAAATTTTAGATAATTTTTTTAAACGTTGACAAAAACGGAATTAGCACCAAAATATTTTAAATAAGATGTGATTGGGATCATCAGGATTATCTAATATTACCCGGATGGTTTTATTTGGGCTACGGATAAAAAGTCAGTTGGATTTCGTATTAATTAAAATTTTGCTTTTATGTATTTAATACTGATATGACTTAGGTTAGAGAGTGAAAAATGTTGATCGAGTTTTTTTAATGTAAATCGTATTATTTGCATTACCAATATTAGCGATAACTTAAATTTTCTACGTACATTTCCACATAATTTCCCATTTTAAGTGACCGTCATATACTACACTCTTTTATCAATTTACCTTCAATAATTGGAAGCAATTTACGTAATATACTTTTTCATTAAGGAGCGGTGAGTAAAACGTATAAAACTAAACAGTTAAAAACGTATAAACATATAAAACTGTTTTTTAGCTTTTGACCATTTTTTATGTTTCAAAAAATTGTAATGAAGGCAAAGGAATGAATGACGAACATGCCTCCGGGTTTTTCTTTTTTCGTTTGTAATAAGAAATGCAGTAGACTTGAAATAATCTTTAGCGTATTTGAGTAGATATGAAGGCCGTTATGATATCAACGCATTCGAAATGGTATGTTTTGAATTCTTACTCTCGTAATTTTCTTTTTCCTTCGGAAAAGACACTTTACGGCACTTTTCTCTGTTTGGCAATCTCAGCAAACAGCACTGAATTTTAATTTTGTCTTTAAATAGAAATTAAAAAAATAAATAAAAAATTTCAATTGGACAGCTATATCTTGACATCTGGAAAAGTAGGTCTGCTTTATCATTTGAGGGTTGCTCTAAATAAAACACCTTTATTTTGTCCTGTTAATTTGAAAGAGAAATAGAGATAAGGATGACCTTGATTTGGTAGCTTCAAATATTTTGTTTATTAATCTGCTACATCATCTCTAAAATGATTTACTAGGTACGTTATTTTCTGTGTCAACGACTACTTACATAAAAATAAAATAGTAATAAAAAGATATTTTCTTCAAAAAACAGCCCAAGGCAAAAATTTGATATTTTTAGACTTTTAAACTTTATTGTGAGTATAAAAATCAAATTTTATAGTTTTCTGATCATGAAGATTTACAGTATGTGAGATGTAGAAAATATAGACAATTTTTGAGCAATTATGAAACAGAAGGTTAATGCACTTCCGCGACAAAACATCAAAAATAAATTGTCGTTAACGATGCTCTATTACTTACTTCTCAGAACTGTATTTAAAGTTAGAAGCTTTTAAAGAAAAATGTAAAAGATAACCATGTAGAAAGTTAAAAACTTTTTTAGATTTACTAGTCTAAATCATCTTTTTAGCTTTTACTAATTTCAAAACGTCCTCGAAAGTATTTTAGTTCTCGAAATGTTTATTTAGTTAATTTCAGAATAAAATATATTGCAGGATTACAATTAAGAAATTATCACGAAATACTTACTATAAAAAGTAAAACAAAATTTGAGAATCTAAAATTGGAGATGTTACAAAATTACAAAAACATGGTATTGTTTTTTTTTAAACAATGCACTTTTATTGAGAAAATCCGGTAAAGGACACCACTTAGCAAAGGCAAAAAAATTTTGGATATGTTAAAAAAGTAAAAGAATTATTGGGCGCAAAATTTTTTTTAATAAGTCATTTTTAATAAAAGCATCTTTACAAAATTCGTCAAACTATGGTTTTTTGTTTATATTTCATATACGTGAGCAGTTTTTTCATTATAAGCAGTTTCTAATCAATAAGCTTTTGGATCTTTATTTATAGCAGCAGAAAAAGTCGTTGTATAAAGCAACATTAGCAGCGTACACCCTGATAAAATTCATTTTGTAGTTTATTTTGAACCAAACGTAACTTAATCCCGGTATGAAATTGGTTTCAATTTTTATATTATTTGTGTAAATAAGCGGAGCTTAACATGGTGCCGTAAAAACTAAGTCATTTGGTAGCTGAGTAGCAGAAAGATTAAAATGTTTGTTTAAACAACTGGTTCTGAGGATTGGATCTTTAATAAAGTTTGAGAGAAATAAGCTATTGGATTGTTAGTTTTTCTTGTTTTTGATTTAATTAATTTTAAAAGTCTAAATTTGGTAAAACTGGGTTTTTTAAAAAAAGTTCAAAGATTTTTTGAAAAAAATTCGAGTATATATGTACAGGAGCAAAAAAGTTTTCAATTAGACAGGAAAAGTTGATGTTAAAATTTTTTTAACTTGAGTCTTCTAAAGAACGTTTTTCTTGTAGAACAATTAATCTAATCCAGATAAAATCGATGATGCGGTATATAGTAACAGCTTTGAGGTTTTGAAATTCAAACTTCAAGAATTTTAAATTTATCGCAAAGTATCTAAAATACGGGTCCAATTAGATGAATTCATTCATTGGAACACTTTTGAAAATAAAATGCAAAGCCAATCAAAAAGGGTATTTTTATAAAGTTGAATTAAATAAAGGCAGAACTAAATAAAAAACAAAGTATTCAATAGAATAGTACAGGGTGTCCATAAAGTCTCTTTACAATTTAAAAAAATTATTACAAAGTGAAATGATGAGATATCGCAATGAGGCTTGTTTTATATTAATCAGTATTTCATAAAGTTTTTATTGACACTAAAATTTATTGTTTCAGATAAAATTTCTTAATTAAAATTTTTTATGTTTAATGATTGAGTTATATGAACTGAACCCCCATAAAATGACTACCCCTCAAGAAAAAGCGCAATGTGTATCCTGGTTCATTGAGATAAAATCAGATGTTCAAACCCAGCGAAACTACAGGAGTAAGTATGAAAGAGACCCTGTGCACTGCTGAACGGGGTAGTTTCAATTGTCTGGCAGCAATACGGATTGACTTCATAGGAGAACGTTGAAAGGCTTGCCTTACACGCTCGATGCTTTCTTCAGATGTTCTTGGTCGCCCACTCCTCCTTGTATCGAACACTGTCTCTGTCTTCATAAATTTCTTGTGCCATAAACGAATTGAAGGACGTGATGGTGGGTCTCTTCCATACTTACTCCTGTAGTTTCGCTGGGTCTGAACAACCGATTTTGTCTCAATGAACCAGGATACACATTGCGCTTTTTCTTGAGGGGTAGTCATTTTATGGGGGTTCAGTTCATATAACTCAATCACTAAACATAAAAAATTTTAATTAAGAAATTTTATCTGAAACAATAAATTTTAGTGTCAATAAAAACTTTATGAAATACTGATTAACATAAAACAACCCTCATCGCGATATCTCATCATTTCACTTTGTAATAATTTTTTTAAATAATTTTGTAAAGACTTTATGGACACCCTGTTCAAAATACTTTTAAAAGTTTTCTGCATTGTACGATTTTTAAATATTTCTTCTTTATGGTTCTCTGACGTTTTTTTAATATTAAAAAAAAAAAAAAATCTTTAATACGATCTTAAATACGATTTTTAAATATTTCTTCTTTACGGTTCTCTGACGTTTTTTTAATATTAAAAAAAAAAGAATCTTACTCCTTAATCAGCCAAAAAACAAAACAAATCAATTTCAATTTTCTTATTTACTTCAGTTTCCCTACCTCTGGTTAATATAGCATAGCATTAAATAGCATTAAATATGTGAAATTTTAATTTTGTCAAAAACCATTTTTTTTCTATTCAACTTTTTCTGACAATAATAGAACCTTACAAGATAATGTTAAAAAAACAAATCGATTTAGGTAAACAAACAATACTAGACATCACTACGTTGCTTAGAGTTAACGAATGTCTTTTAAAAGAGTCTTTTTTTTTTAGATGTTTTTATGGCATTTTATTGAAACTCAATATTTCTTAAACACTTTTTTAGTTGCTGTTTTAAATATAAGTTAGATGAAATTAGTAAAAGGCGATGGTTATACTAAAGACTTTTATTTTTCTTCTCCTTTTCGCCTCTTCAACAATTCTAAAGGTTTGTTTTATATTAAATCTTGCTCGTAATGTGCGTAGCTTATTTGCTACTAAACAGTTAAAAAAACAAAAGTTTTTTTGTTTTAAAATTGATAAAAAACAAGTAAGTGAAATAATTTTAATTTTTCGGTAAATTTTTTAATCAACCTTATTTTAATGATGCATGATAAAATAGAAATTACAATAAAGTGCACCGTACTCATTCTCATTATTGTACTTTCATTATGTACTTTTTCTTAGTTTTGATTGACTAAATTCTTTTGCTGTTCATAAGTTCTATAGTTAAAACCATTGGAACAAATTACGTAACTGTAATGAGTCAAACATACCAACATAATATATTGCTTAAAGAAAGAATTTTAAAGTCTTTATTCATTGGCTAGGTAATTTAGATTGTAAGTTGATATATAAATTAAGGCCTTGCAGAAAACCGTAATCAGTTCTTGCCAGGCATTTTCTAGAAGCCACAAAATTTCTCAATAAAAAGATTTTATTATAACTAATGTTTCTTACTGTTTAGCATAGGTGGGCGCGGTACTTTTACTCGGTACTTTTGAATAATCCAATTTAATAGTTATAACTATTAACTTCTCTGTCATACATTGAATTTCAATTGACATTCAAAAATAGTGTAATTCAAAAATAAAAAAATAAAAAAAAAATAAATAAAAAAAAATAGTTTTTTTATTACTATTAAATTGGATTATTCAAAAGTACCGAGAAAAAGTACCGCGTTACTGCGTTACTTTTACTCGGTACTTTTGAATAATCCAATTTAATAGTTATAACTCTGTCACACATTGAATTTCAATTGACATTCAAAAATAGTGTAATTCAAAAATAAAAATAAAAAATTTCCAAAATAGTTTTTTTATTACTATTAAATTGGATAATTCTAAAGTACCGAGTAAAAGTACCCGCAGTACTTTCGTGCCCACCTATGCTGTTTAGTTTGTTGAAGCTGAAATTAACATGCCGGTGTTTGCATTGTTTAGCTGATTGGTTTTTAGTGACTTTAATACAGCGCTGTGTTTTGATTAACCTGCGAAGCCACCTTGCCACTTTTCTCATGTATTTAGATTCACTTTAACCAAATAGTCTTGTGCTAAATTGTCGAAAACTGTCTTGCCAAAAAAAGCACGAACATCGGAAATAATCTTTTTATATGAAACTTCTTGAAGCAAATGCAATGTCGCTTAGTGGGACTGGGAATCGAACTCATATCTACGTGATTTTAAGAAAATCAACTTGTGGACAGGCACCAAATACTGAAAATATTATTTGACAAAATTAACTTACCTCAGAAGTTTAGAGACGTTTTAGATATTACCAAAATTTGTTTTAAGAAAAATGATATTATGTTACCATCATTACTGAACCGAACAGATGTTTGGAATGTAAATAGCCCAAAAATGTAGCCTAATAATCATTGTAAAAAGCGCCTGCATACTAGCCTACATCAAGTCTTAATAAACACTTGAAATTTTTTTGAAAAATATTTGCATTTGCTTATATATTAAAAGATCTTTACAAAATAATTTCATGCAATTCACATGCATTCAAAAAATAATTTCATACAATTCACATACATTCAAAAAATAATTTCATGCAACAGCACTATTTGATGTACAGTGTTTCCCCGCTATTTTGCGGTTCACCTATCGCGGATTCATTACATCGCGGAATCCGCCAGCCATATTATTTTCCGTAAAATATTTAATTTCGCGGGATATCGCGGTTTTCAACTGCGGATTTACCGCTTTGCCGCATCTGCCCGCAGTATGTAGCATCCTTATTCCCCAGTATTTTTAAAAACAGCCAACTCCTCCTGCTACTGCGCTACTACAGTCAAATTCGTACGGTATAAACGCAGTATTGCTACTTCGCGGAAATTCACTTATCGCGACTGGTCTCGGAACGCACCTACCGCGATAACCGAGGAAACACTGTAAATGTTTTTTAATTGCCATTTTCATCTCTAGTTTATTTATTTTTCTGACTTGCAAGAAGTTATCGGAGGCGCTGCACTTCGGGCAACCGTAAAGTGAATTCCCTGAACTGCTTTCAGAGATGCTAAGATATAGTGTCTGGTTGAAATTTTTGATTTGTTTTTATAGTTGGCATTTAAAGTTATGATAAGACTGCATACAATATTTCACTTAGCAACGAAAAGATATACTGCAAATATATTGTAAAATAATTGTCACTTCATGAAAAAACAAGCGGTAAACACAATTTTGCGAAGATCGCTGACTAAAACAAAATGAAATAAATAAAATAAGATAAAAATAATCTATTGCAAACCGAAAATCTTACCAGGAAATAATGAGTCTTTATCTACTTAAAACATTACACAAAAATCAAAAAATCAAATCATTAAAAAGTTCAAAACAATCTACTTGAAAAATATGATATTTCCGTTTAATATATGGCTGTATTATCTCGCAGCAATTAAGACGATGTAATATGTAATTTCACTTCACGCGTAATTAACAATAAGTGCTTTTGTAAAAAAAATTGAAATGCTGCGATAATATTAAAAACTACGTTTTTTTAGAAGTTGTGCCAGATTAAATGTGCGCTTGCGTTTTAACTGTGGCTAAAATAGTCGCGGCCCAAACATTTTCCCTAACGCTTTAAGAAAACATGCGCCTCAAGTGCCCACTTCTTAAACGTGACAATTTTGATGGCTTTGGGCTGTATTAGAAAATTAATCAAAAGCTCCTTTATTTTCTGGAGCTGCAAGAAACTGCAGCAAAGAGATTAAAAAGTCACGTGAGGCTTCGAAGCTGCAAGTTGTCAATCTACTGTATGCATTGGACAAAGGAGGTCCAATTTGCGGCCCATTGTTTACTCAAATTTTTTAATTATATTTTCATAACTGCATAGATTTCAATGTCACTGCTGTCATAGTAACGTATAGGGAAACAAAGTGAATACGTCAGTTGATTACTGCGTCGAGTGACGTCCAATGAACTGATCTACGAAAACTTTTGTTGGCGGAGCTCATCATAAAGGCGCTTGTCTCGAGCATCATTCTCAGTATTCACATTGTTTTGCACTTAAATTAATTTTGATTATGTTGTTTTTAAATGTTTTTTTACAATATCAAATGATAGTTGGTTAATGACTTTAATGGTAGTAAAGTTAGAAACTTTAAACCAATGCGGAGTGAACCAATTTATAGGAGGGTGGAAAGAGGAGCAGGCATTTTTAGAGATTCTAGGTCCAATCTATGAGTTTAACATATGGTCAAATCCATGGCTCTACATTTAACCAAAAAGAGTGTTGCTTCTAGTCGGTGAAGCTCAGCTGGCTGGATACTTGAAAGTATATGTAGGTGGTTTGTTGGAGTGGGACGCAGGCATCCAATGACAATGCGCAAGACGTCAAACAGGAAACTGTCAAGACGAGTGTAACCGCTGCGACAACAGACAGGTGCGCAGTACTCAAGCATTAAGTAGACCAGAGATAGGGAAGCTGTGCGTAGTGTTTTGGCACCAGCATTGGGATGCAAGTCTCCTCAGCAGTGTGACACGCAAAGATAGTTTTCGCGCAATGCCATTAGTTGGTGACGAAACGTGAGCGGCCTGTCTAGTTTTACTTCAAGATAAGTAGAGCTTGAACAAAATTTCAAAAGTCTAATGTTGTTGTAAACATTTAACCCACGTTTGGCCAGTCAGTTATTTAAATGAACGGCTGCTGTCACCGTCTTAGTGTGACTGAGCTTCAGTTTCCAAGCTCAAGATACACTAAAGGTTTGGTCATGTCTTGATATAAAGTCCCCTCGAAGGTTTTCAATTTCCAGAAGAGTGGAACAATGCTAGATCATCTGCATAGACAAAATTTATGAAAATTGTAGAGGGCAAATTAAACATGTAAATGTTGAAAAGGAGAGGAGCCAAGACCAATCCTTGAAAAACGCCATTTTTACGGCTAAACCTGCTTTGCTTCCTGTCACCGGTAGTAAGGGTAAAACGTCGGTTTCGGACAAGCTCCATGATCATTCCAACCATGCAATTATCCGGCAGAAGTCTTAAGCAGCTTGCATGTAAGGCCAAGGTGCCAGACAGTGTATTATGCCGCTGTTAAATAAACAAAAAAATTTGCGAGCTTTGCTGTCAAAAGAACGACCTTATCCACGGTTGACTTTCCGCGTCAAAATCCAGTCTGCTTTTTAGGGGACAGTGAATCAATTGGTTCGACGCGGGCGTAGATATGCCTCTCAAGGATCTTGTAGTAGACACAGAGCAGAAGTATCTGTTGATAACTCTTTTGGTCGTCTACGGGCTTCATCGGCTTTGGGATTGCGTTTATACGCCTTCTTTTCCAGATCTTGCAAATTTTGAGTCGGTGGAATCAGTAAGAAAAGAACCATGTAATTGCGACTTCAAAGCAGCTTCAGCATGGACATTTTTAATACTAATTACGTAATGATTTCATTAGTTTTAGATTTCACATAGATTCCTAATTTGATTCCTAATAAGTACATCAATTGTGAAGTTATAATTTAATACTTGTCATTTGTTCATGGCATATAATACTAAATAAAGGAAGTTTTATATACAGGTTATTTTGTGGCCCGCCGAGTATACATAAATTTATAATTTGAGCCCTTATGACAGGGTGGTCCAACTTCTCCACTCTTGTGGGCCACTTTTCAAAATTATTCGAGTTTGCGGGCCTTAACCGGCTAAAAACACTTATTTTTGTCCCAAAAAAAAAAAAAGTCTTCAACTGGAATCGATCTCCGAAATTCCTATTTTGGTCCCAAACTCAGGGTGTTCTCTAAAAAAAAAAAAAACGTCTTCAATTGGAATCGATCTACGAAATTCCTATTTTCGTCCCAAAATCATAGCGTTCTCCAAAAAAAAGGTTGCCGCTGCTTGTAACCGACAAGACTTGTGCAAATTGTTCCGAGGGCCGCACAAATTCCATCCGTAGTTGGACCACGCTGCCTTATAAAATAAGATTGGACATATCTGCATTATTTTTGACGCAAGCTTAAGCGTAATGTCTAATGCAGACATGTCCAATCTTATTTCATAAGGCTTATGAAATTATGACATTACGCTTAAGCTTGGCGGAAATTGCTCTTTTAGTTTTAAAATTGCTATGGTTTACTGACAATGAAATAGTCTTTTCTTTTACGTGTTTTGTATATTTATTTATAGGCAATGTATTGCTTTAAATTTTAGAGTTTTTGTCAAGACAATTATTATGAAGAATCATCTTATGAAGGATCGTATTTTGAAGGAAACTGTAAGTTTATTGCTTGTTCAGTTTTGTCGTCACCTTTATAAAAGTTTTCAAAAACCTCGTTTTGATTAAAACTATATTATTTATTGCAAAAAAATTTTGATTTGACCTGATAAGTGTATTTGGACAATTAGCCTACTCATAAATAGCTTAAAAATCTTGGGGTTTAAATTAGTTCTAGATTGTCTTTTTTTTATTTGTTAAACTTTTTAATTATCATTTTTAAAAAATAACAATTAATTGATTTATGCTCTTAATTAAACTGTAAGGAGAATGTTATAAAACTATTGAACAAATACCATGCATAATCGGTTTTGACTCCGGTTTTTTAGTAAAAAATGCTATTCACAGATAACAATAAAATTACAATAACTGTGGCATCAACCAGATTATCATTTAACTACAAACAAATTAATGAAACCTAAAGTTACGTCAGGGTTTTTTAACGTGGGCCTCATACCTGCATATGGGCCTGGAGACGACTGAAAATGAGCCAGGGTAAATCGGAGAAACTAGCTGACTGTCATAGAAGTATAGAAAACGAGTGGGCTGATATTCAACGCGTGAAACAAACGTGTGAGAATGGTTTTCAAAATCATGTAAAGTATGGCCGGTATAATGGCGTGCAATGCGGGGGATGAGGGGCTTAGAAAACAACGTCATTGTTTTGGATTTTTTGTAGGTGTAAACAAAATGACTATTGTTTTTTTTTAACAATGGCCTAAAGGCTGAATTGTTGAACTGAAAAGCCCAAATATATAAAAATACCATAGAGGTACGCTAAAGTACGTCAAATGTAATGATAAATCAAACAATATCATTTTTTTAAGTAGATGCAATTTAATTGAACTAAGAGACAAAGATTGGTTTGAAATAGTCCGTGCCAACTTTTCGAAAGATTGTGATTATTGTTGTCAGCGTCTGGCGACCCCGAAAGCCCGGAAAGTGGAAATTGCGCCCAGAATCAATTTTTCTGTCAGAGTTCTGCAATGTGTATGGAAATAAATCTTTTATGCAACGAAATAACTGAATGTGTCACCTTCGATGATGCAAATTGTCCAACAGGTAAAAGATGTTTTTTCAATATCGAAAAAATTTTGACTAAAGTACTCAACTGTGTAATAAGCAGTAAATTCTTATTATCAAAAGCATCGCAATTTCGTTTGGTTCCTGACTTTTATCTATCTAATATTTTTACCATCTAGTTAGCACGTAAAATTTTAAAGAACAATAGCGCGATCTAATGCATGGTATTCTGTTGTGGCCACAGTATGCTTGTCAAATGTTCTGTTAAAATAATTGTTTTGTACAACAAAGTTAGTAATTTATAGGCTATCTAAAATTTTGTAAAAAAATGTTTGCTGGGGCAATGAAAGATTTCAATCAATCAACTGCTTTGCCAGAACCAACGGATTCTTATGAGTATCCGGATATTCCGTGTAATGCCGGAGAGTTTGATTGCGGGGAATCAATATGCCTTGACTCTTCTGTGAGATGTAATCTTGACCCTGAATGTCCCGACGGAAGTGACGAAGCATCTTGTGACAACTTCACCAGAAGTAAGCTTGCGGTCCAGTCCAGTTATACTATGGAAACAATGGAACAACTAATGAGTTTTTCTTATGTTACTAAGGATTTATTTCAACCTCGCGATACGTAAGACGATTAAAAAAAATTGAACTAAAGGAAAGAAAAAATGTACGGTAAACACGCAGAAATCTCTTTCCGAAAGAGTTGTTGTGTTGATTTAAATTTGTTAACATCGACGAAGAAACCTGTGTTTATGTGTGCAAATAAGGGAGAGTTTACGCGTAATAATTTTTAAAATAAATTTGAAACATCTACAGCAACTACAACTCCTGCAATAACTAGTACGATACCAAGTACGACCGACATGCAAGAAATTTATGAAAATTATGGCGACTGTGTTGATGATGAATGGAGCTGTCCCGACGGTGTTTGCATTCCGATGATTGCCCTGTGCGACGGCTTCTACGATTGTTTTAATGGGTTCGACGAGTTAGGATGCCCGGGTAAGAACGTCACGGCCGGAAAGTGTATTTTATTATTTAACTATTTTAAGAAAGTCTTTCTTAAATTTAAGTTGGAAAATTTTCCTACAACAGCAACCTGTAATTATTTGCTAATGCTTTTATAGTTCAAAGCTATTCTTAGACTGAAAAAGAACCATTTTTGCTCTTGTCTGTCAGTTTTAACTTACCGTATCTATCAGCAGACATTTTAAAGTACATAGAATCTTTTTTTCCCAGAAATTTTGTGCTTTGTTTTGCAGTTAGTAGTAACGCTGTGTTGAAAAAAGATTAAATTGATTATCATTATTTGACAATCATGAATTTACTGCATATTTCCGCTAAATCTCAAACTTATTCACAGAAATCGTTCAAACCACTCTTCCAAAGCCTCCGGGCACGCTTGTAAGTACCGCATCGACGCAATCAGGTACCAACAGTTTAAAGGTCAAAATGATAAGTGTTAAACTAGTAACAAAAAATTTTTTGTGTATTGCAGGTTTTTTAAAAATATTTTGCTATACAGTACGATGGAAAATGTCTCATAAATCCAAAAAAAATTTTTAGAGAACCCCTAACATTTTGAATTAAAAGTTGATTCAAATGGAAAGCGCCCGTGGTAAAAACAACGGGAAAGCGTAATTTCTGAAAGAGTAGAAGAAAATTTTCTTTCCGCTTGTTTTTTCTGAGACCACTTTTAGTCTAAACCAAGTTAATAATATGAAAATTTACACTTGGATTTTTCCTCAAATTTTGTGCGTTGGCCATTTTTTTAACGCTTTCCGCTTTCCCTCATACGCTTTACTTTTACGCGTCCACTTTCGGTTGAAACCGACCTTAATTTAACAATTAGTTTAGAAATGCCATTTTGAAGTCAAATATTCTATAATTTATTATTTACTAGTTTCATTAATTTCTAAGAAGAATAACAACCAAAATGTTCTTTTGGTATGGTTTATTTGCAACAACATAAGTAAGCAATGAATAGCCCAAAAGTTTGGTTCAAACACAAAGCGTTGCAGAAAAGCCAAGCGTGTGGCGGAAAGCGTAAAAAATAAAGCGAATAGATATAGAATGTTCACAAAATTAAGTAGAAATTGCCAAAGCGCAAAGTTTTTGTGTTTAACAAAAAATGTTTAAGTTGAAATATTGAAATATGTATAACAAAAAATTTAGCTCGGTTCATACAAAAAAAATGTGCGGAAAAAGCAAGCGAAAAGCGGACTTCCGCTTGCTTTTTTCGTAAATGCTTCCGGTCTGAGCCACCCCTTGAAATTGTAGTTGTTTTTTTAGTGAATTGTTTAACAGCTTTTCTCTTTTGCCTTAAAAATGTTGTTGAGACCAATAAAACAGTATCGTTACTCAAAGTTTGCGCTAAAGTCATGTTTCTAAACTTGTCTAAGGTCTTAGAGTTTATACATATTTTTGATGACGATACTTATCAACTGTGCTTTGTTCCTTGTATTGAAAGTCAACTAATTTTCTTAAATTACAAAAAATATCAACAAAATTTTTCTCAGACGAAAAAAATTTACTACGTGCAGTTTACTTCAGTTTGATTTCCCAAATATGTGTTTTTGGTAAGCGCAGGCAAAGAACCTATAAAAAAATTAAATCTTTAAACTTTTTCAGCAAAAATATTTACTGCAATCACTGCTACTACCAGTTCTCAGTGCTATTACCAGGGAAGATATCATGGCTCAGGTAGAACAATAGAAAATTTGCGAACGCTTTCATGAGAATAATAGCTTGTTTTCCATCCGCAATATTACTTACGTTTTACTAATGTCTTGATTGTAATTTTCTTTTTAATTTTATGTGTAGAAATTGCTTTGATTTTGCAGTAAACCTAAAAATTGAATAAAATAAAATTTAAAATGTCAAATTAATGATAACAAAATTTCAATTTAAAGCTAGAGCTTTAAGTAATTGATGAAGAAGTTATGTTAAGTATTTTTTATTCAAAATAATTCATATTTCGATGCATTTTATCTTTGATTTACGTAGACTTCAAAGGCGTCCAACCTTTTTGAACCTTAAACCATTTTGATTTGATGAAGATATTTACGAGCCCAGCAAATTTAAAACCGCGGTCAAATTTTACAAGTGAATATCTTTTCTATTTTTGATCTTCACTTTGCATAAACCCATTTCTACACTAATTTTTTCAAAAAAAAAGAAGAAAAACAAAACGACTTCCTTATATAGTTTACGTCTTTTGGAAAATACCATTCGGGCCATCGGCTGGACACCCCTAATTTAGCAGCTCTGATCAGGTTCACGTTTTTTCAAGCTCTTTTTTTATAGATCTTGTTAGCAATATTTCGGGTACACTTTTTGATGACTCGAAACATGTGTTTCTGTATTGCATTTATTAAGGATTTGATACAAAATTTTATAATTTCTTTTCCGTATTATCAATATGAATCGTAAATTGTGTTATTTCCATTTTTGTTGTTTTTGAAACGATTATCGAAAATTTTTAATTTAAAGAAACAACGATTGTTTCCAACAACTGTCAGATAGCGTACTGTTCAACATCCGGGCGTGTTCTTACCTGGATGAGCGATGCGCCGTCGTGTGCTTCATCTGAACAAAAGCCAACGGTTTCTATCAAAAGTAAGAACGCATTCATAAGCTGCAACCGTACAACGTCTGCTTCTTCATAGCTTAAGTCAGGGTGGTCCAACTTCTGCACTCTTGTGGGCCACTTTTCAAAATGATTCAAATTTGCGGGCCTCAACCGGCAAAAAACACTTATTTTTGTCCCAAACTCAAGGTGTTCTCTAAAAAAAAAAAGGTCATCAATTGGAATCGATCTCAAAAATTCCTATTTTCGTCCCAAAATCAGGGTGTTCTCTAAAAAAAAAAAAGGTCTTCAATTAGAATCGATCTCTGAAATTCCTATTGTCGTCCCAAAATCAGGGTTTTCTCTAAAAAAAAAAGGTATTCAATTAGAATCGATTTCTGAAATTCCTATTATCGTCCCAAAATCAGGGTTTTCTCTAAAAAAAAAAAAAAAAGGTCTTCAATTAGAATCGATTTCTGAAATTCCTATTTTCGTCCCAAAATCATAGCGTTCTCCAAAAAAAAGGTTGCCGCTGCTTGTAATCGACAAGACTTGTGCAAAATTGTTCCGCGGGCCCGTAGTTGGACCATGCTGGCTTAAGTACCGCAAAGTTTTGTGTAAACATATCTTTGAGCTGCAGCAGGTGATGCAAGGTAAATAAGATAACGTTGATGATGTGATGTAAGTAGGAAGTGGCTCAAAAATCTGAAGTTGTCGTTTTGTTTTCATGATAATAGATTTTCATCTGAGGCATTTTATTGAAACACCTAAAATCAAAAAAAACCTTCTTAAGAAAGTGTGATCGTGAATTAAAAAAATATATATATTTTTAAAAAACCCTTTGTTAGAATGAACCTAGATGGCTTTTTTATTTGCTACTTTTTGTTTAAAAGTAAAAGAATTTTCTTCTCTCACAAACACAGATCTGCAGTAAGGGATGCTTAAAAAAAAGATCGAGTAAAAAACCTTTGACAATTATAATCTTTGGGTGCCTTTGACAGCAGGTGCATTTTCAAAAGAATTTTAGGGATAGGGGATCGTAATGCTTATGTAATCATTCTCTGCATGCAATTTTACTTTAATTTTTATTTATGTTACACGAAATAATTTTTCAGCAGACTGCTTTATTGAGATATTAATATCTCTGGGCAATTTTAGATATTTTTAGTTTTGTTTATTTAAATTTTTCAAGTCATCACGAAACTTATCAAAGATTTTTAAACAAGTAGCTAAAGTGATGCTCTTTTTTTATGTGACCGGTGAGATTATGCAGTCAAAAATATTTTTTCGGCAATCGATTCAAAGAGCAGCCCTTTTTTGGCCTTCAGAAGTTTTTCACAGAGTAAATGTAGCTTAAACGTACTTCAGGACCATCAGTTAAAAATGAAGACTTTTTTTAGTCATCACTGGTTTAATTGGACATCATACAGATTAAAACTAATTGAATCCAGTGAAAAAGTGACCTACAAGAGAAGAGTTCGGAACACTTTGACATAGATCAGGGGTGGGCAAAGCTTTTAATGAAAGAGCCACATGTGAAAATTCAAACCTGCCGGAGAGCCACCAATTCTGTTTGAGGTGTTAATGCAAATAGAGTAAATAAAGCAAGTTTTAATAAAATAATAAAAGCTAATACAACGTTACACGATTTACAATTTTTTTCGAGATTTTGCCAGCATTAAATCTACTGTTGGTTTTCACTTTATTAGCTAGCTGGGCGATATAAAGTCAAAGCAGAGTTGCCAGATGCAAAATTAGAAAATAAGCTGATTAAGATGAAAAAGTCGCCAAAATTAACAAAATTAAGCCAGACAAAATGTTATTTTTGTCGCTAAAAAAAGTGTTCTCTAAAAAAAATAAAAAAGGTCTTCAGTTAAAATCTGTCTATGATCTCTCAATTTTTCTCCCAAAATCATGGCTAGTTTGCAGTGATGGTTTTAATAGAGTGGTAACGATGCGGCCGCACTGAACCCCCCTAAAATAAATCAAAAAGTGGCCCCCTACATACGAAATTGCTCTATTTTTTCATAGTAGCACCAGGACATTGATGGCATGTCAAACAAAAGAAAAAATTATGAAAAAAAAGGAACGGCTTCCTAGGCAGCTAATCTTTTTTTTTTTGAGATCACAATGTCTTGGGGCAGTATAAAGTGCCTCTCCATGTCTTGGATCACCCAATAGTGGCCCCTTCCAAAATTGAAGACCTTTTTTTTTATAGATCACTATATTTTCATATACTAAAAATGGCTTCAACTACCTTTTTTTAATACACTAAATAGGGGCCCCTTACGTTTCTTGCACCGGGCCCCCTTTTTGTAAGGCCATCACTGTTAGTTTGCACTTCAGCCAAAAAAACTCAAAAAGCCAAACAAAGGTTTTGATGCCAATCACACTAAAAAAAAGCCAATCTGGCAACCCTGAGTCAAAGCGGAGTACATTAGTTCTCTCAAATCTTCGTTTGTTAAAATTGCACGATATTATTATTTTACAAATTTCATTACAGAGAAGCGAATCTCAGAGAAGCAAGCAGTGCTTTTGTTTCTTTTATTCTGATGTTACCAGCATGTCTAGGTGGGCGAGAAATAAATAAAAGAACGATAGCGCTCGCTTTGCTCAAATTTTTACTATGATATAAATGGTCCTTAACAACAAACAAAGAATTGCTTTTATTTCCACGTTATAAATCGACTTAGCACCTAATTAAAAATCTTCGTTTGCAGTGAATAGCGGTTGCACAATTTTCGATTTCATTATTATTGTTTAGCTAGAAGAGCCGCAAACAAAAGGTCGGCGAGCCACATGCGGCTCGCGAGCCGCAATTTGCCCACCGTTGACATAGATGATTCGAAGTGGTAAAGGAATGTAAACTTTATTTTTTGTTACAGCGCTAACTGGAAACACCACGTCATTATCAAAGATCAGAGACTCTTGGATCGATGCATACACGTCATGGAGAAAAAAGTTATTGGACGTTTGGTTCTCATCTTTGGTTAGCTACGTCAATTTTACTGAAGGTAAACTATTTTTCATGATATTTTTTCTTATATGTTCTAAATGAAAGAATGACTGAAGTTGTTGAAATTCGAAAGTAAAATGTTTATATCATGATGGTTATAACTAGAATCATTTTTTGATTTAAAAAAGTTTTTTTTTCTTAAAATTAAATTTTATTTTAACTTATCAATTTTGGTCTGTTATTAAAGTTTTTGCGGACAAATTTCGGTCAAAAGGTTCCACAAACAGGAATTTACATCAGTTTTGAAAAGTACAATTGTGTTTTTTTGTCAACAGTAAGATAAATCTCTCAATTACTAACACTAATAAAAAGCGTTCTTCTCCGTAGCAAATAATAGTTGTAAAAACTTCAACTTACATTTTATATTTCATACGCGGACAATTATGATTGATGTAAATGTTTTTTAACAAACACGCATAGAGACACACATTCGTTTTAATGACTTTTTACTAAATTTTGAATTGTTAAAAATTTTTCAAAACCATTTACAGTAGATCGAGAATTCTTGGGTTGAAAATTTCGCAGCCTGGATTGGGGGCGTAAAAAGTTTCCAAGAGAGGCGCAAAATTGGTGTAATATTGCAAAACATCTAAAACTTATCTTCCTGATTAAAAGTTATAAAGAGAGTGAAAAGTTCTAAGAGTGATGCTAAATGGGCGTCTCAGTCTCAAAAGTTTCAAATTATCTGACATAAATTGTAGCAATAATATATTAAAAATATTTATACCTTCTCAAAAAATTGCAAAAACAAGCAAGAGATAAATTTTTGTAAGTACTCGTAGAAATCGATAAGAAAAATTTTGACAGATTTTTACGAAATTCGAAATTTTTGACTTAATAGACTTTAGCGAGCCTTAATTATAAAGCGGCAGTGTGGTCAAGTAAGTAGAAGAATTTATTTGATAGTACATCGTGATTCAAAACCTACTTTCGTCATTTTGTAGTGTTTTCCGCAAAGGCACTTTATGGCGCTTTCTTGTGTTTGGCGGTCTTAGCAAGCAGCCCTAAATTTCAGTCATATCTCTACATAAAAACTATAATATCTCTTAATATAATAAAACTGACAGCAATATTTTCGCATTTTTGATAGCAGGTAATGATTATTGTTAGACGTTGCTTAAAACATAAAGCCACTGACATTTTTGGGCAAGTGAGAAGAGTAAATAGAGATGAAAATAAAAAAACAAAGTACAAAGCCATGTCAACTTTTTTGGTTGCAATGCTTGGAGAAATTAAAAAAAGTTCAGCCCTGTTTAAACCGTTCGTCGATCGTCAGTATCTCATCCAAACACTTGGGATGAAGGTTCTTAACCAGGGGTGGGAAACCTTTTTATTATTGGAGGACAATTTATTTTAGGCAGTAACAAAGGAAGCCGAACAAGTTGAAAAGCCCAAGAAAAGAGTTTTATCACTTTAAATCTATCTCGGATGGATTAATTTTCGACCTTAAAAAGTAGTAATTTCTAAAAAAAAGTCATCACTTTGAAAGTATCTCTGATTTCTTAACTTTTATCTCTAAAATAAAAAAAGGTTTTCTATTATCCGTAGTAGTCATTAAAACGTGATTCTACTACTTTTTGAATTGTCATGGAGGCCACACAAAAACTCATGGGAGCCGAAGTTTCCCCGCCTCTGGCCTAATCCTGTCTTATGTTATTTGGAATTAATATCTTTTCCAACAAAGAAAAAAGGTTGCATTTGTTTAAAGAAAAAGTTTGATTCGATTAAAAAAAAAGAATGTCTAAAACATCTTTGAAAAACTCAATTAACCTCAGTTTTTAACACAAATTAAAAGTTCATGGACGAGGCGTAATAACAAAATATAACAAAACAAGTTTCATTTAGGCACGCCATTGTTTACCACACGGTGTCGTATGGAGTCAAGCGCTTCTTGTATCAACCCTTACTGTGTGGATTACATTTTGAACTGCGTATATTGTTATTGTGATACAAGATCAAATGGTGAGTGAATAATACATGTGAATATTAACCAATAGCTACAGTATAAAACTGTGCTATCACAAAGTCATAAAAAGCATATCTTTCGAGTTGGTTACATGTCTTTTACAGTAGTTCTGGTTTTGTTAACAAAATAATATGACTGTTTAAGTTAAAATGACAATCAAGTGGTTTTGTTTTTTTGTTTAAAGTTTAAATTCAGTCGCTTGGACTTTTGTAGTTTAACATTTTTTTTTTTTGTTTAAAAAGTGTTTTTTTCAACAAATAAAAATTTAATCAACTTTGATAACGTTTACTCAAACTAATTTAGCAATATTCAATTTCGATAAAGAATAAATTTTTATACCATGTTGTTGTGATAGACCACAATTTTATGATTTGGTTTTTTTGAGAAAAATCCTTAGCATTAAAAAATATTAAAAAAAAACAAATCAGTAAAATAAGCAATGATAACTATTCTAAAATATATTGATCGGCTGTGACAGAAACAAATTCAAATCTCTTGCAAACCTGGCAGCGGGACGTGGGTTTCTGGTCGCATGTTTTAAAACCTGAGTGGGATCAAGTCTACACTGCTTATAAAAGAAGAAACGGTTTGTAATTTCTTTATTGTCAGTCATTAGTTACTTTTAATTTTTACTTTTCATTTTTATTTTGCTAAAGAAAAATAGTTTTCAAACTATTGGATCAAGTTTAAATACTGTTTTTGTTTTTAGTTTTGTTGCAATAGAGTTTGAAAAAAAGCATTAGCGCTCGTTATTTATTGCATCCTTTTGGTTTTTTTTCTTTCTCGGCAATTTTTATAAACATTTATTGATAAAATCATCCGCAAAATTTTTTGTTAGGCTTTCGTAGAATTATACAGACCTCCACTGATCTCTTGTAGTCACGAAAGTGATTTAATTTATCTTTGAGGTAGACTATATAAAAACAAGTTTCTTCCTTTAAAAAAAAATGGCTGTATATCTTATTTTCCAAATTTAGGTTATAGTTTATGACATTTTTTTAACTCACACGTAAAGTTTTGCAAAAAAATAACTTGCTAAAAACAATTTTTTATTGTTACAGCTGTACCAAATCGGACTAACTCAAAAGCCCTCACCCAAATTGTTCAATGCTTTTTCAACCAAAAATATTACAGCTCAGGTAAAGTATTAAACCTACATAATAATAATGACAAGTGTACTTTAACTAATTTTACAAACTGATAAAATCCGATGATAAAACCCTTGACCCCAATCCTGTTTGTGTCTAATGAGGAGATGATAACCTTCCAAATGACGGCAACAGCGACAAACTAGTTTTAATTTTTAAATTTTTAAATTTTTAAATTTTAGTTTTAATTTTTTAATTTTTAAATTGTTCCAATAGATTATTTTATAATGTTACTAACGATAGTTTTCAAAGTTTTTATCAATAACTTTATGAGATATACAGCACTGCCACTAGGGGTTCATTTGAAATGAAAAGTATTTTGAGATATGTGTTTTTTAAGCAGTCATTTGAGAATTTTAAAATTGATCCTGAAACTGTTAAAGAATTTGCTTAAAAAATAAAAAACTTAGAGCTTAAACACAAATCCTGCAAAAAAAAGGACTTTTTACTTATGTCAAAAGTAAAAACTATGAAGAAATTTAGGAACATTTGGCAATATTCTGTGGTCTAGTAGTTAAAGAGCGCCGTAATTGTTTTCCACCCGGTCACGATTCAAAACCTACTCGCGCCATTCTATTGGGTTTTTGAGGAAAGACACTTTACGGCATTTTCATCTGCTTGGCGCTCTTAGCAAGTAGTTTTGAAACTCACTTATATCTCTGATAAAAACTAAAAAACTAAAACAAAAATTTCAACCAGATAGCAACATCTTGGGAACTTAAAAGTTGCCCTGTGCATAGCGCCTCCGACGCTTTCCTACAGGTCAAAAAGATAAATATAGATACAAAAAATAAATGAAAAATAAGCTATAACCGATCATTTTTTTTCTTTTCTGTTTTTAAACTTTATCTTAATATCAGAAATACACCACATTACGTCAATATTAAATATTTTTTAGGAACTAGTATTGTTTCTGATGAATGCCTGGAAGCTTTTTGTTACGAAGGCGGCCGTGTGGTTTCCTGGAAAAGCAATAAAGATTCATGTGCTTCTTTGGTTCAAAATAAAACTGTTACTAGGACACGTAAGAAAATATTTACCGATTAGTTTTTGGTGTAAAAACTCTATAACCGTGTTGAATTGGATTTTTAAAAAAGCAATTTTGATATCTATTCATATTGGCATTGCAAGCAAAGGCCAAAAATTCAAAGTTGATTTTTACAAAGTTTAGTGTTGACTTCAAGTTTTCTCCAAACCGACCTAACCGAATGTTTCAAATTTTTGATAGACATATCCCAGGGTGAAATCTTAATAAATGTGGGGAAACGGTTTAGTAAAACAAATAATAGCTCAATCGAATTTCGAAATTATCTGCCAAAAAAGTCAAGCAAAGAATAAATTAAAAGCCTGCAAAAAATTAACATTGAATCGCAAGAAACAAAAATAAGAAAATCAAGGTCATGAATTGGTGATAGGCAGGAAAGTAAGACCTCATATTCATCGAGTGTACTAAAAAAAGTTGATAAAGCCTTTTTCACTTCACTATGCTTTTATACGTATATTGTTTCTAAATTATTTGAAGTTATGAAATTCGTAAATTAGTTTTACTTTTTTATTTAGCGTTTTTAGAAATCGAAACAACTTTTACAAAAATATAATACAGTTTAAGCATTTTAAAGCAGATTCAACTTTTGTTACAGAATTATAATTACAGAATTATTGTATTTAGCGAATATTGCCATTTTCCTCATGTGTTGAACCAATAAAACCGAAAATAATTCATTTTTCTCATATATTGAACCAATAAAACCGTAAATAAAAATTAAGTTACTTCATCAAAAGATACAGAAAATTCAAAATGCACCTTTTAGTTTTTTGCTAGCTTTTATTGACCCAACCATGGATTTATAATTAATAAGAAATATTAAGATGTCTATGTCCTTATACCTTAAATATCATATTATTTTGTTTTTAGAAAGAACAAAGGTCAAGAAATATTATTCTTTTAACTTATCGTTGACGCTTCTATTTTAACAGGGAGTGTCGCTGAACCAGCTTCATCAAAAGCAAGGCGATTAAAAAGAAATTGGATTCGCGAATACCAATCGTGGAGAAGAAAACTTCTGAATACATGGATTCCATTTACTCGAAACATTTTAAACAATTCAAATGGTAAATCTAACCAATATCAATCTACTAATATTAAGCTTTATCGATGTTATTCCACACTTAACTAAAGAATAGACCTGTTCAAAAGTCAAGCATGGAATTAGGGTTTGACAGCTGGAGAATATCGTATTATGTTGTGTCTTTATTTTTTTGGCTCGCAGAACAACTTCGAAAGCGTTAAATATAGAGCAACCAAGAAGCAATTACGCAGAGCTGCCTTCAGAGATGCTATGAAATTGCTTTTTGGTTGAACTTTTATAAACTTATGATTAGATCCGCTTGCTAAGATTGCCTAACAGAGAAAAATGCCTTTTCTAAAGACACATCAGAATGATGAGTGCAGGAGTTTTAACCAAAACTATGTAGGACGCGGACGGTGTCAATGCCGCCCGCCTATCCACTTGACCACGCTGCCAAGTTAAAGGTCACTTTTTTATTTTATTTCTTATTGTGGAAAAATATTTTTTAAGTTATTGCTTTTTGAAACAGAAATAAAGAAAAATAAAATAAAAAAAACAAAGTTTTGAAAAGCTCATTAATAACCAAATTACAAGAAACAAAACTTAAGACTTTTAGAAACACAATTAAAAAATTCACTCGGTCGTTTTTTCAATACTACAAAATTTTATTTATTTTTTCTCTACATTTATCCTTCTAACTTACAGGAAAGCGATGGAGGCGCTAATACAAAGGGTAAGCAATTACCTCGACCTGCTTCCAGAGATGCCAAGATATTGCTGTCCGCTTGCAATTTAATAGAGATATAACAGTAATTTAGAACTCCTTGCCAAGACCATTAAACAGCGGACAGTGATGTAAAGTGTTTTTCCCAAGGGCACAGCAGAAAGGTGTGCACAAGCTTTGAACCGAGACCATATTGATCATAAGCAGGATGCTTTTACCACTCGACCACGCTAAACATAATTAATGTGCTTTGTTTAGAGTAAGAACATAGCATTCTAATATAAGAAATATACTTTCGTCTAAAAAAAACAATATATTTCCCATCAGAAAAATTTTACTGCTAATCGTCGCATAATTTTTACACCACCGTACATGAAATATAATGTGGCTAAAAGAAGATAATTCATCTCTCAGAGTTAAGGCTCTTTTCCACTATGAGCGTGGAATATAGCATTGTTGGGATTCTTTTATTCATCTTTCCGCGCTTAAAATCTAAGCGAGCGCTAGGCGAAGCACAATTAAAAAATCAATAAAACAAACAAAGAATACTCCATTTCAAGCTCGTAGTGGAAACGAGTCCTTAAATTTAGTGGCGAGCGATTCGAGGAACTGAAGTGGGTGGGTTTTTCTGTAGTCTTGAAAAAAGTGATCGATATTTTTGTCCTTCTTGAAAACATTCTTCAAACTAAAATGTTAAAGTGAAGACTAAAAACATAAAAAGTAGTTTTGCTTGACTATCGAAGAAAAGAAAAAAAACTTTGGACATCAATATAAAGTGAAGACATTTTAAGTTTTTTTCACTCATGGCCTACTTACAATACCTTCCTGGGATTCAGGAGGATAAATATAGAGATGAAAAATGAAAAATGAAATAAACTTATAAATAATACAGTACAAAAAGACGAATTATCAGGATTTAAAAAATGTTAACGATCAAAACGACATTGGTGTAAGAACCAAACCATTATAAAGTGTTCTTATTCAAACAGCAACAGGACCAACTTGCATTAATGTGATGCAAACTTGCTTTAATGCATGTACATTATATTGCTTTAATGCTATTACCGATAGCGCAAACTTGATTATATTGCTGTATAGCATTGTTACCACGCCACAGCGCTGATCGGTACTTTAACGCCTAACTTTTGTGTAGTTTTTCTCAGTACGCTTAAAGATCTAGCATCGAATCAAGGATGCAGTTTTTTTTAAACTGCTTTTTTCAAAATTTTATATAGTATGTGGCTGACTATAAGAGTGTTTCGGGCCAACCATAATTTTGGTTACGAACCTGGAGCAATTCGCTTTTAAGTCAAAAAGTGTATGTTTCTGCGATTAAACAATCTCTTTGTTACTGTAAATAGATTCATAAAAAGCAGAGGCCATCAGTAAGACGACAGTTTGTTTTTACTTTTTTATAATTTTTTTCAATGCAAGTTCAGGGTTTTTTTAACAAGGTCCTTGGGCAAAGTATTTTTAGGCGGGAAACAAGTAGATTTCTTGTTATGGTTATGTTTCATTAGATGCTTATTGCTGCAATATTTTGCATTCTTTTTATGTTGTTGTCAATTATTCAGGGGGGGAATTCTACCATTGCAGACTCCTTGCAGTAATCAGAGACAGATTCAAAAAGAATACCTTTTTTTTAGAGATTATTATGTTTTTGGGACAAAAAATTGATAAAATTGGGACAGATTCAAAGTTGTAAATTTTTTCTTTCATTATTCGATCAAGTGTCGTTTCGATCAAATGTCGTTCGATTAAATGTCGTTTTGATCAACTGTCGTTACGATCAACTGTTCTTTCGATCAAGTGTCGTTCGATAAATGTCGTTCGATCAACTGTTGTTTGACCACCTGTCAGGTCACGAAATTTAAATCGACAAACGTGTATGGAGTAAACACAATACAAACAGTACCCAGTGAAGTTACAAATATTTCACATAGTTTTTGATTTAAGTAACTCTTTTATGGTTTTATTCAAGTCTTTTAATTATTATTTGGGAAAACTGTTTGTTGAGTAGTTGCTTTTTTTAACAGAAAAAGCATAAGTATAACAATAAAGATAACAGATTTCAACTGATTAATTTTTCAGCCGCAAGATGTCGCACGTGGTCCAACGCCCCTTGTATCAATGCATATTGCATTTCTTACTTTTCAAATTGTTTGTATTGCTACTGTATTATTAGACAAAATGGTAAGTAAAAAATGTCGCAGCTATTGTTTACCAACTAAATTATTGAATATTGATACCTACAAGTGTAAGTTCGGGTATTTTTACTGAGTGGGAGCATTGTGGTTCGATGGTATTGAATGCCATTTGTTGTCGACCGGGATCTATATGTTCTAGGTTCAGCACCCACCTGAGTCAGTTTGTTGCCCCCTGGATTAAGGCATTTTACGTCAGTTTTCCCTGCTAGGCGATCTCGAGTATAAGCTTACTTTTATTTAACATAAAAATATATAAAAACTCAATAAAAAAAAGTTTTAACAAGGCACTAATATTTTGGTATCGAAAAAGCTATTCAGAATTTTCAAAAATTGTTTCTTTTAGCATAACGCTGTTGTCCTGTAAGCTAAAAGGAGAAATGATTTATAAGATTCCCTGAATTGAATTTGTTTTATTGACTCCTGTTTTTTCAAACCTGATCTTTAAAATGCGATAATAAAAACGTTTTAAAAAAAGTTAATTAAAAAGCACATCTATAGCGTAAAATTTATTACTGTTATTAGCAGAGCTCACATTTATAACAATGACAAGGGATAATAAGCGTACTTTTGAATTTTAACGCAGAGCTTATGGGATAACGACGCGGCAGCTGTAATGCGAAATAATAACTGAAATCGTAGTACGGGGTTAAGGGGTCAATTGATAGAATAATGGTGAATATACTTGTTATGAGTGTATATAGAAAGTAATGGCTGGTGAAGTCTTGAACGTATCAAAAAATTTTTCTATTCTTTAATTTCCAACTATTAATTAAAAAAAAAGAAAGTTATATTTAGAATAGAATCACCGAAGTGAGTAGATATCATCCAAATTTGTCTTATTTTTTTTTCAATAGCATTATCATCATGGTATCATCTTTCTCCTCGTAAAGCAACCTAGGAAGCCTTAGAGCAGCGGATCAGTGATAACTCGACTTGCTTTCTCATTGACACTTTTTATTTGTTTTTAATATTCTTTTTGTAAAGCAATATTACAGTAGAGCTGTAATCAGGGGTGCCGGAAGCGAATGGAGCAGGGGGCAATTGAACCCCAAATGTTTTTTCCTCTTTAAATTGCTCTCTGTCTTTTTTAAAGTGGTAGGATACAGGTGGGCAGATACAGAAGCATCTGAGTAGATTTACTCCTACTATCATAAAACTGGACAAAAATATCAGATTGATTGAAGGTGAAGGCTTATTCTTTTTAGTCTGCACTTTAAATTTAGGACAAAAGCAGAAATTTTGAATACTTGTTGAAAGTAATGACCTTTTCTTTTGTTTTCACCAGATTTTTGCGCTTGAAACGGTCGCGATTCAAAGTGGCAAGTCAGTAAATTAAAGCAAAATCAAGATTTAGGCAAGATTGGATTGCCCCCAAATTTTTTTCGGCTGGTACAGCTATACACCTTAAATACAAAACTCAAAAAAGGTGTTTCTTGAATTTCGCTCCCTCACCAAAATTTTTTCGGCGCCCCTGGTTCTAATTTAGAGCTGCTTGTTTTAATCACCAGGAAGAGAAAAGTGCGCAAAGTGTTTTTTCAAAAAGCAAGAAAATGGCGAAAGTTAAATTGAGACCATGTCGATCGCGGTCGACATAAAAAAAAGGGTGTTGGAAATAGGGAGCGGGAAAGCTGAAGAAGCATGACTACAGTTGTGAAAGTGCGCGTTTACACCTGAATCGACTCGTTGATTATTTTAGAGTTAGACAAAAGAACGGGGGTTTAGGGCTTTGCCGGGCAGACGTTAGTGCAGACATATCAAAATCCGCCCTTCCGCCAAAACGTAGTTCCAACTTTACTGCATGAAAACATTCATTACTATGATGATGTTTTTAAAGAATATAAAACTACCTAACGCATGACGGCATTTTCATAAACTTTTTTTAGATGGAAATTTGAATTTGTTTCGAGCCTGGCAAAGAGACATGGATTTTTGGTCGAATGTTGTAGAGCCTACATGGAATCAAGCTTTCAAGACAAATAGAAACAATGTGAAAAATCTAAAATAATTTACTGTATTTACTGTACTGCTTACGAAAGCCTAGGCTATTCTATTTCACTGTTTGTGGTATTATAATATTTTATTTACTTTCTGTTAATTTTATTTGTTACGCTATTTCGATTACTAAACCCGAAGTTAAGTCGAATTGAAATTTTTTTCATCTTTTTGTTCTTGAAAATGTTTCTTATGACAAAAAGTTTTATTATTCGGTTAATGTTCAAGATTTAAAAGTAAAACTTTAACAGCCAAGCAGATAGTAACTAGCCGTAATTTATTTTTTTCATATTTTCAAAAACTTATGAATTTGTTTGTCTTGCCGGATGCTTACTCGCATTTTTAGTGTGACGGTATTGTGTGGTTTACTTTTACAGATGTGTGTAAGTTTAAGTTGAAAACACAATTTTTTTACGAATATTGACGTATAAAACTCATAAAAAACTTTAAGAACTGAGAACAACGCATCTATGAGCCTACTTCTAACACATTTATGAGCCTATTTATTTTAACAAAGTCTTGCACAATTTGACTTTATGGACTTTGGCAGGCCCTAGTTGTAAGTAATAAGTAAGCAATGGCTTTCAACCAAATACATTTTTTGCTTCAATTAACCTCTTTTATTTTGTTATTTAAACACTAAAGGCAGGGTTGTGGAGCAAAGTTGTTTTTCGGATACGCTTGAGTCGGAGTCGTTTTTTATAGGATTTAGAGTCGGAGTTGGAGTTGTAAAATTTTAAATAGCTGGAGACGGAGTGAAAGTTGGAGTCGGAAAAAACCCTCCAACGTCACAACCCTTACCTGAGGTTTTCTACCAAAATGCCCCGTAAAATGAAATTTTTTTTTATTAAAAAAGGTAGAAAGTCACTTTTCTAAACACTCAGCTGTAGTGGTTTTTCGTCAGCCGTAATCAAAAGTGTTTTGTTTGTCAATGCTGGTAACTGTAAAACTATGGACTTGATTTTGTTTTCGTAAGATGAAAATGAGAACTTTGTTAACGACTTTATTTGGCGATTGTTAAAAATGAACTCGGCAATTACTTTAAAGGATAGGCGTCCAACATTTTTTAGTGACAGGCCACTTTCATTTTAAAAAATTATCGAGAACCAAAATTTAGTAAAGTGCCATATCGACAACAAACTTTATAAAAAACAAATAAAAATATGATTTATTTACAGTACAATTCAAAAATTAATGCGATACTTGGCACTGGTTATTACGAACAAGTTTCAGAATATTTGGCTGAAATGTTGTAATAACGACACGTAAATCCTCCAAGTGACTGTCAAAGAGGAGTGATTTCTCGGAAGATTTGGTTCAATTATAATGGAGACAGCTTGGTCACACAAATATGTGGTTCCAAATAGCAAAATCAAAAACATCGCATGCATGCGAATACTTTTATCAACTCCCCGCAGAAAAATGGTCACTTGAGCAGTGTCTTTAATGTCCATGCTTTCGTCAAGGGCCAATAAATAAAGCACAAAATCTCTAGCTTTTGATGTCAACTCTCTAATACGGAAACTGCTAACTCTTTAGTACGACGTGCAATGGTTTGCCTTTAAAGATTTATTTTTTCAAATAGTTTTTTTTTCGGGACACATGACATATGCAACGCGAAGAAAGCAATATTTCACAAATTCATAGTCCGAAAACGGTTTGATTCTTTTTGTGATCACTTTCGTTACTGCATAGCTTGCTGCTAGAACTGATTCCTGTTGAACTTGAAAGGATAGATTTGTAAAAATAGACTGTTTTTCCAATTTTTTGCCTTTTTTTCAATTCCGCAATCTTGTCTTTTCTATATTAAACTTTAAATTTGTCATACTTTGGTGCATGATTGGTGACATAGTGCCGTATAATGTTATATTTTTGAACGTTGATACTGTATTATTGCATATCAAGCATAAGAGCTTGTTATTAACTTGCACAAAAAACATTCTTTGGTTCATCTGTCTTGAAATATTTGGCCACCTTCACCGATTTTTCGGTTCTTGCTCGCCATACTTAAAGCTAATTTAAAACTAAACTTTTTAGCGCCTGGAAACAATATTCTACAAAAAGCTATAACTGGACAGCGACTCGGCATAGCTTAGTTTACTTCAAAGTTTTTAAACTGTACTGACCTTATTATTGCGTCAGTGTGTGAACATGAGCGGACCACGGGTCGGATGCCCTTGGTTTAAAGTAAACAAAAAAATCAAAGTTTTTTTAAAACAGTTATTGGGACGTACAATAAGCAAAAGTTTAATTTGAAATTCATAAGTTTTTCAGGTATAAATCAGAGGTCAGTTCAACTTCAATAAATACAATAAAAGGCGTAATACTGTATTTATGAAAGTTGAACTGACCTCTGATTTATGCAAGAAGAACCTTTGAGTATTAAATTAAGTATTATCCCTAGTAACAGTCTTTACATTAATTAAAAAGCAAAAGTTTGATATTAAGAGCAAGTCTTTCTTTCAACTGCACTTAAAGGGCAGTGGAAAACCGTAAAATTTTGTTGCTCTTAAATGCTGTCTTGGTTTAACCATTTTTTATAGCTTTGGTAATTCTCGTAAAATGAACAGGAAAATTTATTTGTTTTACGACTTAGCGGTAAAAATGGCTAGTTAAATTTACACGTCCTTTGTTGATATTAAAAAGAGTGCAAAACTTTACTAATGACCAATCGATGACATCACCGAGAACTAACCTCACCCTTACTTTTGCGAGAGGAGGCTTCAAATTTTAAAATAAGTACTCGAATGTTACGGCGCAAAGATATTTTTTTTGTTTAAAGGTTTTGTCAAAAAACGAAGCGGAAATTTTATTCAAACTCGTCCGACTTTTAGATAAATTAGTTTTATTCGGCCAGGCATATAGTAAAAGATAAAATTTACAGATCCCATGTCGAAAAAGTTAAAAATCAAATAAAAGTTGATAACTAAAAATTCACGAATAGCTGGTTGTGTTGTCTTATCTTCCTACTCAGCTAATTGACATATAGCGATTAGCTTAAATTGATTTGTGTTTCTCGGTATTGCTGCATTCGCTTGCGCTAAAATCACTCTTTGTCGTATTGATTTGTCGGCCAGTGATTATGACAGGGTTGCCAGATTTGCAAAATAAGAAAACAAACCCAGTAATTTTTTATTAATAAATCTCCTAAAAACTGTTTTAATAAAGTTTTTAAAAATGAACATTTTAAAGTTTAAATATTTAAACGAAAAAGATTAAGATTTGCAAAAAAGAAATAATAAATTAAATCAAAAGCTTTAATCTATTTGGCAACACTGGTAACCAAAATTGTCGAGATAAAAGGAATCTCTTTGACGAAGTCATGACGCAAGTCGTTCAGCAGCTATTACAGTGCTTATTCTAAAATCGGGACTGCTATTTATTTGCCTGTTCAGAACGTAGCAAACGAGAGCGAATAAACAATTTTGCAAGGAAAGTAAAAAAAGCAAAACAATAATTTTTGTTGTTAAAGACTTATTAACGTTAAAATACAATTTCCTGATTAAGATTTAAATTTAGTCTTATAGATTTTAAGAAAAGTGAAAAGCAGCAATTAAATTATTTTGACTTGTGTCAACTATCAACAAAACAAAACCAATCCTTCCACGAGCATAGCATTTGTCGAGGTAAAAGGCTGGCTTTTTCAACAATATATTCACGAAATTGCATTAGAACAAATACTTCTGCAGCATACATGTAAAAATTTATAAAATTAACTTTTGGATAAAAGCTAAAATTAAACAGAAAATACGGTCCGTTATTTTAACAATGTTATAACATTGGTTGCAACATTGACAATAAAAAGGTACTTAATGGACAAAATATCCGGTTGCTGTAAGAAGTAGAAGTAAAACAAAGAGTTACGTCTTATTCTAAAAGTGTTTGGGGTTTTGTATTGTTGAGACACGATACTTTGCTTTGTTAGATAAAATAGAGTTTAAAATTACAATAGAAATAAATGATGGGAAGTTACAAATTGTAAGAAAACCATAGGATTCTATTTAATAACTCTTTTTTCTTTTTTTTGGTTTCTTTTTTAGCCGAAAAATTAATTTAGATAAAATCTGACATTTAGTTATTAAAATGACGACCACCTGTTATAGATCAGCTTTTTCTTTTTAAGGTCTTTCGTATTGTTACAATCAATGGATGTGCAGTAACATTTCGGTTTCCGGATTACAAACACCGACTTGTTGATCTGAAATTGTAAATTCAATCTCCGAAGCGACTGTTCTTGTGCTTAATGGCTTGTTTCCACTATAAACGTGAAATGAAGCATTGTTTGTTTGTTTCATTGATTTTTTCTGCTTCGCTTAGCGCTCGCTTAGATTTTAAGCGCGAAAAGATCAATAAAAGAAACAAAAAAGCTCCATTCCACGCTTGTAGTGGAACAAGTTTTAACACATGATTAACATTATGCAAAACGAAACTGTAATGCCACCTCATACAAGAATACACAAGAGCACCGGTTCCCAAACTAAGGTCCGTGAGCAACTTTCAAGGATCGGCGCAAATCTTGTGATTTTGAAGTTATAGAATAATTGTTCTTTTTGTTACGAATTCATAGATTTATAAATTTTTTAAGTCCAAAGTATATCAAAGCTTTGACAACAAGACATCGTTGATAGTTTTGTTTAATTTGGCTCTATTCCAAATTTCGGTGATTTTTTCTGTTTTAACATTACTAGGATTCCGCCATTATTTCAAATAAAGTAAAAGGATCCACCAGATAAAATTTTGGGAATTATTCCACAAGAGCAATAATAACATAATAAGCTACAATATAGGGTAAATAATCAACATAGTTTGAGTGCAAATTGTTTTTAAGGCAAGAATACAAAACTGCCATCGCGGATTGCTTAGTATTCAAAACATTTAAAATTACATTTTTTTTCCAAAACAAGCTCAATAACTAAGCAAATCAATTGGTTCAATTCGATAAGGCTAACAAATGCATCTTTGCAGCAATGCATAGGTCATAGATTTTTCAGGCCCGGTTTGAAGTAAGTTAGAGACAGGGTGTTTGTAGATGATTTAAAATTTATGGTAATCTGTGTTTGTATCTCAAGAAAGCATATGATAAGGGGTAAAACTACGACTGAGACTCTGTCGTTCAAACCAGACTAATCACAACCGGTTTTAATTTTGAAGAACTAAACAATGTTTTCAAAAAGTATCTAACAAAATTCAAAAGCAAAAAAGGAAAGTGACAAGATTAATAAAAAGTTTATAGGAACTTTTTCATTGGTATTGAACAAAATTTTAAAAATAAGCTTAAAATTTGAAAGCTAACTGAAAAAAGTCCCAAACTTATGAAAAAAGTGTATTTATGCAGTTAAGTAAATAAAATTCAAATTATTTATTTATTAAATGGTTATGAATTCAACATTTTGAACAAAGATTTTTTGAAAAACAAACTCAAGCAAGATTTTTCTGATTGATTTTTTGAAAGATATATTCAATCAACTTGGTGATAGGATCGCGAGAACGTAATAACGAGAACATACAAATTTTTTAGGACTCCTAAACAACGAAAATATATAAAACCTTATTAATAAAAAATAAAAACCCGAACTAAATGGTCGTTCGTAACTTTTATAACTTTCGTTATACTCGCTTTATTTGCTGCAGCGTTTTATCTATCTCAGAAAAAATAAGTCTGAGCAACTCAGTTAAAAGTACCGTTTTTACCGTGGTAGCAAACTGTTGGCAGCTAAGCATGATTCAGCCAGGCTTTATATTGTAAAATTTTCTCCATGTCTCTAGTATGATTTATATTGTACCGTACAATTGCCACTCTAATCACTAGTGCCTGGATGGGTTAAATTAATATAATTTGAGAAAATTTTTTTTATGAAAATTTTGAATATTACTTTTAATATCAACAGGGTTAACATTAGCTGTAACTTTTATGATTTCAATTAAAGTGTTTTCGTAGGAAAGTTAAAAATGTAGTTTTGTAATTAAGCTTAAAAACACAATCATTTGCTCTCGCTGTTTAATTTTTTCTTTGAATTTCAGCTCTGATTTAATTATACGTTTTGTGTGTACTTTAAGCGGAAAATACGTGACTACGTTGACGCAGAAAACGACGTCAGCGTTTGCGTCATTGGCAACAAGTAAAATATCAAGCAGAGTTTTGAAAAATGAAAACAGAGAGAAACTGTCACGAGCTTCTGACAATATTTGCTAAGACTGTTGACGCGATGTTTCTTGGCGTGTGTGCTGTAATATTTTTGTGGTTTCTTAACAGAAAAAAAGGAAATAATTCTTTTTCTGCTTTAAAGTTTAAAAAAGTACAGTCTACAGAAAGAAAAGAAATCGAGTTTGGAGAGCAAACGAATATTTGGTCTAAATCCTCACGAAGTGAAAATAAATTAGAATGTTTAAGGCCACATTTAAAACCTGAACGGCCAAAAATAGAAACACTGAGTCAGTTTACCCAGACTGATTTCGACATCAAATGGAAAGCTGTGTGGGTAGGTGATGACTCTCTCAATGATGTCATCGAAAATCATCATCGTACTGAACTCGTTATTGACTTAAAGACTGGTGAAGCTACAAGAAAAGAGGGAGTTTTTCGACAGCAATGTACTCATATCATAGCTCCATTAAAGTAGAAGAAAATGAAGAACATTTGGCTGCATTGCGATTGAAGTTTTTCACACAAAACTTAAATTTTTTACTATTAAACAACGTGTCAACAGGTTAGAATTCTTAATTGAAGTTGAAACGTTAAAAAATCTTTCCTATATCTTCAGTCTTGCTGTGAGATTTTTCATTTAAGACTTGCCTGCCATGGTTGAGAAACAGCTAGAAACCTATTTGAAAAGTGTATAACTAACTGACAAAAGAAGCGGCGGTGTTTACTTTTATTTTGGGCTTTAAAGCATTGACTGGGTTGAATTGTATTTATATGAATTTTTGTTACTTAAACTGCAAAAATTATTTTTGGCAGTTATGGCTCGTTTCCACTACGAGCGTGGTTTGAAACATTAATTATTTCCATTATGAATTTTTTTGCTTCGCTTTGCGCTTTAGCGCGCAAAGAAAGCGACTTAATACTCCGTTGCACGCTCGTAGTGGAAACGGGCTTTTTAAAGGTTAATTGCAGTTTTTTTGCAATAATACTGGTAACTTTAAAAAAACTTAAAAAAAGGAACTGCTCGGCGAAAAATGATTATAAGTTGTTTTGGCTATTTTATGCTTTTTCATATATTTTATTCTTACTTTTCTACTTTAAATTTATAACATTAAAGCTCAAGCAAGTTTGATTGTATTTGATTGAAAACAGAATACTTGAAACCGTCGGAAAACTAATGAATACACGGATTGTAAATAAGACTATAAAATGTTTCAATTAGAAAGCAACATCTTTATATTTTCAAAAGCAGCTCGTTGTTTTCAAAAGCAAATGTAAATGTAACACCTTAGTCATTATTGCATAAAATCAAGTTAAGCTTGAAACTTAAAAATTTGTCGTTGTACAATGACTGTATTAAAAAGTTAAAATCGATTTCGATCAAAAAATCATCATCAGTTAACAATTCTATCTATTCTTATTCAAATAGAATCTTCATTAGTTATTATTTTTTTGTCGCGTTGTTGTCATTATTTGAAAGGGCGCCTAGTTGGACTTTTGATTACAATTGCGTAGTTAGGAGCACGTTTTCATGGCGAACGCAATCGGAGCGGCCAGAGTTTTACTTCTACTCTCCTTATTCTGTTGTGTCCTTGGGAAAGACGCTTCAGGCCTACGACATTTTTTTCATAATGGTGATTATCAGGCTTGTCCATGGGACATATTTTTCTGTCCCATCCTATCCCACAGCAATTTATGCCTATCCCATCCCATCCCATCCCATGGGATTCCCATTGGAATACAATTCAATAAAAATAATTAAATTTATGAAAATTTAGGTTTATTGTCTACTAAATAGGACTACATGTACAAAGAAACATGCAAAACGACAAAATTTATTGACTTTGTTAACTTTAAAATTATCAAAAACGTAATCTTATATAAAAAAACTATTTGTATTTATTTATCCATTGTCCCACCACAAAATAGATAATAGATACAAATGTATAAAGAAAAAAGGAGAATAAAAACCATTTAAAAGGTAAAAAAGTATAAAAACTAAGGTTAGCTCTGTGTCACAGACTTTGTTCGGGAATCCCAAAGGACCAGTTGAGCTAGGTAACCCGAATACCTGCGCTGAAACAAAGCTGTGTCTAAATTTTATTTTATTCCGGCTAAAGAAGTAGTCTTGCTATGAGCCAGAAGCTTTTATACAGTTTGTTTAACAAAAGCTCGGATTGGTTTCGTTGAAGACTCTTCTTCACAACAAACAGAGACCACTGTCTCTAATAACAACGAATGTATTATAAAAATCACGACCGACGAAACTTCTATTCCACGCTTTGCCAAACCGCAAAGCGAAATCAACACTATAACTTGATTCAATCAACACAAATAATTCTACCTCTGCAGAACACAACTCCCAACCACTGGCGCAAAATAAATTCAAAAATCGTCAACCGATACAAAATCTAACAGTCCACCTCGTGGCCAAACAAAATCACTTTCACTCGAGCCGTCCCTCGAGTCGCTTCAAATTACCTCACAATAATAATAATAATAATAATAATTTGGTCTCGCTACGCATCGCCTTTATATAGAAAAAAGATCACGTGACGCAAATTTACTCGTAAACGCTAGACAATTCTACAACTCTCTAGAGGATACGCTTATACCCGAATATTCTACTACGTTTGAGATAGCAAAACTTCGACAAAAACATATTACATCATTCTGTCGGCGAAAAAAGAAAAAAGATACATGTATCGAGCAATAGAGAGCGAATCGGACGTATATTACATACTACGAGAGCGGCGCTCAAAGAGACGCGATTATTATCTTATACTAAAACTACGAATTACTTTTAACGGGGATAAATTACATCGTCACGATTAAAATTATTGGGAATGAAGTGTGACACTTTGACGTAATCAAGTTGCTATGACATGGCTACTCTCCCATGGGAAATACAAATGTGTGCTGTCCCATCCCATCCCATCTCATGGGAATCACATTCCCATTGTCAAGCCTGGTGATTGTAATTCTAAGGTTTGATTAGTGTAAGCTCACATGTACAGGGAAGAATATTGATATACGAGGACAGACAGATTATTTTAGGCAATTTTATATTACATCTTCCCTTTATAACGTATTATGACGTTTATGTAAACCCTTTCCCCTTCATATTGCACATCACATAATGATTAAGCTATATACTTCTTTACTTGCTGCTTAAGGCTTTGTTAAGTTTTGCTCATTACTAGAGTAGTCTGACACTGAACCTTTGCTTAACAAATATTTCTGCATCTTTCCTTAACGTGGCAGCATTTTTACGAACTCACTGTCTTCTGGCAGCTGCAGCCGGTAGCGTATTTAGAGGGGGCTATTATTTCATAGCCTCCTCTTAAGAAAAATCAGAGCCAGATTCAAAGTGAAGACCTTTTTTTACCACTTGAAAAAATTTTCCGCTAACCATATTTGATTGTGGTTGTTTGGCTTCCCTTTTCAATAATCTTCAGTACGCCATTGGCTGTAATAATAGATTGCCTAATAACTGCTTCATTCTTTCATTTATTCCTGTGGGCACTCAACAATTTTGAGAACCGTTTTAAGTACAAAATGTGTTAATCCTAACTCTTCGTACAATAACGTATTAAACATTTTTATGCAATTGCAAAGTTCATAATTCTACTCAAAGCAAATTTAAAGTAGAGTTTTTATCTGGTCATCCAATTATTATGGACACAAATTAAACATAGATAAACAATTATAAGTAAATTCTAAAATAATCATCCTGAAGGTATAGTGCATAAATTGCGCATTTTGATAATGTTTATTAAAAGCTTTTGGGACCCCCAGAAAAAGACAAACGACCCTCGTACTGAAAATTACCCACGCCTATTCTAACCTAATAGCAATTTAATTTAAAAATTAGTTCAAGTACATTTGGAGTTTTTCTCACAGTATTTTTTTTCAAAATACAAATAGCAAAGCACTAAACTCAATAAGATAAATTTGCTTACGACACAAAACATTTGATAAATGTGGTTAAAATTACTGGACAAATGGACAGTAGAGCAATCAAAAAACAAATTAGAGAGCGATTTTTTAAAGTGAATGTATAGATCAGGGGTGTATATATAGATCATTTTTTAAGACAAGCGCCAATTGGACTCATCAAAAATATTTACGAATCAAACAAATAAAACACCCCAATTCTTGTCCCAAAACTTAGTAATTTCTAAAGAAAAAGTCTTGACCTCAGAACATATGGTGAGCCTATGCAAAAACGTCATGTTCACAGTTTAGCGAGATACTTTAAGTTATGTTGACCAATTAAGTTTATGTCAATTTGAAAAATACTGCCTGGGCCACTAAAACCTCTACGCGGGCCACGAGTTGGACGCCTCTAATCCAGACATTGCTCTTCATGTCAAACTATCGATTACAAAACTGAATTTCGACTTTCTTTGACTCTACGTGTGTCCGTTGGTGCCACAAAGAAATCATTTGTGATGACATTATAACTTATTTTAAATGGGGTTTTCTAATTTTCTGAGTATTTCTTTCTGAGTACTACGTTTGACTGAAGAATGTTAGTTTTGTATGACCTTATTGATCTGGCGATTTATTTAGTGCAATCTCTTTGCGTTAGATATTTCATTGATAAACTAATTTATGAGAAAAAAAATCAGGGATAGGGATAAATTGAAAATGGATAGGCTAATATCTTTTTTGTACACTTTGAATTTTATTATAGTTTATAAAACATTAAAATTCAAGTAAAGATATTTTGGTACAACAAAAAACGTCTTTCTTAAAAAGTAAAGTATTTTGAAGAAATGTTGGCATTTAGCTACGCATGCAATATTATTTTCCAAATTGTCTATTTTTTGTAGCTGCTTTTACTGATTTAGCACCGGGATCTGGATCTAGGTGTAAAGTTGAGATTTGGTTTCCATGAATTTTGTTCTTACATTTAAACCATTTCCGAAGCAAATTTTCTGTTTCCGTTCGAAGTTTACTGAAAATAAAAATCTATTTGAGAAAAGACTCGAAAGTTGGATGACACTGAGTAAGAACAAAAACGAATAATAAAAGCTTAACATTTTACAATAAACTTGTTTTGAATGGTGAATGTAAAATTTATAAAAAGATACAATTAACAAACCGATTACTTTTTTAATCGAATTGATTTTTTTGACTCCACTTCAAAAATAAATTGCATTAAGCAAAAATATAGGCCTACCTTGATCCTACATTGTACAAGACTGGGTTGAGACATTCGCTGAACCGCATGCAGATGTATGTGGATATACCAAGTCTCCACTTCAGAACTGCTGAATCAATGTTTGAAGCAACAAACTTAAATACTGTCGACATAAAAAATTCTATTAAAAATAAATTAAAATTTGGTTTAAAGTCTTCGTTTGAAGTACTTTAAAAATAACACTTAAAGCTATTAAACACAGTACTAGCAAGATTTACAAGGCTAAATCTAAATTTAAGATTGACAATTGTATTTCCTGTTGAGATGTAGAGTATAAAACTCTCTATACAGCGTTTCTGCAGCCTCTGAGGAACACTACTCAAGTTTGGCTGCTATTTTGCTGGCCAGCTTTGACAGGATACGGAGATATTCATGGTCTGAAGCAGTTCAGAGCATCGACTTTTCAAACTTTAGTCAAAAAGCATGGAATATATTGAGCAACCCGCATAGTCACTGTCCCGTTTTAGTTGATGATGTTGCATTTTAGCTGATCAAAATTGGGAAATACGAGGCAGTTGACTGCAAGTCATCTCGACTTGTCTCTCAAAAGGTAGGCCCAGTGAATATCTCTGAGACTTTCTCAAAGAGAAAATTTCCAGCTTCCCTCCAACACTTAAAACCAGATAACGCTCTGGGTCCTAATTCTATTATCTCAAAGTTTATTACCTATGCTGGAACCGATTTGAAGTCAGGGTTACGTATACGTAACTTTTTTCTTCTTGCTTATGCCGACTTAAAATTTTAAAATATGGAAAAGAGCACTATCGCAGTTCCAAAGCCGATGAAAGCCGTAGATGATCCAAACAATTATTGACCAATATCTTTGTTTTGTGTCCCCTACAAGATCCTCAAGAGGCTTATCTACGCCCGCGTCAAACCAATTATTCATCCTTTGCGTTGAAGCAGGCTGGGTTTTGATACACAAAATTATCCGTAAATCAAATTGCTTTGGTAATAGGGAACATCAAGGCAGTCTTTTATGCCTGCCTAAAAAAAAAACAAGAAAAACATTTGAGGATTCTTGCTAATTTTTTTGAATGGGTCGGGGCTACGAGTAAAAAGACAACTATTTTGCGATCAACCATTGAACGAATAGATAAAAACCCTTAAATATGTTTTTTTTGAAAAGAAGTGTTTTTTTGTATATCTTAATATGTTTTTTTATGGCAAAGTCTTTATAAGACACAATCAAACTTAACATTTTAAAAGTAATGATTGAAAGTTCAGAAAGCAAAAGGCTCTATTTACAGGTCAATTTATTTTTATTGCTGGAACCCAACCGTCACAGCCGGAATACCTCTTTCCAAAATTCTTAGTTAGAAGCCACCCCATTTTATCCAGGAAATTTTTAAACAGGGTTTAAAAGAAAAAGCGCTTTATCTGAGTTGAAAAATGACTTTCAATTAGTAGCGTATTTAGGGGGGGCATGGCCTTGGAGTCGGCCCTTGGAGATCACTAATACGTAGACTTACCATACGTTGGACAATCATTTTAGTGCCATGCCATTTTTTTAGAGAATATTTTTTTGAGACAAAAATCATAAAATCCGAGACTGATTTAAATTAAAGATTTTTTTTTACTACCACTTGAATAAATTTTTCCTCTAACCACAATTGGTTGTGGTTGTTTACCGCCGCCATTTGAAAACCCTCGGTATGCCACTGCTCTCAACAAACGCAAATGTACTATAAAGCAGGGTAAAGACCAAAAAGAGCTGAATTTACTTTGCCCAAAAACTGAGAATTTTTTTCTTCCAATATTGAGCCTCCAATTTCAATTTAAAAAACCCTCGGTCAAAATTATGCCAGCTTTGCCAATTGTAATTAATTATGTTTTTCCTTTTAGCACAAGATTTATGTCGGTAGATCTTGCATTTTGCAAATTATTACTTAGATTGATTTTAGATCAGAATTTTTTAAACTTTTTGAGACGCTCCTTTTTTTTCACGCAAGCAAAACTCGCGCTCCTCCTTGACGACATAAACAAAAAACAAAACCCAAGCATTAGCATTATATTCTCCAACTTCGTCCAGAATTGAATGTAAAGACTAAAAAAAAAAATATTATTTACTTTCCATCAGCGTCCAAAATTTTTAATTTTGTCCGGAAGTGAAGGCAAAGGCTAAAAAAACCAAAAAGTTTTTTTACTTTCCATCAGCGTTCAAAGTTTCTATTTTTTTGTCCCAAATTCAATGTGAAGACAAAACAATTGTCATTACAGCTATCAATTCAGTTTGCAGCCAGTTGCTCACCCCCTAATGAACCCTTCACACCCTCCTAGGGAGGCGCGCCCTCCAGTTTAAGAACCCCAGTTCTATACCAAACATGTTTATGACAGCTCTTACCAGACATTGGAATATAACCAATGAAATGAGAAATGACAATCAGTATAAGTTGGGCTATTGCTTGATGTTCTTTCTTCTGTTGAATAATTTCCACTTCAATTATTTGGTTGACTTTACTTTTATTAACTAAAATAAACATTTTTCATGCGTTAGTCAAAAAAATTTTTTTTGAATCATATTTTTAACTCTCTGTATTTTAAAAAAGTTTTCATCATTTCGGTAAAATTGCTGCATCCTGTTTATCCTATATAACTTTAATCTATGTAACTTAAGATAAACGAACACGAATACCAAGTTTAGTAACTTTGTTGTTAATTTGCTTGTTGTCTACATAGATTGCAATATTTTTAATTGTACGCATGCGATAAAAAAGAATAAACACTATGCCTTTCCTATGCTATGATTGGTCGTCGTCATCGTTTGAAGGGTATCCACTCCAGGTCAGACAGATCACCAATGGGATATGGACAAATCACAAATGAAAAACGGAGTACTCTGAGGGTGCTTCCAGGCTCCGTGCTTTTGTGCCGGTGCCAGGTCTGTTGGGATGGGCTTACCCCGAGCAGCTTGGGTTAAGCTCAACCGCCTGCGGACTGGTGTTAGGCAATTCCATTTGTCCATGCACAAATGGGGTCTAGCTCCTTTACCGAATTGCGAGTGTGGCGCTTCTGAGCAAATCGCAGACCATGTTCTAACAGCGTGCCCTATTCATTGCGCACCATATGGAGCACGAGGTCTAACGGTTTTGGATGACGAAACTCGATGCTGGCTTAATAACACCACTGCCAGCATCTGATTGAGGCAATGCAGCAGCCTGGGGTAGTAAAAGGATACTATGCTTATTCGATAGAAAAGGTATATGTGCTTTTGTTAGAATAAAATATTCAAGCAGCAGTGCCAAAAAAGTTTGCAGCGTTTATGTGCCAATTCAATTTGTTATTTGGAAGCAAACCAAAAAAAAAAAAAAAAGATTTCTAGAGATATATTATTAAAATCGAAAAAAATAAAAAATTAAATGACTTAATGCGAATAAATCAACCATGATCGTTCTTTAATCTTGATTTTGCACGAGACAATGCTTTATAATGATATGACTTTGATTGTGACCCGACAGTTGATCAAATGGCAGTTGATTTTCCCTTTAAATCTATCTCTAATTTCTCCAAGGGATCTGCAAGGGGGGGGGGGGCATGGTACAATCCCTCCCCTAAATAACTGAATACATTATAAAAACAATGCAAAAAATGGCAGCAATAGGCATCTAATGAAACATAACCATGACAAGAGATCTACTTGTTGTTCCTCTAAAAATGCTTTGCCCAAGGATCTTGTTAAAAAAAACTCTGACCTTGACATTGACAAAAAATTATAAAAAAATAAAAGCAAACTGTCTTTTTACCGATGGCTTCTGCTTTTTATGAATCTAATTTACAGTAAAACACATTGTTTAATCTGAGAAACATACAAAGGTAAATCTTTTTTTTTCAACTGTCATTTCAATCAAGTTTCGTTTCGATCAAGTGTCGTTTCGATCAAGTATAGTTTCGATCAAGTGCGGTTTCGATCAAGTATAGTTTCGATCAAGTGCCGTTTTGATCAAATATAGTTTCGATCCAGTGTCGTTTCGATCGAGTGTCATTTCGATCGAATGTCGTTTCAATCGAGTGCAGTTTCTATCGAGTGCCGTTTCGATCGAGTGCCGTTTTGATCAAGTGCCGTTTCGATCAAGTGCCGTTTCGATCAAGTGTCGTAGCACCAATTTTAGTATAGATGATAATAGTAATTTTCATTCAAAAGCTCTCTTTTTCTTTGATAACCTTTATTTGATCGTTGCGTTTTTTAATGACTTTGCAACAAAACAAGAGTCTGTCTCTGCAAAAGTAATGACGACATTAAACGGACGTCACCACATCTTTTTCTCAGTCATCCTCTCATCTCTTGGGAAATAATTTGGCATTCTGCTTCCATAGGCATTAATACAAGTAAAAATACCAAGCAAATCAGGCAGAGAAAAAAGAGAAAAAATTATGAGGAAATTTTGTAGGCCTATTATTTTGTTTTTTAGTTTCACCTTGTTTTCTTTTGGAGCGCCGTCTACATAACAAAAATGTGATTGCCGAGGAAAGAATGATGACTCCCAGCAATGGAATATAAAAAAAGATTGTACTTCCAAAAACCAAAAATGTTTTAAATTGAACAAACCTTAAGTAAAAACGCTTTAAAAAGTTGTGAACAAAATTTCATTTTTACTTTATGCTTAATTTACCCATCGTAAGATATGGAACAGTCTTCACCATTTCGAGTTGTAGTTTTTCTGTCTAGTTGAAGGACTTTCATCCACAAACCATACGTAAAAGACCCGAAAACAATTGAGATAATCCAAAGAAAAAAAATGCTAATCTAGATATACAGTAGACCATAAAAACTACCACTATAAGTTTCAATCAAAATAAAAAAGACATTAAAATTTATAAAAAAAGAAATTTTTGTAAAAAACCAAATTTAAAAATAATCAAATTTAAAAATCTTGTTAAACCAACGGCAAATATCTTTTTAATTTCATGAAATTAAGCAAAATTTTGCAAATAGGCTAAGTACTTTAGGTGCATTAGAGTAGGCCTATTTATCAACAGTAGACCTCACTTGAGCATGAACGATTTTGATGCGACTGAAACTATGAGGTTTCAGCATTGACAGCCATCGAAGAGCACAAAAAAGAAGAATGTGCAAAGATGTTGTAATGGATGTACTTAAATCTCCGGCCCAATACACCTGAATTAAACAAATATATAATAACTAAAAAATCAATGAAGCCATGTCAGTGCCTGGAGCTTCGGTACAATTTCTGCTTTATTCTTTTTCGGACAATACTAATCCAAAGGAAATAAAAGACTAAAAGTTTTTTCACAGTATTTTTTACTTTTTTTTTATATCTTTTATGTACTTAAAAATTCGTTAACTCGTTTGATGTATACTTGAATTAAAGATACGTTTGTGTTTTTTAATTTTTTTAAAAATTGGTCCACAGATCATGAACTGTGGCGATCCACGTGGTCTCTTTTCAACCTTTACTTTCTGCTTGTTACTGGAATGACTAAAAAGTGCCCACAATTTATATTCATATCACATTATAAATAACCAAAAAAACGCAAACAATTTCAACCAAATAGCAATCCTCTATCATCATTGGTAGCTTTACAGCTACTTTAACGATTAATAGGTTTTTTTAACACAATCCGCTTAAAGATAAGAAGCACCAGACTCGAGTTTTGCTCTTGTTAGAGCTCGTCAGCGATGCTTATCTCACTTCGAATCGAACCAAGTACTTGTAGTCTTCCACTAAGGTTACTATACCACTAGACCACAGAACCAGGACAATCGATTGAATCAAAGCAGCTATAAGTTATAAGTTATTGGTAATTATTCCCAGATTTACTGAACAAGGAATACATAGAATCCACTATGTTGTAATTCCAAGGCCGTACGTCATGACCGGGACTTACCCAACAAGCGTTAAGCATCGCGCTTACTCTCTTAGAGCTTGACGAGCGAAGGAAGAATTTTTTTTTTTGAAGAATTATGAGGATTTAGAATTAATTTAAAACAAGCCGCTTTAAGATGAGAAGCACCAGACTCGCTTAAAGATGAGAAGCACCAGACTTCTCATCTTTAGCATCAGCTTAAAGATGAGAAGTCTGGTGCTTCTCATCTTTAAGCGGCTTGTTTTAAATTAATTCTAAATCCTCATAATTCTTCAAATATAAAATTCTTATAAAATATAAAATTAACATAAAATATAAATTTAATATTACAAAATATAAAATATAAAATTAACATTACAAATAAATGGTGCAATCATAGAAACTTACACCGTTAAATTAAATTTTATTTGATAAAATGTCGTACTACCAACGTACGTATAGTTAGTGTATGTGTGTGTGTGCGTGTTCACGTGCGTGTTTATCAAAAGAACAAAAGCATACTGTATACATTGTAATATCTTAAAAAACATGTCCCTATTTTTTACATTGATATAATGAAAAGAAATAAATTAAATAAATACCTTGCATAAAAAATGAGGAATTTTCCATTGAGTAAAACCCCAAGTTCTACGATAAAGAAGGAGTGGACTGATCAAAGCCGAAAGCGAGTCAGAAACACATAAACTGATCAAGTAGTGATTGAATATACACCTGTAAGACGATAGATTTTTCTATTTGTTAAAAACTATTTCATTTTATGTTTTTTGAAATAAAACTACAGGTTTTTTATAAAGTTTCTTTACAATTAAAAAATAATTACAAAAGCAGTTGATGAAATAGCCAGGTTTATTTTAATCAGCTTTAATCCAATATTTTGCTTGATTTAATACACCTCTTGTTGGTATCACCGCCAACGTATGTCAATCTGACCGGCCTAGTTAAGATTACGGTTATTAATGACCTGACGTCAAAAATAATGATGTCTTGTGACCTGACGTCAAAAAAACAACTTCCCGTGTCTTGTGTTATTGGTGATTATAACAAGCACAAAGTAGTGTAGATTTCCTGGAGTCTTTTCTGGCATCTTTGTATTTCAAGATGAGTTACGTTTATCTTGCTTGCAGTGAGGCCTTCAGTGTTCAGCTGAAAAATAGTGGGTTTTCGAAACTTTTTGACAATGTGTCCCGAGAAGGGCATTTTTCAAGGAATTCTTCCGTCTTGAAAAGGACGTTTTCGGAATACCAGACCCTTTTTAAACATCGGTATGGGTAGATATCCTTTCGTTTTGGCAGTTTTGGTTTCGGACTGTCATGTATCGTAGCAAAAACAGACGTACTCACGGTGCAGGCTGCGAGAAAGCAACTTCCATCTGGGTCGAATTGTAGGCGCATCGCATTTCCAGCAAATTGCTCCTACGGCGCCCCTAAATAAACCGCAGACCACGTCCTAATTGCGTGCCCCATACATCGAGTACCACATAGAGCATGAGGTCTGACGGTTTTGGATGACAAAACTCGATGCTGGCTCAACACTATCACTGCCAGCATCTGATCCACCAGCACAGCAGCCTGGGGTAGTAAATGGATAAACTCATGGCCCCAGTTCTGTTTGTGACTGACCCGAAGTGGATGCCCTTCCAAACGACGATGGCGACGACAAAAATGAGTCATTAAGATGATACATTTACTTGCTCGGCTCTTGATGTCAATAGTGTTAGCACTAGAAAACCCCAGCTTTCAAGTTTGACCGTTTTAAATTTTTTTTTAATTTTCCTAACAAATTCGCAGCTAGATTCCAGCCATTTGCCAAGTTTTCCTAATTTTTTAAGTAGATTCTTTTGCCATTAAAATTTTCTGGTAACTGGTGGCAGTCTAGTGTAAATAGAAGCACTACCTATAATGCCAATACCGGTCAAAAATGACTGCTACTATCTTGTAACACTTTACTGTTGTGAATGTGCTAACACAGGGTTTCCCAAACTTTTAGTTAATCGATACCCTTTGGATACTGTAGCAGGTTTGCATGTACCCCCAAAATGTTGTGACGCTTCTCTAAAACAGGGTGGTCCAACTTCTTTACTCTTGTGGGCCACTTTTTGAAATTGTTTGAGCTTGTGGGCCTCAGCCGGGTAGATATTGTTCCAAATCATGGTGTCCTCTAAAAAAAAAAAAAGGTCTTCACTTTGAATCAGATACAAATTTTCCCAATTCATGCCGAAAATCAAGGTGATCTCTAAAAAATGAAAACTCTTCTCTTTCCAGCAGCCACAAATTTTCCCCATTTAAACCCAAAATCACGGTGATCTGTAAAAAAGTCTTCCATCTTAATTGTCCTGTTTGATGTAATTACAATCGACTGGATTCGAAAATTCTAGACATTTGAGTCTATTATTTCTTCCGGACACGGAATTTAACTTAAATAAGGATATTCCCTCACATAATAATGTACCCCTTGAAAAGCCTAAATGTACCCCTAGGGGTAAATGTACCCCAGTTTGGGAACCCATGTGCTAACATAACCGCGACCATAAAATTTATTGCTTCAGCGGTCATTTTGTTTTTGATTGTTATGCAACAATCGCTCTCACAGTTAAAACATAAGAGTGTAATTGGTTTTAGAAGGTCTTGATATAACTGCAGCACTGTAGGTTTTCTATGGTAAAACTTAGTTTTACTGATACTCGTCGGTATATTAGGCACTTAGGCAGAATACCTATGTTTTATTTAGAGGTTTGGTTATGTAAAAAATTAAAATAACATTGTTTGGATTTATTCTCTATTTTCTGTTTTTTAGGGTTGTTATAAACTGTAGATCTAAATAGCTTATTGTAATGACTACACGATATCGTAAGTTAAAACATACTGCTGCAGAAGTGCTCCAACGTCTTCAGACCCAAGAACCTGATGATTCTTGTAATGAATAGGAAGGATTTTAACTACAAGACTCAGAATATTGTTTACAAGAAAGTGTGCAAAATGATTCCTCAGATAGTGAGTTAGAGGCAGAAAACCTACAACATTTGACTTCAGTCACAATGGCTATCGGTACGAATTAAAACCAGCAGGATTCAGCAAATGTCACTGTTGATACGTCTATACTAAATGATAGTTATCTGAAGGCTAGTAATGGAATTACGTGGAAAACAATCACAGGAGTATAAGGCAGAGGAAAGGCTTCAGCTGTCAATGTACTTATTGAAAGACCAGGTCCAAAATCCTACGCTTACTGGTATATAGTGAAGATAGCCCTATTAGTGCTTTTTGCTTATTTTTTGACGAACCTATGCTTCGATCAATTCAAAAATATACAACAAGCCATGGAACACTTGACAATAAAAGTTTTAGTATTCATTTTGATGAGCTGGAAAGCTTTATCGGTCTTCAGATTGCACGTAGAGTTTTAGTAGGCAAAAATACACCGCTAAGGCAACTACGGAGCGTGAGTGGGGACACCGTATTTTCAATAATACCATAAGCCGAAACAGACATCAGACAATTATGAAGCATCTTAAACTTGACAAAGTTTTAGCCGCATTCAAAGAAGGCAATATGACAAATTCTGCTTGATATCTGATACATGGAATTTGTTCATAGATAATTGTCAGAAATGCTACAGGCCAAGTGTTGACCTTATTATCGATGAACAACTTTTTCGATGTAAAATAAGATGTCCTTTTATTCAATATATGCCAAATAAAACGGATAAATTAAAAATGAAATTTTGGCTTCTTGCAGAGGTAGACTCCAAATACTTGTGCAATGGAAAACTCGGAAAAGATTCTCCTCGCCAAAAGGGTAACAATCTTTCAACAGACATTTACTTAACTCTTCTGGAGCCATACTTTAGAAAAGATTATAACGTCACAAATGACAACTTTTTTACTAGTATAGATCTTGTAAAAAAACTCTTAGTTCAGCGGACAACAATTGTGGATACTATAAGAAAGCAGAAAAGAGAGCTACCGAACACCAAAGTTTTGATGAAAAACAAACGGCTGTTTTCCTTCGAAATACTTTCCTCTTCTTCCAAATGCTTGCTTACTGTTTACATAGCAAGAAAGAAAAATTAGTTTATGTCCTCAGCTCAGTGCACCAAAGTGCGCAGTAGATCAAACACATAGAAAGAAATTGCCAGAAACTGTAAGTTACTTCAACGAAACAAAAGTGGACGTAGACGTTTTAGATCAAATGGCCAGATATCATACAACCTAAACTGCGACAAAGAGATGACCCGTAGCAATCTTTTGTAATATTCTGGATTGCGCTTACATAAATGCATACATCCTTTATTGCAAAATAACAAAGACACAAATTTTAAGAAGAGACTTTTTGCTAGCTTTGATCAAAGAAATGTGCCAGCTGAAAGTTTATCAATCGGATTGTCTGAGCAGACTAGTCTGAGGGCAGGTCAGCAGCAAATCAATGATGCTTCAAGAAAACGAAAACAGTGTCAGTTTTCTGCATGTAAAAACAAATCATTCTTACCTGCAAAAATTGTGGAAAAGTGTGCTGTGGAAGTCACACTGGGAAAAAGGTTGCGATAGTGACATGCAGTAACTGCATTAACTACTTTATTTAAAAAATTGAAAAGACAAAGCGTTTTATCAGATGAAATTGCGCTGTGATTCATGTTGCCTTACTATTATCTTATCTTTAACAAAATTGTTGTTGAATGTATTATACTCTACATAAAACTTTTCATTAATTTAAGTTGCATTAAATGGTTTCTTTTTAAAAAGTATGCGTTTTATTGTGAAGATATTCAAAAACTTTCTAGACCTTGTATTGCTTTAGGCCCATGTGTTATTTCATTTCTGACTGTGATCAATGTCGGGTGGTAAAAAGAATACTCATCAAAAAACTCCACTTCTTCCCTGGCTCAAACTCCAAAAAAATGGGAACAACAGCAGTTGAGAATATTAAAAAAGACGGCTAGTCGGTAGCGTGGTCAAGTGGTTAAAGCGCCGTGCTTGTGATCAACATGATCTCAATTCACAACCCACTCACTCCATTCTGTAGGGTTCTTGGGAAAAACACTTTACGGCACTTTCCCCTGCTTTGTTGGTCTTAGCAAGCAGTTCTAAATTACAGTCACATTTCTATTGAATTAGAAAGCGGACAGCAATATCTTGGCATCTCGGAAGCTGGTCGGGGTAATTGCCTACCCTATGTATTAGCGCCTCTGTCGCTTTCCTGCGAGTCAGGAGGATAAATATAGAAAAAAGAAACGAAATGAAATAAATCTCTCTTCTGCCTGGGGGTTGTATAAATCCAGACTATACAAATTAAAACCAATGTTCTAACTTCAACCAGTTTACTTAAAAAAAAAACACAAATTAAAATAATAAAAAACTTTGATTTAAGCAAATACTCACGATTTTGTTCGAACTCGAGACAAAAGATTTTTTTTGAGTTTGATTAAAGAATCAGTTTTTGATTTATTATTATTTTATTAATTACACGTTTTAATTTTTTTTATTTTTTTTCTCATCTCTTTCTTCTTCTTTAATCAACACGCGCGAACAGTTCACATTGATTGAACTAAATTAAATTAATTTTTTATAACGAGGGAGCGCGCTTACACATAGGCATGTGAACGTATTTGTAATTATTTGATTGGCCTGCCTTTTACCATCCAAACCAATTATAATCGGTTTATAATTATAAACCATTAACTGGATTATTTGAGAGTAAGAACTTTGATGAACTGTCTCCGCGAATTCAACAATTTTGCATGAGATTAATGTGGTTTTGCTTTTTATGTGTGTCCCAGGAAAGTTACTAGTACCGCAGATACACTTTCTCAATCGCCAGTTTACTGTGTTGAATTATTTGATAATAATTTGTTTGTGAAGTGGAAAATCATGTCGATTACGTTATTGCTTATTTACTCGCTTGGAATAACCTGCTCCAGAAAATTCTTAATGAACTTGTATCAGATCACGTATGTTCATAAGTGATTAATTTTTGTTAAAACGGGTGGCCTTCACAAGCGTGTGTTGGTCATGATTAGCAAGCATACTTTCAAGTGCGCAACGATATTTTGTTCCAAAGAGGGCTTTTATTAAAATGTGATCAAATTGTTATCCCAATGATATTGTAAAAAGAAAGTTTAAACAACATACGCAAAGGACATGAAGGCATTACTAAATGTCGTGCTAGAGCGCGAAGTGTTTGGTGGCCGGGTTTGAGTAAGGATATTAAATCTTTTGTGAACCACTGCAATGTATGTGTTAAATATCGTATTAATCCTACTGAGCCGTTATTGCAATTCACTTTACCTCATTGTCTTTGGAAAAAAGTGGCGTGTGATTTATTTTATTTTCACAATTGTGTTTATATACTGGTAACTGATTATTTTTCGCGATGAGTAAAATTAGCGTTATAAAACTCTGGGTCAACCACCAATGACATAATACCACATTGAAATCAATGTTTGCTAAGTTTGGTATTCCTTAGAAGGTTATGTCATATTAAGTAGTCCGAGATAAGCTCAAAGTAATGGGGAAGCCGAAAGAGCTGTGCAAATCCTAAAGAATCTTTTGAAAAAATTGCATGATTCATATCTCGCTCTTTTAGCATACCAAAGGCCCAGATGGTAGGTGCTTTCACGCAGCCTGGGCCGTGAGTAAGTCTGTTCATTGATTTTAAAAATGACAGACCGAAACCGAACCTACCAAAACGGAAGGGTATCCACCCATTCCAATGTTCAGTGTGGGTCTGCTAATCGGCAAACGTCCTTTTCAGGACCGGGCAATGCCAGGATAAAACTGCCCTTTTTAGGGCACATTGCCAACAAGTTCCGAAGACCCACTATTCTTCAGCTGAACATCGAAGGCCTCACTGCAAGCAAGATGAATGTTCTTCATCACCTCGCTATGCAGTCTGAGGCACTCGTCATCCTACTGCAGGAGACCCACTGCATTGATGCAGAGAAGTTGGTACTACCAAACTACCAACTAGCTGGGTCTTCTTTAAGCTGGAAGCATGGCCTTGCCACGTTTATCCACAAGCGACTGAGATACACGCTTTTGGACCAATCTCCACCGACATCGGAGATCGAGTGGCTGTGTGTGGACGTTGATGGCTATAAAATAGTCAACGTCTGCAAACCACCGCCAACGCGATTGCGAACCCTGGATCTCCCAGTGTTTCCTCACCCTTGTCTTTACGCTGGCGATTTTAACTGTCGTCATGCTGACTGGGGTTACGACAACAACAGTCCGGACGGTGAGTGCTTGGCTGGCTGGGCAAGTATTAATTGTTTAGCTCTCCTATATAATGCCAAGGACGTTGCCAGTTTTCATTCCGGCCGCTGGAACACTGGCACCAATCCAGATCTAGCTTTTGCCAGCATAGATCCAAACAGTCGCTTACCGGATAGACGTATCCTTGACAAGTTCCCCAGGTCACAACATCGACCTTCGCTTATTACACCACCAAGGTTTGTTATGGCAGTGCCAAGCATGCCTGTTAAGCGATGGAACTTCCGCAAGGCCAAATGGAGTCGCTACATTGCTTTGACGAATAAATTCGCAAAGACTTTGTTGCCGCCTGATTCACTTGATGTGGATGCGGCTTACCAGGACTTCTGTAACACCATTGAGAAAGCAGCCAAAAAGACTATCCCACGCGGGTATCGAAATAACTATATTCCGTGTTGGGATGCAGAGTGTGAACCTCTATAAAACCTTTCTGCAGTCTCCTCAGGGAGACGACTCAAGTTTGGCTGCTATAGCTCTGCTTGCCAAGCTTGACAGAAAGCGGAGGGATCGATGGTCCGAGGCAGTTCGGAGCATTGACTTCTCACACTCTAGTCGAAAAGCGTGGAGTATCTTGAACAACCTGACTGGTAGGTCACGACACTCTCCTCGTCACTGTACCGTTTCAGCCGATGCTATTGCATCTCAGCTGGTTAGAAATGGGAAATACGAGGCTGTTGACCGCAAGTCATCTCGACTTGTCTCTCAAGAAGTGTCTGACCTTTGGAGGGCCATAACACCAGACGCAGTAAATATCTCTGACAATTTTTCACAGAGAGAATTTGCTGCTGCCCTTCAACATTTAAAACCAGGTAAAACTCCGGGACCTGATTCCATCTGCTTAGAGCTTATACTCCATGCTGGAGCTGCTTTGAAGTCCTGGTTACGTGACTTCCTTTCTTCCTGTTGCGCCGACTCAAAATTCCCAAGATCTGGAGAAGAGCGCTTGTGGTCGCGATCCCAAAACCAGGAAAACATGTGGGGGACCCAAAGAGTTATCGACCGATATCTCTGCTCTGTGTCCCCTACAAGATCCTCGAGAGGCTTATCTACGCCGGCGTTGAACCATTAATTGATCCACTGCTCCCCAAAGAGCAGGATGGGTTCCGATGCGGGAAGTCAACCGTAGATCAAATTGTTCTGCTAACTCAGAACATCGAGGATTCTTTTGAGGCTAAAAAAAAGGCTGGTGCAGTATTTATCAATCTGACAGCTGCTTATGACACTGTCTGGCACCGTGGCCTTACCTGCAAGCTGCTGAGACTACTTCCGGATAAGCACATGGTCAAAATGATCATGGAGCTTGTCCGAAATCGAAGTTTCACCCTTACCACCGGTGACAGCAAGCAAAGCAGGCTACGCCGTCTTAAAAACGGCGTTCCTCAGGGATTGGTCTTGGCTCCCCTCCTATTTAACATCTATACGTGCGATCTTCCTCCCATGACTTTCTAGAAAGTTTGCTTATGCTGATGATATAGCATTGTTGCATTCGGAAGAACTAGGAGGAGACCTTAAGCCAAGACATGTCCACACTGTCAACGTATCTCCAGGCTTGGAGGTTGAAGCTCAGTCACACTAAGACGGTGACGGCAGTCTTTCACTTAAATAACCGAGAGGCCAAACGTGAGCTAAAGATCTACAACAACGGTAGACTTTTACCGTTCTGTGTAACCCCTACTTATCTTGGGGTAAAACTGGACAGATCCCTCACGTTTCGTCACCATTTAGTGGCATTGCGCAAAAAACTATATTCGCGCGTTACACTGCTGAGGCGACTCGTGGGCTCGGGATGGGGTGCTGGTGCTAAAACACTACGCATAGCCATCTTGTCTCTAGTCTACTCAGCAGCTGAGTACTGTGCACCAGTCTGGTGTCGCAGTGCTCACACTCGCTTTATCGACAGTGTCTTGAACGACGCCTTGCGCATAGTTACTGGATGCCTGCGTCCCACTCCAACGGACCACCTACCTATACTCTCAGACATCCAGCCAGCTGAGCTTCGCCGAATGGGAGCGACACTCTCCTTGGCTTACCGTGGATCTCTGGACCCAATCATATCTTGTATGGTCTCTTAAGTGGGTCCTCAGATACTCGCCAAGTGAGACTAAGATCCAGACGCCCGTTTGTGCCAGGTGCGCGGAATCTCTTGGACAACCTTGCCGGACTTGGCATCCGCGCCTCTGAATGGACAAATCACAAATGGAAAACGGAGTACTGTGAAAATGCTTCCAGGCTCCGTGGTTTTGTGCCCGAGACCGGTGCCAGGCCTGTTGGGATGGGCTTATCCCGAGCAGCTTGGGTCAAGCTCAACCGCCTGCGGACTGGTGTAGGGCGATTCCATTTGTCCATGCACAAATGGGGTCTCGCTCCTTCACCGAATTGCGAGTGCGGCGCCTCTGAGCAAACTGCAGACCATGTACTAACAGCGTGCCCTATACATCGGGCACCACATGGAGCACGAGGTCTGACGGTTTTGGATGACGAAACTCGATGCTGGCTTAATGACATCACTGCCAGCATCTGATCCAGGCAATGCAGCAGTCTGGGGTAGTAAAAGGATAAACCCTCGGCCCCAGTCCTGTTTATGTCTGACCTGGAGTGGATACCCTTCAAACCACGACGACGACGACGACGACGACGACCAGCATACCAAACCTCACCCTTAAGGTTTGGTTACAGTCCAGTTTCAGTCTCGCAGCAAACTACTTCTTGAGCTGGAATAAATATAAAATAGACACGGCTTTACTTCAGCGCAGGTATTCGAGTTACCTTGTTCAACTGGTCTTCTAGGATTCCAAAGTAAAGTCTGTGACAATCTTATGTTGTTGATATTCCCGATTATGGTTCGGTTGTTTGAAATCGTAAATTCCTAAAATCGTGTATGGAAAATAGTACCGAACTCTTACTAGAAATTTCAACTGACCAAAATGGTAATGCAGAAAATAATAAGGGTGAAGCGTCAAGTTATGTTTCTCGTTCTGGCCGTGTGTCAAAACCACCTCAGCGTTTAAATTGCGACACATTCAAAGATGTTTGTTTGCCTTTTTGTAATTACATTTTTTTAATGTTTACTGTAAAAGGGGATGTAGTAGAACGTACAAAATGTGTCTTGTGTAATTAACTTTGTGCATTTCCATCGTGTGCATTCCTTCATTGCCTCTAGCTTAAATGTATACTGCGCGCTTTTTGGTTTTTGAGTTAACTACAAATACGCGCTCAATAAGAGAATAAATCAACTAAACTGACACATGCCTCCTATCCATATGCTGCCTGATCAACTTGTTCAAGAAAATACACACTTGACGAGACTATTAGCGTCACCCAACAGTGTGTAAAGATTAGATTTCACAACAGTAAATTTTATTATAAAAATTGGGTTAAGATGAGGGTAAGTATTAGATTTCATCCCGAGAAATTTAATCATTAAGTTTTTTTGGCGAGTTCTGTGCTGGGAATTTTTCTGGTGAAATTTACCCATAAATTACACAACAGCTTCCTGCAGCTTCCTTCTGATTTTAATTAATGTAATTTAAAATAACCAAAAGATAAATCAATTGTAAAAACCTGTACAGAGAAATCAACTATTGTTATATAAACTGTTGTTTTGATAAATTTTGGTTCGATGAATTCTCGAAGTATTCTCAGACATGCATATATTTGCTGAACCCGATCTTGTGTTAATTTTTAAAAACAATCTCAATAAAATTTTATATATTTTAAAAAAAGATCTCCTTTGAAATTGAACCTGAGTTTAAATTGGGTTGCAATTCGAATTTGAGCTTCAATAAAGAATCAGAGTTGTGAAATAAAACGTATTGCTAGTAGATCACATTTTCTACAATACCCACGTCAATTGATATGCAAAATCGTAAACATATATAAAAAATCTTACTTCATTAAGTTAGGCGAGCGACAAATGACAACAATAGTAATGCTGTTGGTTATCAATCCAAGTACTGCCATGGATAAAATAATTATAGCTACTAATCCAATGTCGAAAGTACTGAATGGTGGTCTGTAAATATAACACGTTGTATGGTTGTTGGAAACTGCCAGAGTAATTATAATTAACAAATCATTTGAAAAGAAAAGAAACTGTAACAATAGTTATGATTCAAGTTTTGAATTAAACAAAATAGTACTATGTTTGCAACAATAATAACAAAAACATCAGTTTTCGTATAATTAGTGTGAAGGAGCTGGCCGCTTTAACAGCGGGGCCGTGATAGATAAGGTCTTTGTTTAAGAAATACACACGTCAAACTCTTGCGCCTTTTTCCTTTTCTTGGAATTCATAACAACTAGTTTTACATAAAATTATGTAAAATTAAAAACAAATACAAATCTTTGCTAAAGAACATCACTATTTTGGCCTAATTGCTTGACGGTTTCTCAAAATAAATCGCCTTCGATGTAATCCTGGAAATCAGGAGAAATTTTTATTGTAGGATTTTAATAATAATACTGTTATTCAGATGTTTGCTCTTGCATTTTTACGTGACAAGGAGCTGGTCAAAAGAACAAGAACGAAAAAGAAAAAAAGTTGCATGAATATCTTTTGTGACAGTTACTTGAAAGTGTTCTGGTAATAAAAAGATAGATAACCACCATGTTATTGTCTATTTTTTCAATAATGACCTTGATCTTCCTCTTTTCGTTTAAGCAAGATGTTGTTTCCCCACTTCAGAATTGGATATCAGGGCAGATGGTAAGCAACCAGGATATTATCTTCTCATTCAATATCATAATACTGCGTTCCTTATTCGAGGATTCTAGATGGGCATTTGTTAATGATATGGTCTGCAGTCTGTTTTTTGCCACACTCACAGGCCGCAGAAGGAGCTAAACCCCATTTGTACATATTTGATTGGAACCGTCCGACGCCAGTTCGCAGGTGCTTAAACCTTACCCCAACTGATCTTAGTAGCTTGGTTCCCAGTGGTGTAGGGAAGACACACGTAATAGATGTGTGGAGTCTGGTGATATTATCTTTCCACTCCTTGTTTCATGCGCGATCCAACCAATCTGCCGCACTGATGTTGAAAGCATTGTTAGTTTTAAGCAGATCTTGTGCAGCACGAAAAAATCAATGTTTAGACTTGGTCGCCGGTGGGTGCCAGTGGAAGAGCATTTCAGTTTGGGATGGAGCGGGTGTTGAGGCTCTAAGGCACGACGGGAAAGTACTAGAGCTGCTCCTTCGCGGCGAAGTCTAGTAGATTGGATGCCAGCCAAGACAGACAAGTTGTCCGTTGGAATTGGACGTAGGCATCCAGTGACAATGAGCAAAGCGTTGTCATCAAGTCATCATTATGTGGCCTTGATGACTTTCTGGCTAAAAGATTCCACAAAGACTTTATGACCTTGCAACATCTCTATCAAGGCAGTTGAAAAAAGACTTCGGCAGATTATAAATGGAGCATTAAGCAAAATTGCTTTAAAAATTCTCTAAGTAAAAAAACATAGGCACAAATTCTCATCTAAACTGGAGCAAATTTAAAATTGCATTTTATCGATATTGGTAGCAAGACTTTAATTTTTACACATGCTTATTTGCAGATTGATGATTAATTCAAATTTAAATATTGATTGTTATTACAGTTACTTAGTTTTCCTAAAGAACCCAAAGGGCAAGTAATCGTTAAAGAACTCTTGTCATTACGTGTCAGATTCAAATAATTTATCATAAAACTCTAAACTGCAAAAAAATTTTCACGAAATAGCCAAACAGCGTATTAGAATTCAGCAGCACAAATGTAAAAAGACAAGAGTCAGCAGCAGTGCAATCGTATTAACTAGTACTTTTTTAAAATTTGCATGCTTACATACTTATGATTTAAAAAAATATTTACACATAAATACATGTTTTTACGCAAAAAAGTAAATAAAAATATTTGAAAATGTTTTCATTATGAATATCTACTTACATAAACGTTTTCCAAGTGCTATTGAAAGTTGCAGTTATAGAAACAGAGACATTGCCGTCATAAAATTGTTGATACAATTCTGTTGCAGGTTTGCTTGGATCAAATATATTTGATTCCATGACATATAATTGTACTTTGCTTTAGCAATAAAAGTGTAAAACTGCTCGCACTGCTTTAAAAAATTCTTTAAATAACATCTCTCGCATGCAATCCCACAAAATAAAAGAAAAAATCTGCGATAAGATTAAAATAAATTTCTCATGAATTTTGAACATGCTCACATTAATATTAATTAGTTTATGATTATATGATGTTCGTTTTTTTGCACGTAAAAAATCAAATAAATCAATCTTTTAAAATCTTTTAAATAAAAAACAATTAAAAATTTAAGCTAATAAAAAAAAACAAAAACGGTAAAAAGAAAATAACTTAATTGCAAAACAACGTTTTCATATTTCAAAAAAAGTCGAAAAAAATTTTTATAGGCTAGTCTTTTTTAAATTCGACCACTCCCAGTATGCGATATGATAGCGGTTGACTGTTAGCTTGGAGAAAAAAAAATTTAAGGAATAAGTTGTAAAATTCGTAAGATATGTATTTCAAACAAAAACACTATGAACACTGTCAAAGTACATCATTTGAGAAAATATTAAAAATACGATTAACGAAAGAAAATCATATTTGACCGCATGGTCTTAAAGAGCGCCGTTTCGGTGGCAGCAAAGTTTGACGCAATATGAGTTCAATTCCTATACTCACATGCTGTTCACACCTTGGAAAAAAGACTTTGAAAATTACCAGGTAGTCTTTAGAAGCAGACTTATTGTTTCATAGATAGCGATATAACAAATGAAATATTTCAACAAGACAACAATATTTTGGAACCTTAAATCAAATCGGAATATTCGCTTAAATTTTGTTTTAAGTTTAACGCTAAGGAATTTGTCTTGCGATCCAGCAGAATAAATTAACAGAATGATGATATAGGATCGTCGACGTTTCAAAAGACATTCGCTCCTGGTCAGTCACAAACAGGACTGGGGACGAGAATTTATCATTTTATTACCCCAGGCTGTTGTACTGCCCGGATCAGATGCTGGCAATAATATTGTTAAGCCAGCATCAAATTTCGTCATTCAAAACCGTCAGACCTCGTGCTCTATATGGTGCTCGACGTAGAGGCAGGCTGTTAGGACGTGGTCTGCGGTTTGTTTAGTGGCACCGCACTCGCAATTAGGTGAAGGAGCGAAATTTTATTTGTAAGTGGACGAATGGTGCAGCCTAACACCAGTTCGCAGGCGATTGAGCTTAACCAAGCTGTTCGGGGAAAGCTCATTCCAACAGGCCTGGTACTGGTGGTCACGGGCATGAAAGCACGAAACCTAGATGCACTCTCACATTGCTCTGTATATCATTTATAATTTGTTCATTGGGAAGTGTAGATGCCTTGTTTAGTAATTTCCGCGCAGCTGGCACAAACGAGCGTCTAGATCTTAACCTATCTCTTAGAGGGCATCTAAAGTCTCACTTAATAGACCATGCAGTATATGGTCTGGATTTAGAGTGCTATGGTTAGCCAAAAAGAGTGTCGCTTCTACTCGGCAAAGCTCAACTGGCTGGATGTCTTACGGTATTGATCGGTAGTCCATAGGAGTGAACCGAAGAATCCAGTGGCAATGCGCCAGCGTCACTCAAGACACTGTCTATGAGGTGAGAGTGTACACTGCGGCACCAAATTGGATCCTAGAACTCAGATGTTAATTAGGCCAGAAATAAGACAGCTGAACGCAATGTTTTGACACCAGCAATCCATCCTGAGCCCAAAAGAGGTCATGATATAGGATGAAGAAACATTGCTGTCAAAATGAAATTTTTTCGGTTTTTAGGAATGTTAAGATTTTAACTTAGAGGTATTTGTTAAGTCTGCCCGACACAGAAAACTCACATGCATTAATAGTTTTCCCAAAGGCATGACAATACAATTTAACATGGACAGAAATTTCTTTTAAAAAAATTATTAGATTGCATAATGTTGTTTTTGAATATATTTTTTTTAACTCGGCCCGAACAATACCAAATATTTTTTCACTTCTAAAATTTTTTAGAGTAATTTGTAGATATATCTCCTTAATTTAGTAAATATAAATAGCTTAAAAGCATTTCATGTCCTTTGTTTAAAAAAATTTAAAGATTTTAAAATCAGACAGATTACAAAATATCAAATCAAAGTACGTAATTATGTTTTAATAAATATATGGTTTTGTATGTCGAATGTCATTCAGATTTGATGGTGCGGCTAAATGACAATTAACGTTTTCACAAAACTAACTTTGCTCACTAGATTGGATCTTCCATGCATCTGCAGATTTTTTTCTGAGCAATTGTTGTTTTTTAATTTGTGTTAGCATTTTATGGTTTTATTTTTTATTTACGTAATGTAAGAAGGTTTTCTAATCTTCACATGTCGAAAAAATTAAATAAAAACTTTTTAGCACGCACTTAGACAATTAGACTAAATTAGCTCTGTCAGACACGCAATCAACACCATTAAATACGAAAGGAAAACTATTAATATTTAGAAAATTTACTGGTTTTCATATTTTATTCATTCAATTATAATCCTTATATAATATTCATTATAATATTATCATTATTATTATTATTAAAATAGATTATAAGTGAGAAAATTTGGTATTTGATTGCCGTATTGACGTTTTCTTTCAGAAACCGCAGTGATATAGACAAAATAATTCTATATCGTTTATCTTTTACGTAAACAGTAAAAACAATAGATCAGAGTTTCTTAACCTTTTATGTTTCGTGGCTCTTTTTTAGAGACACTCAAATCTATGGCTTGCTTCCAAAAAAAAAATAAATAAACAAATAACAAAATCTTTTGTCTCAACAAATTTTAGGTTTAGCACGTTGTTGGTGCACATATTACAATTAATTCAATAATACAATTAGTACAAAGTTTCCTCCAGTACTAGTTTACAAGGTTTTTACTTTTTGTTTTACCTCAATCACACCCCAACGGATCAAAGAGATTTTTTCCTGTTTTTTAGATGGCAAGGACAAAAAACGGTGATTTACAAAGTTAATTTGTTCCAAATTGAAAAAGCATTCTGACGTCTTCTTGTTGAACAGTGAATATTGTCGTAAAGAAACAGTCATAAGCCGGTAAGGTCAGCTTCGTCGTGTTGGAAACCTTCTGAATATGTCAGGTCTACAATTGCGGCACGGCCAATTTTAATCTTAAGAGTCTTCGTACCATGGAATATCTAACGTTGTATCAGAGAAGTAAGACAGCAATGTGAATAAATAGAATGCAAAAAAATTTTTAGTAATCAGTGCGATGATTATAATAGATAAATATTTATTTTGCTTAAATAAACTTAAAAGAAAACTCAATACCTAAACAAAGAAAAATCACAGTTTTTCACAAAATGCAAAAGAAGCACTGTCTTTCTGGAAAACTAAACCACTTTTGCGAGACAAGAACAAAAGAACAACAAACACAAAAGCATCATGCCCGAGGCAAAAATCAAGAAACGCAAAACACTGCAAAGTTAATTACTTCAGTTCAATCAGCATCGTAAAAAAAGTCGTCTTCTTGCCGCCCCTCTAAAAATGATTTTTTACCTCTCAAACGGACCAAGAGCTCCTGTTGAGAAACTCTGATTTAGACTTTTTAGTTTTTTGTTCACGAACAAAGTCAAGATTAGATTTATTGGCTTTGCCTCATGCATTCAAACTAGTTTTTATAAATCTAGTAAGAACCTTATATTGCATCACTAAAGCTATGCAGCAAATATCGGGAACTACCTATACGTTTGCAAAACAAGCCATCCACACAAACGTTTTAAAAATTCTTTCCCAAAAGCTTTTCAATCAAGCATCTTGAATCTACGTAAAATTAGAAGCTTTAAATTGGTCGTTGCTTTAAAACTCTGTTTCATGTTTTTGAACACTTGATTGGTCGAGTGGCTTTTTCATCAAAGCGATTGCATAAAGATAATGTCCGGGAACCAAATCTGGCACTTGAAAACATTTTATGGGCCTGCGAAGTACTTTTTAAGATATTTTTAAAAATAATCTACTATTCTTGAAAAATTTATTATTAAAAAAGCAGATTTAAATCTGTAAAGAGTGTTTTTTTGTGTCTTATAATATCCACCCAACAATAGCCATCACAACTGTACTTTTTGGTCTCTTGTGGAACATTACTTAAATGAAGCACCCTGAAGCGCTTATGTCAGAGGTGGGGAACCTGCGGCTCCCATGAGTTTTTTGCGGCCTCCATAACAATAGAATTATGTATCAATGACTACTGGTGATAACTGGAGAACCCTACTTTTAGGGACAAAAATTAAGGAAATAAGGACAGATCCAAAATGAAGACCTTTTTTTTAGAGATTACTTTGATTCAGGGACGAAAGTCGAGAAATTCCTGTCAGATTCAAAGTGATGATCATTTTTTTTAGAGATCACTTCTTTTGGCGTCGAAAATTAAAAATACTAATACGGATTCAAAGTGATTACGCAATTTTCTTAGGTATTTTAACTTATGGGGTCTCCTTTCTTCACAATTATAAAATTGCTTCCAATAACCAAAAGGCTCGCCACCTTCAAGACGATATGTTATGCTTTCTTGTGGCGTTTTGTTAACCACCGAAATACACAAAAACAACATAATTTTTTATACGGTTTGAACATGGACTTCTTGGTACTATAAATTTTATTAAGAAGCCATTATTTGAATTTCAGAAAAGTATAATCAAAATATTTTTTTAACAAAAGAACTAATACAAAAAAGAATAAAATAATCACAGTTTTAAGAATTTTAACAACTTTAAAAGAAGGATAAAAACCAAAACTTTTGGTTTAAGCCTAAAAAAATTTTTGTTAGTCTTTGTTCGGATTTTATTGACTTCGACTAGAAGTTTTCAATCTACCTAAGTTTTATTTTCTTGAAACCGAGTTTAGATAGGTTAAGCCTAACCTAATTGAGTTTTTTTATTGTAACCTACTCTAAACGTGGCCTCTCATGTTACATTTGACTGTAAAAATAAAAGGCCACTCTGTTTTTTCAATCGACGGCAAGTCGAAGAAGCGAATATGCGCGCTTGAACATTAACTGCAAGTAGCGCACGATGCATTAAAACTTGTAACACATTGCTTTCTTCGTTAACTGTCAGGTAGTTCGTTGCCAAATGCAAGCAAAGTAGCAAACTGTCTAGGCGAAGCGCTATAAAAAGTTTTGCTTTACTTTAGTTTAGAAATGGTAATTCAGTTATTTACAAATAATTTACAGCAGGGTTGGGCAAACTTTTTAGCTCGAGAGCTTCATTCACAAGTTGATTTTGCTGGCGGCCGGCACTATAGTAATCTCTAAAAAAAAAGGATTATCACTTTCCATCGATGTCCAAAATCTCCATTTTGTTCCCAAAAACATGTAATCCCAAATTTTAGACATTGATTGAAGTGATGATTTTTCTTCAGGAATCACCACGATTGCAAGCGAAAAGAGAGTAAAGTTATTTTGCTTGAGGTTTTCGCGGGCCGTGCAGAAAGTTGTGGCAGACCGTATGCGGCCCGTGGATTATAGTTTGCCTACCCCTGAGTTACAGTATTCTTCTAGCAAGTTTTGATTATATACAGGTATATTGCATTGTCAGCTCAATAACAAGCAACTGCAAATTAAAAACTGTAACTTGTAGTTACGATTGCAAAAGAGTTGTGTTTTTTAAGTTCTGTTTTTTTACTACCAGTAAATTTACAAAAAGCAGTTGATAACTTTACAGTTAACATAAGGATTTAGATAATTACTTAGAAAATCAACCCGCTTAAAATGAGAAGCACCAGACTCGAGTTTCGCTCTTGTTAGAGCCCGTCAGTGATGCATATTTTACTGCAATTCGAACCGACAAGATATAGTCATCCACGCAGGAGACAACACCACTAGACCACACAAGCCGGACGACAACTCGACTCTAAGCAGTTCAGAAGTTATTTCCGGCTTTAATGTAAGATGCAGTATCAACGTAAAATGTAAGAGCAGCATCAACACCGTTTTAAGCAGTTTTAAATGACAGCCAATTTCTTGAAATAACTTTTTGTTGAATTTTTTTCAATGAGAAAAGATGTGAACATTTCATACTGTTTGGCTTCTTAGTTTGTTGCCCAAGACTAGCTTCCGTACAGAAGCTTGCAATTAAAAAAAATCTGTAATAGAATGGTTTGGACATTGAAAAAACAAATTCTTGAATTGAAAGTACCAAAAATAGACGATAAATGGCAAGTCTCGAGAAAACTTCGGATTAATCAAATTGTGATTTTTTTTTTGTGTAACATTTAAGTAGGGCTGACTTTTTTTTTATTCAAAAATTTTTTCCACAGTTCCTTGTGACAGACAGCCAACATGGATTTTCGTATAGAAAAAGAGCTATTTTTTCTTCCAAACATTCATAAAATCACAAACAAATAATGAAAACGCAGCGATGTTATAACAGAGAAAATTCTTTAGAAGTTCTTATAGATATGTGCCACATTAAACTTGCGCTTGAAAAATGGATAAAATAATGGCGGCGCAAGCAAGCGGTTTGATAAATTTTTCAAACATTTTACCTCCTAAATACCCGATTATTACATTAATGTTATAATTTTAGAAGAGAAAAAATTATCCCAAATCTGTTTATTACAATAACACTAATAACTATATAGAAAATATAATTTAATCCGAGTGTTAGATTTTATTAGAATCCCAAAACTACTTGCATACCACTAGAAAACATAGGTTCAAAACCACTGATTTACGATGATGAGGGAAAAAAAGACTACAGAGGCTTGAGCAAAATAAATTTTGTGTGTCTGTCTGTCAATGCAGCACTGCGAGATTTATCACAAAGAACTTTCACTGTTTAACAAAACCATCGTATAGCATTGTTGATTTAACTGAACAACAATCCAACTAGCACTATTATAAACTTATTTTTAAAGATGGTGATTTTCATCAGTTTACAAACTATCATAGATAAAAACTTCCATGTGCTGTTGCATTTATTTGACAAAGAGTAAAATTAAATAGGTTTTCAATTCTTTTAAAATTTTTAAGTTTGGTTGGAAACCAAAAATTTTAAATTAATTGAATGCAAAAAATTTTGGTCCAATTAATGTGCAGTGTTGTGTTTTACCATTTTGAGCTACAACTTCACGATTCTCTGGCTGGTTGATGACCATCTTTTTAAATTTACAAATATTATACCCTCAGATCTGTTGCTGCTCAATTTGTATTAATGCCATACGATTCAACTGTCAGCTTTGTGTGTTAATGTCACTTGAATTTTATATTTAAATTTGTGCCTATAATAACAACAAACATATTTTTCAAATAGAAAAATTTTTAAATGGTAAACGAAGAAAACAAAAATAATTAGAAAATTTCTTATTCTTTTTTTTATAACTGAATGACAGCAAAATTTAAAATGATATTAGTATAGTGCTGTAAGTGTTTGACTGCCTTTTCTGTTAAATTTATTTCAAAGTGATTTCTAGACAATTTTTAAAACAATTTTAGCTTTTTAAAATACTTAACTATGCAAACTTAATAATAATAATAATAACGTTGCTTCACTTAAATTTTTCAATAATTTTTAAATGACGATAGCAATTATGCACAGTGCAGGTTTGAGTGCAATACTGTATTAAAATAAAATTTTACGAACAAAGCACTGATTTATTACAATTAATTCAACACGAAAAGAATATACTGTATAATGTGTACTGCACTCTCTGCTTGGTATTTTGCGGCTAATGATAGAGTGCATGTGTTATCAAGTATTAACACGTGTGTGTTCTAGTTCAGTTATCCTCATGCGCACTCATTCGCAGCTTCGACTTGCCGTCGATTAAGAAAAAGAGTGGTTTTTTAATTTCTCAAGAAAAATGTAGCACACCCGTCTTCAATGTAAGCCATGTTTAATGTACGCAGTAAAATTTGTCAAACTTTAGGCATTGAGAAAAGGCAGACACATTTTGTTGCTTTAAATCTTTTTACAAAGAAAATTTTTTTGATATGGTTGATATAATTACATCATATTAGGCGCTTCACTACAATAAGCTTTCAACGCAAACGCGAAGATTGAGAGAATGATATGAATTCTAATAAACATTCAAACAAAACACATGTTAAACAATCAAATGAAGCCAATGACACATAATTGATTCCTTTTTCTGCATTTATAAACGAAATACATGGCCTAAACCCAGTGATGGCCTTACAAAAGGGGGGGCCCGGTGCAAGAAAAGTAAGGGGGGCCACTATTTAGTGTTCCAAGGCAAAACAATCTCTAAGAAAAGGTCATTGTTATAGGTGGAGTCACTTTTTAGTATATCAAAACAAAGTGATCTCTAAAAAAATATGTCTTCATTTTACGGGAACACTGTTTAGTGTTTCAAAACAGTATGATCTCTAAAAAAAGGTGTTTTAGGAGGGGCCACTATCTAGGGTTTTAAAACAAAGTGATCTCCTTATTTTAGACATGTCACCATCCTGGTGCTACTATGAAAAATTGAGCATTATCTTGTGTAGGGGGCCATTTTTTGATGTCTTTTAGGGGGCCCGGTGCGACCGCTCCGTTCGCACCCTATTAAAGCCATCACTGCTTAAACCTAGTCTGAGTATAGTAAACTCGTTATATTCTCAATGAACTAGTCACTTATTGTACTCAGCTAAAATTGTTTCAACAGAAGAAAAAATAAACTTTTTTCCAACGAAACTTCGAATAAAAAACTTTACGGCATAAATTACGGCATAAATTAAAGCAATACAAACTACTAATTTACGAGTTCACAACTGCAACCAAACAACGAAAAGATAATTAAACATTTTTTAAAGAATTATATACTAACTGTTTTAATTCAGCTTTGAAAGCAAGCAATATTTAGCTAGTAAATTTACTTTACAACAAAAATTATTTGTAAAAGTTGCACAACCAAAGCAGTACATAAAAACAAAGAGAAATATATTTTCTATCTTTGAAGAAGCAAAAAACTTTGATCTGTACCATGATAATACACAGTTTGCTTGAGCAGTACTACATCAAATTAGTTATAGCTGTTTTAACTGAGCCGACACCAAGATTTTGACTATTGCTTGAAGATGCAGTTTGATTTGGTAAAGGATTTTTTTGGTTTCTGAACCATCGTCGAAGTAAGGTTGTAGTTTCTGAACGAAGTTTACTGAAAGCAGAATATTTAATTAACGAGAAAAATACCAAAAATTGTGATAAAACTTCATATAGCTTTTTAATGCGCAATTTTAAAAGCAAATCAAAAAGTTAAGTGATTGTTTTCGGTTTCTCGATTTAGATTTTATATTAAATCAAAATATCCTGCCACCATAAAACTTACCTCGATGCTAGATTGTAAAAGACTGGGTTGAGACATTCACTAAATCTCATGCAGACGTAAGCATACATGCTGAATCTCCATTTAACCACCCCTGACTGAATACTTGGAACATAAATCGAAAACACTGTTGGTAGGAAAAAAAAATTAATTTAACGTTTAATTTATCAACAGTGAATGCCAAACTTAATAATGGTTATAGAAAACAAATCAAACTCTTTTTTTTGTATACAATACATAAAAAATAGAAAATTCGGATTTGAATCTGGCTATTCTGAAAATATAAGGATTTCTTGATCCCATTGTTTTAGTTTATTTTTAAAAAAATTTTGAAAAATTTTTTAACCAGAGGTTTCTGAAGTTTAATGGAAGCTAAACCTTAAGTTGATCGTATTTACTCAGGTACAAAATTATCTTATCATACATTATGTCATACTCATTTCCTACCCTTCAAAGGCGAACCGATGAAAATTCTGTGTCAAATTTGACCAGCCCGGAAATCAAGGGGTATACAGGAATGGTGCATGGTCTTTTCGTCCAACAACAATTCGTCCAACGACACTTCGTTCACGTCTTTTTGTCCTATTTTTTTTTGTCCAACGACTTTCGGTCGAATTTCAAAGAAAAAAGTCTTGTTGAAGAAACCCTAACCCGAACCCTAAACCCTATTGGACAAAAAGACGTGGACGAAGTGTCGTTAGACGAATTGTCTTCGGACGAAAAGTCGGTAGACATACAGGAATAGTTATCAGTCTACATAGCAATTTGATGGTAAGCGCTCGTGTCACCAAGATTTGATTATGGGGATGGGTAAATCTTGCAGTGTTGCCAATAATTTGCAATCACGATGACAGTTCAACCCTTGCTGCTGTGTTGCCCGGCTGCAATTTTGCGGAGGTGGGCAACATAAACTCATCACAGCTTTGTTATGGGAAAAGTATAGTAAAAAAATTAGGTTTTAAAAGAAGAAAGTTGCTCGGGGTAATTTTAGAAGCACTGAAAAAATAGCTCTTAAAGCGTCTACAGTATGTTCTTAATTTTTTACATAACTAGAAAATGTCTTCAATTTGTCGTTTGTTTTGGACAAAATTGGGGTTTTTGTTTCTTCTACTTCTTATGAATTATAAATTGCTTAATGTTAAAAATTATGGATAATTATTTTTTGAGTATTGGTAATTAGACTTTCGTGTAAGTTTATAAAGTGGTGTAGTGTTCGGTGTCATTAAAGCTACTTCTTTAGATGTCGTCTGAAAGTTGAATTTGTTACGTTTGGAGATATTGCCTTAGCCATACCAGCCGAAAAAGTTATGGGGCAACGCAATTTTGCCAAATTTTATCGACAATTGCCTGAATCATGATTTTGTAGCCTTTCTCAGAGACAACAAAACACGAGTAATTTGTATTACACACATTCGCGTGAAAAAACTAATAAAGCCTAAAAATAAGAAGTCTTCACTTTAAATCTATTTCCAATTTCTCCAGTTTCGTCTGAACAAATTTGTGAAGATTAAAAAAAAATTTTCACATCGAATCTTAGTTGTGTTTGCTCAATATTTAGTATTGTTCTAACTTGGGTAGCTATATCCTTCCCAAATAATTCGTTGTCAGTGCCCGAAAAAACCAGATTTTGCGCTTTATTGTCAGTGCCCAAAAAATTCTGATTTTGTACAAAGTTTTTGAATCTTGTGGGGCAATTTCTTCCCGCCTCTTTGGCTCATACAACTTTGAGTATGACCAGTGCGGACATTATAAACTTGTCCCGTATAATAATAGTAGCTTCAATTAAAAATACTTTTTCCCAATATCAAAATCTAGAAAAAATAAATTACGTCGTTGTTTAAAAACCTAAAAACTCTCAAACTTACCAGTTATTGGAATATAACCAATTAAGTAAGAAATAACAATTAGTACAAGTTGTGCAATTGCTTGATTTTCTTTCTTCTGTTGAATTATTTCCGCTTCGTTGTTTCTTTGGTTGATTCTTTTTCGGTTTGCTAATTGTTGTTTTTTACATAAAATAAAAAAATATTTTGTATCGTTTTTGTAAGCATTTTTTGCAAAAACTGTTATAGCATATCGGCGCGATAAAAAAATATAAATTGCATTTATCAAAAGTACTTGATCTTCGGAAAGCACCAACTTCCACTCTCAGTATAATTTAAAAAATTTTTTTTTAGATAATATTTATTTTTAGAAGTGTGTAAATCCAGAGAATACTATCAGAATGATACAAATTGCAAACTTAAAGCTTGCAGAATATGCTGTACAGTAGATGAATTACTTCTTTTTTTCTGTATCATGTATCGAGACCGAAACAACTTTTGATACATCCACCTCTAACAGGTATGTTCAACAAGTTCAACTCAAAAAATAATCCAAGGCTACAAAGTGAAGAGCGTTTTTTTTGTCTCCAACAAGCTTTTTAGTGAAAATCTTGTTTAAAATGTAGATTTTAGCGTGAAAATAGCCTTCCAAATTTGCATAGGAAAAAAGATTAAACCAAACCAAACGTTTTTTTATATGAGGATAAATTTTTAACTGCTAAATCCAGAGTTGTCATGACTTTAATCCACTTGTAAAAATTTTAGAAGTAATCAGAGTGGACTTGAGTTCTTACTACAAAATCAAACTCGACTCCAATCGAATCCTTAAATCAACAAATGACTCAACTCGGACTTAACTCAAATCCAGTTGAAAATGACTCGAAACAAAAAAACTTTAAATTTTTCTTTTGCTAACTTTTAATTTAGAAAAAACAGTCAGAGTTTATCAGGACTTTAATTAAAATTTCTGGTGTCTTTACTTCACCTTGAGGTAAACAAATGTTTAAAACCAATACACAATCAAAAAAATCTTTGCTTGTTAATAGAATTATAAAACTACTTAAACATCTACCCGAGATAAAAATTTTAAAAGAAAAAAGATATAAAACTATAACTTTTTATTTGTCTTGTTTATGTTTTATTAATTTAGTATCGTCTTTATTTTTTTGTTTGCCGAACAAATAAATTTAGGCAGTCTTTTATGACATTTAAAAAAAATTTCAGCAAAGGAAATGCTTTTAATAACTGGAAAATTAAAAAATTGCTATGCAGTGTATTCGTTTTCCAATAGACAGCTTTTAAACTTAATCAATTAAATGCTATCAAAAGCAATATGTTCGCTCTAATTGATGCCCAACTATATTTTTATTGTGGAGACACAATTAAATTATTTGCTTCAAGCTTACAGTATCTGTTTATACAATTTTTATTTTTTATTTATATTGTTGAACATTAAACAGTCTACCTTTTATTCTTCTTGAGCGTCGTCCACACAATAAGATTGTAATTACTACTGATAGAACGATGACTCCGAGCAATGGAATGTAGAAAAAAACTGTATTTCCAAAAAGAGAAAAACTTCTATATTGAAAAACCCTAAAAAATAACCATAACAGCAATTTTAACAAGCTAAGCTTACATTTTTAGCTACCATTTGAAAGAAATCGAGCAATCTTCATCATCTCTGTTAGATATTCTTCTGTCTATTTGAAGCGCTTTCATCCACCAACCATAGGTAAACGATCCACAAGCAATTGAAATAATCCAAAGGCAAAAAATGCTAATCTATGGTTGCATCCACAATTAGTACAATTGAAAGTTAATTTGTTTTTAACCGTTTTTTGCTTGAAATAAAAATAGGTTTAGAAAGTTGAAATAAAGTTTCAGGTTTTAACAAAAATTTACTGCCGAACAAATAACTTACTTGAGCATGAATGACTTTGATCTGAGTAAAGATATGAGGTTTAGCCATCGAAAGCCATCGTAGCGCACAAAAAACAAGAATATGCAATGACGTTGTAAATGATGTTGCTATATCGCCCACCCAGCTTACCTGAGAAGAACAAAGAATTAAGCAATCACACATTGCTTTTAGAGCATTTCCATTCTTCTTGTAACAACGACGTCATATGACGTAATTTTGGAAAGAGATCGAGCAAATTTTGATCGTAATACAGCTTGATTGCTTTCACTCCTTATTCACGTTTTGTACATTAAAATATTTTTTTCTAATTTACATGTAACTTTTTAAATTTTTTAAAAAATAAATTTTCTAAGCATTTATTATAATCGTCGTCGTCGTTTGGAAGGGCATCAACTCCGTTTTAGACGCAAACACAAGTAGAGCCGAGAGTTTATCCATTACTCAGCTGTTGAGCAGACCAGAGAGGCAGCTGTGCGCATTGCTTTGGAACCAGAACCCCATCCTGAGCCTACAAGTCGTCGCAGCAGTGTGACACGCGAAGATAGTTTTTGCGCAATGCCACTAGATGGTGACGAAACGTGAGCGGTTTATCTAGTTTTACACCAATACAAGTAGGGGTTTGGGAAAAATGGTAAAAGTCTATAACTGTTTTAGACTTTCAGCCCACGTTTGGCTTTACGGTTATTTAAATGAAAGGCTTCCGTCACCACTCCAAGTTTTTCCAGTTTCCAGAAGAGTGGAACAATCCCAGATCTTCTGCATAAGCAAACTTTCTGGAAATCGTAAAGGGCAGGTCGTACGTATAGATGTTGAAAAGGAAGGAAGCCAAAATCGTTCCCTGAGGAACGCCGTTTTTCAAACGGCGTAGCCTGCTTTCATGCTGTCACCGGTAGTAAGGGTCAGGCTTGCAAAGTTGAACTCGAACTCGAACTCGAAAAATTAAGAATTAAAAAACTCAAACTCGAACTCGGACTTGCAAATTTTTTATGAACTCGAACTTGAAATCAAATCTATCGAGTTCGTAACCCTGGTAAAGGTAAAACTTTGGTTTCGGAAAAGTTCCATAATCATTCTGATCATGTGCTTATTTGGCAGAAGCCTCAGCCGCTTGCAGGTAAAGCCACGGTGCCAGACAGAGTCATATGCAACTGTCAGATCGACAAATATGGCACCGACCTTCTTCTTAGCCTCAAAAGTATCCTCGATGTTTTGTGTTAACAAAACAACTTGATTCACGCTTGATTTCCCGCGTTAAAATCCAGCCTTCTCTGTAGAAAGCAGTGAATCAATAATTGGTTTGATACGGGCGTAGATAAGTCTCTCGAGGATCTTGTAGGGGACACAGAGCAGAGATATTGGTTACATAACTCTTTGGGTTCCCCATGGGCTTTATCGGGTTTGGGATCGCGACTACAAGCGCTGTTCTCAAAATCTCGAGAATTTTGAGTTGGCGCAAGTAGGAAGAAAGAAATCCAGGTAACCAAGACTGCAAAGTTGCTGCAGCATGGATTATAAGCTCTGGAAAGATGGAATCAGGCCCCGGAGCTTTACCTAGTTTTAAGCGTTGGAGGACAGCAATTAATTCTTTCTCTGAGAAATTCTCAAAGATATTCACTGGGTCTGGTGTTGTGGCCTTCCAAAGTACCGAACCTTTTCAAGAAATAAGTCGAGATGACTTGCGGTAAAAAGCCTTGTTTCTCCCATTTCTGACTAGCTGAGATGTAATAGCATCAGCTTAAACGTTAAAGTGACCAGGAGATTGTCGTGACCTATCAGTAACGTTATTCAATGTACTCCATGCTTTACGACTAATATGTGAAAAGTTGATGCTCAGAACTGCTTCGGATCATCGATCCCTCGGCTTTTTGTCAAGTTTGACAAGTAACGCTGTAGTAGCCAAAGGTGAATTGTCTTTTTGAGGAGACTGCAGGAACGTTGTGTAAAAGGATTCACACCGCATCACAACATATAATGTAGTTGTTATGATGACCGCGTGGGATAGTCTTTTTGACTACTTTCTTGATGATGTTATTGAAGTCCTTGTAAACTGCATCCACATAAAGTGAATCCAACGGAAACAAAGTTTTTGCAAATTTGTTTGTCAAAGCAATGCAGTGACTCCACTTGACCTTGCGGAAGTTCCATCTTTTAACAGGCATGCTTGGCACTGGCAGAGCAAACCTTGGTAACGTAATAAGCGAAGGTTGATGTTGTCCACGGTTGACTTCCCGCGTCGAAACCCAGCCTGCTCTTTAAGGAGCAATAAATCAATAATTGGTTCCATTCGGCGTAGATAAGCTTTTTGAGGATCTTGTAAGAGACACAGAGCAGAGATATTGGTGTACGGTAATTATTGTAATTATAAAGCATTTATTGCTCCGTAATTACAATAATAGAGCATTTATGGTAATTATAAACACCGTATTAACTAAATTATGAAAAAATAGCCGGATTATTATATCATTTGTTTCGGTGAACGTGTGGTTAGTTAACACAATTTTTTTTGCCTTCAAATGAAAATAAAGATTTAATAAGAAGCAGAGAAAAAATTTTTAAAAAGTTAAGTAGAGTACTTTTTAAGCTAGAAAACGGTTTGAAATATTTTAATAGCGCAATTACAGAGATATATTTACAAAGTTAAGTAGAGTACTTTTTAAGCTAGAAAACGTTCTGAAATATCTTTAATAGCGCAATTACGCTTTAACCATATATTAAAATAAGATTAGAATAAAAAATTAAGCCAATATACTGCAAAATGTAGTCTATTAGAGGACGTTTCAGAATTGTAACGCATTCTATCATCAACTGCATTAAACAAATTAATTAATTTAATTTTTAATATTTAAATTTGGATAATTTAAGACGTAACAGAGTAAAATTTTGCCAAAATATACGTGTTAAATAAAATGGAGTTATCTGGGCGTAGGCCTAAAGGAAAAAATGTGACTTAAAAATTGAATTTATGCTACAGCGATTTGGGCGTATACAAAATATTGTAATTTAAGAAATTTGAAATAGTAAAATTGCAAGTTTTAACATTTAGCCTACTGTACAGTTGTACAGTAAAAGTAAAATAAAAGAACACTAGGTATTAAATAAATACATTGAAATTGATTATTTTCTAATAATGAATGATTGATCAAATTTTTGACGTATAAAAATTATTTTATCAACCGTTTTCGCCAATGATTTGAAAAAGCTAAAATTGTACAATTATCAAAGTTGATTTTATTCCTAAGATTGTTAACTTGAAATTTTGTTCGATCTATTATTATAAATTGCTCTTGCATCAATTCAATTTTTAAGTCACATTACTTTCTGTACGCCTAAATAACTGCGTTTTACTTCATACGTATATTTTGGCAACATTTTACTATGTTACGTCTTAAATAATCCAAATTTAAGTACGTTTGTTTACAGTATATTAGCTTTACTTTTTCTTTTGAAATTCTTTAAGCGTTCCAAAATTTATGCTCCAAAATAGGCTTGGTTATGCCTGTCTTTATTTTTGAAAAGTTTTCTTAATTTTTAACAACACAATCGAAAACGCAAATTAATAAACATATGTACACTAATTGTTGATACAATGTATGCCTCATTGTTTAGACATACGATATGGTTGTTTACTGTGTCTCTGAAAAAAATTTAACTTTTCGGCAGCGTGGTCAAGTGGTTATAGCGCTATGATTGTAATCGACATGGTCTTGGTTGAAAACGTACTCTGGCTATTCTGTTGTGTCCTTGGGAAAGACACTTTACGGAATTTTCCCCCGCTTGGTGGTCCTGGGAAGCGGTTTTAAATTTTAGTCATATTTCTATGAAACTAAAAACCCAAATAAAAAATTTCAGCCGGGTAACAACATCTTCGCTTCTCCGGAAGCAGGTCGAGGTAATTGCTTGTCCTATGTATTAGCACCTCTGTCGCTTTCCTGCGAGTCAGGAGAAAGAATTTAAAGATAAAATAAAAAATAAATAAACTTTGCTTGGCTTGTTAAATGCCATTGAAACATAATCTTTTTTTGCAATTTCGTTTTGCGATTTAATTAAATTCATTTTAACAATTTATGTGTAAAAGTGAATTTAATGAAATCGCAAAACAAAATGGTGTAACCTTTTTTTTAAATAATTTTATATTACAACATATCTATATTTTATTCTGAGATTCTTGCAAGAGGTTGTAAAAGAGGCATACTCTTTTTTTTTCTTGGCCTTGTTGCTCGTTTTAGTTAACTCCGTTTATTGGGGGTGTGGAGTCTAAATACAAAAATCTCTACTCAGACTCTCAAAATTTTATATCTCCAACTCTGGCTCCGACTCCAATTATTTTAATGGAAAGACTCCAACTCAGACGGCCCTAATTTTTTAATGTGGACAAAAGTCAGAACTATAGAACTAACTATATTAAACGCTTCAAGTTATAATATGGAAGATAATAGAAGAAAAAATTTGATGATTAAAATATCATTATAGCCAGCACATGAAAATGAAAAACACAAAAGATTACAGCGTTTTCTCTCTGAGTTTTTCTTTCTTTCTCTCTCTCTCTCTCTCTCTCTCTGTTTAGTTCCATTATCTATTTCTCTCCTTTCTCGATCTCTGTATCATCTTTTATTATAATGTTCTTTTTAACTTTGGAAAATTATATACATATATACGTATACAATTTTAGAAACTTGTTTATATATATGTTTGCAAGTTTCTATTCGACTCCGACTACAAAACTCCATCCCAAATTTTTTTCTAAAGACTCTTTTTTACAAAAAATTTGCCCAAACTGAAACTCCACAGCCCATTTTTGGCAAGTTGCTTGACTCCGGTGAAATTTGCAGTTACTGTAAGTGCTTTTTTAGCATCAAAGTAGAACTTGCGTTTTTCTGCTTACATATCGGTGTACTATTATACTAAGCTAGCCGCCGATGCTTTGAAAAAATGCTTTTTAAATATTTGAAAAAATTATGCCGATGGATTTTACTGTGGATGAGTTTTTTGAAGTCGGCAAAGTTTTTAAAACTTTACTAATTTGGTTTAAAGTAATGGTATTTAAAGTTGATACGTCAAAACAACACCATCTTGATAAAGGTGATTTAAAAAAAAAATTTACTGGAAATAAAGTTAAGTTTTATTGCTAAAAATACAGCATATAGGCTACATAATTTATTTCTATGCAATCCTATGTTTTGATTGTTTTATTTCAACAAAATTTTTCATTTCAATGTAGATTTTGTAATAGGCTACATCCCAGTCAAAAAAAACCTGCCCGGCCCAAGCAAGGCAAACACACGGCAGAGCAGTGCCGTGTTTCTAGAGCCTAGTCTTATCTAGCATTTGCCCGATAATTACCAAGCATTTTTGCAGGGCAAATGTAGGGAAATGAAACAGGCCAAGTAGGATCCCTGCACGGCGTAACAGGGCGAAAGCAGGGGCGGCCTAGTGTTTACCGTGCTTTGCCACGTGCAATTGACTGTCGTTGCGTGACAAATACAGGAAAATGTAACGGCTTAGCTTGGTGCTTGCCGGGCGTTATAGGGCAAAACATGGGCGGCGTAGCGTTTACCGTGCTATGCCAAGTGCAATTGACTGCCGTTGAAGCACGGCAAATGCAGGGAAATGTAACGGCTTAGCTTGGTGCCTGCCGGGCGTTATAGGGCAAAAGCATGTGCTATGCCATGTGCAATTGACTACGGCATCTATTCACCTAGTTATAAACTTTACAACTAAAATCAAATAACATGTTGCACATGGGCAATGAATCGGCCCAATGCAGTCTGAATTGTACTCAAACTGCAGTTTCCTGTACTCACCCAGTACTCTGCCTGTACATTATAAGTAGTGGGCAAGTATGGTTTGTTCATAGGGTGAGCAAAGGGAAACTGCATGTTCCCTGTATATTATATGTACAAGACGAGTACGGTTTATATATATATAGGAAGAGTAATGGCAAACTGCAAGTTTTCTGTTATGACCTTATACTTTCCGATACATTTTTAAGCATAAGCAGAGTGCAAAATCATTACAAAATTTGCAGTATTATTTATTATTCTACGTTTGAATAGCAGTCAAGACCCAAAAATTCCTCCTGTTTGAGGGTATTTAGTTGTTTACTTAGATTTATTACTTACTCAATCTATCATATAATTGCACATAATCACTTTCAATGACATATATATTTTATTTTTATAAAAGCAAAGACAAATTGACAAACGATCTTAAAATTTCTTTTCCACCAGCACGGTCCCGCCAATTCCTCATCCAGGTGCTAATCTCCTTTTTAATGCTTTTTTCTGTGGCCGCCCCGACTAGCACAGGGTTTGCCATCACAGCTCCTGTAACAAACATAAAACTAGTTAGAGTTGTTGTTGCCCCTCCTCCGATATCTTGGAGTAGCCATCCCTTAATCTCTCGAAAAAGCCAATCTAGATTCCCACTCTTGGATTACCTCTGCTGCTTCTAACGGCCTTTTCCACAGACTAGTGGTGCTGTGCTGGTAGTTGACTGCAGTTAAAGAATTAGTGTCATGTGTCTGGGACAAGCATAGTGGACATTGTGGCGTGTAAGTATTAGGGTTCACTGTATGTAGGTAGCTTTGCAAGAGTGGTGATTTGTTAGCTCTGAGCTGTGCCAGTTTTGTACGCATATGACGTGGTGATGTTTGTTCTGATGAACGAACGTCATAGGGTGTGGTGTTAGTAACTTCGTTGTTTTTTCTAGAACTATGATATTGTGAGGTGTTGGTAGTGTGAATTTGTTTGAGGTTTTCTCTACATTCCTCAGGTGTTACTGGTTTTCAGATGATGATGTTAGTGTGCTCATTGCTATAAAAGATTGTGACATTCATATTTCTGGGCGAATTTAAGTATAAATTAAGATCATGTAAAGAGTGTGTCCGTGTTTGAGTCAGTTGTTTAAGTTGAGTGGCATTGAAGTTTGAGAGGGGTGTCTATTGCAAGGACTGGTTAGAGTAAAACAGAATACAATGCTGTAGCCATAGTATCTAAAAAGGCATTCATACCAGGGCATAAATTCAAACCTTCCTCGAATAGTAAAAATGCTTGTGTTAACGCTTTAAAAAATTTCGTATCTTACATTAATAGTAAAAATGCTGGTGTTAACGCATTAAAAAAAATAATAGGCAGAGTGGTCGAGTGGTTAAAGCGCCGTGCTCATAATCAACATGTTCTCGGTTCAAAACCTACTCGCGCCATTCTGTTGTGTCCTTGGGAAAGACGCTTTACGCCATTTTCCCCTGCTTGGTGGTCCTGGCAAGCAGTTCTTAACTAATGTCATATCTCTATTAAATTACAAGCGGACAGCAATGTCTTGGCATCTCCGGAAGCTGGTCGAGGTAACTGCTTGTCCTGTTGTATGGCGCCTCCGTCGCTTTCCTGCGAGTCAGGAGGATAAATATAGAGATAAAATAAATTTATCTTCATTTGGCGTTCAAATTTTCGCAAAATGCTTAAAGGGAGATACTCATAAAGTTCCAATCGCACTTTGTCGAGGTAAGATTGGAGCCAAAATACGCTAAATACTGGATTTAGAAAATTTTTTTAATCTAACTTCAAAAAAGAAAAATAATAGTTAAAAATATTTTTATACTTTGCGATAATAATTTTAAAAAGTATACATTGTAATTTATTTGAATTAGAATTTATAGTGTTTGGTGGTATCCACATTTTGCCTTACCAATTATAATACTGGCACACTTTATTTTTTATGAGAGCTGACATCACCCGCCAACAAGTTTCTTTAACGGATGACCCACCAATTTCTATCCTGAATTATGGGCAAATCGTTATTAATTTGATTATCAAATCTATCCAAGCAAGGAGGAGTTGAGAGTGACAGTCGTGCTTGTTTCCCATATTGGTTTTCTAAAATAGTGGTCGGCAACCTGTGGGCCTTTTAGCAAAATGTATTGGGCCGCATAATACATTTTGTAATAAAGTATGGGCCGCGTCTGTGTTTTCGTTGACCAAATTTAGGTGAAAACCTTTTTTTTTTAAAGAACACCTTGATTTTGGAACGAAAATTGAAAATTAGGAGACTAAATTCATGCGAAGGCCTTTTTTTTAGAGATCACCATGATTTTAGGACAAGATTGGTTTTTCGTCCGAGAATCTCAGACAATTTTTTTGTCATATCCGTAATGTACTATAAAATCATTATTTGGGCAAACGTCACAAAATTTGGGCAAAACTTCACTGCCCCCCCAATTTTTTTGGGCTGGTACGCCTATGATGTTTCAAGTGTGCTGCTGGGCCTTCAATAATTTCTAATGATAGAATTTGGGCCATCGTAAAAAAAGGTTGCCGACCACTGTTTTAAAAAAAATACAGGTTTTGAAAAAACATCAAATAACTGCAACAGTATACTCACCCTTATGTTTTTTGGGTATAATTTCAACTTCTCCATCTTCACTATTACTTTCGTCCAAAAAGTTTAATGTTCTTTTGCGCTTTCTCCTGATAAAAAATAGGCTTATACAAAACCCAGTAACACTAATTTTACAGAGAGGGACGGTAAATTATAAAAAATTTAAGGTTTAATTTAAATTATGAATCTTGAAATGTATCGCTTATTTTATTATAAAGTGAAACATTTACTTTGAAATTTTGTTGCAATCACTTTGTATATCAGAAGTATCTTCAGCCTTTTTGGCTTTTTTTCTTGCTTCTTCATACAAACCTGAAATTGTAGTATTAAAGTCAGGAATATATTGCATCTGCAATCTTTTGTGGAAGATACAAAGAATAGCCGAATTACAAATGAAACTTACTGCAACAACCACCCGGAAGCACACGAACATCGTATAACATCCATGAAGAAAGATCTGGCCTTGATCTGAGTTTTATTTCTCTACTGAAAGCATTTCGTGACACAGAATTAGGCCAATAAACTTCTGTCTCACTTTTAAACCAATTATCTGGAACACATTCCACTTCAGTTGTTTTAGTGAAAACTCAGAGGATATATAAACTAATCAAGCTGCAAAGTTAACAACAGTATTAATTTTACAAACAAAAAATGCATTTTTTTAAAGAGCACTAAAAACCATTTACAATATTTATCGCAAACTATCACAAAGCAAAACTGTGTAGCTTTCAGAATTAAGGCTTTTAACAATGAAACTTTTAGACTGGTTAAGTCTGTAATAAATTAGCAATTCGAACTTATGGTCAACTTAAAAATTAGGTAGCTTAATTTTACAAGATGCCAGTTCAGATTTTGGAGCAAAAGTAAAAATAAATAATCTTTGTTTAGTCAAGATAAAAATGTAATATTTACGAAGTGTGAATTAACGGAAGGGCTACATATAAAATGCGGATTTAACAAGACAATTTTGAGAAACCAATTTGGCGGGAGACAATTTGGCGGCGAGCCAATTTGGCGAAAAAATAAATAAATGATTTACCTTCACCAGCGTTGAAGCGACAGCAAAAAAGTTTTGTTCTGTCACAAACGCAATTGAAAAAGCAGTTGTGAATGTTCAGCTGATAAAAGCAAAAATTTTAATTTAAAGTTGTTAAATGCGTTAAATTTAGCTATGTTTCTAGCCCAATATTTATCTATTTAAATTTACAACTTAATTTCGAATATTTAAATTAAAAAAAGTACTTCAATAGTTAAATTTTTGAATCACGGTCGTTTAACATATATATTTTACAAAAAAAAGTACAATAATCTAGCTTACTGCAAAGATGACAGGTTTGAAGTTTTACCGGCGTACGAAGTTATGACGTCATAATGAGCATTTTACTATATCAAAACAAATCTATTCTGGTCGGCACGCATAAACAGTTTTATTTTAAGTATTTTTTTTTTTTAGTTCTAAAAGTTCGTTTCGTCTATAGGGCCATAGTTCCCTCTAAGCTGCGCAGTAACGAGAGAACCCCCGCGCAGTACTTTGTTTTGCCGCGCACTATATAAGTATTTAGCCGAGAACCCCACATATGTTAAACAACCGTGATTCGAAAATTTAACCTTTGAAGTACCTTTTTTAATTTAAACATTCGAAATTAAGTTATTGTAAATTTAAATAGATAAATATTGGGCTAGAAACATCGCTAAATTTAACGCATTTAACAGCTTTAAATTAAAAATTTCGCTCTTACCAGCTGAACATTTACAATTGCGTTTTTAATTGCTTTTGTGACAGACAAAACTTTTTTGCTGTCGCTTCAACGCTAGTGAAGGTAAATCATTTTTATTTATTTTCTCGCCAAATTGGCTTGCCGACAAATTTGCGCCGCCAAATTGTCGCGTACCCTATAAGTCAGCGTTAATAGGCAAAAAAACCATTTTGTTTTCAATCTGGTTAACGGGGCACACAAATGTTTCTATAGTAAGTTTTGATACGTTGCAAACATTTAAGTCTAATGAATTACATGGGTAAAGAAAAAATGGCTCAACAGTACAAAATTTTTGATAAACAATAAACACTTGAGAAAACTTGTGCAAGATATTGATTGTTATGCCAATATCATTTGCAGCTTTTATACAGTTGTCTGGCATTGCCAGTGTAATTGTGAACTTTTGCAAAACTACCTTGCCAAACTGCTCACAAGATTCATATTTAAATGGTAGAGGCCCAAGAATATGAGGTCTTTTTAGATTTGGAAAAGAACCAATTTTTTTTATCTTATTTACATTAACTTGGATTCTGAATTTTTTATTAATCTCGAGACAATCTGTTGAAGTACATGGTTTGGCTTGCATACAAGATGCTTTAATCTATTTAAGTAATTTTCATAAGGAAATGAAGAAAATTTATCTAATGGACCAAAAGTTTTTATATCATTTACCAAATGCATTAGGCCATGAATATTGTAAACAACAGAATTTGATCCAAATAGTTGTGAATAGTGATTAACAAAAGCAGTTAATAATTTTTGAGCAAACTCACACATGGTCATACATTGGTGTGGATCTGTTAAAATGCGAATATCAACAGAAAATAATAGAAAGTTTTTGTACAGTTCATCAGCAATTTTACCGCATAGAACAAAGAGGACCAGTATACAGAAGAAACTGTCTGAACTCTGTGGCTTTCCATCAACTGACATCTGCAATTGCTCTTGGTTTTCTGGCAAATTCCATTGGTATAGATTTTCTTAAAATTAGCAAGAAATCTGATATATTTTGTTGTACTTTTCTTCCAATTCTTACTTTCAGATATCCAAAGCAAAATAAACCTTTTTATGACACCAAGACACACAAGGTGCATATAGTCAATTGGAAATTGACTGACCATGCCAATAGATAATTCACAAAATGGATTAGGTCCTCTGTGATAATCTTCATCAGACATGGCTTTAAAAGCACCGTCGGTTCAAAGAGTTGCATTAGTTTCCGGAAAGGTCATTTTTTCCATCATGTACCCCATTCTGAATACACTTATCACAGCCCAAATAACCAGCACATGATTTTACTTGTTTTAAAAAAACTCGAGCTTGAGCATCACATACAACACAAGCGAGATTAACTAAATAATTTTTTGAGTGATAAACCATACCTGTTGTTTGCAATTTTCTCAAATCTTCTATGAATGGTTTCAGCTAAGTTACAGGATTGTTTTGTTTATATTGTCCTGCATATATTCCAATTGTGAATGGCAATGCTGAATTACTAGATTTTTGTATTAACCCAAATATTGGCCATAGTTGCATTGAACTGCTTTTAAATAGTGGAAGGCCATCAATATTTACTTGAAGATTAAGCTTATTTAGTTGTTGAAGTTTTGGATCACATGCTAAACATTGTTCAACACAATGCTTTACACCAAAATGGTAATAATGTCCCCCAGCAAGTTCAGTAATACCAAAAAGTTGAGAAGATTTAAAGCAAGGTTTGAGGATCTTTTGGTATACATGGATGAAGCTTCTTTAAAATACACAGCAATTTAGCTAATGAGATATGAGTAATGTTGCATTCTATAGCCAATACTTTTAAACTTAATAACAAATATGCTTTACTATCATTTAAAGTGCTATCATCAGCTTTTTAGCTGCTAGAAGAACTTTTATCAAAATGCTCAAGAGTGGCATTATCAGTACAAGATAAAAAAGGCACATCATCAACACCAACAGCACCATCATCAGACAATGAATTATTAAAGAAAGTTGAATATTTTGATTGCATATGTTCAACAAATTTTGTTTCACTATTTGCTGATATAACTCAAGTTTCATTCTTTCCAACTGTTTATTAACTTTACGACGTTTTGTCCAGTATGACATGATGATTAGGAATTGAGCTATTACACACCAGTAACAATGTAAAATGTTATAATATGCAATTTACAATACTTCAAACAAGACAAATAAACATAAATGTTATTATTTTAAAACTATAAAAGCTTTCAGATTAAAACAATTTTACTGCCAATTGAATACAAGAGAGCTGGTCTCAATTTTTGATTATCACTTTTGCATATGGCAGGTTTTGAACAGCTTTATATAAACAGTAGGTTTAGAATTAGTTTTATAGTAAACAAGGTCAATTATTGCACTGATTCTTATTCAAATAGTATATAAACATAATGTTAAAACTTTGACTTTACCTGGTTGCACTACAAAAAAATGCTATCAAAAAAAAAAAATTATTTTCTAAAATTAAAAGTTGAAGCTTTTAAAACTTCACTACAGCTAAGCACGAAAATATCAGGCATTCCCGCCGGAGAAACGTCACAAAGGAAACCAAATCAAACTTGAGAAAAATAACAAACCTAAGAGACTTACGTCTTACAAGAAATAAATTTAACACAGTCAAGGAAGAAAGTGCAAAAAAACAATTCAATTTTTAACATACTCCTTTTTAAACACGTGCGTTATAGAATGTTCAAAGGCAATAGCCAAGCAACTAAGAAAAGAAAGGCAATGACGTCACAATAATGGCACAAACAAAATATTGGTGCAGACCAACCGTCTGGAACAATTACTGTCCATTAAAAGTTAACTTCAATAAGTTCTTTTACTATCGCCTGACAGTTGACTACTTGTACAATTGAACTGCAAGATAAGTTTTGTTTACATAGACCATTTGTTCTTTTTGAAAGTAGCGTAAGCATCCATTGCTGAACTACAGTCTGGCCTGGCTGAATATACAAATAAATGCAATTTATCATGTATTACTTTTAGAATAAAGAAAAGATTAAAAATTGGTAAATCAGTTTTCTCAAACTGAAAAAAAGTTAAAACCAATTCGAAACAAATGGTCAGCAGAATGTTGGCTCGATATCGGCTCGTTATTTTCTAAAGATTCTAAGATAAAAAGCAATTACCAAAAAATTTAATTTCGGTTGGTCTAAAGTGTAAGAATCTTTAAAATCTTATATGTTGAACAAAAACAAAAATAACTACCTATTTTTTTTACCCAAACATTATAGTTTTGAAAAGCATGTACAGGCCCAATATAAGACCAATACTGGGATTCATTGACGCTTAAACACTTAAGAGATGAGAAAAAATAGTCAAAATTTTAATTTCAGTCGGCTTGCTGCCTTTAAAACATTAAATTTATCAAAAAATAAAAACATTCTATTTTTTTGCTTAAACGTCATAGTATCGAAAAACAGTACTGGTCCAATACAATACCTATACCGGGAAAACTATTCCGATACAGCCGATACCTGCCTTTACAAAGCCTATACTGGGCCAATAAGTGTATGTTTGCTGAGAACACGCCGCAAGTTTAAGCTGTGTATTGAAGAAACATTGGAAAAACGCTATGGAAGCTTGGCAAATGCCATTGGTTTAAAAAAAAAAGAAATGAGTTTACAACAATACTTGGCAAAGCTTTTGGACGCCGGGCAAAAGCCAAGCATTTTAATAGACAAACTCAAAGTCTAAGAAAATGCAAGGCATGCTTTGCGACTGCCTTGCATTTGCCAAGCATTTTGCGTGTCGAAAATAGTTTTCAAATAAATACTCGGCAAAGCTTTTAAACGCCAGGCAAATACCAAGCATTTTAGTAGACAAATTTCAAAATTTAAGAAAATACAAGGCACGTATTGCAATTGCCCGGCATTTGCCAGAAGTTTTGTACGTGGCAATCACACGGCCGTGCTTTTGCCGTGCTTTTTTTTTGACTGGGATATGTCTAGCTTTAGTTTACTAACGTAGTGGTAAAGGTTGAAAAAAAATAAAAAACATATTTCCCTGCTCTGAAAAACGCAATTTGGCTTGTTTGATAAGACTTGATTGCACATTGTAATAATTGGATACTTTTGTGTTTGTTCAAATTTGATTTCAATCGAAGCCATTTTAATGCAAATTAGACTTACTCATGGTCGCAATATCTGAAAGAATCTTCCATCAGGAATGTCTTGCCCCAAGTAATTGCTAAATTCTAAATTTTTTTAGGGTTAGGATTGGAATTAAGGTAATATAGGGTTTAAAAACATAAAATCAAGGTAAACACTCTACAATTAATAATTGGATCACAATTTTTTTTGTCTAAATCATTTTCCAAATAAACAAAATAAAAAATTAAAAAACATATTTTATAACTAATTTAATTAAAAAATTGTTGCAATTTAATTCTTTTTCGTAAGCAGATCCTTTTACTATTTTGTTAAAATCATTAAATAAATTTATGTTACCTTGCATAAAAAATGAGGAATTTTCCATGAAACGTAACCCCATGTTTTTCGATAGAGAACAAGCGGACTAATCATAGCCGAAATCGAGTCGGAAACACACAAACTTATCAAAAAGTGGTTAAATACGGACCTGTTTGATAAACACAAACTTAGATTACTAAAGTGTTTCGATAATAATATTTCTTAGCAAACAGAGCATTTTTTTATGTTACTGGAGATGTAAAAAAATTGCTTTTTGTTTATTTGAAGCTGCTGATTTCAAGTTGCTTTGATTTTTTATTTAAAAACAATTGTGTACTTTCTCTCACATTTTTGGAGGTCCTACGCTTTAATGCAAAATAAAAAGTTTAAAGTTCTTTTAAAATTGCGTAAAAAGTTCCTTTAAAATAACAGCAGAATTTTTTACTATGAGCAACTGTCAACGGTTTATTTTTTGACCTAGCTTCAAAAATACAAAATATCGTCGTCCTATTAGAACTGGGATTTTTAAACTGGTTGGGATGAGCATTCGGCTACAAACTGAATTGAGTGCTGCAATCAGTAGCGTATTTAGGGGAGGGAGCAATTGTGCCATGGCTACCCCTTGTATACAAGAAATCAGAAACAGATTCAAAGTAAAGACCTTTTTTTTAGAGAACACCAGTTTTTAGCGACAAAAATGAAAAAATCCGAAACAGATGCAAAGTGATGACCTTTTCTTTTTTTAAAAAACGTTGTTTTTCAGGGACTAATTTTTTTCTTTTAACAAAAGTCCCGGTTTACCACTTCAAAACTACGGTATGCCTAAGCATATTTGATTGTGGTTGATGGCCCTTCCCCCCTTTCAAAAATTCTCGGTACGCCACTACCTGCAATGATGATATCTTTTGTCTTTTCATTGAATTTGAACAAAAATGGAGATTTTGCATGCGATGGAAAATAAAGATCTATTTTAGTCTTCACCTTGAATTCCGGACGGAAATGGAGAATATGAAGATAGGACTTGAGTTTTGTTTTTTGTTATGTATTCAAGGGGGGCGTGAGTTTTGCTTGTATGAAAAAGAGGGGTACCAGTTTTGTTCACGTGAATAAAGGAGGCGGGTCTGAAAAAGTTTTAGAATTCCTGTATTAGAATCAAAATAGAAGAAATCCTGGATCTAACAAAAACTACAAATGCAAAAAATTTTTTGAATAAAAGTTTATCAAAATTTTTTTAACTAGTAGAAGCTAATGGAAACTGATTTTTTGAATAACTTTGTTTTAAAAAATTTTTTGCTACGCTGACTTTCGTGAGATCCAGGACTTCTTCTTATTTGATTCTGGCAATTTCCTAAGCCTTGGATCCACTGTTAATGAGTTTGCTGGAGGACGATTTGGTAACTTCTTAATGTGCAATGAATATTATCGTCTGTTTGAAACTTTTTTTCTTTTTGCTTTTTAAGAAAAAATAATTTTAGTTAATAACTGGTTTAAATGATCATTGAGCAAAAAAAATGTCCCAGCTTTTTATTTTAAAAGCCAACAAGAAATTCCTATTAACAGTCATTCCTTTTAAAGGTTCAGGGCATTGCTATTTTTAAATTTTGAAGCTTAATTTTGCAGATGCTTAGCCAGCAAAAATTTGTCTTAATTTGTATTCTTTGCTAAACATTGCAACTCAAACATAACTAAAACTTTAAAATAAAAATGCTCTTTAGGTCCTGATAACATGCAAAAATATTCCCAAAAATAAATTCTGAATAAATATCGGAGTAGTAGCAAAAAGATCTATTTTTGTATTTGTTACAAATAAATTTTACTTATTTTGAATTCAATTATATATTTGAAGAAGTTGGGTAAATTTTATTTGTCGACTAACTGACCGACTGTTTTTATTTTTTAAAGCAGAATTTCGTTCACGCTTTTGTTGTACACAAGCGTAACAACTTCAATAAAAACAAAAAAGTACAATTTTTTTGTTTGAATACACCATCCATAGACAAAAAAAAACAAATTATTTACTTTTTTTCATTGAAAAACTTTATGGCGTTTCACAACTTTTTATTGGAATCTATTGTCACCGAGGAAGTTTAGGTTAAAAGATATCGATCAAATTTGATTTACACCAATTCACAGGACAACAATAACCACAAAAAATGATAAAGCTGTTTCGCACCAGAAAACTTACTTCATAAGATGCGGCGAGTGAAAAATGACCAATGTGGTAATACAGTACTATTTGTCAGCAATCCAAATACTGCCATTGGTAGAATACTCCCAGCTGACACTACCAGGCTTAGAATATCAAATGGAGGTCTGTAAAAATAAGTAACTTTAGCCGTCCAAACCTATTAACCAAAGGACTTAATAATTTGGTTTTATGAAAAGAAAAAAGTAAGATATAAGTTGATATTATTAGAAATATTTTTCCAACTCCTATTGCTAGGCGTTACTCTCTACGGTACAGAACCTCTGGTGACAAATAGCTTAGGTGTTTGACATTTATAATTCTCACCTTAGCATCTAAGGAAGAGAGCACCAAATAAACGAAGAAACGATAACGATTATATAATTAAAAAAATCATTTGCAGGTCAGTTATTCAATAAAAAAAACAAACCAACCGAAAAAAGTATAATCTGTTAAACCCATAATTGTCAGTGAAAAAAACTGAAAAACCTTGACAGTAATTAATTTAGCAATTCTTTATATTAAATTAATGATAATTTCTAATCAATAACGTATTTTAATCATGTTTAAGAAAAAGTTGAATAAGGGAGCAAATTATAACTCTTGATAATATGATTGTATTCGTGTCTGCCTCTAATTATAATATGTTTTGTTACACTCTTTTCTCACGTGAATGTCTTCCAAGTGTTGTTGACAAGAGTCGCGGCAGAAACATCATTGAATCGTGAATCCAAGATTGCTGTAGCTTCACTTGGATAAGACATGTTTGAACTGCTATAATGTAAAACATACGCTAAGGCAAAAAGTTTATATATTCATTTTTTAAATGTGAAAAAACTTTCTAAAATTAGCAGAACTTAAAAAAAGGAAACTTAACATTAATAATTCTATCAGTCTAGTTTTAAGTTTTGAGATTATTATGAATTACATTGGAATTTTACAATCACTACTGTTTTGGATTTAGTGAATTTATCGCGTAACTCTCTCCACGCTAAGCTTAATTGACAAATACTTCTATTTTATTTTGTACTTGTAATCCTGTACATAGCATGTAAATCAGTATAAATAGCTGTTCCGAGAAAATCTATACACAAGCCGAAGCATGAAGTTACTTAGAGAAGTTTAGGAAAATGGAAAGCCGAAATAGCGTAGAAGTTTAACTATTACGATTCCGAAGTTCAAAAAGAATAGTTACACTTTGGCCCAAAGTTTTTTACCACTTAAATGAATGAATTATTTTTTCTTGTGTACACTATTTATATTTTAAGGATTTATTTTTGTTATTTAATATGTAAATTGAAAAGGAAGAAATTGATGAGAAGCGACATATGAGTTCAAATAATAAAAGACAAAATATCGTCGATGAAGACTGCAATACGGTGAGTCTTTGCAAATTCGTTATTTTTGTAAGCCAAACTATAAATCATTTCAAAATAAAATATGTCATCGATTCGAAACCAAAACACCCACATAAACATGAATTTGTCGTCGTTTGGAAAGGTATTCACTTTAGGTCAGACACAAACAGGACTGGGGCCGAGGGTTTATCCTTTTACTACCCCAGGCTGCTGTACTGCCTGGATCAGATGCTGGCAGTGATGTCATTAAGCCAGCATCGAGTTTCGTGATCCAAAACCGTCAGACCTCGCGCTCGATGTGGTGCCCGATGTATAGGGCACGCTATTAGAATATAGGCTGCGGTTTGTTCAGAGGTGCCACACTCGCAATTTGGTGAAGGAGCGAGACCCCATTTGTGCATGGATAAATGAAATTACCCAACACCAGTCAGCAGGCGGTTGAGCTTGACACAAGCTGTTTGGGGTAAGCCCATCCTAACAGGCCTGGCACCGGTCCCGGGTACAAAAACATGAAGCCCGGAAGCATTTTCATAGTACTCCGTTTTCCATTTGTGATGGTTTCAATAGGGTTCAAACGGAGCGGCCGCACCTGGACCCCCTAAAATACAACAACAAATAGCCCCCTCTACGCAAGATATTACTCTAGTTTTTCATAGTAGCACCAGGGCGGTAGCATGTATAAAATAAAGACCTTTTTTTAGAGATAGCTTTGTTTTTGGACACTAAAAGGTGGCCCCTACTAAAACAATGACTTTTTTTTAGAAATTGCTTTGGAACACTTAATAATTGCTCCCCTTACTTTTTTCCACGGGATCCTCCTTTTTGTAAGGACATCACTGCATCCTTGCACTTCACGGAGCACAATTTTGTGTTTTGTGACTTGTACTGAGGCATTTGTGTTTTGTGAAAAGATCGTGAAATCCCAAACAAACACTTTTTCGGTGTGTTTTTGCTTATTGGAATAGCAGAACATTTTAAAACTTTCACTAGAATTGAGGCTAGCTAGAATTCCTGGAGGAAAACTCCGTCCTCTCCCACAAATGCAAGGCTATCCAACCAAAGTTTTTTTTATTAAATGACCTCAAGTTAACTTTTTGTTTTTTTGTTTTTTCAACCTTTTTCTTATTTCATTACTATTGTTGCAAGCACATGCATTTGTTTTATGTACAAATGTTTATTCGTTTGTTACTTTTTCCTTTTTCTAATCTGCATCCTTTACTACAGGCACGGTCAAAAACCAAAAACAAGTTCTTACCTTAATTGATAGACTGATTTTGACTAAAATATCAGCTCTTGCCAAAAACAACTTGTTTTAATTATTTAAATTTAGCTTTTGAATTAAAAATTAAAAAATTGCATGCGGCCCGTGGTCACGAGTTTTGACATGTCAGCTCTACTAAGTATATTGTAAAAAATTATACTTTCTACACAATAATTTGTTTTCTGACTCTGAAGCGGAGCAGATATAAAAGAAAACTGAACTAACTAAACTGAGTGTGACGGTTTTCGAGGACGAAACACGATCTTAGCTTAGCACCGTCGCTATTAGCATCTAAAGTGCATCCTTGATTTTATAATTGCTACTGTAATTACAGTATAACTAAATTTTTTATTCTATTTTAATTACTATTACTTTTTCTATACGTGTACCAACAGGGGCGCCGAAAGCTGGGCCAGGGGCAGTTTCTCCCCTGCCTTTTTGACTCCTTTAAAGGATTTTTTCTTTGTCAGTGTTGTTCTTGATCAGTTTAAATTTTAGATTAAAATCAATATTACTCAATCATAACAATGCTGCAAAACCGACGTCGTTTTCCAAAATTTTCTTTAAATGCAGTTTTTCCCGTCAATATTATTATATTTAGTTAACGTAAGCCAAGTAGTGCATAAATCTAATCGTAGACCTAGCTGTAATTTAACTATACGCATCATCAAAAGGAAACTGTAAGAAGTCCAGCTAATATTATATTTTTTATTCTTAATAATTGTTTGGATCAGGGATATCTAACCTTGTTGCATTATTGGCCAAAGTCTAAATTGAGCTAAAGTTGACCGGCCGCTAAAAAGTCTTTACTTTAAATGGGGCTCTGATTTTTTTATTTTCGTCTCAAAAAGGTACTGAACAAGCTCGCGGAACTCGGTTTGAGAAACGCCGCGGTGCTGGTTCGAAGATATATCTAAAAAATTGGAATAGACAGCGGGCCGCAGTTTGCACATCCCTGATTTAGATCATTTTGTTTTAGTAAAGACTCAAGTTCTAATTAGAATTCGTATCTTACGAACTTAGACTCTACCTGTGCATAGCAACTAGTGATATATTATGATATTCATACTCCCTTATGTCCAACCTCAAGAACAGCTACTTCAAAAGCAAGTTTGATGAAATTCAGAAACCACTCCCGTCAGCAATTATCACTTCAGAAATAGAAATTCTGAACAAACCTATTACTGTAACAAAATTTTACACTCTTCTTGAATCCGCCTAATCTTGTTAATTTAACTTGGTGATAATAATCACATAAACGCTGTCATACTGCTATTTCCTTTGACATGCCTGGTTGTTGAAATAAGCCTTCACGATTGACATTTAAAAGATATCTGCTATACAGTGTATTGAGAAAAGCAATAAAGTACCAAATAAATTTTTTATAAATCTCATTTGATAAATTGATTTGAAGCCTTCAATCAACAGAAATATGGGCACGTTATTGAAATGACAATTAACACAAATTATTACACTTAAATTAAATAATTTTAAAAAGATTGCTTTCGTTTTAGTTTAGCCAAGCTTAAAATATCTCAACATTACAATTACATAAGCGGATGTACGAAACCGACAATTTGTTTAACCGATTAATTTCCAAAATTTCAATTTTTAAACATACTTATAAGTACAATTTATTGTAACTTGTAATACAAACAAAATATATCAGTAAAGTAGAAAAGTCACTCTTTGTCACAGATTTTACTTGGGAATCCAAGAGGACCAGTTGAACAAGGTAACCCAAATACCTGAGCTGAAGTAAAGCTTTGTCAATTTTTTATTTATTCCGGTTCAAGAAAAGTTTGCTGCGAGACTGAAGCTTTTCTACAGTTAGCTTCAACTTGGTTCGAATTGATTCGTTTGAAAACTTTTTATCCGCAAATCGACAGAGACCACTGTCTCTAACTATAAAAAATGTATTTACAAAATTCACAGAACTAACGATTCACGAAAACTTTTCTCCCGCGCTTTGCCAAACTTCAAAAACGATTTCAGCGCTAAAACTTAAACTTGTCTGATACACAAAATATCTATGCACAAAATCAATAGAATTAATCTCCGAAAATACTAGTGCAAAGTAATTCCAACTTGTTAATCAATACCCACTTGAATTTCAACTCGAACAACTGTAGCGACTGGAATGACTGGAATGACTGGAATAAAATGCAAACCAAGCGCCTGCAATTGTAAAATTACGTCACGTGAGGCTAGATTACGGTAGGGCATACTGGTTCTCGAATTTGTCAGTAGCAATTTGAATAGAGTTCACTCTCAGTCATCGCACGCGTTCACAGAGAAACAACCAATCAGATAATCGGGAAGAAACGTATTATGTCATTAGAAGTCTGGTCATTCGAAAACAATCGTAAAACAGCTTGCGTAAAATAAACGCTAGTTTTAACGACTATGCAATTATTACTTGGCAATGAACATATTGCGTCATAATAAAAATTAAAATTATTGGAAAATAGAAAATTAACTATAGCTTTGTGAAGCTAAAATAATTGCGAATGAAGTGTGACACTCTTCAATAACAATATTTAATATGCGCTGGATAATATAATCGCCCGGTTGTGGTTGGGATATTTTATTTTTTTAACAAAAATAGCGATATCAAGTTTAACTTTACAGCATAAACACCTAATTTGTTCAGCCCGATTTTTTTTTTTATATCGATACAAAAAATAAAAGCGTAATTATTGTGGCGTACTCTTTTGACGGGAAAGACTAAAAAATGATGTTTTCACTAGATATTGATAGCCAAAAAATTTTTTTCTCTTCAAAAATTTAAAGTTTTCTTTAGTACCAAGACCGTTTTCAAATGCAAAAAATATTTTTAATTTATTACGACGACAATACAGCTTTCGAATTTAAAGTAAAAATCTTTTTTGTTTTCTCTAGACTTCAAAAAAATATTTTTTCAGGCTAACAAATTGTTTGCCTGGCTGATAGAAAAAGCTGGCATCTTTCTGATTAAAATATGAATGTGGCAAAACACATGCCACAAAAAATAAAAAAACATATGGCAGGTTTTTTCAAAATTCTAACAAAAACTAAAAAATATGAAATAAAACGAAGCACTTAAACAGGAATTATTAATTCTGTCTGGAATAACGCTTCCCAACGAGGTAAGTGGCTATGGCGTTATGAGTGGTATTCAATTTAATTTTAAAGGGTTCTATTGTATTAATAACATAACATTTTAACTACTGTATATGAAACTTTGGCGGACAACTGTTCATTTCGGGCATCGCCTAATTCTTTGGTTTCTTTACTAAAACCTTGCCTATTATTTAACCTTGCATCAAAAAGTTATTAGAAAAAGATTTTTACTTTCTCATCTTTTCTACTGATATAATTGTCAAAAACTACTCGTACTTTATAAACAAAATAATTTCTGTACTAAAACCAAATCTTTAATTGCGCTTGCTTCGTACAACGAAGCGTGAAGCGGTTGACTTGTATTGTTAATTACTATTTCCACCCTACTACTCTGCAATACTACCACTCGTTCAAATTGAGTGATAGTAAGCCATTAAAAAAAACTTATTAAGATTAGATCACTTATGAGTTTGAGATTAGATCATCTGTGTCGAGGTCATGACAATAGTTGCTTTGGATATAGCCTACCCATCTAACGGCTCGCACAGTCTTTTGGTGCGGTATGCCAAAGATTTTTTAATTAGATGCACAATTCAAAAATTTTAATTAATTCAACAATTTTAGCGCCAGATAGGAAAAATACGTGGGATTTTTTTGCAGAATCCGATGTAAAGATTTTTTATATTTTTTACTTTGATTTTAATGCAAAATTTTTGAATTTATTTGCCTGGAAACTAAGATTCGGAACGCAAATTTAGTTGAAAACGAAAAAAAAGGAAAGTCAACAGTCTGAACTTTTGAGTAGTGACCGCCGAGAATTGCCTCGCAATCAATTTGAAGACCATTTTTCTGTTTCAAATAAATTTGAGATACGAATTCATAATTGCATTGTCAAAATCGAAAGAAGAACCAAAAAATTTGCAGTTAAAAATCGGACCTGTGATGTGTAAAAAGTTGAGCACCAATGCTCTGCATCATCGCAGCCAATTTACCCATAATCTTAAAATTATATTCTAAAATTATTTCTTTTTACTCCGTATTTCATTCAATTGGTTACTTCATATCCTGTCAACTTGATTTTCATGGTAATAAGTAATTAAAATTTAATAAAGTTTAAAATGCGAAAAACTTAAAGTAAGTATTTATTTAAACTATATTTGGAGAGCCACTTGATTGGTTTAATGTTATTAAATGCAACAAAAACTCTAATTGTTTTAGAAACCATAATACAAGTAAAATAAGTAAAATATACTGCCTCAAAATGCTGCATGTTTATAATTTGTTTTCCCCAACAGTATGGGGCTGTTGCACTTGCAAATGAACACTATACTTCTTTATCTTGTTGCTTTTATTAGGCTTTAAAGAAAAAAAAATGGCAATAACAACAAAAGCATTATTTGTCAAAGATTTGTAGCTCACTTTCATCAAAAATGTTATTTCAGTTTACTGTGTAGCGAACTCATCGCCGCAAACTGTCTTTCGTACATGCATTTGCTTTGATTTTGCAAAATTTTTCGTAATTGTATTTTCGCACACCGTATTTCGCTTTGTTGCTCACTGGACTTGCAGCGTTCATCCGCTCGCTGCACAGCATTTATCTCTCCCAAGGCAACCGTCATGTTATAATTTTTATTCTTTTGTATTTTGTATTTTGTACCGCCTTTCCGTTGTTTCCCCCAACTGACTCTTGGCTGATCGCGCCATCAAGGCCATTACAGCCATTTGTCTAGTTATTTTCGCCACACCTGCTAACAGGATGCAGCCTGATCACATGACTTAAGGCCTCGTGATTTTACCTGTGAAAAAGGTCAGAATAGAAAATGAATAAATTCACTTCGACGTTATATACTCGCTGGACCAAATTACGGGGCAGACTGACAGAAAGACAGACAAAAATTAAAGCGTACTGATCGAAGTAAATTAACTTGAGACTCATTCTTCCAACATTATTAGGCAAAAACTTCGCCTGAATTCTGGTTTTGAAGTTTAAATGTTATTTCGTCAATATAATTAAAATTTTGCCCTTGCAATAAAAGGAGTTAAAGGTTTACTGGTATGCCAAACAAACCACGCTACAACCGGATCAAAAAACAAATGCACACAAAAAATTGGTAAACCTACAAGATTGAATCAAATCACAATTTAAAAAAAATTACACAATCAATTTTAATAAAATAACATCATGGTCTGGATCAGCGATTGGAAAAAACTTCAATTTTGTCGAAGAGTTTTTTTGCATTTGAACCAAAGTCGAAACAGGTTGAGAGTTTCTGTGCGAAGTTTACTGCAAATAGAAACTTTGATGATAAACTTAACTTTATTTTCAATCAATTTTAATGCCTTCTCCCTATTCTAAAATAACCTCGAATTCTATAAAAGGTAATTCTAATCAAGAGCGCAAATGATATGCTACTTAACTAATTAATTTGTATTATTATTAAAAAAAAACATTTCTTTCATTAAAGCTAAATTTTCATTCAAACAATTTACTTTTATTCGATTGGTCAAATTGAATTAAACGCTTGATTTTACTTCGATTAATTTTCTTAAATAATTATTTGGAGGCGTCTTTTGGTTTCTATACAAAAGAAAAATTTCTATACAAATATTCAAAAGAATTGAATTTTATTACATTTTTGCATTATGTAGCATATAGCATTATTAATTTTTCATTAAATATTGGCACTGATTCGGCTGTTTATGTACATGTCACAAATCTATTTTAGTATGAAATCTACAATGGAGTTATTGCAGCTAATGCGGTTTCTCGTAGTAAAAATTTCGAGAGTTAGAGCGCGTTTACAGCCGTTTACAGTACTTTTTTTTCAGCGTGATCTTTGTTTGTTTTATTGACGCTCAAATCCACTTATTTTTTCATGAACGCTCAAATCCACTTACTTTTTCATGAAAAAATGAGTGGATTTGAGCGTCAACAAAACAAACAAAGATCACGCTAAAAAAAAAGTACTGTAAACGGCTGCAAACGCGCCTTTAGTTGTTAACTAAGCTCCGCCAGTGAGTTAAGATGAAGTATACGTGCATATAACTGAGTGTTTCAAAGCATTTGACATCATTTGACATGTAAATATTACAAAAACTACATAGTCGAATCAAATGAAATTCAACAGGTTTAATGTTGACCAAAACAAGATTTCTTCCTGTAAATTTGAATAAGAAATTCAAAGGCACCTGAATTTCATAAAAGGTTTTACAAATGTTCAATATGCGCACCGCCTGTGACACAGCACACGTGAAGTCGGTACTCTGGTCCTCCTAAACATGCTGCAGCATGTCTTGGATAACAGTCTCCGGTTTAACTTTTGTGCAAGACAGGTAGTTAACAAAAAAACACCACCGCACTGGAGACTGTTACCTAAGACATGCTGCAGCATGTTTAGGAGGAACCAGAGTGTAATTTTCAATTTTGTACCCATGGAATCGTAATCTGCATATTTTCAACCGATCAAAATTCGAAAATTTTTTTTCCTGCTCATACAAATTCTATCACTCAGCTCTTGGAGCAATCAAGGAGCACTCTATGTTAGTTGTCATGGCAAAGCTTTTTTTTAGCAACTTTTAAGATGATAAACAAACCAATCTGTTTTTTATATTGTGTTAGCAAATGCACCGAAAAAAAAAAATGATTGAACTATAAAGATCTGAGTGAGAACTTTTTTGAGCAGAGTAAAAAATTTGGATTTTTGATAGATTGAAAATATATAGATTACAATTCCATGAGTACAAAATTGAAAATTGCAGCCAGAGTACCCATTTCACGTGTGCCGTCGTGTCACAGGCGGTGCGCATATTGAACATTTGTGAAACCTTTTATAAAATTCAGGTGCCTTTGAATTTCTTATTCAAATTTACAGGAAGAAATCTTGTTTTGGTCAACATTAAACCTGTTGAATTTTATTTGATTTGACTATGTAGTTTTTGTAACATTGACATGTCAAATGATGTCAAATGTTTTGAAAAACCCTGTATTTCAGCGTTTGGAGTAGATAATATCAGCCGAAGTAGAACCGATTATTTTTTATCATGACCATAGACTCATAAAAAAGCTTTAAAAAAGCGCTTTTCATCATATAATAAGATCATTGTTAAGGTGTGAAATCAAAATTTAACTCAATTTTGAAAAGTATTTTTAAACAGGGAAAAGCTATTTTTTATAAAAACAACTACCGTCTTTGTGTGTTTTTGAATAAAAATTTGCAATTAAAAATTTACCTTGAACCTAAATTGTAGAAGATTGGGTTGAGACATTCGCTGAATCTCATGCAGATGTAAACAATCATACTGAGTCTCCATTTTAGAGTCCTTGACTTAATAATTGGAGCATGGATTGTATAAACTGTAACACATAAAACACTTTTTAAAGCGTTTATTAGCAACGCTAACCCAATGCACTTTAAGCATTAAAATTATGTGGAGAATTTATGAAGAAAGTTTTTCTTTCTTTCGCAAAAACTTAGTTATATGTAAATTGGTATATTCATTCACCATCCGTTTTAATCCTCCTGAGTAGCAGGAAAACCGCGGATTAAAGTAACGGTCAAACGACTACTCCGACCTGCTTTCGGAGATACCTCCATATTGGTATCCGGTTGAAGTTGTTATTTAGAGATATGACTGATTCGTACAATTAATGCATTAAAATCAATACGTTTTTCTATAAAAAGTTTAAACAAGAAAAGAAAAAAACAAAACAAAAACAAAGCTCAAACCATTTCTGCACCGTGATGTAATTAACCGACTTCTTTTGGTTCCCCAACACAGCTGTAGCCTGGTATCATACGATAGCGAAACATTAGCAAAACTCTGTCAGATTTAGTTCGAGCAATAATTGAGCTCAGACCTTCAAGCTGTCGGCATAACCGCTTGATGATTAAGAAGTGAAACAAAATTTATAAGACACAAATCTACAGCTTTAATTTTACTTCCACATGTTTGGTTAATAACAACAAAAGAGACTTCTTAAAGCTTTTTAAATATACAGGGTGTCCATAAAGTCTCTTTACAATTTAAAAAAATTATGACAAAGTGAAATGATGAGATATCGCAATGAGGGTTGTTTTATGTTAATCAGTATTTTATATAGTTTTTATGCATAATAAGAAAATGAACCAAAAACACATTCTTTCAAATTTTACTATCTTAAATGCAATTTTTTAAAGTATAAAGTTAAGGATATAAACTTTCCTGACAATGACTGATCATTGAAGTTAATAAAAATACATGTACATGTATATATAAAAACGTCATCATAATGCTCTCTAGTCAAAGCTAGCGTTATTGCCTCAAATTTGCCAATTGAGAGAGCTCACTCTCTCATTCTTCCAGAAGGTGCCAAAAAAGTGCCCAAAAAAGCGTACTAAAAACCACTTTTAGAAAACACACACTTTCGATGAAAAAAGTCTTTAATCTTTTGGAAACTACGTTCAAACTGCAAAAATTTTCTCCGCCTTGTTTTGCAGTAAAGTTTGTTTCAGCCAAAACAAAACAAAAAAAATACTGGAATTGTAACCAAAAATCCAGGTGAAAAAAACCAGTCTTTAGAGCCTGAATATACATGTAGTTTTTTAACGAATAAAGACTTTTTTGGTCTTTATCACGTTTTTCGGCTTCAATTCTAATTTTCATCACGTTAACCATACGCCAGCCCTGTTCGTAGTAGGCTTAAGTAAAAAAATATCAGTTTCTTGGGTTTACAAAAAAAAGCTAGAAATTTATCCTAAAAAGTAAAAGGTTAACATAAAAATTTGGTTTAGATGGCTTAGCTAGTATAATTATAGCCCTACTTGTGTACAGTAAACCTACAAACAAAAATTTTATTTCAAGATTTTTACTGTTTAATAGTTGATGGGCTTTTAAAAAATTTCTGGAGCCTAAAACTATTTGGACGCATTCTCCAAGTGACTAATTTGAGCATCTTTAAATATACCGAGATATTGTTTTTTTTGGCCAAAAGGTTCGACCCTTTGGTCAGAGGTATAAATTTTTAATAAGGTTGGAAACAGAATCCCATTGTAGATTCGTTTGTGCTTTCAAAATGCACCGTGGTATTGAGTGCATACTTGTAGTCTTTTTACACTCTGTATAAGTTTATGTAAGTTTACTCTGTGTCTAATGCTTTGCTCATAATCAAAGCTCTGCTACAGTGCGTTGTCAGGGTATTGAATATTGAAGCCTCTTTTGATTTGGTTGCAAATGTTGTGCAAATCAGTGTGTGTCGAGCGTTTATGTTGGAACCAGATTATGAGATATAACTTTGTCACAAACTTTGTTCGGGAATCCTAAAGGACCAGTTGAGCTAAATAACCCGAATACCTGCGCTGAAACAAAGCTGTGTCTAAATTTTATTTTATTCCGGCTAAAGAAGTAGCCTGCTATGAGCCTGAAGTTTTTATACTGTTGGTTTAAACAAAAGCTCAGATTGGTTTCGTTGAAGACTCTTTTTCACAAAAAACAAAGACCACTGTCTCTAATAAAAACGAATGTATTACAAAATTCACGACCGACAAAAAAATCCCCTTTCCACGCTTTGCCACACTGCAAAGCAAAATCAACGCTACAACTTGATTCAATCAACACAAATAATTCTATCTCTGTAGAACACAACTCCAAAACATTGGCGCAAAATAAATTCAACACTCGCCCCAAATTCTACTTTCTCTCGAAGCAATACTTTTCGCTTTATGCGGCTCTCTCGTCGTCTTCGTTGTTCGCTTTCTCTTTTTCTTCTGTTTTGTTGCGATTGAGCGAGCTATATATAGATAAAAGTCACGTGCCGACAAATTTTCTCGTATATGCGGGACTTAGCTCAAATTCCCTGGAGAGAGCGCTACGCTAGAATGTGCCAGAACATTCTACTACCTTTGAGATAGCAAAGCTTGGACAAAAACATATTACGTTATTACTGTCGGGCAAAAAGAGAAAAAAAGATACCTGCAACACGCTATAGAGAGCGAATCGGACGTTATATCACATAATGCGAGAGCAGCGCTCCAAGGCAACGTGATATTATCTTATAATAACACTACGAATTACTTTTAAAAGGAATAAACTACATCGTTATGATTAAAATTATTAGTAATGAAGTGTGACAAACTTGAATATTTTTTTTTATAAATAGAAATAGTGTTTCTTTGGTGTTGGTGCCAATTTGTTAGTTTAGTGTTATAAACGGTGATAATCTTTGTTTGATTTTGGAATGGAAATGATTGGGACACGTTTCTAATTAGTGTTTAGGGCAATGTTATACACGTTTAGAGGTATTTGATGTATTTAATGTAAGTTCCATCTTTGTTGTTCAGTACGTACAATTTTAAGACGTTTAGGTACATTTTTAAGCGTCGCGTGCGCACGATTTAAGAGCGCCCGTCTACGATACATCAACAAGTACAAAGAAATGATGTTTTAAAAATTGTTGAATATTGTTTTAGTAGATTTAGACTTTAGAGAATTTAGACCTTTAAGCAGTTGGGCCAGATGAGTTGCCAGTAGAAGTTTGGAAGTGCATGGGAAAGATGAGGATAAAATTTTTGACCAGACTGTTCAACAGACTATTAATGGGTGAACGGATGCCAGAAGAATGGAGAAGGAGTGTGCTTACCCCAATCTATAAAAACAGAGGGGACGCACAGTGCTGTGGAAACTACAGATTAATAAAGCTAATGAGCCACACAATGAAAGTATGGGAAAGAATTATTGAAGCCAGGTTAAGGGATAGAGTGGAGATCAACAAACAGCAATATGGATTTATGCCAGGAAAGAGAACTACCGATGCCATGTTTGCTTTAAGAATGTTGATGGAAAAGTACAGGGAAGGTTAAAGAGAGCTACATTGTGTATTCGTGGACCTAGAGAATGCTTACGACAGGGTTTTGCGGGAAGAGGGTACTGTATGAGAAAATCAGGAATAGTGGAAAAGTATGTGCAACTATACAGGATATGTATGAGGGAAGCGAAACAGTGGTAAGGTGTGCAGCAAGAACTACAGAAAGTTTCAAGGTTAAGGTTGGACTGCACCAGGGATCAGCGTTAAGTCCATTCTTGTTTGCAGTGATAATGCACAGGCTAACGGATGAAATAAGAAGAGAACCACCATGAACGATGCTGTTTGCTGATGATACTGTGATTTGCGAAGATACCAGGGAAGAAGTGGAGTGGAGATTAGAATCCTGGAAGTATGCATTGGAAAGAAGAGGGATGAAAGTAAATAGGTCAAAGACCGAATATCTTTGCATAAATGGAGGAAATGATGACGAAACAGTGAAGATGGAGGATACAAAAGTGCCAAGAATAAAGGAATTTTAGTATTTGGGATCAACGTTGTGAGAAGGAGGTAAAGAAGAGAGTAACAGATGGAGAAGAGTATCGGGAGTAATCTGCGACAGGAGGTTACCAGCTAGAGTAAAAGGAAAAGTGTACAATTCAGTGGTGAGACCAGCAATGGTGTATGGACTTGAGACGGTGGCAGTCACAAAGAAATAAGTAGAAGAGATGGAAGTCGCAGAGATGAAAATGTTGAGGTTTACTATGGGAGTGACGAGAAAAGACATGATTAGAAACGAGCACATCAGGAGTACCGTTAAGGTAGAACGGTTAGGAATGAAAATGAGGGAGGGCAGGCTGAGGTGGTATGGACATGTCATGAGGAGAGACCAAGAGTATGTAGGAAGAAAGATGATGGAAATGGAGTTACCAGGAAAGAGGAAAGAGGGAGACCAAAGAGAAGATTTTTAGATGTAGTAAAAAAAGACATGGGGGAAGTTAGTGTAAAGGAGACGGATGTTGAAGACAGAAAGGTTTGGAGAATGATGATACGCTGTGGCCATCCCTGACTGAAGGGAAAGGCCGAAAGGAGAAGAAGAAGATTTTAGAGAATAAGTTGGAGAGCATATACATTATAAATGTTTTTAAATTGACATTAGTTTAAAACTTTACCAGCCCTCGGAATGTAACCAATAAAATAAGAAATGACAATAAGTAGAAGTTGAGCGATTGCCTGATTTTCTTTTGTTTGTTGAATTGTTTCCACTTCGTTGTTTTTTCGATTGACTTTATATTTATTATCTATCATCAAAAAGTGATTAAGTAAGTAATCATAAAAAGTTGCAACGTAATAAAAAAAATATTGATTTCAGTGTTATGAGAGCGTTTTATACATTGTCAAAGACCTAAATAATTGCTTTTTTGAGCAATTGAAATCTTGTAGATGGTTTTACTTAAAAGTTGGAAAAAAGCAATCAACAAATTTTAAGTAATCGTTTTTATGAGATAAATTTTTGTATAAAAAGAGCAAAACATTTCAAATGACGACATCTATGATTGGTTGAGAGTAAGAGTGCAAGCGATTGGTAATGCGCTTCCTTGCATCATAAGCAAGAGATATTTTTTCGCATATACTAATTCTTTTTGGCAACAGTGTTGGGGGTCAAGGGAGGTCGAGTCTAATTCAAAGAAAAACCGATTAAAATGAGAGTTAGTTTTAGAGAGAAACTAGTTGGTTGAAAAGAAATTAAATTCTTCTCAAGCATCATAACAAATTTAAAAGTAATTAAAAAGTTTTGGGCCCGCTTTGGCCCCTCGAGTACAATTTGCGCGGCGTTTTTTCTCTTTTTATTTTTTAGAACAACTAGTTTTGTTTCTTTTTTACTCTCACTCTAATCCGTTTTTCTTAGAATTAGACTCGACCGTCAAAGTATTTGATAAAGCGTTGCCAAACAAAAAAACGCAGAAAGAATTTTTTAAATTGTTCCAATCTTAATCAATTAAGATTTTGTTTGCAAAAGCAAACTCAAAACACAAATTTGCTATGAGGCTAGGTTTGCAAACGTCGTTGAAGAAAATAAAGTGGATCTAAATGCTGGTGCTGCTAGATTTACGTGAAAAGCTAAATAAACATATACTGTTCAGCATATTAGCCATCGGGCAGTGTCTCCTTTATTGTTAAAAAAAATTTTGAACAAAAATATGTTGCGACTGCCTCTTTAAATTATTTTTTAGGTTGGGGTCCTCATTTTTTAGAAATTCATTAATTTTTATTTAAAAAAAAATTTTTTTATGGTATAATATTGCGGCGACAAAGTTGAGCTAAATAGATTTGACTAAAATTTTCTGTTTTGCAATTTATTCAAATGGTTTGATTGACAAAGGGATAAATTAAGTTTAATACGTAGGCTAAAACAACAGGTTAAAGCCTGTTCACTCACAATAAAACAAAAAAAAATTTGGTTCACACTGAATAAAACAATGCGACATTTTATTTCAAAGAATGAATTTTAGTTAAAAAAAGAAGCCTACCAGAACCTAAATCAGTTAAACATTTTGCTTCATAAAAAATTAAGAAAAAAAAAGATTTACAAACATATAGGCCTTTTTAAAAAAAATTTTTAAATTTTAATCCGTTAATAGCTGACGTTCACTAAGCTATTTGAAGAAATTTATGGGCTATAAGCTCTATTTTTAAGTCACTTAATTTTCGATTATTAACGTTTTTCTAGCAAGTTTATTTATTTTACGCCGTAATATACCTGTTTGGTCATTCTTTATTAAATTAAGTTAATAGGCTTACCGCCAGGACTGCAACCCCACCATTCATTAAAAACGAAAGACAAGCGAAGTTTCATACCGGGCAGTTAATAAATCTAGTTCTTTACATTCAAGTTGGCTTAACTTCAAAGTGCAGTAAACTAAAACAAGAGTAAAGTTATTTGATACAAAGAACTTTTCTTGCTGTTTCCGGTTTAATTTTAATAACTATTCTTCAATGCTATACTTTAGTATCAGTTTGATAGTAAAACTATTATCAGAGTTACCATTTAAAATAGCATAGAAATAAGGGTGGGTATTTACTCAAAATGAGGAAGCATCAAAACTTACAAGCTGTGGTTGTTTTTTAACTATTTCTGCAAATAAGGGTCGGTAATTACTCAAAATGAGGAAGCATCAAAACTTACAAGCTGTGGTTGTTTTTTAACTATTTCTGAAAACCATAACCAAAGCAAAAGACTTTTCCTTGATTTTTAACCCCAAATAATCTTTAACGTAAATTTTTATTGTTAATCACTAGTCATGGTCTGCAGAATAAACATGTTTGTTTTCTAGAAATGCTGCTGAAACTTTATTCTAGGCATTTTTTTTAGAAATAAGCACATTAAAAATTTTTTAAGACAATATTCTTAAAAGTTCAAATCTTAGAAAAAAGCAGGAAATGCTAACCCTGTCTATAGTTTAGTCAAAGGATTTTTCAATTTATTTTCTGAAGTCGAAGGCCCGTAGGTAGAATCAGTTAAACTTTATTCGTAAGAGCAGATAAATTATTTAAACCATGTTTTTTTGATGAGAGGACGTTACTAGATTTAGAACAAAAATCTTTTTCTGTTCATTACAACTAAAAGCTTCAATTTTTTCTGTTAGACAGAAATTTTAGGAAAACAAATCGCACAAACAATGAATGCTGACGGTAAATTTATTGAAAAATAGCTTAAAAAAGTAAATGTTTTTATAGACTTGCATACAATCGTAATCCGACTGCTTAAAAATACCACAAACAATTTCAATCTACCCAGATTACTAGGGTATTAAGGAGTAAATTGAGTAGTTGCTATATGACTTCTACCTGCCTGCAATAGATTGACTATAAAAAAACTTATACAAAAAGAGCAACTAACAATTAATATACAACAACTAACGGAACAAGATATAAAACTATAGTAACAAGATTTATGCACAAGAAATCATTTGGGTTGTGCCAGTGGGAAGAAACGTTATTTTGATGGCCACCGTAAGCGATATGGTTTCTTGTTTAATTTTTTTCTCGTCAAAATGCTGTATTCTTATTATAAACGAAGCGTCATATTGTCTAATTTTTTTTATTGTTATCCCATCCAAAATACTATTTGCCTATCGGTAGACTAGGCTTAATTTTTAGGCAAGCTAAATAAAAAATTTCAAACGGAACGCTTCTTGACACGTCTGAAAGCAGTTTGCAGTAATTGGTCGACAATTCCGAAGTTGTCGTGATTCGGATTGATTAATAGTTGATATAATGATAACAAAAAATTTATGCAAAATAAACTTGGGCAAAATATGTATTATTGAAACTAAAACTAACATTCTTGAAGCGCCACAGAATTTATTTTCACAAATGATGCTACAGGCAAAGGATCTTGGAGATAGTAGGCGTCGAGTTACATAAGTAATTGCCTTTTGGGAGGAATGCCTATTCTGCTGCTGTGAAGCTGAGACTTTGCAGAATTTAAGAAAAGAAAACATTCTGCAAAGTCTCAGCTTCACAGCAGCAGAATAGGCATTCCTCCCAAAAGGCAATTACTTATGTAACTCGACGCCTACTATCTCCAAGATCCTTTGCCTGTAGTATCATTTGTCAAAATAAAATTGCGAATTGAAAAGTTATAAAGACAACACGACGCTTTGAGAATTAAGTCTTCCAGATCGACGCGTACAGCAATCGGCATTACGAAAACAACACAAACACGTTGAGTCAGGAGACCAAAAACATTTTTAATTACTAGGCGAGCAAGCAAAAGACAAGAATTGACACACTTTTTTTAGCTCCAAATATTTTCCATGGTAAGACCGCATTAAGCAAGACCTTAGTTATAGGAAATTACTCGTTGGCCACAAAACAGTACAAAACTTTTGGTTCGCCATCGTATAGAGAGGCATAGCTCGATAGGGAAACGTTTCATTGAATAGAGCTTGGGTAAAGATGAAAATATTTTACCATCGGAATTTCGTCCATAACTTCCGATATCAATGATTAGAAAGGGGTATCTACAAGAAATGTAACTTTAAGTGGTGCGTGATTATAAATGATATTTGAATTGAGGTGTCTAGCGCAAGTAAAAATACAGCGCTTTACAAACAGTTCAAATAGAATATAATCATAATTTTATTGCTTAAACAAATCTAAATTTCAATCCTATCAATTAATCAAAGCTAAAAAACCGAATAAGATATTTAAACCGTATAAAAATATCTCGGTATATCCAAAATTAGGGCTGGTAATTGCAAAACAATTGTTTTAGATTTTACGTCTCCTACGTTATCATGCGAATCCGTGTCACAGACTATACTTGGGAATCCGAAAGGACCAGTTAAACATGTCAACCTAAATATAGGGTGTTCCATAAAATTCGCAAATTTGAAATTTTATTTAGGAAAAAGAATAATAACACAAATGGTTTCATATGGCATACTTATGAACAGTAAGTTTTCCCATTTACATATGAAACACAATGTCTGTCATATGTCCACCTGCACTAAGTCTTCCTGCATTTATGCGCTCTTCAAAATTACTGATAACTTTTTCACACATCTGTGGCCCAATATCTCCAATCACCCGCTCGATTTCAGCCTGGAGTTGAAGAATCGTGCATGGTTTGTTGGCGTATACGTTGAATTTCGTAAAACCTCACAAGAAAAAATCACAAGGTGTAAGATAGAAAAATCTTGGTGGCCATTTGTAATCGCCATTGCATGTTCTAGAAATTTTTCGCCGAGTAATGCAAACGTTTGATGTGAGGTTTGGCAGATCGCTCCATCCTGCTGAAACCAGAAGCTATCAACCTCTAATTCTTACAAGTTCGGCCACAACTGAGTGGATATCATATCTCGATATTGTTCTCCATTAACAGTAAGTGTAGTCCCATCATCAGTTTCAAAGAAAAACGGTCCAATCACTCCACCTGCCCAGAAACCACACCACACAGTCGTTCTCAATAGATGTATTTCACGTTCTTGCATTACTTGAGGATTTTCATTTTCCCAAATTCGGCAATTTTGTTTGTTGAGAAATCCACTGAAGTAAAAGTAGGCCTCGTCCTTAAAAATGATTCGTTTCGCAAAATTGTTATCCACTGCAAGTCTTTCTAGAACCCAATCAGCAAATCGCCTCCGCTTCCCATAATCAGCTGGCTTAAGATTCTGTGTAAGTTGAATTTTGTAGGCGTGCACATGGAGATCTTTATGCAAAAGACATAAAGTATTCTGCAAATTTAAACTAAAAATAACTAATCGGAGGGAAAATCTTTGCAAAAATGCTAAAAATATGCCCTTAATCTTTAATACACTAAAAGTTTGCCGAATTCAAATTCGGGGCACTTTATGTAACACCTTATATCTGAGCTGAAATAAAGCTATGTCTATTTTTTATTTATTACAGCTCAAGCAGCTCAAGGAATAGTTAGCTGCGAGACTGAAGCTTTTTTTACAGTTAGTTTCGACTAAGTTCGAATAGATTCGTTTGAAAACTTCTCTCCGCAAACCGAAAGAGGCTACTGTCTGTAACTATAAAGAATAAATTTACAAAATTCACAGAACTAACGATTCATGAAAACTTTTCTCCCACACGTTGCCAAACTTCAAAACGATTCCAGCGCTAAAACTTAAATTCGTCCGATACACAACGTAATTCTATCTCTATAAAATTAAACTCCAGAAACACTGGTGCAAGGAAATTCCAGCACTTGTTAATCAACTCACTGGAATAATTCGAGTCCACACTGGAATTTCAACTCGAATGACTAAAACGATTGAAATAATTGGAATAAAATGTAAACCAAGCGCCTACTAATATAAAATCACGTCATGTGAAGCTAGGTTACGGTAGAGCATACTCCTATTTACCAGTAGCAATTAAAATAGAGTTCCACTCGGTCATCTTACGCGTCTACAGAGAACAGCCAATCAAAAAATCGAAACGAGAACCGATTACGTTATTAGATGTCTGGTTAGAAAAAAAACTTCAAAACAATCGTAAAACAGCTTGTGAATAAGTTAAGTAAAATAAGTGGAAGTTTTGCCGACTATGCGATTACTGCTTGGCCATAAAAATATTGCGTCATTATAAAAATTAAAATTATTGGAAAACAGAAAATTTCATTACAGCTTTGTGCAGTTAAAATTAATGTGAATGAAGTGTGACAGTTCGGAATATAAATTTTTAATACTCCAATGTGCGAGCCGCCACTGACTACGGAGTTCTTTTTTTTCACTATTTCTAAAAACACATTTACTTCTCAGCTGTAAAGTAATGAGGTGGATAAACCTTAGTAAGATCAGGTATAACAGTAAAAATTTTCTAGGTAAAATTAGGAAGTAAAAAAAATCTTTTGCTGCTTACTGTCCAAGTACATTTAACAGCCACCTAAAATAATACACTTATTCACAGTAATACTCTTATTAAGACATGTGTCAAATTGAACTACTAGTGATACATTACTTTAGTGGACCATAGAAATAAGTTACATTGATAAAAGAGAAACTTACTGGCATCAACTACAACAAATAAAACAATGTTAAGTTTGACAATTTTTAGAGATCTTCACAATGTTGGTGTCACAAAATAGGTTTCACTTAATTTTTCTCACTAAGCTTGTAGGATGATGTTAAAAAGACAGTTGACCTTCCAACGCAAAAGAATGTACTGGTAGTTCAAAAAGAATCGCCAGTAAATATCTATAAAAGACAATCAATTTTAAACAATTTTAGTATACTTTCACAGTTAAAAAATAATACCTGGCTTAAAGTAATGCCAAGCTGTTCACCAAGTGAAACTGCTTCTCTCCAATTCATTTCCAATTTTGAAATTGAAGGACCAACAATTTTGACTAGTTTTTTAAACTGGTGAGAGGTACCCCTCATGTAGATTTTAAAATAAGATGCTCTTTCTAACATCAATTTTTTTACTAATACATGGTATTTGCCTGAAAACACTTGTGCGTTGTTTTAAAAATTGTGAGTTGAATCACAAAAATATGACTATTAGCAACAGAAGTTGAATTTATTTTCATTGATTTCATTTCATGTCTCTCTCTCTCTCTCTCTCTATATATATTCTCGCGACATGCAAAAAAGCATCAATAGCGCAATACATAAGGCAAGCAATCACGCTGACCTGCTTCCGGAGATGCCAAGATGTTGCTGTTTAGTTAAAATTTTTTATTTTGCTTTTATAGTTTAATAGAGATATGACTGAAATTTAGAGCTATTTGCCAAGACTGCCAAGCAGGGGAAAGTGCCATAAAGTGTCTTTCCCAAGGAGATAACAGAATGGCACGAGTAGGTTTTAAACTAAGACTATGTCGATCACAATCACTGTGCTCTTAACCACTTTACCATGAATAATAACAAAATAAAAATAAAGAATAAATATTTATATTTATCTAATGCTTTTCCTCTTTCTAAAATTGAATGAACCCACACAAGCCTTCTTTATCCTTTTTTTGGAAAATTTAATTTAGCAGCATTAAAAATATTGGGATTCATGTTTTAATTACTTTTACTGAAAACATAAAAGTACTAAAAATTGTTTAAGAAATTCAAATACGTTATTTTAAAAAATGTTAACCAAGTCAAATAAGAAATATTTAGCAATTTTTATTGCATATTGGCACAAATAGGACAAACTATTTATAACAATATTTGAATGCATTAATCAAACCCATCACTTATTTTTTATAAAAAATTAAGCAAGCACCAGGGAATGTTTTAAAGCAAGCATTAAAAGATAGTAATTATTTGATTTAATTGAAATCAATTCTTTAAAAGGTCACAAGGAATCCGAATATGCAGAAATTATGACACTTGTTGAAAACTCACAGTGACTCATAGATTTAACTGTAGCTGCAATATGTAAAAATTATTATAGTTAATTTTTGTCAAAACCCGGAATTATAGACTAAGTTATAAAAATGTACAAAGAGCACCTTGTTCTTAAAGTGATGAAGCAGTTTTTTCGCTAAAAAATACTATTCGCCTAATATTTTCTTGTAATTTGCTATACTTGTTATTTTTAGTAGGCTAATTTCTTGTTATTCTTGTATTTAACCAAAAATATTTAAAACAAGCAATAACCTGGTTTGACTGAAAGTGTTTGAGCATAAAGTAGTAATGTAATTAAGTTAAAATACCCAAAGCTGTGAAAAATAAAATTAAATTACATGAAAATTTATTAAAAAATTTATATCAATATTTAAGCAGCATTAAATGTAATTCAAAGTAAAATTAATTAATTTTTTTTTTCACAAAATTTTTTTTCTTAATTTAATGATAAAATACTCTTTTTTTTTTACGAAAAACCAGTGATTAAATTTTTTTACAATTTGCTGCACCTAGAATTTTATATTTACCAATTATTCATCTGTAAAACGTCAAAAACCATCAGAAAAAAATTAAAAATTAGTAAATTTGCTAATTAACTAGCTTAGCGAGAGCTGGCCAACTAGTATTTTTTTTGAAGCAAAATGTTTCAATGACATTTGTCAATGAGACTTTTTAGATACAAATCTAGGATGTCTATTCGTCATTGAAACTAATGAGAACAGTTTACTGTGTGTGAACCGCATAAAAAAATAAACACAATCTAAAATGCCGCATTGGTTTGTTGGTTCCAATGTCTCGTTAGTTGTATTGTGTGTGAACCGGCCTTTACGGAAAATAACGAAAATAAATTAAGATTGTACAAAATAAAAATTTTAATTTAATATGAGCAAATAAAATAAAAATACAGTAAAAATCCGGCAATCCAACAAAACGCTTGCACAAAAGAAACAAAAACGAGTAAAATCCATCTCAAAATACAAATCATACTCTTGTTCTACCGTTTTTTCTTTTTGATCGTCGCCTGCACATGGACAAAGTGATTGCTATCGATAAAACCAGTACACCCAACAAAGGAATGTAAAAAAAAACTATATTTCCATAATATGAATATTGTCGAAATTGAAAAAGCCTAAAACAAAAAAGTAAAACTTAGAAATGTATGGGTCTGTTAAAATTTATAATCTTCACTGACCATTTGTAAGGGAGAGAACAGTCTTCACTTTTTCGAGATGCAGTTCTTCTGTTTAGTTGAAGTACTTCCATCCACAAGCCATACGTAAAAGATCCGCAAACTATTGAAATCACCCAAAGACAAAAAATGCAAATCTGTTGCAATTTCAACAATTAAGTAATATTTGTGATCAGTTAATTATATAAATTTTGTTTTTTTGTACTAATAGCCTTTTTAAAATTTTTTATTACTACTTGTAACCTTTCTAAAAATTTAGAAAAATCTTTCTTTTATGTACTTAATTCTCACTTGAGCATAAATGACTTTGATCTGAGTAAAAGTATGAGGTATAGCCATCGACAGAAATCGAAGAGCACAAAAAAAAAGAACATGGAATGACGTTGCAATGGATGTAATTAAATCCCCACCCCAATATACCTGTGTAAATCAATATCAAAATTTGTTACTTCAAACAATTTCTAACTTTTCAGTAGTTGGTCAACATTTTGAACTTGGTTCATCTTAAATTATGGTCGCAAAACTATATACAGCTTTTAGTTTAATCTTTTTTCCATTTTTTGGAAGTAATAAAAGTGTTATGTTGAATTTAAAGTTTATTTTCAAGCTTTATTTTCAAGCTGAAGAAATTTTCTTTTTTAGCCTTCTGTTCTTAAGATGGTATGGCAGTGCGGCCATGCAGTAACAAAACTGTGGTAGCAGTCATTGTCAATCACCTGGCCTTTTCAGAAAACGTTTTGTGGTGTTTAGTGGCAAGCAATTTTAATTCTCAGTCAATCTGTAAAAAACTAAAAAACTAAAATAAAAAATTTCAACCTGGAAGCATTAGCCTACCTTGGTATATCGAGAAGCAGGTCGGGGTAGTTGCTTGCCCTATCTATAGCGCCTCCGACGTTATCCTGAGAGTCAGGAAAATAAATATAGAGATGAGATGAGAGATGATGTTCTTTTAGATCTCGATTTAGATAGTGCTATTATAAGACAAACATTCTTCGTAATGGTATTGAAAAATTTATATTTCCTTTTTTAATAAAGAATCATTGATTCTGTTTTCTTTTTTTAATTTTTTTTGTGCAATGTATATAGAAAAAATAAGAACGAATAGTGCCGCTTTATTACAGAATTAGTAACTGAACCAACGCTCAGCAATATTACACAAGCTTATAAAAAGAATCAATGACTCTTTTTTTGCCCTAAAACATAGAACGTGTTCCCTTTCTGAAGAGAACTTTAAGGTTACCACATTCACAAAAAATGAATTAAATCTGCATTATGCTCATGAAAAAAATTTGTTACTGAAAAAAACCTAAATAGTGCTTACGTTACGTTTATCGAAATTTTAGTTTTACTTCAAAATCTTATACAATTAGATACTGTATGATACAGTTAAGGTTTTTAAGATAAGTTTAAGCAAATTTTTTTAGAATTTTTTAATCCTTAGATCTAAAAATTTTTCATTTTTTGAACGGTTTCATCTCCATGCTAGGAGTATTTGGATATAGATAGTACTCTTAATACAAAAACTTAATCAAAAGATTAAAATACATGTATACGTAAAAAAGTTCATTTTAAATCCCTTGTGGAACACCAACCCTATCTTAAAATATTTGTCAAAAAAATTTTTACTTGATTCAGGAATCTCTAAGAAAATTGTTTTTCTCTTGCGAAAAATTTTCGGAATAATGTCATGATTGTCAATTAAAGTCGTATAAACTAAATTTCGTAATGACATCTCATATAATCCAATAAACCCAAAAAAATTTTTTTATTGAAGTGCAATATCTTGATATTTTCAAAAGCAGATCGGGTTAATTGTTTGAAAATTTCTTAAATAGAATGTTTAAAACGTTGTGTGGCGAGTAAGGAGAATAAAAAAGTGAAATTAAGAAATAAACAGTTGCTCTTTGAAAACAATTTAAGATGATGCTTTAAACCCGATTCCATTACGCCAACTAGCAGCTATTATAAAAACGTTGCGTGCTTTAACTCTTGCGCCGTTGCTTTTATCTTTACAACTTTTTACCTTGCATAAGAAATAAGGAATGTTCCATTGAGCAAAACCCCAGATTTTTCGATAAAGATTAAGCGGACTAATTAAAGCGGAGAGCAAATCCGAAACACACAAACTGATCAAGTAATGGCTAAATAGAGATCTGTTAAAAAGAACAAAATTTATTTGACCTAATGAGGATTAATTGAAAAATTTTTAAAAACAAACAGACTTAAAGTACTAATTGTAAGACGAATAATATTTTGGACTTAAATTGTTCATTATTTTTGCCCACACAAAAATTGACAATCTAAGGTTTAAGCTGAGGTTTGATTTAATTCTTTAGATATATTGATAAAAAATTTGATTTTGAAGTTTAGTTGTTGTGTAACTGTTTTGGAGGTAATTTAAGATATTATGATGTTGTTAGTGACCGCGATCGAGATGGTTTTGGTTCATTTGATACTCTCGCCATGTTGTTTACTTATATTCTTGGAAAATGCGCTTTTATTTACTTGACGGACTCAGTAAACAGCAATTTATCACAGTAATAAGATATACTAAAAAAAACTTGCACTTGGACAGCAACATCTAAACATTTCTAAAAGCGGATTGGAATAATCGCTTTGAAGGTTGCTTTAAGCTTAAGAGTTTGTTTCTACTACGAGCTTTGGTGGGAGTATCCTTTGTTTCTTTTATTGACTTTTTGCTTCTGTTAATGCTTAAGCGCCGAAATAAGTAAAACAATTAACAAAACCAACAAAAAATATTCCCAAAAACGCTCGTAGTAGAAACGAGCTTAACACTTTCGACATTGTCCTTCAAGGAAAAAGAATAAATATATGGTATAAATTAGTGGTTTTCAACCTTTTTTATTCGAACAATAATTTAATTTTGTTTCAAAATTTTGGTAATCTGTGAAAAAAAGTCTTCAATCGGCATCCGTCTCTGATTTCTCCGTTTTCGTCGCAAAATTAAAATTTCGCTTAGAGTTTACCATATATAACAAAGTCTAAAAAAAAATTTTCTCTTTAAATCAAAAATTCTGTTTATCAAATGCTTCCACAACCCCCAGAAAATAGCCAAGCAATCCCCTCGGGGTTTGCGACCCCCAGGTTGAAAACTATTGATATAAACAAAAGAAATTAACTATGGAATAATTTCTGAAATAAATTTAAAAAAATTTTTTTGAGACGATAATAATTTTAAAACTATTTTTCGTCAAGTAAACATAAAGTGTCCTTTATAAGTATTTACATGTTTGCAAGCTATTGAACGTTAGATTTTTAATCGCTAGATTTTCGAAAAACTTCAGTGGTCAAAAATATTCAAATTCATTATGCAATACTAAAAATCGAACTAGTAAAGTTGTTAAGTAATAAAATGTATTAAAATAAACTTGTCGTTGTTGTTAAATAATAAATGAAGATTCAAAGCTATACCTCAGCAGTGATACCGATGCAAAAAGGAAGCTTTTAAAGAAGAAAAAATGGTAATTTACTTCGCTTGATCGTATTTACTGAATTTAGCAGCAGTGCCCAAGAACAAGGTTATAGAGCTAATCAACACGAGTAATATTAAAATGTTTGATGGATTTTTGTTTTCTGCATTAACTTAGTAAAATGCGCCGTCTTGAACGGTATCTAGAAACAAAAGTTCTCATGTCAGTAGTTACAGCTTGAATTTACGAAGGCGATTTAATTGCCAAAATTGGGCGGTCTTGAGGGTTCTGCAAAACATTGTTTATTTTCTGAACCACTAAAATTCTAATTACTAATGGACATGTTATTCTCAGAAGCCAGTATGAAGTTGAAACTCACTTCATCAACTTAGGCGATCGAGAAATAACAATAATAGTAATGCCATTGGTTAATAATCCAAAGATTGCCATGGGCAAAATAACTCCTGCATACAACCTTGATTCCAGATCAGTAAACGGCAGTCTAAAAAATATTGTTCTGTTGTTTGATCAATCGTGTCAAAAAAAAATCATCGAATAAACATAAAAAGGCACAAAAAAAAACATTTAAATATTAAATAAAATACTTTTAACAGCCTTTTTTTATCTGGCAATTGTAAAGAAAAATTTTTTTGCACGCCGTATGACGGCGGTGGCCAACTTGTCTGCTGGTAAGTTCGGCTTCAAATTTTTTTAGAAACTCGCGATCGACCACTACGGAAATGCTCTCTAAAAGAATAAGTTTTAACCTTGAATCTGTCTCGGATTTCTTCATTTTCCTCCCTGAAAAGAAATGATCTCTAAATCTTTACTTTGAATTTGTCTCGGATTTTACTTTAATTCTTAAAGTTTGCTTTAATTTGATTCCTAAAGTAAAAGATTCCAAGCTAGTTCAAAATCAGAAGAGATCGATCAGCTAAGACTAAGACTCATTTGAGTCCGCGTAATGTTTTGGTGAGTCCGCGAGCACATCAACTTTGTAAATTTTTGTTCAATTATTATCTGTATATGTTACGCACATTCCCGTTTGTTAGGTATTTTCCGTCATTAAGCTTCATCTTAATATTTGAGACAAGTTTTGCCGCCTTTTTCACGGTACTCAATTTTGTAATCTTGCGCATTAAGATGTCATAAAGAAATTTAACAAGCTCTCTCAGAAGAAAATGTGGTTTTGACCAGTCAGATATATGGTTCTGTGGTAAAAAGACGATTTTTGAGTCAGTTGGTTTGAAAGAATTTAGCAAAGTTAACTTATCTAGCTCATGTTGCTTTTATCCAAGTTAAAATATTTAACAAGTTAATTTAATATCTATTCATGGCAAAACGAAAGGAGGTTTTTGCATATAATAATGATTACTTGAAGCTGGGATTTACTTTGGTTGAGGTAAATGGTAGAGTATGGCCACAGCGTGTGCTGCGCTGAGAAGTCTTAGCTCACAGCTCTTTGAAAGAAACAAAACTTCATCGGCGCCTAGAAGCAAACTATGAAAAATTTGTTAACAAAACTCTTGATGTGATTAAAGAAAAAGAACATCAGCTAAAGCAAAGTCGCATTGATTGCCCAGCTGCTTGGGAAGGAGTAGCTTAGTCTCACAATAAAACAGTGCATTTTTTTGTTTCTTGGAAAATTGCTCGAGAAAAAGTGCCTCATACAGCGGGAGAGAACTTGATTAATCCAAAAGCTGTAGAAATGGCCAGGATATTGTGTGGTGATGCTATTGCTAATAAGTTAGCTATGGTTTCTTTGTCAAACAACACCATCAAGCGGCGTATTCAAGAAATATCAGAAGATGTTCTGCAACAAACTTCTGTAAAGCGCGGTAGAAAATTTAGTTTGCAATTGGATGAGACAACAGATATTGGAAATGATGCATAGCTCATGGCGTTCGTGGAATACCTTGACAGAACGACTATATAGAGCAGTTTTTGTTTTATCGTCCACTTGACAAAAATACCACTGGAGAGCAAATATTTAAGAAAGTGGATTCGTTCTTTTAAAAAAATCAGCTTGAATGGTCTGACTATGTGCCTGTTTGGGCGGATGGCGCTCCGTCCATGATAGGATGTATAAAGGGGTTCATGAATTTTGTGAAAAAGGAAAATAAAATTATTTCAGTTGTTTATTGTCTTCTCCCCAGAGAAAATCTGGCAGCGAAAGAGATACAAGGAGACCTTGCCATAGTTTTTAAAGAAGTTGTATCTGTGGTCAATTTTATTAAATCTCGTTCCTTGCACACTCGTTTATTTCGTGTATTGTGTGATCAAATGGGGGCTGAACACAATGGGCTTCTATACCATTCCAACATTCGTTGGTTATCGCAAGGAAAGGTGCTGGAGAGAATGGCCAACTTACAAAATGAAATTAGCACCTATTTAAAAGAACAGAAACATGAATTTTTTGATCGCTTTAGCGATGACGAATAGATTGCCAAGTTTCTTTTCTTAGGTGATTTTTTCAGCCATGTGAACCAACTTAATAGCTCTATGCAAGGAAAAGAGAAAATTTTTTTAGATGTATCAGAAGGCATTGATGCATTCAAAGATAAAATAAAATTGTCAATGCATCGGATGAAAAGTGGGAAGTTGGCTGCTTTTCCATCATTGAATTTATATGTTTGAGAAAAAAATATTGATTTGCGCAGCATTTCACAAATCTTTCTTAAGCACCTTAATGCATTTGTTTCTGAGCTAGATCAATATATTCTTTCTCACAATTATAGCAAAATATTTAACTGGGTGCGAGGCCTATTTGAGGTGTCTGCGCCAGAGGATCATTCAGAAATGGGCTGGATTGCTGAACTGTTGAGAGAACTGCAAAGTTGACAGATGTGGAGAGGCAAGTTCAAAATTGTTTCTCTGACTCAATTTTGGGCGAATGTTCGGTCGAAGAAACCCCATCTTTGTGATCTCTGCAAGCAAGCAACAATAGTTCTTTTGCCTTTTCCGACTACATACTTGTGTGATGCTGGCTTTTCAACATTGGCGATGGTTAAAACTAAGTACTGGAACCAACTTCAACCGGAAGACGATACCAGATGTGCATTAACGACCATAATTCCTGGTTTTGACAAACTTGTGAAACAAGTTCAGGGACAAGGTTCTTCGTTAGATTTTCAGTGTATGTGTTCCCAATAAATAAACCGCTTCTGCTTTTTAACTTACTATTATAGTGCTGAACTAAATTATTTTTTATTCCTATTACCTGAGTCCGCGAATACTTATGCTAATGGGAAAATAGTCCGTGGGCTAAAAAGGTAATGAACCACTGAGCTAAGACGTCGCGATCAACGTGTCGGCCATCCCTGCCTTATTATATTCACAAAAGCTTGGGTCATAAAACTGTTGTACTTCTTTATAAAATCGAAAGTTAAAATTTTGATTTTTTTACATGTTTAATGGCAAACAATTTTACTTATGATATTTAATATTTACGAAGTTAAATCGACCATGAAAAATTATAAATTCACGTCAATTTAAACTATTTTAAAAACGCATATTTCACTCAAATTGTAAAGTCCAATCAAGAAGAACAAAAATAGTTTTATCTTTCCATAAATAATAATTTGAAATGTATATATTTTGAAAAATCTCGAAAACAAAAAAAACTTTTCAAAAAAGGCTGCAGCTAGTTCTTTCTATTGTTTTGTTAAATTTCATTGGGTAAAACAAGCATATCGGAATTACAATTCCAAATAGCTCCTGCTTTGCAAACTAAAATAAAACTTTTTTTCTTTCTTTACTTCTGATAGATTCAAACAAATTTTTTACTGTTATTTTGAGTGTCAAAAATCTATTTCGATACTTTTTTCTTAAAGCAAGCTCAAAATTTTTGCTTTCGTCAATGGGATCATTTTAGCAAAAGCATTTTTGAATTTGTTTATATCTTATAAATTTTTAGGATTGTTCATATCTTATAAATTTCTATAAATTTTTAGATTGTACAAAAAGTATCTCAATATTTTTCTGTTTCAAGGATATAAAATTAGACTTTATAAATATTTTTTCATAGTTTTAATTTTTGTAAAAATGACAGTACGTATACAGTATATTCAAAACATTTCGGAAAATTTTTATTTAAAAGAATCACTTACTCAAATGGTAGCCAAGTGCTATTCAATGTTACAGTAAGATCAGTTGCATTTATCAAAACAACGGTGTTGTTCAAATATGAATCCAGTTCTGTTACCGTTTTTCTTGTGTGAAACGTCTTTATTTCCATGATATCAAGCTGTATGTTACAACAGAAAAAAAGTAAATTCTTCACAAAAATCTTAAAACTTTTTAATATACAACAGATCTGCGACTTTTAAAACACAAAAAAATGAATTTTTTAAATTACAAAGTCAGCAGTTTAGAGCCAACAATTAAGAAGCTGAAAGAAAACGTAAGCAAGATGATTCAAACCAATCTCGTCCAATTTTCATCATTGCTCATATTTATATTGGTTTTGTTTTTTACTTCTCGTTGTCATGATTGCTTTCCAACGCGAAACAAAGTATTAACCTTTTTCTTCCATTGCTCCTTATATGGAACATAATTCTTAAAACGTTGTTAATTAGACAATATTCAACTCATGATAACACTTTTAGTGGTTTAGTAATAAGTGATTGTTGGTTAGTTAAATAGCACAAAATATTAGATAATATAACCTATAGTCTACATCACACAGGATTTACAAATGTGATCACAATCACTACTAGTTTATCAAGCTACTTTGTATCAAACTATACCTTTTGGAAACCAAAAGAAGCAAGCGTTTTGCTTGATCTATCAAAAAACTTTTCCAATAAAAGAAAATCCTTTTATCTTTTGCCTTACCTGTCAAAAAATTTTTCCGCGCCCCTGATAGAGACACGCCAATTTTATTTCCTCTGGAAAAAAATGTGTAAATCAACTAACCAATAATTTCATTTAATAGTAAATAATATCAGCTCGTTAACATACTGATTAAATTTCCACTTAACGATTAAAATAGCAATGATATTGGTATTATCAACTTAACATAGTCAAAAAACAGCAATATACAAAGAGATTGTACAGAAAAAATTTCAGCGTTTTTACGTAGATATCAATTCTGCTACACTGCTAACGAAAAGTTTAGGTGTTTCCTCGCCGAAACATTATTGCGTCGATTATGTCTTCTTTAAGGCCAAGTCTCAAGTGATGTAGAATGCACCCGAAACTCGAAGAAGTTTTCTCAACACTAGAAGATTAAAACTTTGCATAATTTTAGTTTTAACAAAGCAAATTTTTGGAAACTTTAGATTAGGCCTCCAGAAAAAATATGGCACTGAAAAAATAACATCACACTTCCGAACCGTACCGTACTAAGCCAAAAAATACCATACATAACTTCGTACCATACTTTTCTTTAAAATTTTATCGTACCGTAATTCTGTATCGTACCGAACTGTACTCAAGCTGCTAGTGGCAGCTAAGTCAACGTAGCAAAATTGCAACACAACTCAGCAGTACTAATTTCCAGCAATTGGGGGACGCAGAATCATCTCCGTAAAATTATTAGACAAATAAATGTAATTGCTAAAGATTTTCTACAAAATTTAGCCATACCGTACTTTACAACTCTTACAGTAAAAGATTGGGTAATGCTGATCTCATAAATTGATTTCAAGAATTTTATCATCCAACAATTCAAGACGAAATGCAGTAGTTGTTAATTTTTATCAACTTTGTAAATGTTACATTAGTTTAAGGATGACGAATCTTCTTACAAGTTTGGTGTTGTAAAGTAGATTAAATCTTCAGCAAAACTGCATAAAAAAAGATCCACAGAAGATAAAATCTTGTGCAAAACGTGTGACATTCGATTTTATGGTAATAGGAGCAACATGTATTCATAAAAATTTCACCGCTTTTTAAACATTTTTTCAAAAATTTTCTATGCTAAGATTGGGATTTGAACCCGAAATCTTAACATGAATCAGTATTAAAATTTAACTAGGAGAACTAAAGCAGCTAATTCTAGATAGTAAATAATTAGAAAAAGTGGCTGGAGTAGATCAAGAATAGAAACACTAAATGATGTTGGCAGCTCCCATTAGATTAAAAAAGATAAGTTTACAATTAGTCAATGACCATAATTGAAACTTTTTTTAGGAAAGAAGATTAATAGATATATGAATAAATATGGTTTAATCAAATTTTCCTCAATAAAAACAATAGAAAAGCAGTAATTTAAAGTTGGATTTTATTAATTTTTTGTGCCGAAATTTTCCATTGCTAGTTATATCGAACATGACGTAACTTCCGTTTGAAACACACTAAGTATCATCACAAAACTTGACATACATGTTGGTTATAGATACCTCAGTCATTGTATCTTAAACCCGAAGGAGTTATTTTTGCTGTTTGTTCAAAGATTGAAGTTAAATTTAAGAAAGGGAAAATTTTAGAATGAAACAGCAAAATTTAATTTTTTTTTTATTTGCGTAACACACGAAAAAATATAACGTGACATTAAAAATTTTCGATTTTATCAAATCAATAGCCACCTGTTACATCGTAATTAAAATCTAGTAACTGTCCCTAATTGCTAAATAAGTCAAGGAAAATCAAAAAAATCGCTTTTGAACTTGCTCAAAGTCAAATGAATAATAACCAGGTGAATTGTCAAATAATCCCCTCACCAATTATGCAATCATGTAATTAGCTGTTTCAGTCAATCGCATTTACTTTTTGCTCAGCGGGTTACATAAACCAAATCCCATAAAAATTTATTTCGTTTATCCACTACTTTAATTGTGTCTTCACATCTATTTAGTTTGTTTTATATCCTTTACACAAATAAGATATTTTCTTTAACGTAGTGATAATCTCATCTGCATAAACTAAGATAAAATTTTACAAATGTAACGAGCAGTGCACAATGTCTCTTTTTTTGGTGAAACGATGTATGATTAGAAGTTTATCGTTATAAAATAAGACCAATTCTGCACCTTTATCAAAGAAATTCCGAAACCATGGTGTGGCAGTGATCTCAGGAAGGCGGACGCAATGGATAATGCTCATACTTAGAACTCTTTAATATTTCGTACTTGCAAACTTCCAAATAAAATTTTTTCTTTTACCTGGTATAATAAACTGTTGACAATCAAAAACTGTAATTGATACAGCTCTGCGATTGTTGTTAAGTTTGAGTCAGGTATCAGTTTCTTGTGAAAATTTATCAGTTATTGATGAACAGATGCTTTTCTTTCTGAATGGTTAATTTTTTGATGCAGTGTTGCCACACATAAAAAATCTTAAAACCACCATAATTTTAAAGTTGGTTGAGAACAAGACAGAGACAATGCAAAGTGGCCAGAGTGTCGTGGAAAAAAGGGTTACGCTTGACAGCACAATATTGTGCTGATAAGCACCGTGAGGTCATGACACACTTAAGCCAGAAAAAAATAGGGTGAAAGAGTTTATTGATTTTTTTAAAAACAGCATTCTTTATCTCACGGTTTTTTTTTACTACCTGTTGTGAATAAAAGATAAATTTTTGCAAAGTCATGTAGTTGGAAATAAGAAGAAAACTTTTAAAAAAATTTTGCCATAATGAAATATTCTTTGAATAGTTGGGCTGAAACGCTTTTCTGACCAAAATTATAACGTGCTGTGTGAAAATGAAAAATTTTTTCTAACCAAAATTGCCAATTAAGTTTTTACATCTGCTTAACTTCATTTGTTTCTTTTTCAATAGATGCTAATTGCCGGTATTTTTGTGTGTAATCCCGAAGGTCAAACTTTTACAATCCTGTACTTTTTTCGAATTAAAACTGTGTTTTTTAACTTTAGTAAACGTCAACGGTATTTTTAAAATATAAATAGCCTAATCGATAAAGCACTTTATAGGGACACATTCAGTTTTTTCTAGTTTAATTAGATTATGAAAAAATTCAAACAGCCAGCCTTCAATTATTTCTATGAATATTTTTTTAAAACTTTTTCATTATCTTTTCTTGAATGGAATATAGTAATTGCTGCATTTCAGCTATTAAGTTCTTGGGAATCAAATTTACTACGAATAGCAATTTATTTTTCTTGATAGGTTAATTAAACTGATTTTTTGGTTGACATCGTATTCCAATACATTTTTTTGCTCAATATTTTTCTGTTTTATCATATCCTTTTTTTTGCTCTTAAGCATTCCTTTACTGCTATTAGTTCAAAATGTTGATCTATTTTTTGGTGAAATTGAATGGTGGTTTATAGAGGATTGATTGCCTTAGATGACTTTCTTTCGTTGTTTATTCTTAAATAGCCTTAAAAGATATTCTTGAAAAATATGCAATAAAAAAAGTTAAAGTAAGTGCTTTCTTTTACAATATTTTTGAAGTTGAATTCACGATTATTTTTAAGTTGAATTTTTTCTTTATTTTTTTCGGAAACTTAGTAAAGAAATTATAAAATAATTGATAATAATTACAATTATTCAGTATAAAGATAAAAAAAAATTTCCAAGTGGTACTGGTCTAAAAATGATTGAAAACCATTATTATATTCAATAAAATCTTGAATTATTTATTTATATTATTATGTACTAGAATAATTACCATCATATTAGCTACCATTTTATGGAGCAAGATTAATATTGATGAGAGTAGAAGTAGAATTTATAAAAAATTTACCTTAATCGTACCAACTACTTTATTAATACTTGAATGTTACAAAGGCATAAAGTTTTTTTTTCTTTTTTAATGCCGCAGACTTCGAAATTAAATTTAATCTTGCCAATTATTTTTATTACAGTAGATTGACATTGCAACCAACATTTTTTTGTTTCTTTACGCCGTGCACATATAGTATATAAAGCAGTTTTTAAATTGTGCAAGCTGATTTTTTGTATTCTTATGAGCGTGCAGTAAGCAAATATGTTTAATGTGAGCGTAGCTGTAACAGATTTTCATCGAGAGTTTGATATCGTTGATGTAACAACAATTGAACCTGATCATTTAAAAACCTTCAACAACTCTTGGAAAACAATGAAGTATGTAAGTTTTGATAACGGAAAAATTTAGATAAAACTTTTAAGCCCAATATATATATTATAATTTTTGACCGTATGCATCATATTAATTAATTACTTTTTTGTATTCTATTAATTCTTGAAATGATCAAACCATAAATGCTTTCACTACTAAATCAACACAATTCCCATTCGCCTCATTGAATGGAGTATGGAATGTAAAAGTGGAAATGTCATTTGAACACTTTTTCTCAGAATCTCAGTAGCGAAAAGAATGTTTAAAAGTTAGTGAACTTAATGTAGTACTTTTGTAGCTATTTTGATAGTTATTGTTGTCTCTCCTCCAAGGATATTTTAATAAGGGTTTGAAAACAGGTTTTATTAAAAAACAATTTCCTGTTTTCCAATTTTATCAAAAAAATTTTCGGTTTTTTCTTGATGGTAAATATAGCAAAAAAAGAATTATACTTCAATAATTTTCTTGTTTTAGAATTACTAAATTTTTAATGGATTTTAGTGAAATTGTAATAATATTGATAAATTTCAATTTTATTTGGGCGATATTTGCATCCATTTTCAATTTCTTATTTTTAAAAACTTGTGCAGAATTAGCAAATCGAATCTAAACGCATTATTTTTTTGCTGATTTTCCGTGTTTTGCTTTTGCATTTCATGTTTGACAATTCTGGTTTTTTTCTGAAATCCCGAAATTCGGTTAGATTGTTCCCGCTTTCCTGGATTTTTTTAGAGCCGAAAAATTAGAAACCATATTCTTAACTCTTTAAACAAGCCAATCTAGACTCCTATTCTTGGATTACTTCCGCCGGTTTCAAAGCATTCTTCCACAGATTAGTAGTGAAGTGTTGTGAAGGTACTTTGCTGCAGATAAAAACTTGATAGTGTATGCGAGTGTATCAAGCATAACTGGCATTTTGGCGAGTAAGTATCAAGGTTTACTAAGTGAAGAAAACTTTGCTAGAGTGGTGATTTGTTCGCTCTGACTTGTGCCAGATTTTTATGCGTATGACGTGGTAATATTTGCTCTGATGGATGAATGTGGTGTTAGTAACTTTGCTATTTTTTTCTGGAACTGAGGTATTGTAAGGTGATGGTAGCGTGAATGTGTTTAATTTTTTTACATTTTTCAGGTGTTACGCCAGGATCTGAGACAAAAGTGTAGTGTAATGAAAGATTTTTCATTTTATATTTCTGGATGGATGTGATTGTTCATCAAGATGATGTAAAGGGTCTGTTTGTATTTGAGTCAGTTGTTCAAATTGACTAGCATAAAGCATGAGATGAGTACCTCTTGGAAGCAGGTTTTGAGTGCCGAAGCCAGAATTGGATCCCGGAGCCATGGAGCCAGCCAGTTCTGGAGGTGCCAAAGCCAAATTCTCAGTTGTGTGGAGCCGGAGCTATCAAAAGTTTTGCTCGCTCCAGCTCCCAGCAATATTTTTTTTTACATGTGGAAGTCATTTAATTAATTCGTTGATCTAAATGCACATTAAGATAAAAAGGGTCTTTTGTGTTTGAGTCATTTGTTTAGGTTGAATAGGATGGAGTGTGAGATAGGTACCCATTGATAGGAAACTGATTTTGTCATGTTGTAGTTCAGTGTTTGTCTATTATGCAGCCAGTAGCGATACGCATAGCTGTATTTTGAATAGCTGTATTTTGAACTATTTAAATAAGGAAAACTTATTGAAAAAATAATATTTAATCTGCACAGTTGATATAGTTGTAATAAACAGTGAATCTAGGTTGTTAACATGGATGAAGCACAAAACCGAATCAAAAATGAGCAACAAAAGTATCTTGACCTTGATGAAGATGAGTTGAAGGCGGTCAAACTGGTTGTGATTTTGATTGATCAAGTCCGGTGTGACGAATTGAACCCAGATCTAAATCTGAACAATTCGAAACAATTATCGAGTTTAAACACAGTCATAACAAATTTATAAAACCGAACAATCGAAGCGTCGAGTACAGAGCAGACAACAAGAAATCTATTATAGAGAAGTGACAACTAAAACGCAGAAGAAAAGGAAGATTTGAAACTATTATTGTTGGTTCCTTTCGGATAATATCAATAAAGAGAAATTATATTTTTTAATTTTGAATATAATATATATTGTGTTTGTGTTTAATCGTTTTTTACAGTTTAATATAAAAGTAATCTTTATTTTATGTATTTAATTTGCAACAAATACGTCCGGAAGACCACATTGGTGTTGCTGTCTTATATGATAGGGCTCCATATGGTGTTTGCATATTTTAATATGGGCAAATAATAGCTTTAAATGTAGGTATGGTTAGCTCTTTTATAAAAAGGTAATTGTGGCAGTTTTCCCAAATTGTGTTATAATGTTAGTGTTAACGGCATGTTTGTTAAGCGTGTTAGGTTGTACATGTTTGTGAAGTATTTGATGGCAAGTGACCAAATGTGTTTGAGGTGTCTAATGTTTATATCATCTGGTCCAGTATAGTTGTTTATAGCTAATTGCACTTGAGTGGTTGTAAGTAATATTTTTGCTGTGAGTAGGTTTTTGATTTAATGGTCTATGTATCTGTTGATTTTTCTCGTGCTCTAAGCGACGTTTGTGAATTTTTTATTAAAAGCTTTTGGTTTGTTCATGTCAGATGTCTGTTTAATTCCAAAGCTGATACTTCTGTTCTGTTGTGTAGGTGTTTCTTTTTTTTGATAGTTTTGCTACAGGGACCACTGAAAGTTGTATTTTCTTTATGATCAACTTTGTCAAGTTTTGTTTTTTATGTTTGTTTTGTACTCATGTACTCGTATTTGTTTCTTTGTGTGATTGTTAAAGTAATGATTTTGGGGTCTGATCTGTTTTGTTTGCAAATGTGATTACGTTGTTGAATGAGCTTGCGAATATGCATGGGCTAGGGAGTGCAATTTGTGCTGTTTTGATTTTCTTTAAGAATAAAGAGTCTGATGCCATTCAGAATTGCCTCGGCAAAATGTTTGTTTGCCACATGGACACCTCATGGACATTTGTGAGATGGGGTCTGTAGAAGATGATATCTTCAACATGTTGTTTAAATGATTTTCAATTAGATTTTTGGTGGTTTGTTACTGTTTTAGTGAAGTGAGATAAAGTTATTTTGGTCTTGTGATCTATGCTGAGGGTGGTGACTGGTGAGTAACAATAAATAATCTGATGTTAAGGAGAGATGGTCTTCCAGCTAGTGCAATCGTGCAAGTTTGCAGAAGCAGTGATGTCTGGTGAAATAGGTTGTTGTATTTGATTGGATGGTAGACATACTAAGTGTTTCTGTTTAATGTGATGTGATTAGAGTTATTCAATCGGTTCTCCTCTATGGTCTTTGGTCGGCGAGTACCATAATGCAAGTGAGTATTGACATCCGCAATGATGATTGTGTTTGGAAGACTTGTTTTATATGTAAATGTGCTGGATATAATTGAGTCTTTTTTGTCTGAGATAAGCAAATGATCCTAAAGTTGTAATCTAGATAATACATAGCACTCTTGAAAAATATAGAACTCTACCTATTGAACCTTTGGGTAATATTAAGCCCTTGGGTAGTATATAATTGATCTTAGGGTTGTAGCAAAGTGTATGTTGGAAACTTTTTGATGATTAATACATATGTAGTAATCTCTTATTGGCCAACATTTATATATGCTTTATTAAGTTGGGGCCGGAGTCGGACCTGAGCTAGAGTCAAGGATTAACTCAGGGGCTGGAGCCGGAGCCGCAGTTTAAAATTAATTGGCTCCGAAACTTAACCTAAATTAAACTGACTTGCCAGCTCTGATTGGAAGGACACTAGTTTTGTCATGTACTGCAAGGGCTGAATGCTTGTCTCACAAGTGCAAGTTGTGTCTAAACATTAAGCTATATTCTGAATGGTTTGCAATTTTTTTATGTTGATGTTTAAAATTATACTCTACAAACACACCACGTGGATTCTACGTGGAATTCATATGGAATCTACGTGGTATTCACGATGTGTGTTTGCCAGGATAGAGATATATATAATGTTTCATATACCAAAATAGGGCAAATGATAGCTTTAAACGTAAAGATTTTGTTTACCCCATTTTGTGGAAACGAATAATTTGAGAATGCTAGAAGTTCATTTTGCGTTAGTGATGGTGAAAATATAAGTTTTGAGTCCAAAATCATTCCAAAAATTTTCAAGTGTTTTGTTGTGGGTAATGCTTAATTGTTTAATGTAGTCATAACGTTGTGCTTTATTCAGCTGGGTCTGATGTAAAAAGTGTAGTTGCAATTTTGTTGGTGTTTGTATAATTATTATTATTATTATTATTAGTGGGTTTTTTGCACTTTGTAAAGATATGGTTGAATGAGTTGCTAAGCCATTGTTTCTTAAAGTGAGCCACTGGCTACCTATGTAGAAATTTTAAATTTCCAAGGAGGAAAAATCACTAGGGAAAGAATCGGGAAAGAATTTGAAAATTTTGGTACAATATAATGGTACTTTAAAGTGAAAAGTTTTTTTGGAATTACTACTTTTTAGGGACGAAAATATCGGCAATGTAGTCGAGTGGTTAGAGCACTGTGATTGTTATCAACATGGTCTCGGTTTAAAACAGTGGTCACCAAACTACGGCCCGTTAAGAATTTTTATCCGGCCAACGGAGCTTTTTTTAAAAAAAACATATACACTCACTTTGAACAACAGTTGGACAGAATTATGTCAAAAATAACGCAGTTTCAATGTTATTTATTTTTTTTATTATTTTAGAGATTAATACAATTTTGGGAGAAAAATAACAAAACTAGAGATCAAATCGAAGTGAAGACCTTTTTTTTTTTTAGAGAACACCTTGATTGGTAGAACAATTACAGAACACCTTTGGCTTTGGCCCGAAGAGACCCAAAAATATCTACATACGGCCCCTGCTTGAAAAGTTTGGAGACCACTGGTCTAAAACCTACTTGCGCCATTTTGTTGTATTTTTGGGAAAGACATTTTATGGCACTTTTTTTTGCTTGGCAGTCTTGGCAAGCAATTCCAAATTTTAGTCATATCTCTGTATAACTAAAAATTTCAACCAGACAGCAATATCTGGGCTCCAGAAGCAGGTTGGGTTAATTGCTTGCCTTATCTATTATGTTGTGATGCTTTCTGTGAGTCAGGAAGATAAACATAGAGATGAAATAAAATAAATAAAAATTGAGAAATCTGAGAAAGATTCAAAATTGAATGTTAGTGCTTGAACTTTCTGGGATAACTGGAATTTGAGTCACAAATTTGGATGAAGGTAAAAAATTCTTTAGTTTGATCATTGAAGTATTTTTTTTAGAAGGAGGAAATGATGGTACCCAAGTCCTAAAAGGGAGGAATTTAGCAAAAACTTTTGAGAACCGCTTTGCTAAGCCTTACGGTGCTTGATGTGATATGCAGTTATTGTTATGTTATCGGCAGATGTTGTAATTTGTCTGTTTTTTGAGGGGAGCGGAATGTCAAAAATGTAAATTTTAGATAAAGTTGAAGGCATAACTCTACTTGGTAGTACTCCAGTTTTGATACTTTTGGGAATCGAGAGAGTGTCACTGCATTGAATACATGCTTTTCGTTCTTTTATGCAGTTTGCCATATCTCGATACCAATGTTTGGAATGTTTGTTGATGTGAGTTTGTGTATGTTTACTCGGTGAAATGGCTTGTTTATGTGCAAAGCTATTGCTAAAGTGCTTTGTGCAGGTTTTAAATTGTTAAAGATTTGGTTGCAGATGTTGTGCAAGCAGTGTATGCATAGAGTTTATGTTTGAACCATGTTGATGCGAGATAACTAGAATGTTTTTTGTTAAGTATGGTAATAGTGCTTTCTTTTTTGCTTTTGGCAATAAGTGAGAAAAGTGATATTGATCGATTGTTTATGTCAATGTTGTGGTCTTGAAATGGGAGTGATTGCAGGAATTTTCTTTTGGTTTGATACTGTTAGTGTTCAGAGCAATGTTGTACATAATTATGAGGCATTTAATAGCAAGTGGCCCTAGATATTTCAGGGTCTGATTTATATGCCATTGAGTCAAGTGAAATTGTTGTTTGTGCTATTTGGTATTGCTAATTGTCCTTTAGCGGTGGTAAGTAGTATTTTGTCAGTGAGAAAGTTCTTGATTGTGTGGTCTATGTGTTTGAAGATTTGATTGTGCTGTATGGAGTAATGCTTGTAAATTGTTCAATAAAAGCGTTTTCTTTGCTTTGGTTAGTAAAGGTTGTTTAATTTCGAAGCAAACGCTTCTGTGGTGTGTGGTGTGGTTGGCTTTGGTTAAATATTTTTGCTGTGGTGCTCGAAAGGGAGTACGGATTGTGTTTGTAATCAATTTTGTAAAGATGTTGTTTTTAAGTGTTTGCTTTGTATTTGCATATTTTTTTGTTTATGGGGTTGTTAAGAGTGATAATTTGTGCATCTGATCTGTTTTGTTTATGAATGTTATTACGGTGATTGTGGAGCTTGCGGATATGTATGGGTAAATAAATGTGATTTATTTAGGAATATAAAAATTTGCGAGATTTATTATTGATTTGACAAAGTGTTTGTTTGCCTCATGTAGATTTGTTGCTTGGAATTTGTGGAAAATGAGTTTCTCAACGTGTTATTTAATAATATCTATTTGGCCTTTTGCTTGTTTATTATTCTTTTAGTAAAGTGAGAAAATGCTGCTTTGGTCTTGTGATTTATCCTGAGGTTGGTAAGTAAGAGTATATCATCTGATGTGAGTGAGTAAATAGTCTGCCAGCTAGCGCAATTATCCAAGTTTGCTCAAAAAGTGGTGATGTAAGGTAAAGTAGCGTGCTATATTCGATTGGGTGGCCGATATGTTGAAGTGCATATATTTAATGTGATGTGATTGGAATTAAGCAAGGTTTTCTCTATCAACTTCTCTCTATGAGCTTAAGCAAGTACCATAAGGAAGACTGAGCATTAACAAATGCTGTGATGATTGTGCTGGAAGATTTGTTATTGCTGTGAATATGCTGAATATAATCAAGTCCGCTGCTGTTGTGATAGTTGTGTAGAATAGCTGTTACTGTTATGTAGGAAAATGGATTTCGATGATTTGTAGTTCAATCAGTATGGTTTTTGATGTTTTAATCGATGAGGTGTTTTAAGTTGTAAAAAATTAGTATTTTTTTAAATGTAAGTTCAAAAGGCATCATCCTTGTTTGTAAGTAAGTAAGATATGGCGTTTTGTTGGACTGATTCAGTTTTGACTTTTGTGTTATTATGACGTACGCTTGTGCGTTTTCAATGCGCACTTCCATTTCGTGTGTTTTGGTGCAGATGCTATTTGCATTGAGTTGCAATGAGCATTGGCAGCGTGGTCGAATGGTTAAAAACGCAGTGATTGCGATTGCCATGGTCTCGGTTGAAAACCTACTTGCGTCATTCTGCAGTGTCTTTGGGAAAAACATTTTACGGCACTTTGCCCTGCTTGGCGGTCTTAGCAAGCAGTTCTAAATTTGACTCATATCTTTATTGAACTAAAAAACCAAAATAAAAAATTTTAACCACACAGCAATATCTTGGCATCCCCGGAAGTATGTTGAGGTAATTGCTTGTCATATGCGTAGCGCCTCCTTCCCTTTTTTAAGAGTAAGGAAAATAAATATAGAGATGAAAAAAAGCAAAAAACTTAAAAAAGACTCTTTGGCGATGTTGCTTTTGTTTGAGTAATTGATTTAGTTATTTGATTAAGAATGCTATGAAGGTGCAGCATCATGATTTGTTACTGTCCTTTGTGGTGATTTGCGAAAATTTCAAGTGCATTTAGTGTTTGTGTAATTACAAAAAGTAGATTTAAACATATGCTTTATAATGTAGTTAAATCTTTTTATTTATGTTGGCAGCGTGGCCGAGCGGTTAGAGCGCTGGGATTATGATCGATATGGTCTCGGTTTAAAACCTATTTGCGTCATCCTGTTGTATCCTTGGGAATGACACTATGGTACTTTTCTCTGCAAGGTGGTCTTAGCCAGCAGTTCTAAATTTCAGTCATATCTTTATTGAATTTCAAGCGAACAGTAACATCTTGGCATCTTCGGAAGCAGGTCTGGGTAATTGCTTACCCTATGTATCAGCGCCTCCATCGCTATTCTGCGAGTCAAGAGAATAAATATAGAGATAAAATAAATAAATAAAAAAGGTGAAATTAGTATTGACATAGTTTTTTTTATATCAATTCTGTAATCTGAAATAAATTTGTTTATAAGTATTTTGATTAATCCTTATTCTTATTTATTAGAAATTGTTTGTTTAATGTAACTTGGGCAACATCTAATAACAAAAAAAGATTAATTTTATTTAGACCACCTTTTACTTTTCTTGACGTGGGATTATCAGCTGGAATTATTTTACCCATGGCGATATTCGGGATTTTGACAAACAGTATTACAATTGTTGTCATTTATCGCTCGCCTGATCTAATGAAGTAAGTTTTCCTTGTTTGATCATTTACACACTCTGCTGTTGCGGTTTTTTGATTTTACAAAAAGCAAAACCTGTATTATTTAACTAACAAACTGCCTTGCTAAAAATGTGAAATCTTTATGGAATTAGCAGTATAGTATTCCATCAGTTTTGTTGGCTTTGAAACAAAAACACCATGCTTCAATGAGGTGGAAAATATTCAAATCTTGTAGAGATAACATTGCGTGACAACATATCTTAAACTCTGATTTTTTTTATGCAATAAATATACTGGCTGGATAATTTTTTATCTTCATTTTAAACTAAAGAAAAATTTTATTTTCAAACTCCAGTGAAGACTTTTTGTTTTTAAATTTTTTTGTAAAAATGTTCTCTAGTACACTAAAATTTACATTTGCTAAAATTGTCTTTCCTAATAAAAAGTATTTTTCCTTTAAATTTTGTTCTTTTTCTAAATTTTTGTTATTTGCTATATGATTATTTTTTAAAAAAGTTTAGACACTTTTTGTCTAAATCGATATTGTAGAAACTTTATTAGATTTAATTTTATTCGAGATTATACTATTTTGGAGACGGGTCCAACCCAATGTACTGTCTTGTGAATTACAAAGAATACTGTCTGTCCTTCTGACAATTCAGTTTTGTTTTTAAATTAAATTAGTAGTAAAATCCAATGTTGTTTTTGAATTACATTAGTAGTAAAACAACTAATTGTCATTGTTTTTGAATTGAATTAGTAGTACCCTTGTGAGCATAAACTTGAGAAAACTGTTGTTCATATGTAATTTAATTCCATGTAATTGTCGTTTGCAATTTATTGTTAAATAGTTCTAAAAATGTTTAAATGCTTTCATAAGAACTTATAAAAGTCGAAAACGTCAGCTTTTGTTTTTAAGAAAATTTTGCAAGCTAAATGACAAAATGTCGGATTCATATTGCTATCATTTATAAACGAATTAAAAAAATTACTTTTCTTCCTAAATTATGCTATCAATAATTCGATCATTTTTGTCTCCAGCTTCCCTTGGTTTCTTTATCGTTTGTAATTGTCGTGCGCGTTGACGTCACTCTTTACGTCGGATTTTTAATTAACTTTGATATTCTTATAACAGCGAATTCGCTGCAATTGCATTTAACGTTTATTAAAAGAGTGTCTAAAAGTAAAAATTAAAGTGACCTTGCTAAACTCTAATTTTACATACTTTTTCAAATCAATTTTTAAAAACTTTTTTTGTCCTAACAAAAGTTAAATCATAATTTTTACTCTGATTCAATTGAGTTTAGTTCAGTTTTTTTTTATTTCTGCTCTGCCATAGAGTAAAAGAAACAACTATAATTTTTTAATTAATTATTGACATAATTATTCTGCATATTAGATAAAGTAAGAAGCAACCAGACGGGTGTGCGTTGTAGCTTGCAAAGATAATAATAAAATATTATATTTATACCTGTAGAAGTTGTATAACAAGAAACAATCAAAAAAGAACAAAAAATTGTGCACTAAAGTTGACTTAGTTTTTATTGATGGCAAGCTTTCGTGAGCTACTACGCTTTTCGTCAGATGCAATGGAATAAAAATAATAATGCAATCAAAACAAAATTTATACCAATCGCATTAAACATAATAAAAAAAAGTCTAAAGTTGGTGTAAATTTTATTATTTTTATTTCCCTGCACCTGACGAATTTTTTGTTTTTTTCTGATTGATTTCAATAGTTAACTCCCCTTTCGCAATTTTTATTCCTTCCAATTCTTCAAACAAGAAGCTAGCAAGATTCAAATAAGATTGCTTCATTCCAATATGAATTTGTTTTTATAAAAAAGAAAGCAAAAAAAAACAAAACAAAAAAGAACAAAGAAATCAAAAAAGCTACATTTAGGTCATTTGATAAAAAAATGCAAAACTTATTACAATCCGAAAAAGAAAATCTATTCTAATTTGTAGCCTTGATTATGTTTATTATTTGAAAAATATAGTTGTGCCTTTACTAGGCGAAAAAGTAGAAAAAAAAAACTGAACTGGTTAAATTTTGAAACAACAGCTTAAGTCGTTTCTCAATTATGACTCGCCAAACTTCTGAAACCCAAGTTAAGAAGTCACTAACTCAAAAAAGGTTGAGGAGAATAGGGTTAGAGCAGTGTGGTTTTCTTTTATGATTTCAACCAAAACGATTAAAAAGATTTTAATTTTAACTGCAACTGTTTTTATGTACAATGTCGCAATACGAAGACAAAATATAGATCCAAATTGAAGCTGGTCTCCGATTTATATGTTTGTTTGTCAAAAATACCCACCAGTATCGATAAATACTGCAGCAACAATAAACTTTTTTTTGTTTCATTTTGGTCGTTGTTTTTGCACAATAATTATAACATTATTCAGTGTCTAGCTATTGATTTTTTTTATATTTTGTTTGCAATATTTGGTTAAAAAATGAATGCCATTAATATGTGAGGGTCCAAAAAAAGTGATTTGACAAATGAAGTCCTGGGGCTCAAATTAAGACGCTGTTGTAAACAATATTTTTTAAGTAAATTGTTATAGCAGCAACATTACTGAGATAGTTGTCAATAATTAATGCACGCATTTAAAAGCTGAGTTCTTGGAGACTTTTAGTATGTGCTGTTAACTCTTGCTTCGTCAATTGCTTTGATAACAAACGGAATGTTTCATCTACTACCCAACGATCGCAAAAATCTTAATGCCTTTATATTATAAATTGCCTTTGCACAATTTATCATCTTTGTACAAACTTTTTTTGCAAATGCTTTTCATCTACTAGCCATATAATAATTTTCCTGCTTTTTTAGAGGGTTTTTATCAGCTTCAATTTTTTTGTTTTAAAAGTTTTCTTAGCAATCTTTATTATGGCAATCAAACTTATTTCTTAACTAAATAAATTTTTAAAAAGTATTTTTTCATTGCATAACAGAGACAGAGAAGTTTATCTAAAAGAGAAGTAAAATGCAGTAGTTGTGGTAAATATTTTCATCTATTCAGATTAACTTTGAATTGTTACGTTAAACTATGTAACAAAAATAAGTCATTTTTTTGGTTTGGGTTTGAATTTACTACAGTATTATGTAGCCTAGTTAAGCGCAGGCCTTAAAAACACTCACCTTTAGGCACAGGTGAGAAAGTTTAAAATTGCAATCCCGTCGATCGTGTTTGCCACAAACATCCTATTCACTCACCATGAATTCCGACTGCAATATTGTGTAATATTAAGTTTTTAAAATTGTTTTATGCTTTTTAAATTATTATATTGTATTTGTTGAGGTTTAACCTCTGCTAAACTAAAAATGGTTAGATCTGATTCCAGGTAGTGGGTAATAAAAGTTTACTCGAAAGTGAAAATGACAAATGAAGAAATTAAGTTAATAACCAGCGAACTACATGTGACTCTTATAATTTCCTTTTGCGCTAAATTGCATTAGTTTTACTGTTTTTCAAAAACAAACTAAAGTAAAACCATAAACAATATTCCACTTCATTGATAATTCTTATCTTAATTTTATCACTCTGTAGTTGATCTTCAGTCTTTTACTGTGCAGTAACTTTAAGCTTTTGATTACGACTTCATTTTCTCCATTGCTACATAGTAATTGCGGGTGCGGAACATCACTACTCCCACTTAATTTATTATTTCTGCCAGTTGTTCTTATAAGTGTATTATAATGATTCGATTTACCGTTTCTATTCAAAGCACATTGGTTGACTGAAATTTTATGGCAGAATGACGTTTGCGGGAGTATTACATAACTTTTGTATAGTGCGTTTTAGAAACGATTGGTATCTTATACACAATTGTAGATATTGGGTGATGCGAACGAGGCAATTGCCTCGGGCTCCCCTTTTTTTAGAGGCTCCCCCTCGAAAATACCTCATATAGTATCATTTTGCTGTATATGTTATTTTAGGGATCATTATGAAGTTGGGACGAAAAGTTGAAAATAGGAGATCGATTCGAAGTGAAAACCTTTTTTTTTTAGAGATCACTATGAAAATACGAGATCAAAGCCATATTTTTTTAGGGAACATCAAGTTTTGGAAATCCTTGCCTCGGGCCCCTAACTTTGAATATCCACCACTGCTTATACGACTGTTAAACAAATTTGACATTATAAGTTATGCGTATAACGTGTAACCTATTTACTACTGTATCTAATTTTAGGTCATAGGCTGCTTTGGCGGATTCTTAAACCTAATGCAATAATTAGTCTAAAAATTCTGGCTCAATCTGGTATCTTTGGCTGATATATAGTTTATGTATACCTTCTTCTTTTCCTTTTGGCCTTTCCCTTCAGTCAGGGATGGCCACAGCGTATCATCATTCTCCAAACCTTTCTGTCTTCAACATCCGTCTCCTTTGCACCAACTTCCTCATATCTTCTTTCACTACATCTAAAAATCTTCTCTTTGGTCTCCCTTTTTTCCTCTTTCCCGGTAACTCCATTTCCATCATCTTTCTTCCTACATACTCTTGCTCTCTCCTCATGACATGTCCATACCACCTCAGCCTGCTCTCCCTGATCTTCATTCCTAACCGTTCTACTTTAACGGTACTACTGATGTACTCGTTTCTAATCATGTCTTTTCTCGTCATTCCCATAGCAAACCTCAACATTTTCATCTCTGCGACTTCCATCTCTTCCACTTGTTTCTTTGTGACTGCCACAGTCTCAAGTCCATACACCATTGCTGGTATCACCACTGAACTGTACACTTTTCCTTTCACTCTAGCTGGTAACCTCCTGTCACAGGTTACTGCCAATACTCATTTCTATCCGTTCCATCCTGCCTACACTCTCTTCTTTATCTCCCTCTCTCAACCACCACTATCTTGTACCGTTGATTCTAAATATTTAAATTTCTTTACTCTTGGCACTTTGTATTCTCCATCTTCACGCTTTCTTTGTCATTTTCTCTATTTATGCACAGATATTCGGTCTTTGACTTACTTACTTTCATCCCTCTTCTTTCCAATGCATACCTGCAGGATTCTAATCTCCACTCCACTTCTCTCCTGGTATCTTCGCAAATCACAATATCATCAGCAAACAGCATCGTCCATGGTGGTTCTCTCCTCACTTCATCCGTTAGCCTGTGCATTATCACTGCAAACAGGAATGGACTTAACGCTGATCCCTGGTGCAGTCCAACCTTAACCTTAAAACTTTCTGTAGTTCCTGCTGCACACCTCACCGCTGTTTTGCTTCCCCATACATATCCTGTACAAGTTGCACATACTTTTCCACTATTCCTGATTTTCTCATACAGTACCACAGCTTTTCCCGTGGAACCCCGTCGTAAGTTTTCTCTAGGTCTCCAAATGCACAATTTAGCTCTCTTTGACCTTCCCTGTACTTTTCCATCAACATTCTTAAAGCAAACATGGCATCGGTGGTTCTCTTTTCTCGCATAAATCCATATTGCTGTTTGTTGATCTCCACTCTATCCCTTAACCTGGTTTCAATAATTCTTTCCCATACCTTCATTGTGTGGCTCATTAGCTTTATTTCTCTGTAGTTTCCACAACACTGTGCATTCCTTTGTTTTTATAGATTGGGATAAGCACACTTCTTCTCCATTCTTCTGGCATCCGTTCACCTATTAATAGTCTGTTGAACAGTCTGGTCAAAAACTCTATCTTCATCTTTCCCATGCACTTCCAAACTTTTACTGGCAACTCATCCGGCCCAGCCGCTTTACTTTTTTCATCCTTCTTAGTGCGTTTTTTACTTCTTCTCTACTGACGCAATTTACTTCTTCGTTAACCACTTCTGCTTCCTCTGTCCTAGGTTCTCTATTATTTTCCTCGTTCATCAGTTTCTGAAAGTAGTCTTTAACACTGCCTCCGAATTTACCATAATATTACCGTTTTTATCCTTTATAACTCTCACGTGCTGTACATCTTTTCCTGCTCTGTCTCTCTTCCTAGCCAATCTGTACAACTCCTTTTCACCTTCTTTTGTTTCCAATCTAGCATACAAATTGTCATAGGCACGTCCCTTCGCCATTGCACCTGCCTTGTTTGTCTTGCTCTTCTTTTTTTGTGAATCTTTTTATTATTTTCATCTCTTATTTTGTCCCATGCTTTCTTTGCCTCTTTCTTTTCTTTTATGCTCTCCTGTACTTCCTCATTCCACCACCATGTCTCCCTGTCTCTTTTTCGTTTCCCAAATGTCATTCCCAGTACAGTTTCAGCTGTTTTTTTAGCATTTCTGCTGTTTTGTTTCAGTTATCAGGTAACCCATCTTTGCCTCCCAGAATCCTGGTCACCTCTTGTCTAAACGCTTCTTGATAGCTTGTCTCCTTCAGTTTCCACCATCTTATCTTTGGCTGTACTTTTTCTGCCGTTTTCTTTTTCACCATAAGAGCCATTTTGTATACCACCATACGGTGCTGCTTTGCGACACACTCATTCACTATTACCTTACAATCGCACATTTCCTTCGAGTTCTTCCTTCTGCACCTTCTCATAATCTACTTGGTTACTTTTTCTTCCACTCTTATACGTCACCCTGTGTTCATCTTTCTTCTTGAAATAAATATTGTCAATTGCCAAATCCATCCTTTTCCCAAAATCCGCAACCATTGATCCTTCCTTATTTCTCGTTCCAGCAACGTACCTCCCCATTATTTCCTCATCCTCTGTGTTTTTGCTTTGCCCACATGTTCATCCTACACGTCCCTCCCATCATTCCCATATACCACACTTCCCACAAGTTTATGTATATCTGGCGTTGTAAATGTTATCATCTCAATTTAGTTAAACTGGTAAAAATCGTTTTGTTTTACCGTTGCCTGTGTGATGTGGTTAAGTAGTCAAGGGTCAGTGTTGACACCTTGGAAATTAATTTTATGGTGAGATAGACTTGTTTTAGCCTGTGTGGTGAAAAAAACTATTAAGTTTGATATTAGCCATTGAGGTGCTAACTTATTCTTATAGTTTACTTAGTATACAGTTGTTGAGTGATTATTGGCAGTTGTTCGCGCTGTGAATGGCTTTAAAGTTTGGTGAAACTTGAGAGTTAAGTTTTACAAAAATTGATCACGTTTGCTTGATTTTTGTAAAACTATTCTCTATAGTCATAAACCGTGGTTTTTTTCTATTTGTGGAGATACATTTTTTTTAGCGAGTCCATTCGCATTTCGCCAAAACTAACTGTTTCAAGAACTTCAGTCTTGCGGCAAACCATTTCCAGAGCCGACGTAAATAAAAATAAATACAGCTGTACTTCAGCGCAGGTACTTGGGTTACCTGGTTGAAACGATCCTTTTGGATTCCCTAGTAAAATTGAGAAAAACAAGAAGTTAGCATACTTTACTATAATTTGAGATTTCAAAAGTACTTTAAATAAAAAGTCATATGCGTGGTAATGAAAAGTTGCCCCATAATTTTTTTGAACAGATTACACGGTCATGTTAAATCAAGTAGGGTGTGGTCTTTGAGCAGTACACACAAGCAAACAAAGATTTGTCTTTATAGCTTTTGTAAATATTAGGTTACAACACGAGATCTCAATTTATGTAAAACAAAGTTGGTGAAGGACTAAATGACATGACAAATAAATCAGAGCTAGCTGCTGCATTTTCTCCGCTGGTAGCTGATCAACTATAGTTTTTTCTTGTGCCATAACATGCGTAAATCCTAAAAGAAAGTCTTCAGTGTTACGCATAAACAAAAAAAGACTAATCTTTATTACCTTTGGAAATATTTGGGCATTTATGTCAACAATCAAAACTGAAGCCTATTCGTTATTTGTTCATTTTAATAGATAGTAATTTTTGAAAGAAAAGTGAATTGTTGAAATTACATCAAAGGGTCAGTAGTTTGATTGTTTACCATTAAAGATTCTTTTTAATTTAATTTTTTGAAAAATAATTTAGATCTGCTTCTGCCGCGCTTTAGAATTTCTTACTCGCAGGGTTATGAAATCAAAGTTGGAGTCGCCTGTTTTAAAGCAGAGTGAGAGTTTTTTAGATTTAGTAAAGTCGAAGTTATTTTTTAAATTTGGTGGAGTTGGAGTCGTTATTGTTTTTTTGAATACTTTGCTTTGCGCTAATAGGCATACAAGTCGGAGTCGCACGTTTTAGGTGGGGGTCGTAGTTAAAGTGGAGTTGGAGTGAAATGAATTTCTCCGACTTCACAAACCTGTTTACACTCTCGAGCCAAAAGCGGGCTGTAGTTCATTTTCCTTGGATCGCGGACAATAGTGAACAAATCTTTCTTTTACTTATAGTTCTCAATAGCAGTGGTCTTCATACAGAGTCCGCGGATTATGAGCTGGACTCGAAGCAATTAAAATTTACGTTTTTTAAACAGATCCGTCTTCAACCATTACTTGATCAGTTTTTGTGTTTCGGATCTGGTGTCGGCTTTAATGAGCCCACTTTCGCTTTATCGAAAAACCTGGGGTTTTCTTCAATGGACTATTCCTCATTTTTTATGCAAGGTAATGTTTATTTGAATTAGTTGTTCTTGCTTGGAAATAACATAGAAGAATAACGCTACAAGGGATAAAACGTTTTACATACATGCCAATTTGCAATAACTTTTTTGAAAATTCCGTTTGTCAAAAACTTACTACAACATTGAATAACAAAAAATTTTGATTCAAAGTTCGTTTTTGACGATTCTATTTTGTCTTGTTTACGAATTCAATTATTTTCTCCTACAAAAAAGATGTAACATCTCGGTGGCAGAGAATACTTTTTGCCTTCGAACTTAATTATTACAAAAAAGTTTGATATACTTCATAATCATAGACTTCTTAAAGAGAAAAATTAGACTATTCTATGCTCGTTATTTGAAATTACTATACTCCATATTCAGTGATGGCTTTATTACGGAGCGAACAAAGCGTTCGCATTGGGCCCCCCTAAAAAACGTCAAGAAGTGGCTCCCATAAAGTGATGACCTTTTTTTTAGAAATCACTTTGCTTTGGAACACTAAAAAGTAGCCCCCTATTTTTCTTGTACCGGGTTCCCCCTTTTGTAAGGCCATCACTGTCCATATTACCGGCCTTTCTCAAATAAATGATGGAATTTTGATTTTAATGTCTCGTAGGGTTTGCGAAGGACCTGAAATTAATTTTTTACAGTGTAATATTAAATTTCTACAACGTTATCTTGAGGTTGTTTAAAGGTTGAATCAGATAAAAATAGCACAAAACTATCCAAAATATTGAATATTACACAATTAAATATTTACACAAAATACGCTTGTAATTTAATAAAAATATGACTGTAATTTAGAACTGCTTGCCGAGACCGCCAAGCACAGGAAAATGCTGTAAAGTGTCTTTCTCGAGGACATAACAGAATGGCGCGAGTGGGTTTTGAATCGCAACCATGTTGATCATGAGCACAGCGCTCTAATCACTCGACCACGCTGTCGACAAGATACAGTTCTGTATGGGATCAGGCTGCTTGCCTGCAATAGTGATTGAGCTTAAAGCAAAAAGCAAAACCAGAACGATACGTTTATAAAAAAAAAAACATGTTCTTCTTTGGTAGGTGTGCGGTCAGCTGTGAACCATGAATTTCCATCACTTCTAAAAACTAAATGAACCTTGTGTTGCTGTTATATTTTTTGTGCATAGTCTGGTGGTCGAGTTCGGACGCAAAAGTTCATGGAGCAAATTGAGGAACCATGCTTTTTTATTTAGTAATAAAAGGAAATTTAAACTGCTTGTTTAAACGACAAAGTAGATAGGAAGTGCTGCGAAGTGTTTTTCAAAAGAAATAATGACGACAGTAAGTTTTGACCATATCGATCGGGTTCGCAGTAAATAAACGCTGCGCCAGTCTACAAGACCAGGAAGCCAGTAGTTTTACCAACTGCTTTCAAAGTTTTTATTGAAGACTTTAAAATAATATTGTTAACAAAATATATAAATGCATTTTCTTGTAAACATGCAATATTTAAGATAATTTTGTGCTAATTTTATCTGATTTGACCTTTGGATAACATTGTAGAAAGTTAAAGTCATAAAAAAGGAGTTTTTAGACTTTAAAACCCCCTAGCAGACACCAAAGTCAAGATTCTATGATTTCATTTGAAAAAATATTGCAGGAATTAAACTTCAGCTTGGAAGCAAAGTTCCAGATATTAAGCTTAGAAGATATTAGTCTTTTTAAGTAGTCATGATTGTGGGTCAAAATGTGTAACATATTTAAGGCGCTTTTGAGACTACAAAGATGAATGGGGCCGTTTTTGTTAATCTTACGGCTGCATACATCACTGTCCGGCATCATGATTTTTCCTGTAAACTGCTGGAGCATATGTGAGATAAGTACAAGGTCATGACCATGAAGCTTAGTATGAAGTTGACTTAAAAGCCCTATGCATCTAGTAACTTATAGGCAAAGCCACAGGCCTATAACATACATGATTTGAGGTTTTATTCCTAATGTCAGTACTAGTGTCCATTAAAATGGACTTAGTCCGAACAGTTTAGGTCAAGCTATATTGTCTATGTATTGCTATGGGGGATTACATTCATTCATGCTTAAATTGGTTTTTGCTTCTTCATCGAATTGCGGTTTGATCTGTGCAGCACCGCTAAAAAACAACTGACCAAGTTGTATCAGCTTTGCCCATACATCAGGCTCCATGAGGATCATGAAATGTGACGATTTCGGATGACAAAACCCAATATTGGTTCAAGGCTATCGATTTAATCAGACCAAAATTTTTGACATAAAAAAAAAATATTCAATAAATCTATATTAGTCGATTATTTGTAAGAATGTGAACCGGGAAAAGGTTTTTTTACACAAAATAAAAACAGTTCTTTTTTCCATAACAATTTCGTATTTCAGAAACGATAAAAAATATAACTAGGTAAAATGCATAAAGCATTTTTATAATTTCCTCATAGGAAATTTTTAGCAATTGACTTGATTAGAAGAGAATGAAAAAAGTGTTAAACATCGAGAAACAATCAAGCGTTTACCGCGACCGCATTTTTTATCATGATCTTTTACTGCTGTCCGGTTGAAATTTATCAAGAGAGTTTTGGATTTTTTAAATTTTGAGTGAGATAATGACTATAATTTACAACTGCTTGATAAAATTAATTTCTAGAAAAAAAGTTTTATCAAGAATACAGTGCTTTATCAATGCTTACAGTGTTTTATCAAAAACTTACCGCGCTTTTTTAAAGAATAGACTTTTAAGATTGTGATTGGAGTTGAACCGAGACAATGTTAATTACGGTGGCTACTAAAATAGCCTTTATCATTCGGCCATGCTGCCGACAAATGCAAGAGAAAGTTAATAACTTTTAGTTTTATTCCTATGACTACTTTTTAACCTTGTAAGCTCATATGTTATTGCATTCAAAAAGAATAAAATGTGATGCAAGTTTTATGTTAAAGCTATGTTGAGGAATAACAAAACCAAATTCATCAATGATTAATAACAATAAAAAAAACAAAAACACCTTGATTCTTCAAAATACGTAACTTCAGAAAGAAATTATTTTATAGTTTTATTGTTCATTCCTTGCAGTTATTTTGGGTCGGCGATATGACAGCATCAACTTCAACGTCATTACATATTCTTGTTTTTTGTGCTCTTCGATTTCTGTCAATGGCAAGACCTCATTATTTCGCTCGAATGAAAATCATTCATGCTCAAGTAAGAATTAATTGCTCAAAATATAAAACGTTATTTTTTCCTTTTAGGAGTTGCTTGAGCCTGAATGAAGCTGACTAAAATGTAAAGTAAAACAAAAGCCTAGGGTACAAACAACACAATTTTGGAAAATAAAAAAAGTTTTAGTTTTATGCAGAATCGTGCAGACCCACCGTTGTGAAACTTCCTTAGGATTTCAGGAATAGTCAAAAGCATAAAATTGGGATTTTGTTTTGGAAAGGTTTTAATCTGAGATAGGTTAAAATAAAGTCGCAATGACATTTAATATAACCAGGCGTCCAACCAAACTCGAACCAGAACGAGATTCGTGAACCCGTATTGACCGTTATTATTTCTGGAATCCGAACTGTAGCTGAACCCAAAAAGATAAAATTTACTGAACTTAAACGGAAGTGAACCCGAAAAATTAAACTTTTTAAAGCTGAACCTGAACGGTAACTTTATTTTAAACGGATCCGGTTTACATTCAAATAACTTTATTTTAAACGAATCCGGTTTACATTCAAATAACTTTATTTTAAACGGATCCGGTTTATATTCAAATAACTTTATTTTAAACGGATCCGGTTTACATTTAAATAACTTTATTTTAAACGGATCCGGTTTACATTCAAATAGCTTTATTTTAAACGGATCCGGTTTACATTCAAATAACTTTATTTTAAACGGATCCGGTTTACATTCAAATAACTTTATTTTAAACGGATCCGGTTTACATTCAAATAAATAGTATGCTGTAAATGACAGTGAAGTGAATGATTGATGAAGATGCACCAAAAATACTGAAACAAACTCATAAGCCAAAATCAGATATTACGACTATGATTATTATTTTTGATTTTTTTGAATAGCTTAGTACAGAAATGCACAACCATTTTGTGGTTCTCGAGTGCGAAGTTTTAACTAATGACCACTAGTTAGTCATGATAAGTAAATATGAATGAAATTATGCAGCTCATTAGGCTTACTAAAAAATGAATAACAATATGCTTTTTACTCCTACCGGTACTCACGAAATAAAATATCACCATTTTTTAACAATCGAATTTATTGAAACATAATTGGTAAAATATGCAGGCCTATTAATATTTCTTTAACCTTGCATGCTTGCAAAATTAATCAACCTAAGCTGCTACTGTCACACAATAGCTGCAAACAAATTGGTATAGTCAACAAATTGTACTAAAGGTAAGACAAATTAGCATGGTTCTAATTGCTTCAAAAGGTTTTTGAATGGAATAACGCGAGTAGATTTTGAACCGCAACTGTGTCAACCACCTTCGTGATCAATATGGAATTCTTTAACTACTCCGGTCACACTGCCGACTTTTTATAACAAACATAGATTTCGTGACACATTTTTTTCACTTACTTTATTTTTAACGAATTTAAATTGATATACATTTTTACTTCAATTGATGAACTTTTTACAGATCAAATGATTTTTAACTTAAAATTGCGCATTCCGGGATAGGGGTGCTAAATTTTTAGAAGAGCTTTGAAATTGATGAAATATTGTAAAATATGTAAAACTTATTTTGCTTATTTAGAAATTATATAAAAAAAAAGGCAAAAAGATTGTTATTGAGTTGCAGTTCAAAAGTTTTAGAATAACTTCTGTAAAATGCAAAAACAAAACAGTAAAACTGTTATTAGCTATTCAAAAAGATGCAAAAATAAAAAAAAATTTTTTAATGTAAAATTCGATTAGATAAAATTTTGACAAATTTTGAGCTTATTTTTCCTATAAAACTCTATAAAAGAACTCTAGAACAACCAAAAGTATAAGGTTGTGTAAGTTTCATAACATAACAAATTCCTGAAAAAAATTGACTTTATTGATTTTAGCGAGCCCAAGTTACATCGTTATAGCATGCAGAAAAAGTAAAAAGAAAATATTTTATAAAAAGACTTACACGTTTGGTATTGTTACAACTTATTTTTCATATATCTACCAGCAAGCTGACAGTCCAGATGGGATCTAAAAAAAGCATATAGTCACCAGTATAGAAAAATTTTAAGAGCCTGTCGTCACTAACGTAAAATAGTCAAAAAAAAACTTGATATCAAAAATAAAATCATCAAAAACTTTTGGCTTGCACTTTTGAGGATCGCAAAATCATTACTATATATTCATTCAACTTTGTGGAAATGTAGAAAGTTTCTTTTACAATTCAATTTTAATATAGCAAAATCACAACAGAAGTTAATTATCTAACCCAGCGTGGTCCAACTACGGGCCCGCGGCCCGCGGAACAATTTTGCACAATTCAAGTCTTGTCGATCGCAAGCAGCGGCAACCTTGTATAACAAGGCATGGCGAGCTGATGGAACAGAGTCAATGGTTGAGACCTTTTTTTTTCGGAGAACGCTATGATTTTGGGACGAAAATAGGTATTTCTAGCCGGCTGAAGGCCGCAAGCTCGATAATTTTGAAAAGTGGCCCACAAGAGTGCAGAAGTTGGACCACCCTGATCTAACCGATATCTTCCGGAGAGTAACTCAATATATTACAATTTGTGACTAAGCCATATCGCTGTATACAAGTGGGCGTATTACCACGTGATCATACAATATGAAATGGCAGAATGTGAAATTCGAAATTGCATAAAAATAGAGCATGTGAAAGTTAAATTCAACGTTTTGAATCAAATTTTATAACTCAAATAAAGTTGTGTTTCTTGTAAAAATATGAAATTATATTTGAGCTGTCCAACTAATGGCTACATGCTCTTCTATGGATTCAAATACAATTAGATGAATATTTATAGGAATAATATTGCTGTCACATAAAAAACATAGGCTTAATACTCATTAAATCTTTAGTTTTGATTTTTTTATTTCTTAATTTCCGGAAAAATTATAAAAAGAAAATTCCATGATTACAAAAATCTTTTGAAATCAAAGAGTTCTAAAAAATCTCTCCGTCTGCTACTAACTAAAAGAGTTACGCAAGGCTACCTGGGAAGATATAGACCAATCAGTCAAAATTAAAAAAAAAAAGTTCTTTAGCATGTCATAGGCTGCGAAATTGCATTTAATAAAATAAAATACAAAAACAAAATTAAGAAACGTTTTTTCTAACATTTACACAAATCTGATTGGAAGTATAACTTTAGATTTTTATCGTATTTATTTGGATTATTTCACTTGCATGCGAAACTTTTACTTTCGGCCTGTGGATGGATGTGCTTCAACTAGACAGAAGATTTACAAGTCGAAATGACGAAGATTGCACATTACCTTACAAGTGGTTTGTTAAAAATTTTTATTAAATTAAAAAAAGGTTTAGCCACAAACGGATTCATACTTATTAGCTATGTGGTAGTTTTAAAAGACTGCTTTGTAAGTACTTTTTGGACAACACTCATCAAAAGAAATCGTTTGAACTGAATGAAAAAGAGCTCAATATTCTATTTATACGATTTGTAAGCATCAAAATTAGCTGCAAGCGGGGAGGCAGAGGGAGTAATTACTCCGCTGCCCTTTTGTTCTCTTTAAATTGCCCCTCAGCTCTTTTCAAAACGGGAGAGTACAGATGGGCAGAAAGAGCAAAAACATGGCTGCTTTAATCTGGTGAAATATCAGACCAATTTAAGGTAAAGATCTTATTTCTTAATCATCAAAAATTTGTTTAGACAAAAATATTGAAATTAAACCCAGATTCCAAGCGATAACTTTTTTTTTAGAGATCACTAGTATTTTGCAACGGAAATACAAAATCAGACACAATTTTAAAATGGTAATTTTTTTAATCTTCGCTAATTTTTTCAACTAAAATAAGTTTCATTTTGACATCTGATGAAATGCTACAAAATCATAATTAGGTCAATTATTGATGAAATTTTGGCAAAACTGAACTGCTCCTCAAACTTTTTTCTACAAGTAAACATTTAGACCCTAACTAGAAGTTTTTCTATTGAACAAAATGGTACCTTTGTTTTAAATTTTGCTCCCCATGCCGCCAAAAAATTTTCCGGCGCCCTTGTTAGATAGGAGGAGACGCGGTTGATTCGTTGATTAAACGCATGATTATATGTGTCATAGATAGGCAACCTTCAACGCATAAAGAAACTTTTGTTGACAAGAAAAATCGGCTTTAGAGTATTGATGAAACCAGCTTTCAAAGTTGTTAAATTTAATAAAGAGATACCAGAAGCTAAAATAAAAAACATGCCAACATAATTTTTAAGAAATTTGTTCTGGAAAACAAAAAATGCCATAAAAATTACGATATCAACATGTTTTCTATTTTAGCAAATGGAAGCTCTACATTCAATTTAAACTTTGAAAGCTGCTTTCATCAAAACTCTAGAACTGATTTTTGTCGTTAAAAGAAGTTTTAATGTTTAAAAATTGCCTACATGTGACGCACATAATCATGCGTTTGATCAACCAATCAGCCGCATTTTCTTCTGTCCTATCAAATCATTTAGGTGATTTTAATGCATACCAATCATATAAACAGAATATCGAGTTTGTTTCAATCAATACAAACGATTTCTTCTAATAAGTGTTAACCAAAAAGTAGTTAACAGTCGTTTTTAAGACTAAAGCAAAAGAATAAAAACCCGTCAGTAGCCAAGCCTTTTCTTAAGTTCTGAAGCACAATATTTTTTTATTAAATCATCATAAAATAATGAAATGTTTTTATTTGCATCAGGTTTTATCAGTTCCGACAGTACTCCATCTACAGAAGCATAATTTTTTTTTACATTCCGATGTTGGGAGTAATAATTTTATCAACAGCAATCGCTTTTTTAATGTGCAGACGACGTACAAAAAGAAAAAAAGGTAAAAATTATCTACTTTCTACTATTTTTAAAATTTGTTTCAAAATAGTAGAAAAAAAATCATTAAGTATTTGTAGAATGGGATTAATAAAATAGCAAAAGTAAAATACAATACCAAAAAGTTATTGCTAATTAACTATATAATCTACCAATCGAAAGTTATCGAAGTAAGTATCAAATTTTTGCTTTTAAAAGACATTTAAAATCGTTCATAAAAATAAAAATTTCAAGTTTGTACAAACCCCCATGATCAGTTGCTTTGATGCTAATGACGCTATGACCACGCTAATGTTACGCTAATGACTAATTACTATTAGAAGACTTTGTTCACTCGGTTTGCTATGTAAGTACTGTATATACCCGTGTATCAGCCGCTCCCGGGTATAATAAGCACCTTCTTTTGGATGTTTAAAACCTCCCTTTCGAAAGTGAACCGTCTATAAGACACATCAGTTCTACTTTAGATGACTGATTCAAAATGCCTTTCTATGTACCGCTGTGACTATGCTAGTTTCACAGTAATGTACCGTAATTTCTAACTGAAATTATAATCTCAGTTAATCCGAGTAGACAAAGTCTTCTGAATTGATATATTGAAGTCAGCAGTAACATTGCTTTGTGCATTATGCTGAACTTTTACATGTGCAATTATTGACGTAATCAATAATAATTAATTAAAATTATCAATTTTACTGTTTGGTAATATCAAATGTAAGGTTACTTATGGGCACCCCTGTACATAAATCGTGAGACATGCATTTATTTAACAACTTGATAGCACAATTTATTAAATAAATTTGTTATTTCTGAAGTTAAAAGATTAAAATCAAGGCCATCTTAATAGCATTGCAAAGGTCCGAGCAAAGCTGTGTGTAAGCATTAAAAAACATGCGGTAAAGCAAAGATTTATCAGCACAAACGTACACAATTGGTGAACCACAAGGACGAAGATAGCATGTTATGAAATTTCCATAAATTATGTTTTGTTGATCAAGTGTTCCACAGAAACACGTGTCAAATTTTTTTGCCAAGAATTGCTCTGTTAATTGACTAAAATTTAGAAAATTATTTTCGTGCAGAAATATATCTCAGTTAAAACACTGCCGCCTCATTGTGCACCGAAGCTCATCTCTTTATAAGTTTCAGTTTTGAAAATAAATGTTGTTCCACGTTGTTGATTACCATCACATAAACACTCAGCACATTTTCAAAATTGGAAAAGGCAATTCAGCAAGAGTTTTAATTCTTTTTTGTTAGGGGAGATGGACGAGAGCTGGACGGTCACTAAATGGCCGGGCATGTTTTCATCAGGAATGTCGCCAGGCTCTTCTAGACATTTAAGAGAGCACGATGAGGCATTTAAGAGGCTCCATTTTGATGGTGGTAAAATGGGGAAAAATGTTATTACGTGCTTAGCTGTCTGTTCCTTTGCACCACACTCTTAGGCCGCCGTAAAAACCATACCCATGTGCATTTTTGGGCAGAATAGACCAATGCCAGTTTGGATGCGCTTAAGCCTGACCCATGGAGGTCTGGGAATACGAAATAACTGTGGCGTTGGCTAACATCTTAAATAAATGAATGGAGTCTAGAGGCGTTTTCTTGGCTCTTTGTATTCTATTTATATTCCGCCCATCGTGCTACACTAGTGCCTGACTGAACCGGGTCGTTCAACATTTCCAGTGCAGCAGGCACAAATGGATGTCTTGATTTAAGTTACCAAAGCTGTCTACCATGTGAAAACAGGAGCCTTAAAAGGTATTCTGGCTCTTGAACGCGGCGAGGTATAGAGAGTACGGCTTTTTAGCAGCGAAGCTCAGTTGGTTGTATGCCTGATAAGATAAAAAGGTTATCCGTCGGTGTGGGACGCAGGCATCCGGTCACTATGCGCAAGGCATCGATTAATGGGTTTGTCGATAAGGGGAGTATGAGCTACAACAGCAAACAGGCGCGAAATACTCAGCCGTGGAATTGGCCAAGATGGAGAACCAAGAAGGTGTTATTAAGCCAGCATCGAGTTTCGTCATCCAAACCCGTCAGACCTTGCGCTCCATGTGGTGCCTGATGTATAGGGCACGCTGTTAGAACATGGTCTGCAGTTTGCTCAGAGGCGCCACACTCGCAATTTGGTGAAGGAGCGAGACCCCATTTGTGCATGGACGAATGGAATCGCCCAACACCAGTCCGCAGGCGGTTAAGCTTAACCCAAGCTGCTCGGGGTAAGCCCATCCCAACAGGCCTGGCACCGGTCCCGGGCACAAAAGTACGGAGCCTGGAAACATTTTTACAATACTCCGTTTTTCATTTGAAGTTTCTCCATTTAGAAGCGCGGATGCCGAGTCGGGCAAGGTTGTCCAAAAGATTCCGCGCAGCTGGCACAAACGGGCGTCTGGATTTTAGTCTTACTTGGCGAGTATCTGAGGACTCACTTAAAGGACCATACAAGATATGATCGGGGTCCACAGATCCACGGTAAATCAAGGAGAGTGTCGCTCCCATTCGGCGAAGCTCAGCTGGCTGGATGCCTGAGAGTATAGGTAGGTGGTCCGTTGGAGTGGGACGCAGGCATCCAGTAACTACGCGCAAGGCGTCGTTCAAGACACTGTCGATAAGGCGAGTGTGAGCACTGCGACACCAGACTGGTGCACAATACTCAGCTGTTGAGTAGACTAGAGATAAAGTGGCTATGCGTAGTGTTTTGGCACCAGCACCCCATCCCAAGCCCATGAGTAGCCTCAGCAGTGTAACGCTTGGGGATAGTTTTTTGCGCAATGCCACTAAATGGTGACGAAACGTGAGCAATCTGTCCAGTTTTACCCCAAAATAAGTTGGGGTTGGAAAGAACGGTAAAAGTCTATCGTTACTGTAGACCTTTAGCTCACGCTTGGCCTCTCGGTTATTTAAATGAAAGGCTGCCGTCACCGTCTTAGTGTGACTGAGCTTCAACCTCCAAGTCTGAAGATACGCTGAAAGTGTAGACATGTCTTGGCTTAAAGTCCCCTCCAAGTCCTTCCAGTTTCCAGAAGAGTGCAAATATGCCAAATCATCAGCATAAGCAAACTTTCTGGAAATCATGAAAGGCAGATCGCACGTATAGATGTTAAATAGGAGGGGAGCCAAGACCAATCCCTAGACGGCGTAGCCTGCTTTGCTTGCTGTCACCGGTGGTAAGGGTAAAACTTCAATTTCGGACAAACTCCATAATCATTTTGACCATGTGCTTATCCGGAAGTAGTCTCAGCAGCTTGCAGGTAAGACCACGGTGTAGACAGTGTCATAAGCAGCTGTCAAACCGATAAATACGGCACCGACCTTCTTCTTAGCCTCAAAAGAATCCTCGATGTTCTGGGTTAGCAGAACAACTTGATCTACGGTTGACTTCCCGCGTCGGAACCCAGCCTGCTCTTTAGGGAGCAGTGGATCGATTAATGGCTCAACGCGGGAGTAGATAAGCCTCTCGGGATCTTGTAGGGGACACAGAGCAGAGATATTGGTCGATAACTCTTTGGGTCCCCCACGGGCTTTGCTGATTTGGGGATCGCAACTACAAGCGCTCTTCTCCAGATTTTGGGAATTTTGAGTCAGCGCAAACAGAAAGAAAGGAAGTCACGTAACCAGGACTTAAAAGCAGCTCTGAGCAGATGGAATCAGGGCCCGGGGCTTTACCTGGTTTTAAATGTTGGAGGGCAGCAGCAAATTCTCTCTGTGAAAAATTGTCAGAGATATTTACTGGGTCTGGTGTTGTGGTCCTCTAAAGGTCAAACACTTCTTGAGAGACAAGTCAAAATGACTTGCGATCAACAGCCTCGTATTTCCCATTTCTAACCAACTGAGATGCAATAGCGTCGGCTAAAACGGGACAGTGACGAGGAAAGTATTGTGACCTACCAGTAAGGTTGTTCAAGATACTCCACGCTTTTTGACTAGAGTGTGAGAAGTTAATGCTCCGAACTGCCTCGGACCATCGATCCCTCCGCTTTCTGTCAAGCTTGGCAAGCAGAGCTATAGCAGCCAAACTTGAGTCGTCTCCCTGAGGCGACTGCAGAAAGGTTATATAGAGGGATTCACACTCTGCATTTCAACACGGAATATAGTTATTTCGATACCCACGTGGGATAGTCTTTTTGGCTGCTTTCTTAATGGTGTTACAGAAGTCCTTCAAAGCCGTATCCACATCAAGTGAATCAGGCGGCAACAAAGTCTTTGCGAATTTATTCGTCAAAGCAATGTAGTAACTCCATTTGGCCTTGCGAAAGTTCCATCGCTTAACAGGCATGCTTGGCACTGCCATAGCAAACGTTGGTGTTGTAATAAGCGAAGGTCGATGTTGTGACCTGGGGAACTTGTCAAGGACAAGTCTATCCGGTAAGCGACTGTTTGGACCTATGCTAGCGAAAGCTAGATCTGGATTGGTGCCAGTGTTCCAGCGGCCGGAATAAAAACTGGCAGCGTCCTTGACATTATATAGGAGGGCAAGACAATAAATTCTTGCCCAGCCAGCCAAGCACTCACCATCCGGACTGTTATCATCGTAACCCCAGTCAGCATGACGATAGTTAAAATCGCCAGCGTAAGGAGAAAGGTGAATAAACACTGGGAGATCCAGGGATTGCAATCGCGTTGGCAATGGCTTGTAGACGTTGACTATTTTACAGCCATCAACGTCCACACACAGCCACTCAATCTCCGATGTCGGTGGAGATTGGTTCAAAAGCGTGTATCTCAGTCGCTCGTGGACAAATGTCGCAAGGTCACGCTTCTTGCTTAAAGAAGACCCAGCTAGTTGGTAGTTCGGAAGTACCAACTTCTCTGCATCAGTGCAGTGGGTCTCCTGCAGCAGGATGACGAGTGCCTCAGACTGCATAGCAAGGTGATGAAGAACGTTCATCTTGCTTGTAGTGAGACCTTCGATGTTCAGCTGAAGAATAATGGGTCTTCGGAACTTGTTGGCAATGTTCCCTGAAAAGGACAGTTTATCCTGGCATTGCCCCGTCCTGAAAAGGACGTTTGCCGAGTAACAGACCCACACTGAACATCGGAATGGGTGGATACCCTTCCGTATTGGTAGGTTCGGTTTCGGTCTGTCATTTTTAACATCAATGAAAAAACTTACTCACGGCCCAGGCTGCGAGAAAGCACCTACCAACTTGATCGAAACGACATTTGATCAAATAATAAAAGAAAAATTTAAAACTTTGAATATATCCCGGGGTTTTGTCAATTTTTCATTCCAAAAATATTGTAATCTCAAAAAAAGATCTTCACTTTGAATTTGTCCCGGTTTTATGAATTTTTTGTCCCAAAAGCATAGTAACCTTTAAAAAAAGGTTTTCCCTTTTAAATCTGTCTCTGATTTCTCCAAGGAATCTCTAAGAGTGGGGCCATGGCACAATTCCCTCCTCCCCTAAATACGCTACTAATACTATTCATTTTGCAAAATGTAAAAAGAATGCCAAAAATGGCAGCAATAGGCATCTAACAAAACATAATTATGACAAGAGATATACTTGTTGTCCCTTTAAAAATGCTTTGCCCAGGGACATTGTAAAAAACCTTGACCTTGACATTGGCAAAAAATTATAAAAAATAAAAGCAAACCGTCTTCTTACTGATGGCCTCGGCTTTTTATGAATGTAATTCACAGTAACAAAAAGATTGTTTAATCGAGAAACATACCAAACTAAACATTTTTTTTTATCTACGTACTGTCATTTCAATCCAGTGTCGTTTTGATCAAATATGTTTTCGATCAAATATCGTTTCGATCAGATTTCGTTTTAATCAAATGTCGTTTTGATCAAGTGTCATTTTGATCAACTGTCGTAGTAATTATTCCAACACGGTCTATAGTTGTTTCTGCAACCGTGTGGAACTGATAATTTTGCTGCTGCAAAGGTAATATTTCAAAAATTTGGTATGCCTCATCAATAGGGCTTGAGCCAGGGGATGATAATTTCTGAGAAAGCTGGTTTGTAGTGAGGCCGTATAGCTCCCAGTTGGCCTTACGGAAGCTCCAACGCTTATAAAGCTTACTTGGGGCTGGGGCCAAATTTTTTGAGGGCTTAATTAGCAATGGTCAATGTAACGACTTAAGGAAACTTTTTTAAAGTACGTCTATCCAGTTAAAAGCGGTTTAAATCCTCACTCGCAAAAGCTAAATTGTGATTGATTTCAATGTTTCAGCAACCAGAAAAAAAATTAGGGGAATCTTTAGGGCTGTACAAGAGAGAAAAATTTCTTTTGGCGCCCAGTCAACCCGGCATTCCCCATCTGGTTTGTTATTATTTTTGACCCAGTTAATGCGCTGGCAGTTGAATCAACCATATAAAGACAGGAGTATGGGAACTCTAGAATGGCTGTAATTGTGAGTTGCAAGGTTGGTAGTTGTCGACATTGACAATCTTGCAGCCATCAATGTCCACACACAACCACTCAATTGCTTATCTCTCTGAGGATTGATCTACAAGGGTCCAGCTAAGTTTCTCTTGGGTAAACGTAGCAAGGCCATGCTTCCTGCTTGAGACCTAGCTAGCCAGTGTAAAGTGGGTTATTACTGCTGGTAATGCTGGTCGGCATTCGTGCAATGGGTTTCTTGTAAGAGAATGACAGGAGCCTTATATCAGGTGGCAAATTGGCTCATAATGCCGATCTTATTTGCGCATAGACCTTTAACACATTAAAAATATGTATACAAATGGCCCACATCTGAAATTTGTAAATTTATTGAGTTTTTTGCTTCCGGAGCCAAAAGTTTATACTTTTACCACTCCGGAAGCATCCCAAATTCATCATCATTTGTCAGGTCATTTACCAGTTACCGGGATTTTCAAAGTGGAGGCTGATGCTACGAGTCTCAGAATTTTACGATATTCCCACAATAAAAAATTAACATTAATACTGGAGATTAGTAAAACCATATTGACTGTAAGTCACAACATACATAAATTAGCTTAGGCCCCCTGCTTGTTGGTTCCCCAGGAAATTACCCAGCGCGCACATGCAGTTGGACTCCGAGACAAAAAAGGCCGTTTTTCGCCTTTAATTTGAAGTGAGAATTTTTGTAATACGTATTTACTTAACTTTTAAAGACAAAAAAATAGTTTTTAGAATCTTTGGTGTTACCACAGCAATAATTTGTAGTTAGCGAAAAATAGTTTTATCTATTTCGGTTATTGCACCGTTTTTAAGTTGTAGAGGCCTGATATTAACAGATGTTTTCTACAGGTACTTCATTGGTTTAGTGCTTTTTACTACAAATGGAAGTTGTTAAGAAACATAAAAAATAAAAACTTTTTTCTTGTTTTAATACATCACTCCAATTAATGGTTTTTTTATTTTTTTAAAGCCAACATAAATAAAGTCAACAGAAAACTCAAAAAAGCCGAAAAAATTCAACAAAACAAAGAAAATCAAGCAATAGTTCAACTAATGCTGATCATCATTTCTTACTTATTTGGTTACGTTCCGTTTTCTGGTAAAAGTTTTTTAAGATTATACATTGTAAGCAAGAACTTAACTCAGTGATTCTCAACCTTTACCACGTATAACCTTTTACTCACCGCGGGCCAGATTTTTTTTCCTAAAGAATATCGCGAGCCACAATCAGTGTGAAACCAAAGAATTGACTTCACTTTTTTGGTTTTCACTTAAAAAATTGTTTTCCTACCTCTTTAAAAATATCCCGTACCACAGGGTAAAAACCACTGCTCTGGGGTGGTAATATTAAATCAAAAATCAGCGAGGTATTTTTTATTAAACTGACATTATTGTCGGTCAGTACTCAACTGACATCTTTAGACAATGAGCCGTTCACAGTAACCACTCCGTGTATATAAATTCGCATTGATATATAGAACTCAATTATATATACGACAATAAAAAACGGCAATTTATTGGTAAAATTAAATGCAAACAGTTTGACGTAGGGGCGTCAAGCCATTCAATCACCATATGTGGTGACACTGCAGTCTTCCGTCAAAGCGAAAACCTAAAAAAGAGTCTTAATCTGAGTTGGACAAAAAAAGCCTTATTTTCACTTGTAAAATTCGGCCGCGTTGATTTATTTACTAGGGCCGCGACTATTTTCAATAAACTCAAAAGGCTCTTGGCTCCAAAAAATTAGAGGCATAGTTTAATGTCTCTGAAGATGTTGTTTAAGTACTGACTCACAAAACGTCATTTTAAATAAAAAATATCCAGCTGATTTTTGGCTTTGTATTATCACCAAGAGACCATTCAAAGTCATTAACAGGATTTGAACAACTTAATAATTTTTCACAATAAATCAAACATAACGTTAAACCAGATTTTAATTTTTGCAGAAAAAAGACCTTAAAATACTACATTTTTCGTTATCTTTATTTTACTGTAAGTTTAAGAATTTTTCTTAAAATAGCTCAAGAGAACTAAAAACGTTTTAAACATATTTATAGCATTTCTTATACGGTTTAATTTCTGCAATGCTGAAAACTTTTCACCCAGTAAAAGATATAATAACACAGAATAAAATAATTAATGCTTCTATGCAGTGGTTCTTAACCTTTGCTAACTCTCCAAACCTTTACGTTATTATGCAAGGCTTTCCTCGAACTTTCAATGTTTTCTCAGTTATAGAAACAAAAATCAAAAATAATTCTCATTTCATTTTTTTTTATACAACACTGTTTTGGGGTGTTTTATTTTTACCTCTACCAAATCGAAACTCATGCCCGCAAAGTTAAGTGGTTTCGAGATGTATGAAAACTTTAAGGGCAACTTTAGAAGTACAAGGATAACTTTTTGTTGGCACAAAAACGTGTGAAAGTTTATTGGGTTAATCTTTTTTAAAAGTATTGACTTTGACGCCCTTTGTTAACAACGCAGACTGTACTTTTTTTACTGAACTAGTAGGGGATCGAACAACCATTCTTTTCATTAAACGGTCGTCTCTCACAGTGGTTTTCTTTGGTTTCCCACTTCTTTTTGAGTCACTCTAATTTCTCCTTAGTCTCCAATTGACTATTGCTGTGTGGATTGCTCTTTTGCAGACATCACATTTTGCACCAATTTTGCGTTCTGAGTAGCTTTCTTTGTATAGCGTAACAATTCCATCACGTTGAACTTGATTAAGGGATGTTTTTTTGCACATTTTTACACTTGAAACTGAACACAACATCAACACAAACCTGTCTCTGTAAGCAAAAAAAGCAGTAAAATTATTATTAGTGACTTCAAAAAGCACCTGTGTGCAATATTCGCACAATAGAATACTAGAATGCGTACTAAATTGGATCAATGTGATGCAATTATAAATAAAATGCTTCTTTTAAAAGTAGTCTTAAACTTTTATTAGGCACTGTATATTCCTAAATAATTTAATTATTAATTAACTCATAATAAAAGTAAGAATGAAAAATTACTTTAAAAAGTAAAAATCTCAAGCTGCAAAAAATTTAAAAACAGTATCATCGAGTCGGACAAAGTTGCAGATGTTTAAGTGATATTAGAAAACTTTGACTTACTCTGCTCTCAGTATCGTTCTTCTGTTGTTGCATGCTCTAAACACGAGAAACGTAAATAGTAGGCCTAATTTTACTATTTTTTGAAAATCAAAATATTTTGCCAGCGTTTTTGTTTTTTATAAAATAATTTTGTCGCTCAGAAATGTATTTTATGAATAAACATTTAACTATTTTTGCTTTAGTTTCAGATAGCTTTTTTTTGTGTCGACAGTGTATTCAATCTTTTTTGTGAATAGTAAATCAGGGGTTGCGAAATGGAGACTTAGTACAATCGTTTACATCTGCAAGCGATTTGGTGAATTTCTCAATCCTATCTTCTACAACCTAGCATCGACGTAAATAATCGTTTGATTTGTATTTTAATGATAAAAAATCTTATATAAAGCTATTTAGTCCTTTAATTGTATGTTTTCAATAGTTGAAGGTTTGAAAGCACTTTGAAACAACACAGCCAAATATGGATAATAACTTTAACCTCTATAGTTTCATCATCATACTGTCACATCGTCTATACAGTATACTGACCTACTTGCAAAGACAACAATGATGCTGAACAGTGTAACTTCAGAAAGGAGAAACGCATAATTACGCAATTTTTAAGGAGAAACACTGTTTACTTGAAAAGTTTTAACGGTTAAGCAACTTACTGTTGGCTTCAGAAAACAAGGCGGTTTCAAATAGACAAAGAAGGAAAGTGTTGCGTGCTACGGCAAGAACTTTAAATCCCCGGTCATCGTAGTTTGCAGCACTATGTTCATTTTCCAGCAGACCTTGTCTTATGACCGAGTCACAATTGGTTGTTACAATTTTGTTTGCAGGATTTACCTGCTTGAGATCGTGTAGAGCGCTTCGCTTGGTGTTGTAGCTATTTAGGAACATGCTGCTTGATTCTATCTTGTATTCGCTGTACAAGTAATATTCGTCCTATTCAATATTCATAAATAACAAAGCCTTTGGTGTAGTACATAAAACATCTTTAGGAGATGTAGGTAACATACTTTTAGATGGTAACGGAACCACGGCAGCTTTTACAGCACATGATTATCAAAACTAATGGAGGCTTTACCCTTACATGAAACTTTTAAGTACACTGGGAACTTTTCTGGTTCGAATCGTTTGGGAATAAAAACTAAGCAATTTTCTAGTAGATGTTGTTGTCAATAATCGATTTAAGATGGCCATTGTCCAATACAATGTTCTTAATATGCTTTATTTCTTCATTTAATTTAGATTTCGTGCATATCATTAGCACCCGATGTACCAAAGTTGATGTAAGGCCTGTTTTTTGTTTATTGGGACGAAACAATTTCCCAACATAAGTAACATCCAGTAAAAGTAAGTTTTCTCTACACACTAGTTTCGAAGCCGGCAACGGTTTGTTTCACGTTATTTTTGAGAAACAGTAAACAATTGTTATTCTCTTTTTCAAAGGGGAAGGGTGGAAAGAATTTAGCTGTTAGAAAAAAAATTTGCGACTCTTTTTCATAGTGAAAAATAGTAAAGTTATCATGAACGTACCTAAATTATGTGAAAGGTTTTGAAATTTGAGAGAAAAATTTTTCTGATAAAACCAGCAAAGTTGTTAGCTCAGGCTAGGCTTAGCGGTACACCCATCGCATCCCCTTCAGTTTGCTTGTACATAATATTATTAAAGTTGAACTCTACTCCAGATGTGGCACTTTTCATCCGTTCAATGAAGGCATTCAGAAATAAATGGTTGTGCATCTGCGCCATAGCATTACAATTGTAATACTAAAATACTATTAGCAACTGTGCAAATGCCTCAGAGCACAGTTGTTAATAGTTTCTTCAAGTGTACGTTTGAAAAAAGTCTTAAGAGGTCAAATAAATAGTGATGACTTTAATAGGGTGCAAACGGAGCGGCCGGGTCCCTCCAAAATAACATAAAAAAATGCTCCTCTGCACAAAATATTACTCTATTTCTTCACAGTAGCAGTAGGACGGTGGCACCTCTAAAATAAGGATCTTTTTTTAAAGGTCACTTTGCTTCGGAACACTAAAAAGTGGCTTCCCTACTTTCCTTGCACCGAGCCCCGTTTTTGTAAGGCCGTTACTGCAAATAAACAGATGAAACTATTTTTAGAACCTTTAAGTTTCGCTTTAAACAAAGTCGATTTTATCGGAGCCATAAGCTTTTCGTGACGCTCTCATCAGTGGCAATTGCGTCAAAATGGGACGAACTAGAGAAAATCAAGGTATTTATAGTCTCAACAATTGGGAGAAAGATGGTGTAGTCTCGGAAAGGAGAAAGACACAATTGCACAAAATCAAAGAAGTGTGGTGCAATACAGTGTAATCTCGGAAAGGAGAAATGCACTATGTGCTATTACCCAGGAGAAACACTGTTACTCGCAACTTAGGTTATTTGAAAAGTTTCAATGTGTAAACAAATTCTTTTTGTTTCCAGTTTTATGTAAACAAATTCCTTTTGTTTACATAAAACCGGATGTCTGGTTTTGATAAAAGTTGCCTCGAGTAGACACAGATGAAACGAGTTGCGTGCCACAGCAAGAATTTTAAAACGTTTGTCATTATACAGTAGTTTGCAGCACATTGCTCGTTGTCAAGCAAGTGTTGTCCTACGGCAGAGTCACAATCTGGATTATTACGTTTTAGCTTACAGGATCTGCCGGGTTGAGATCGTGTAGGGCGCTTCACTTGCTGTTGTAGCCATTTAGGAGCATGTTCCATTGCCATTAGCCAGTAAGAGAATCGCGACCACGGAACGGATTAAGTATTATAATTACAAAAGAAGTCTTTGTATCAACTGAAAAAATTCTATTTGTGATTTTCCAACAATAGAAAGAGAAAAATAAGACCCAAAAAACTAAAGGTCACGTGCTCTTAATCTGCTTGACACGTACTTAAAATTACAATTCTTAGAACGAACAATTAAAAAAATCACAAAACAGCTTACAAACAATTAAATAAATTAAATTACGTAAGTAGGAGTTCACTGACTATGCAATTATTATTTGGCCATGAAAAAATTACCTCATACTAGAATTTAAAACTACTGTAAAAGAGAGAAAATTAACTTTGGATTTGTGAAATTAAGTTATATTGCGAATTAAGTATGGCAACATGTTTATATTTGGGAGGTGAGGACTTAGTTTTCAGAAATAATGTTAAAGTTTTTTAATCAGAAATCTATTACCCTTCTTCCAGTAAAGTTACATTGACGATTTTATTTAACTGATCAAATTGCGATGCATGAATTTATTAATAAAATCGGTCAACTTTCAATTTATTATAGCAAATAAAAGTTAAAAATTTAAAATATAATATAAAGGTCAATATTTGATAGAATCTATTTGAATAAGAAACTATTAGAATAGAATCTATTTGAATAAAAAACTGATGATGACCTTTATAGGTCGAAATCGATTTTTCATAATGATACAGTTGGTTTTAAATTTTTAACTTTTATTTGCTATAATAAATTGAAAGTTGACCGATTTTATTAATAAATTCATGCATCGCAATTTTTCAGAAATAATTTTTATCTTTTTTTGAAGTGCAGAGACGTCGCCAATAGCTTTTCGGGCATAAAAAGAAGAGCAAACCGACTAAAAAATAATCAGAATAAGCTCTTGAAACAACCGTTTCACCCCCAAAAGTTCAGAAAAATTAAAATAAAAATTATTTACACTAAATAAAAAACAAAACAAATTTAATTGATACGAGGATCTTTTTAGTATTTATATGACTTTTAAAAATAAAACACTTTCTTAAAAAAATAATTTTATGAAAAAAAAAATTTTCACGCTTAGTTTGAATCGAGAAACTACTCCTTTCTTTTTTTTATTATTCTTTCCGGGTTAAAATTGAAAATTGATAAATTGAAAAAAGCATTTACTTAGTGATTTTTTTAGTGAAAATCTTGTGGTACAAGAATGGCAAAACTTAGCAAATAGAAAAAGTAATTATCAAAAAATTTAGATAACAGATTAAGTTTATAAGAATAAACAAATTTAGCTGTTTCAAACTCAAACAGTTTTGCCGGAGCAAATCATTTGTTTTAATGTGTAGAGATTTCGAGCTAGTTGACCAATAAAAAGAGCTAGCAATACAAATCGCTATATTTTGAAGCAAGTTTAGTTTCCTTAGATATGTCGGACAAGTGCTACCCCAAACAACAAGGCCATAATTAAAATGGAAACGAATAAGCAAATAATATAGCTTCAATAATGCCGAGCTGGGTAAAAAGTATTTCAATTTATTTAAAATTCCAACTGATCGAGCTATTTTTGTTTCAAGGGTTTGTATATGTTCATGAAAGTTTAATCAATAATCAAATATAATTCCCAAATATTTTGCCTTATAAACAGATTTAGTTTCACCAGCTGGACTTTGAATATTTAGATCAACATTTGAGGACTTAAGGGTTTGGTGAAATAATTAATATCTGCAATTTTTTTTAAAATTTAGCATTAAATTATTCGCAGATATTCAATTGCAAATATTAAGTTCTGATTTAAGTTGGTTTTCAAGAATATTAATAGACGGCGCTTTCATCTGAAGACAAGTATCATCTGCAAATAAACGTGGAGTACAATCAACACTGTTATGAATATCATTACTATATAATAAAAAAACAAGCGGTCCAAGGATGAAACAAGAGAAACTCCAAAATCTATAAATTTTAGGGAAGAATTAGCATTATTAATTGCAACATACTGATTTCTGCTTGTTAAAAAAGAACCAAAAAAGTTTAACTATTCCTCTTATTCCATAATGTTCAAGTTTATAAAGAAAATTTGAATAATTAACAGTATTAAATGCTTTGGTCAAATCTAAAAATGCAAGCCCAGTATAGAATTTCTTTTCAATATTATCCAATGCAGAATTAGTAATATCTAGTAAAGCATGCAAAGTTGAATACTTAGGTCTGAATCCGTACAGTGTAAGCGTTAATACTGAATAAGATTTTAAAAAAGATAGTGTCCGCGTATAAACTAATTTTTTGCTCTCTTTTACCATGGGATATACGAGGTATTATTTTTTTAAATCGGGTACTATTAACCGAGGTCTTGACTTCTTTTTTAATGGAAGTGATTTAGCATTGAATGAATAACATACGTTACGTTGCATGTCGAAATTTATTATACAAATACTTCAGCAGTGACATCAAGCTCCAACAACAAGGACACAGATTCTTTCTTTTGGCGTTCTGTTAACTTTTGTGTTTAGAAAAAAAAACTTAGGGCTGTTTCCTCTACGAGCGTAAAATGGAGCATTTTTTGTTTGTTTCGTTAATTTTTTGCTTCCCTTAGCACTCGCTCAGATTTTAAGCGCGGAAAGATCAACAAAAAAAACGAAAAATGTTCAATTCAACGCTCGTAATGGAAACAAGCCCTTAATTGTTATTCATAGCACTCTCAGTGTATACAAAATTGTAAAAATAAACAAAAAAATTTTTCACGGACAGCAATATTTTAGTATCTTCTAATACATTTATACATTAGTAGTTGACAAATTTGTTGTGGGTTTCTTCAAGTTTAAAAAAATTGTTTCTCTATCAGCGTACCGGAAAGAATTTCAATCTTTTCATTCGCAAATAAAAATGAATGAAAAGATTAAAATTTTATCGACGATAAGTTTTTTACAGCTTCCAATAAAATGTATAAAAATTTGATGTTAACTTCAGAAAAGAGTAGCTCATTATTTAGAAAAATAAAAAAGGAAATTGTTAATTGATTAGTTTCGGGTTGAACAATGTACTGGAAAGCTATTGTTTAATTTAGTTCAACAGCAAAATATGAACTGAAATTTAATTTAAAAAACTTAATGAAAGATTTGTCAAAGTCAAATACTTAACTTAAGGTCGAGTTAGACTAAAACCAATGGCGGAAAAGCAAGCGGAAAGAGTAATTTTTGAAAGCGGATCAAAAAATTCCGCTTTCCGCTTGCTTTTTCGCAACTGCCTTAGTCTAAATCAGTGGTTCCCAAACTTTTTTGTTAGTGAAACACTGCAAAAGTTCTTAAGTTGAAAAGGAACATCTAATAAGCTGAAAATCCGGTGAAGGCTAAAGAAAAAAGTAATCATTTTGAAACTGTGTCTAATTTCTCCATTTTCGTCCCAAAAAACTATTGATGACTAAAAAAAAAGTCTTTACCTCAAATCTTAATAAGATTTCTTGGTTTGGATCAATATACATACATAGTTTAATACCGTTAAGGCAGTTATTGATTGCATAAAGCTTTTTTTTTAAAACCTTTTTTTCTTTTTGCGCAAATGTGTATAAAATCAGTTGAAGCTTATGGAACTTTTAGGTATTAGATTGGAACCCTAAAGTTCCGCGGAACCCACTTTAAGCACTGGTCTAAACCAAGCCCAATATTTCAACTTTAATCTTTTCCACTCAATGTTTTCATTAAATAAAATTTCAATTAATTATCTTCGATCTAATAAATAACTTGTTGAAATTTAATCTGGTTTGAGTAACAAAAATTTTATTAATTTATTTGACTTAACTATGTTTTTTTTGGTAGCAAACTTCGTTCAGCAACCGAAAATTTGCTTTGTCAATTGTTCGGATGCAAAAAATAATTGCATCGGAATAGAAGTTTGAAGACCTACGATGTTGCTTCATTGAAAACCATTACAACGAATAAATAAGATGTCACTTAGCTGCACATTCAAAGCAGAAAATTAATTGACTTTTCTAAAAAAAATATCAAATTAAGAAAGATTTTTGCTTGTTTTCTATTCTTGGTGCAGTTTTATGTACAAATAAACTTTTGCCGCTTTATTTGACAATTAAAATAAATTTTTTTGAAACGTATAGGTGACACAATTTATTTATAAATCTGCGATTTCTAGCTGTAAGCGCACGCCTCAGAAGGAACAATTTGATATAAAAGGGGACACTTTGAAAATAAAATTTATAAACTCAGATTTTAAGTTTTATCTTGAGAAATTTGCAAATGTGAATACTTTATTTTTTTGTCCAATGAATATTTCATATCAGTCATCTTCGGCACTGTTAACTATTAACTTTTGAATAACTTTCATAAACGGCAACACCTTGTCATTATAATTCCTTTTGTTTACTTGAAAAGCCTCTTAATCAACCATGCTATGTGCGATCTGTTAAATTAGTTAAATGATTTTATTGTCTCATGACAAAAGAAAGTGAAGAGCTGTTGCAAAACTTTTTAATTACTTTATACTCGGAGTGTAAATTTTTAATCTTAATCGATTGAAGAACAAATGCACTTCTATAAAGTCAACTTTTTATGAGTTAAGTACGCGCAAAAGATAGTCCGTCTTCGAAATAACAATATACAAAATAGTGATAGCCAAGTCATACAACTATTGTTGAACCGATTGAAGCTTGCAGTAATCACTACCAGTATATACCATACTTTTTTGAAACGTTAACTTTAAAAAATTCCTTTGTGCAAATAGTGGATATTACCAATTTACATGTTTTTGGATGCCTAGTGGGGGCAACAAGCAAAAAAGGTTTGAAAAAACAGATTATCCACATTTACTGTTTTCCTATAATAATTCTTCATTGAAAAATTATTTTAAATAAAAACATTATTAATATTTGTTCCGGTTAATCATTGAAATTTAAAAAATACTTATTAAATTGTCAATAGATTGTTATTTGTTGTTTTTTTTTGTATAGCCTTATTGGCCAGTAGTTGTTTTCTGTTTTAAGTGGAGTTATCATTGTAAGTAAGGAGCGTGACTTTATTGAGAAATTTGGCGTAAAAAGACTATCTTTAACAATCGCGTGTCATGTGTTTATGACGTCATAATGAGCTAAAATTTTGGGTGTCTCGTTTTTACCCAAAACCTCAGCACTTGTGACTCTGGAATTTTAAATTTCAAAAATGGTGAAAATATAAAACAACTAAGTAAACATTGGCCTCAATTTTTTTAAATTGCCAACTATTGCATTAAAGTAATTTTTTAATGTTTGGGAATAGTTTTCCCTTTTTCTTTTATAACATGGATATTCGTCGTCGTCGTTGTTTGGAAGGGCATTTACTCCAGGTCGGACACTAATAGGACTGGGGCGAGGGTTTTTCTTTGTACTACTCCATGCTGCTGTACTGCCCGGATCAGATGCTAGCAGTGATGTTGTTAAGCCAGCATCGAGTTTTGTCATCCAAAACCGTCAGACGTCGTGCTCCATGTGGTGCCCGATGTATGGGGCACGCTGTTAGAACGTGATCTGCGGTTTGTTCAGAGGTGCCCCACTCGCAATTTGGTCAATTGCGATACTCCATTTGTGCATGGACGAATGGAATCGCCCAACACCAGTTCTCAGACAATTGAACTTAACCCAAGCTGTTTGGGACAAGCCCATCCCAACAGGCCTGGCACCGGCCCTTGGTATAAAAACACGGAGTCTGGAAAAATTTTCACAGTACTCCGCATTTCATTTATGGTTATTCAAGCAGAAATGAGGATGCCAAGCCCGGCAAGGTTGTTTAAAAGATTCCGCGCAGCTGGCACAAAGGAAAGTCTAGATCTTATTCTCTCTTGGTGAGCATCTGAGAACCCACTTAAAAAACCATACAAGATATGATCAGGGTCCAGAGTGGGCCAAGGAGAGTCTTTGCTTCCAATCGGCGAAGCTCAGATGGCTGGATGTCTGAAAGTATGTGTAAGTGGTCCGTTGGAGTGGGACGCAAGCATCCAGTGACTATGCGCAAAGCGTCATTTAAGACACTATCTATGAGGCGAGTGTGAGCGCTGCGACACCAGACTGGTGCGCAGTACTCAGCTGTTGTATATACTAGAGATAAGGCCGCTATGCGTAGTGTTTTGGCACCAGCACCCCATCCCGAGCCTACAGTGTGACGCTCGAGGCTCGAGGATAGTTTTTGCGCAACAATCGAGGATAGTTTTTGCGCAACGCCACTAGATGGTGACGAAACGTGAGCGATCTGTCCAGTTTTATCCCAAGATAAGTAGGGGTTGGACAGAACAATAAAAGTCTATCATTGTTATAGACTTCTAGCTCAAGCTTGGCCTCTCGGTTATTTAAGTGAAAGGCTGCCGTCACCGTCTTAGAGTGACTACGCTTCAACCTCCGTTGACTACAGCTAATCTTACGAAAACCAACAAAGTTCGGAGCCCGCATTAGTAGGAAGGTTCCATCACATTTAAGACAAAGTTTCAAACGTTTGAAAACAATTTAAAATTTTAAAAAGTTTACTAAAATTTTACTAAATTTTTACAGAAATTAATAAATAAAACAAATCAATTTGCAACGCAATTTGAAATTTAAGACAATAATAGCTTTACGAGACGGGGGATTGGAGGGGTTGATTACCCGCTCAAGACGTAAAAATTAGATTTTTTGGGCATGGACCAGGCACTATTTGGACAGAAGCAAGTTACTTCATTTAGAACGATCCAGATCTGTCCGCAAAAACTACTACGGTGTAATGCGCAGACCTTTTTTTTTATCAGCAAAAATTAATATCGGCAAAAAAAATCGTTTTATTTACAACTAAAAAACAAATGAAAAACAAAAAAATGCCTTTACAATGATTCGTAGTGATATTTGGGCCTTTCCATGGAATAATACAAAATTAATTATTTGTGCTATTGTCGAAAAAATGCGGGCAAAATTGTTTCTTTCGCGCAAAATTTTTTGGTGTGGTATGGCTAAAAAACTGAGATTTCGGCTCAATGCAACAAACTAAATAAAGTATAATGATAGACCTACGCAAATATTCAACTGTATACTGTAGAATGAAGATGTTTTCTATGAAACATTTACAAAATGAATAACCTTACAAATTATTGCAAAATGCAAATATTTTTGGTCCCAACCGTTAGCAAATATAAAAACGCATGCCAAAGAAATTGTTTTCATAATTTGAAGAAAGAGCTTCTTTGTGGTCGCTTTAAACAAAGTCGATTTTTTGGAGCCATAAGCTTTTCGTGACGCTCTCATCAGTGGCAATCGCGTCAAAATGGGACGAACCAGAGAAAATCAAGGTATTTATAGTCTCAACAGTTGGGAGAAAGGTGCTGCAGTCTCGGAAAGGAGAAAGGCACAATTGCACAGTGTGGTGCAATACAATGTAATCTCGGAAAGGAGAAACGCACTATGTGCAATTACCCAGGAGAAACACTGTTACTCGCAACTTAGGTTATTTGAAAAGTTTCAATGTGTAAACAAATTCCTTTTGCTTACATAAAACCGGATGTTTGGTTTTGATAAAAGTTGCCTCGAGTAGACACAGATGGAACGAGTTGCGTGCCACAGCAAGAATTTTAAAACGTTTGTCGTTATAGTTTGCAGCACATTGCTCGTTGTCAAGCAAGTGTTGTCCTATGGCAGAGTCACAATCTGGATTATTACATTTTAGCTTATAGAATTAGCTTGCACATAGTGCATTTCTTTTTTCCGAGATTACACTGTATTGCACCACACTGTGCAATTGTGCCTTTCTCCTTTCCGAGACTGCAGCACCTTTCTCCCAACTGTTGAGACTATAAATACCTTGATTTTCTCTGGTTCGTCCCATTTTGACGCGATTGCCACTGATGAGAGCGTCACGAAAAGCTTATGGCTCCAAAAAAATCGACTTTGTTTAAAGCGATATTAAAATTTGAAGAAAGTAAAACTGACTGCTACAAGTTTTTCATTTAATATTTTAATGTTTTTGTTGCTAGTTTATTAATAACAAACACGATTGATTAAGCTAGCAAAAAATTTTTTGAAGTTTGATTTTAATATATCAGCCGAACCTAAAAAAATAATATTGATACTTCTCAACCTTTTTCACTTATGGCGTCCCTCAAAATAAATAAATATTTTGCGGTACCCCAAAATTTTCAATTACTTTTACTTTCAATTGAGACTTGAAACTATTTAAATGTTCTGAATTTCAAAACAAAAATAAAATTTTAACTGTTTGAACCCCTGTATTAAACATTTAAAACAACGTTTTTTTCCGACTCCTATACTTTTGCTGTTCAGATATTTGGATAGTTTGTACTTAAATAATCTTATCAATGGCCAGTGATCACTAATACATACACGTTAATACATAGGGCAAGCAATTATCCAGACTTGCTTCCGGAGATGCCAAGATATTGCTGTCCGCTAGTAATTTAGTAGAGATATGAATGTAATTTAGAACTGCTTGTCAAGACCACCAAGCATGGGAAAGTGCCGTAAAGTGTCTTTCCCAAGGACACAACAGAATGGCGCAAGTGGGTTTTGAACCGAGACCATGTTGATCATCAGTCCGGTGCTTTAACCACTTGACCACGCTGCCGACATATTTTAAAAATTTGTTGTGAAAACTGAAAATCGTTTTATTTTTATACAAATTTCAAAAAGCTACGTGGGTCACTAGAATGTGGGGTGTAGATCACTTTGTGAACCACAGGTCAGTTGTGAACCCTTCTTGTTCTAAGTAGTGCACCGTTTCAAAATAATTGAAAACCACCTAATATTGTGACTACAACTTTATAGAACCGTGAGTTATTCGTTTTTTATTTTTTATGTTTTAAATTAAAATAATTATCGTTATGTAATGGAAAATTAATATTAATGTGAGTAAGTAAAGAATTTCTATGCTATTTACTTTAATCCTGCCAATTACTTTTTTAATACTCCCATGTCAAAAAGATTAATTTTTTTCTTTTTTAATACCGCAAATTACGCATTCTAATTTTATTAGGCCAATTATTTGGTATTAGCTTGACATTACAACCAAGGGTTTTTGTTTTTTACGCTATGCATGAAGAGTATATAAAGCAATTTTTTTACCCTGTAACCAGACTTTTAGTTTTCTTAGCGCGCAGTAAGTAAATATGTTTGACGTGAGCGTAGATGTGACAGAATTTTATCCACAGTTTGATGACGCTGATGTCACAAGAACTGCAGCTAGTTATTTAGAAACCTTCAACACCTCTTGGAAAACATTTAAGTGAGTAATTCTTGATAGATTAAATATGTATGTAAATTTAAGTGTGTAAATCTCAATAGATTAAATGGTTTAATTAAGAAAAACCTTCAAAAGCTTTCAAAAAAATTAAATGTATAAATTTTGATAGTAGACATTTTCAAAAATCTGCTCAATTTTTAATATATTTTATAATTTTTAGCAGCCTTTTTTTATTATAATAAAAGTTTTGCAAAGTGGATAAACTTTTAAAAAATTAGATGTGGAAATATTGAATAAAATCAACACTATTTTAATGACCTGTTCTGCGCTCAAATTCTTATTCGTTTTTTCTTTCAAGCTTTTTATTTAAAGCAATAAAAAGATAATTTGAATCAGTGACGTAAGCAGAAATTTGTCATGGGGGGGTTGCGAGCCGGAAACGCGATCACTATAAACAGTGGTTGCTATTACAAAAAGAAGGCATACTGCAACAAACAAAAGAAAGCCACTTTAAAAGATTCACTAGCAATTAAAAGAAAAAGTTTATAAAAAGTGTCTTTTTTATGCTCTGATTCTCTTTTGAATAGTCATTAATTTAATAATTAAATAAGGTTTCACGCAACTGAAGACCAAAAAAAAGGTCTTCACTTTATTTTAATAACCTTTAAGCTGTCATATTGCCATATTATAAAATACCTTGTTATATTATAAAACACCATTCCTACTTTAAACACCATTCTTCGTAGGGTTTTTTGTTCTCTAAAAACCTCCTTTAGATACACCAATGTTTCGAATTAATATTCTTAAGATCTTGGTACTTTAAAACAGACAGTTGAAAATTATCAAATTCATTTTTGTGCTTTTATGGCTATTTTGATTTATTCTTATTTACTAAAAAATTCTTTGTTTTGTGATAATTAATTCAAGCAGCATCAAACAGCAAAAGAAATTTTTTAGAGTGCCATTCAATCAACTTGACGTAGGATTATCAGCTGGAGTTATTATACCCATGGCAATATTTGGATTTTTGACAAACAGTATTACAATTGTTGTCATTTATCGCTCGCCCCTTTTAATGAAGTAAGTTTTTTTACTGATCATCAATAACTATGCTAATCGGAGTTATAGTGATTTTATATAAATAACTTTCCAAAAAAACATTATGAATATAACGTAATCTGAATAACTGTAAAAAAAAAAATTATGCAAAGAATATAAAAACTTTTTAATAAAATTAAAGTAGCAACCTTAACTTCATTGCAATCTCAATAAAACTTAACTTTGTGGTGGCTGTTCAATGTATAGTGTACAGCAGGGCTTCTCAAAATTTTTGTTCTATGACCCCATTTTAAAAAATAAATTTTTGTGCGACCCCAATATGTGTAGGCTAATATTAGGTTAATTTTTTCCTATGGAAATTCACGCGTGTGCATGAAAAACCATCTAATAACAACGAGAAATGAAAATAGTAATCTAAAGCGAATTAACAAAATTACAAAAACAGACTTTATTTGATAACAATATCAAGCACATTTAATAGGATAAAAAAATTACTCTATATCCTTTCACAGCTACCTTATCAAGACAAATAAATAATTTAATTTTTTCGAATTTATTTACAACAGGGTTACCCAAACTGGTGTACATGTACACCCAAGGGTATATTTTGGCTTTTGAAGGGGTACATAATATGTGAGAGAAAATCCTTATTTAAGTAAAATTTTGTGTCCGAAAGAAATTTTAAGATAAACTTAAATGTCTGGAATTTTAGAATGCAATAAAATATTATTGAGTTAAACAGAACATTTAAGAGTGAAGACCTTTTTTTTTAGAGATCATCTTGATTTTGGGCCGGAACTCGTAAAATTCGAGACTGATTCTAACTGAAGACTTTTTTTTTTTAGAGAAACGTAACAAAATTTTGGGGGTACATGCAAACCTACAAAGTTTCCAAAAGGTACCGATGAACTAAAAGTTTGGGAAACCCTGATCTATAAAAATCAATCTTGGCTTTGGACTCAGTAAGTAATTTTTTTTGTTTTTGTTTCTTGCTGTTCTCTTGATTACGCCACACGACTCACCTTCTGATCATGCCACTTTTTTTCAAATTCAAATTCAATTCAATTCAATTTTATTTGCAATCAAGGTATAATGTTTTGAAGTTTTTATTGAAAAAGTTATTGCCACATAGAAACAGCGGCTAAACGATATACGTTATTACACGCACAACGTCAATAGTGCGTGGTCGCCGTACCTTTAAAACAAAGTAGCTACGTTAATTTTAAAAAAAAGAAAGAAAAAAAAGAAAGCTATTAACATAAATTTTTAAAACAATAAAATGTGTATATATAAGCGCAAAAGGTAGTAACAATACTGTATCACAATGAAATATACACATCCGAATCATATAAAGAGAATGTTGCATAATCATGGGTGGGAGAAACAACAAACTCTGTGACCAAAAGGGTCAAGACCCAAGGGGTCAAGCAGGCAAAGAAACCCACCAAAAGAAATCTTGCCGTGGGTCAAAAGGACCATTTTAAATGTATATAATTTGTTTTACGCAACCCCATTCGGGGTCGTTACCCACAGTTTGAGAAACCCTGGTCTACAGCAGTGATTTTCAAACTTTACATGTAAATGACACACTTTCAAACCACAAATAAATTTCTGAAACCTTTTAATTTAATTTTAATCAAAAAGTTTTCAATAGCAAAAGCTCAACTAACAATTTTAATGAGATACACGAGCTTGCTTGCAAGAAGGCATGCGAAAACCTTAAAAATAACAAGGGCAAAATTTTTTAGTTTATTGTTGCTTGCAAAAGTTATATTGATGGTTGAAAACCCCTATAATACAATTTATTGAACTGTAAATACCTAGTGTCAAAAATATTTTTTTAAGTCCAGTTGGCAACACACCATTGCACTACAAGAAACACATTGATGTGACGCGACACGCAGTTGGGAAAACATTTACAGTTTAAAGTTTTTTTCAAACGTAAACATAGAGATCTTAACGAGAAACAAAAAAAAAGTCAAATATTTCGCACATGCAATAAGTCACATCAAAGGAGAAGGTTGAACTACGTTTAGAAATTAACAATATTATAGTTATGGGTAATTTACACGTATCTGAATTGTCGGCTGCCTGAATGAGGACAGTAGTAGGGTGCCGTTTTGATAGCAAACACGATCCTCACTGTTTTGGTCAAGTTGTGTTAAGTTCTTAGAAAAGAGCCTTCACTCCACTTTCACATGCTTGGCGTTTTTGGATGGCAACTCTAAATTTTAATACTATTTACTTTGCAAAAATTTTATAAAAATGAAACCTTGTATTTGACAAGTGTGTATTTAGTAGTTTTTGCGACACTTTGCCCTTTTCCTTTTACAAAGTACTTTAATGTGGCCAATAGTATAAAATTTTACAGTGATAAAAGTTCTGGCAATCTTCCTCTGATTGTTCTTTATCGCTGGTTGTCAGGTGGCGTTTTGAGTTCGTCCAGTGCAATTTATAAAATTGATAAAAAAAAGCAGATGAAAAATTGACTTTGATGTCAGAGCACAATGCAGCTGCCGTGCAGCAATATCAGATACGATATGCCAAAAGCCCTCGTTATCAAACGTCAATTTTGTGTCGAACGCTTTACTGATACCAGCCGATAAGCTAGCTATTGATGTCTAACCTTCCCGTTCCTTAATATAAACCTTCACAAGCATAGCAATGTAAACACTTGCATGAGTCTTTCCTTTTATTTGCGTTTTCACTTTTTGGTTTAACTGTAGAAAAGGTTAAAAAAAGGTCAAGGTTAATCGTCATCAAGTTTATAAAGGTTACCTTTTCGGAATCTTTTGGCAGATAATTTCAAATGCAATAAAAAAAAGATTATGCTATTTATTTACGAACTTTTTAACTGTTTTTGCAGAACTGGAGCAGCATTAAATCTACTTTATCCAATATAAAAAAACACAAATTTGTTTTGTTTTGTTGCAATTTACCCATAAAAAAATTCTACATAGAAATTTGGTCCTTACTAAGCTTTACAAAACAGTTTTTTGCCTGCAAAGTTAATTTAAAAAGATGTAATTTTTTTCAAGAGAAAGGGAGGGACGCATGGTGCCCTCTTGCACTTCCACTTTGCACTCCACTGTGCATAACGCATTCTTGAAAAAACTACTAAAAAACTTATGTCTAATAAAAGCAATCAAATGCAATAGATAACCTTGTCACACAGTAATGGTCTTACCAAAGAGGGAGTCCGGTGCAAGAAAAATATGGAGGCCACTTTTTTGTGTTCCAAATTTTTTTTGTCCCAAAAAAGTCATCGCTTTAGGGGGCCACCGTCATGGTCGCATTATGAAGAAATAGAGCAATATTTTGCTTAAAGGAGTCCACTTTTTAGTGTTTCAAAACAAAGTAATCTTGAAAAAAAAGATCATTACTTTAGGGGGAACCGTCATGGTGCTACTATGAGGAAATAGAGCAATATTTTGTTTAGGGGGGACCGGTGCGACTACTCCGTTCGCTCCGTGCTAAAGCCATCTCTGCTTACACAACTGTTTACATCAAACCGAGTTGTGTCAAATATAGCACTTGATAGTCAATGTTCCCCGTAGGAACATTCATATAAACAAAAAGATAAACAAATTTAATTGTTTTTTACAAAACAAAAGGTTGTCAAGGCTTATCAGAAACTTTAGGCAATCAGAAAACGCAAACTGATGAATTTCATGACGTCATTGCAAGATGACTTAATAAAGTGTGTCAGCTAAAAAGATTAAAAACGGCCACTTTCAAAAGGAACAAACAAAGAAATAACAATAAAAATTTTTTAGGTTAAAAGACGATTCTTTTCTATGAAATTTGTTCCAAAGCAAATGTCTTACGCATTGTGACCGCACAGAAAAGTTCCACTTGGGAACATTGGTCGTTAAAGGCTGAGGAAGTTATTTAATTAAACTACGTTACAAAAATCGAAATAAGAAACGTAGCTGCTCAAAAAACTTTAAATATAACCATTTTTTTAAGCTACACTCTTCGCATTTTCACTATCTTTTCTTTAAGGAAGTAATAACAAAATACTTAAAATCAAAAATCTACTTTAAAAAAAATTCAGCTATACCAGCCAATTATTCTTTAAGCAATTGATCGTCGTGCAATTGCAATCAGAAAATATACCATAAACACTTTTACGCATCACTGAGAATTATTATAGCTTGTCGCACAGCATTTGATCTAGTTCTTCTACGAAAATTGCACAATGGGTCAAAACGCCCTTGATGCCTAATACTTTCTAATCTCTCATAGAAAGTCACAAAAATGCATCTATCCTCTTGACCTGATCAAGCTTTTAATTTCCATAGCATGCGCATTGTAGAAGTTTGTTACTAAAGTAAGAAGCTTGCAAAAGATAGATTTAAACTTTGCTGTTTTCTTTTTCCATACATTTGAATATTGATCGTAAAAGCGCGGAATTTTGTTGAACTTGAATATAATTGAACTGAAAAAAAATTGCTCATATCGAATTTGAACTCAAAAAATCATAAATAATAAAGTCAAACTGGGATTTTCAATTTTTTTGTGAACTCGAATTCGAACTTGAACTTGATTAAAGATACTTCGAGCTTACAGCTCAGGCAGGAACCAAATCTTAAACACCCGAGTCAATTTGATCTGTCCTGCCCGTAAATTGAATGATAATTTAACGGTAGATGAAATTTGTGTTTTTGTTTATTTTAAAATAAAAATAGCTAATGGTCAGTTGACTGGTTTTTTGAATTGAACAAAAACTTTCCACAAATACCAAGGAGCCAATCCAGTTGAGAACATTTTTTATTTAAAAGCTGACGTTTCAAGAGTTAACTTTTCCCATTTTCAAAGCAAAAAAGAATATTATTTTGCTTTGACAACGAGAAAAGTTAACGCTCAAATTGTAAGCGATTTCAAAAAAAATTTCTCAACTGCATTGGCTCTTTGCTTTTTGTAGAATAAATTTCTATTTTGTTGAATTATTATCACGCTCCATCTCACTCTATACTTTTAACAGCATTCAAATTTTGGAACAAATGTTTAAAAATTCGAATAAAATATTTGAAAAGCTTAATCAAAAACAATTCCGGATTTCAGTACACAGTGGAACCTTAACTTATCAGCTTTTCGAGATACGAGCCGCGGCTCGGACAATTTTTTATTTTGTCTTACGAGCCAGGATCTCATGTACGAGCCGTGGATAGCTGCGAGTAGACTCACGTGCCTTGCACATTTCAGAAACATAGTCAAAAAGAAGCAGAAACAAGTATAGATATTTTTTAAAACGGCCGTTTATTGACATGGAAGAAAGCGTTGTAAGAAAAGCCAAAATTGTGCAAGAGAAAAGACACGAAGATAATTAAGCAAAATTGAAAAAAAATTGTACAGTAGCAATTAAGTTTATTGTTTTTATACAATATTTGTTGACACTTTTCTTTTAAAGACACGTCAAGAATTAAAAATGGGGTGGCATTTCGGGGGCTAGAATGGATTAATGGCATTTACCTTAATTTCAATAGGAAAATTCGCTTGGTTATACGAGCATATTGAGGTACGAGCTTGGTCCAGCAACGAATTAAACTTGTATGTCAAGGCACCACTGTATTTTAAAATTAAGAAAACTGTATTATTGAGTATTTTTGAGTAATTAGTTTTTTTTAATGGATTAATTACATCTCTTTATAATTCTCTTTAAAATCTGCAAAATGTAGGCTACTGCCAACCTAGCGTAATAGGAATAGTTACCATTTGAGTAAGTAAATTTTAACTGGACATAAAAGTTATTATCCAGAGTAAGACACGTTTCTCCCCCCCCCCCCGAACTTTAGTGGAATTATTCTTTGTTTGTTTATCAATTTTTCTTAGCTCTTTAAACACTTATGCGTAAAAAAACAATAAACAAACAAAGAATGATCCCGCTAAATCTACTTATTTCTACAGAAAAATGTTGACACAGACATTTAACTAGTTAATATTTATCAATTAAATCAACAACATATGATTACAATAAAACAGTTACGGAATAGTATGGTTGTCTACTTTGGTTTTAATTTAAGCTATGTAACATTGGACTTAAATAAATTTTAAAAGCAAAACTACCGCGAGCTACAGTATGAAAGATGTTCAAAATTTTTTCCTAAAAAATTACTACAGGATTTTACTGAAAGCAAAGTTTAGCCTAGTAAGTGCGATTGAAATTAAATTTCATTATATATCTAACAGATTGTAAACTTTACTAATTTTATAGTCCCAACTCAAATTCAAAAAACCAAAATAAGCTATCCGCTTCAAAACTTAGCTGTTAAAACAAACAAAAAAACGAAAGCTTGCTCTTGATAGCAACGGTTGCCGTGTCCACTAGGTAGCTGGAAAAAGGCATATTTTGTCCAATTTGCAATCGCTCATACATTAATTTTATTTTTTATTCTTAATTTCATGATCCTTGTAATACAAAGAACACTTTAAAAAATTTAGCATTTGATGTAGTATGGAATCGAACTATACTCACCAAAAGACTGTAATTAGTTTAATTATTTCGCTTTTATTATTACTCGCTTGTACAGTCAGTAATCAAGAATAATCTTCTTTAACCGAGTTATTTAAGTTGCTTTTTTTGTACAATTTCTCAGTTCAGTTATTCTTTATGTAGAGGTTATTTTTAACTTGTATTTAATTGTGTTATATTTCTTCGCAGCGTCTTAAGTTGATTAAATCAAATTACAGGAAATGTGTTGTTTTAATTAACGGTTCAACTCAATTTAATCAATTTAAGGCGCTTATTCAAATGGAATAAGCTAGTTATTCTATTAGAATAAGCGTAATAAGCTAATAAGCACGCGTGAGGTTACAAAAAGGTCGGGAAGTCACAGTTTCATTACAAGATGTGGCACCCTTCGGAGAAAAAGAAGTTATCAATGACGTAGGCCTACAACCTTCGAACAACACTGAACTACTTCCTGAAGAAAATTTGAATAACTCCCAATCTTCATCAGACAAAGTTGTGACAGATTCTTCAGCGGAAAATGAACCAGAAAATATTCCTGAACAACAGGTTTTACGTCGTTCCACCCGAGAACGGCGTCCTCCAGATCGCCTTACTTATAACCATGAACACATGCGCTAATCTTAAGGGTGGGGTGAATGATGTAGTATGGAATCGAACTATACTCACCAAAAGACTGTAATTAGTTTAATTGTTTCGCTTTTATTATTACTCGCTTGTACACTCAGTAATCAAGAATAATCTTCTTTAACCGAGTTATTTAAGTTGCTTTTTTTTGTACAATTTCTCAGTTCAGTTATTCTTTATGTAGAGGTTATTTTTAACTTGTATTTAATTGTGTTACATTTCTTCGCAGCGTCTTAAGTTGATTAAACCTAAATTACAGGAAGCTTAAACTCAAAAAAATCTTATGATAGATTGTAATTAAAATATGATGACTATTCGTAATTACTACATTAAACTGAGATAAAGAAACACGGTCAATTTTTGCCAATATGTACAATCATGTGATTGGCGGCTTTACTAAGATACTCGTACAATGCAAAGCCAAATTGGTGCATCAAAAATAGTAAAGTGCATTAAAAAATTGTTTAACGCGTTGGGCTTCTAAAGCGATTGGCTGGATCAAACTGAGGTGCGGATGCCACAGTACTACGCACAGCCACCCTTGCCTTGGACCATTTCATAGCTGAGTATTTCGCGCCTGTTTGGTGTTGCAGTGCCCATACTTATCCTATCAACAAGCCCATTAACGATACTTTGCGCTTGGTGACCGGATGTCTGCGTTTCACACCAACGGATAACCTTTTTATCTTCTCAGGCATCCAACCAATTGAGCTTTGCCTCCAAAAAACCGTACTGTCTCAATTTCGCCGCGCTGAGGAGCCATAACACCTCTTATATTTAAAAGGCTCCTGTCTCTACTTGGCGGAAAACTATGGCAACTTAAATCCAGACACACATTTGTGCCTGCCATACCCATTACATTACATTATCTCTATATTTATGCTCCTGACTCGCAGGAAAGCGACGGAGGCGCTAATACATAGGATAAATAGTTACTCCCACCTGCTCTTGGAGATGTCAAGATATTGCTATCCACTTGCAATTTAATAGAAATATGACTGAAATTTAAAACTGCTTGCCAAAACCACCAAGCAAAGCAAAGTGCCGTATAGTGTCTTTTCCAAGGACACAACAAAATATCGCGAGTAGGTTTTAAACCAAGACCTTGTCAATCACAATTCCGGCTCTCTAAACACTCGAAAGATGGCTTTGAATGATAAGATGCAAGTAAGAAAAGAGTACAAGAAAGAATTACTCAATGAAGAAAACGCATGTAGTGGAAAAGTTATGGCAAACAAAAATCAAGGACCTTGTGAAAAGGTTCTTGCGAATGATGTGGTAAAAGCATTGTACAGAACGAAAGCAAAAAACAAGGAGGTCCAAGTGGAGTAACTTCCGATGTTTTTAAACTATGTGGATAAGAAAGAGTGAAAAAATAAAGGGGTCGCTAGTGGTTTGTTACACAAACAATAAAATGTGTATGTGAGTTGCAGAATGAGCAAAATTTTAACCTTTTTATAAAAAAAAGGAGATGCAAAGCAGAAGCTAAAGAAGAGTAAAATTAAAATAACAAACTGTAGTGTCCTGACGAGTCCTAATAAGGACGAAACAGGTCTGTCGGCACTTGTTTGTTGATTGACTTGACCATTACTATATGAAGAGTAAAATTGTTGGAACACGGGAAGAAAGTTAGGGAAAGAATTTTTGAAAAGCGGCAAAAGAAGCAAGTTGAGATTGATAAAATGCAAATGGGGTTTATCCCTGGAAAAGGCACAATAGATGAATATTTTCGATAAGGAAGATGACGAAGTACGAGGATGCAGGAAAGCAGCTTTTTATGTTATTTATAAAGTTGGAAAAAGCATTTGATTTAATCTCTAAAAAACTGATCTGATGGGCACTTAATTTAACAGAAATATTTAGTTGAAAAAAATTTTGGCCACATTTAAATGTATGAAGACTCAATGACAGCAGTGAAAGTAAAAGGAAAGAAATCAGAATGGTTTGGTATAAATTTTAGTGTACACCATGAATCGGAAGTCAATTTCTGTTTGTAGTTATATTGGATAAGGTAAGTAAAGATGTAGGGGTGGACCTCTGAAAAAACTCTTATATACCAACGAATTGGCGCTTCTTGGAGACAGCTGGTGAAGATGGAGGAAAGGTATTTGAGAAGGAAGAAAGCTTTCAAAGAAAAAGGTTAAAAATTAATGTAAGGAAAGCAAAAAAATTTTGAATCGGTGAGAAAGTAATTCAAAAATTTGACACCAAGTATCCGTGTGAAATCTGTAGAAATGGTGTTGGAGTCGATTTCTTTCAATGCAGGAAATGCTTAAAATGGGTACATAAGAAGTGGTCAAAAATTAAAGGAAGCTTATCTAAGATAAAAACCTTTGAGTGCAATATAAACAAACCGAATCAAGTTGCTGCAGATTTGCTAAAAATTGAAAACAAGGCGGGAAAGTAATTAAAAAAGTGGAGATGATTTGTATGCGGAAATTGGAGTTCAAGAAACAGTGATTGCAAAAATAAAAGCTGAGGGAAAGAGATTTAGGGATTTTTCAGATATGCTAAGAAAGACGGTTTTGTCGGTAAAATTGAGAAAGCTCGTATATGAAATGTACATCACAAGTGCAATGAATTATAAAGCAGAATGCTGGGTAATGAAAGTAAACGATATAAAGAGAATGCAGTTTACCCAAGTGAGAATGCCTAAGGACAAAGTAAAAATTGAGCTAATACTAAAAATTACAAGTGTTGAATCACTGAAAGAATTTTTGACAGGTCAAAAACTAAAGTAGTTCAGGGACATTGAAAGGATGAAAAAAACTCAAGCAATGACCATAAAAAAATAATGAAAGGTAAAAAGAAAGGAAGACCTAAGAAAAGATGGTTAGAGGTTATTAGGGAAGATATGAGAAAAAAAGGATTCCAAAAAGAACTGGCTGAAAAAAGGCAAGAGTATAAGGGCGACTGCACGCAACGGCCAACTCCTGTAAGCAGGTAAAACATATCGTGTCCTTTACTTCGGGGCGAAAATGGATGATGATCTCAATATAATTAAAAACCACCACAATATATGGTGACTTTAACTCCATAAAACCATGAATTATTCATTTTTAATTTTTTATGTTTTAAAATACTGTAATTACAGCATCGCTTTGCAAAAGAAAATTAATATTAATGAGAGTAATTTAAGAATTTCTACAAAATTCACTTTAATCTTGCCAATTATTTCTTAAATACTCCGACGTTATAAAGAATATTTTTTTCTTCTTTTTTATGCCGCAAAATTTGAATTTCAATTTAATCTTGGCAATTATTTTTTAATAGTTTGACATTGCAACGAAGAGTTTTGTTCTTTTATGCCATGCATCCATTGTATTTAAAGCAGTTTTTTAATCCTGCAATCAGATTTTGGGTTTTCTTCTTAGCGTACAATAGGAAAACATGTATGACGTGAGCGTAGCTGTGACAGAATTTTATCTACAGTGTGATGGCGCTAATGTCACACCAATGGCAGCTGATTATTCTGAAACCTTCAACAGCTCTTGGAAAACATTTCCGTATGTAAATTTTGATAAATTAAATATGAAAATGTATACTTTCTCTAATATATGTTTAATTTTTAACATTTTTTACATGTTTTTAACAGCGTTTTTGCAATATTATAAAAGTGTTGCAAAGCGGAGGAAACATTAAAGAAAATTAAATATGAAAACATTGAACTAAATCAACACCAAAAATAAATACAAAAACATTAACTTGTTTCACGATCAAATTACAGTTTTGTTTTTTTGTTTCAACTTTTTATTAAATCAATGAAAAGATAATTTGAATCAGTTTCGTAAGCAGAAATTTTTCATAGGGGAAGAATTTGCAAACCATTAAAACGATCACCATAGGCGGTGATTGCTATTTTAAAAAAGAGGGTATACTGCAACAAAGAAAAGAAAGCCACCTAAACAGATTCGCTTTCGTAAAAGTGTCTTTTTTATGCTCTGGTTCTCTGTTGAATGGTCATCGATTTAAAAATTAAATAAGATTCCATGCAACTGAAAACCAAAAAAAGATATTCACTTTATTTTAACAATTTTTTAGCTGTCATATTGCTACTATAAATTTTCCAACATTATTTTTTATAAGGTTTTTTGACCTCTAAACCCCTCCCTAACATACCTTTATATTTTAATTAATTTTCTTAATATAGTGTATTTGTAGTGTAAAAAAAAAAGCTGAAAATTATCAAACTCAATTTTGTGCTGTTATGGCTATTTTGATTAATTTTTATTTAATAAAATTGTTTGCTTAATGATAACACTTGTCAACAGCATATTTTGCGAAAGATATTTTATTCTTTTTTGGGATATATTATGGTAATAATTTCAAAAATATCTTAAAAATGGAAAATCTCGAAATTTAGTTGCAGTTAATAACGAAATTTGCAATAAATATAAAATTTAAAACTCCAATAAAGAGACTGATGCCAAAACAACAAATTTTTTTTATCTCTATATTTATCCTCCTGACTCGCAGGAAAGCGACGGAGGCGCTATGCATAGGGTAATCAATTACCCCGACCTGCTTCTGGAGATGCCAAGATATTGCAGTCCGCTAGTAATTTCATAGAGATATGACTGTAATTTAGAGCTGCTTGTTAAACCTACCAAGCAGGGAAAGTGCGGTAAAGTGTCTTTCCCAAGAACATAACAAAATGGTGCAAGTGGGTTTTGAACCAAGACCATGTTAATCATCAGTCCGGTGCTTGAACCATTCGACCACGTTGCCGACTGTAAACAGTAGAACATAAATGTAAATAATAGAAAAATACTTTATTGGTGCTTTATTGCAAGAATATTGCAAGAATTTAGGTCTCACATTGCCTTTTAGTATCAACATCATTTGTTTGATTTTTAGAAATAATGTTAATTCTTTTAAAGTGCAAGTGCAAAAAGACTGCTGAATTCTTTTAAAGCATTTTCATGATAGACCATTGTTGACCGCAAGTCTTCTCGACTTCTCTCTCAAGAAGTGTCTGACCTTTGGAGGGCCACAACACCAGACGCAGTAAATATCTCTGACAATTTTTCACAGAGAGAATTTGCTGCTGCCCTCCAACATTTAAAACCAGGTAAAGCTCCGGGTTCTGATTCCATCTGCTCCGAGCTTATACTCCATGTTGGAGCTGCTTTGAAGTCCTGGTTACATGACTTCCTTTTTTCCTATTTGCGCCGACTCAAAATTCCCAAGATCTGGAGAAGAGCGCTTGTGGTCGCGATCCCAAAACCAACAAAGCCCGTGGAAGATCCAAAGAGTTATTGACCGATATCTATGCTCTGTGTCCCCTACAAGATCCTCAAGAGGCTTATCTACACCGGCATTGAACCATTAATCGATCCACTGCTCCCTAAAGAGAAGGCTGGGTTCCGACGCGGGAAGCAAACCGTAGATCAAGTTGTTCTGCTAACCCAGAACATCGAGGGTTCTTTTGAGGCTAAAAAGAAGGCCGGTGCCGTATTTATCAATCTGACAGCTGCTTATGATACTGTCTGGCACCGTGGCCTTACCTGCAAGCTGCTGAGATTACTTCCGAATAAGCACATGGTCAGAATGATTATGGAGCTTGTCCGAAATAGAAGTTTCACCCTTACCACCGATGACAGCAAGCAAATAGGCTACGCCGTCTTAAAAACGGCGTTCCTCAGGGATCGGTTTTGGCTCCCCTCCTATTTAACATCTATACGTACGATCTTCCTTCCATGATTTCCAGAAAGTTTGCTTATGCTGATGATTTGGCATTGTTGCACTCTTCTGGAAACTGGAAGGACTTGGAGGGGACATTAAACCAAGACATGTCTACACTTTCAGCGTATCTCCAGACTTGGAGGTTGAAGCTCAGTCACTCTAAGACGGTGACGGCAGCCTTTCACTCAAATAACCGAGAGGCCAAACGTGAGCTAAAGATCTACAACAACGATAGACGTTTACTGTTCTGTTCAATACCCCTAATTATCTTGGGGTAAAACTGGACAGATTCCTCACGTTTCGTCACCATTTAGTGGCATTGCGCAAAAAACTATCCTCAAGCGTTACACTGCTGAGGCGACTCGTGGGCTCGGGATGAAGTGCTGGTGCTAAAACACTACGCATAGCCGCCTTATCTCTAGTCTACTCAACAGCTGAGTATTGTGCACCAGTCTGGTGTCGCAGCGCTCACACTCGCCTCATCGACAGTGTCTTGAATGACGCCTTGCGCATAGTTACTGGATGCCTGCGTCCCACTCCAACGGACCACCTACCTGTACTCTCAGGCATCCAGCCAGCTGAGCTTCGCCGACTGGGAGCGACACTCTCCTTGGCTTACCGTGGATCTGTGGACCCCGATCATATCTTGTATGGTTTTTTAAGTGGGTCCTCAGATACTGGCCAAGTGAGACTAAGATCCAGACGCCCGTTTGTGCCAGCTGCGCGGAATCTTTTGGACAACCTTGCCAGACTTGGCATCCGCGCTTCTGAATGGAGAAACCACAAATGAAAAACGGAGTATTGTGAAAATGTTTCCAGGCTCCGTGCTTTTGTGCCCGAGACCGGTGCCAGGCCTGTTGGGATGGGCTTATCCCGAACAGCTTGGGTTAAGCTCAACTGCCTGCGGACTGGTGTTGGGCAATTCCATTCGTCCACACACAAATGGGTTCTCGCTCCTTCACCAAATTGCGAGTGTGGCGCCTCTGAGCAAACTGCAGACCATGTACTAACAGCGTGCCCTATACATCGGGCACCACATGGAGCACGACTGACAGTTTTGGATGACAAAACTCGATCCTGGCTTAATAACACCACTGCCAGCATCTGATTCAGGCAGTGCAGCAGTCTGGGGTAGTAAAAGGATAAAACCTCGGCCCCAGTCTTCTTTGTGTCTGACCTGGAGTAAATACCCATCAAATGACGACGACGACAATGACGACGATGATGGACCATTTGCTTTTAACGCAAAACGCTCCAACATTTGTGCTGAGCAAGCTATCAAAGTGATGCAAGACATTTAAAGCCATAAATAGGGCTGCAAACTCGATGTATTTTTAACCAAGTTTTAGTTCGAGTTCCAGTTTACAAAAATTTGCCAGTTCGAGTTTGAGTTTATCATTTTCAATTTATTGAGTTCGAAAATTTCCTATCTATACAGTGAAGACCAAAAAAGGTATTTTCTCTTAAGATCAATTTTTTTGATGATGGCTAAAGCCATACGAGGTAATAAAGATGCCATACTCTCACTAAACCTTTTAAATGTGTTAAAATGCTGATATTATTAGACATTATCATAACAGGATTTGTATGCTTTGCCACTTCCTGGAGAAATATTTTGGTTCTTTTCTCTTGCTCTTCGTTTAAGGTTTTCTAAAAGCCTTCCTTCATGGAATGCCATTTAATGGACTTGACCTAAGTTTATCAGCTGGAACTATTGTACCCACAGCAATATTTGGAATTTTAACGAATAGTATTACAATTGCTGTCATTTATCGCTCGCCCGATGTTTTGGGTTTAAACAAAAAACACTTTCTATTTTGAAGTAATCTAAAATTAAATTTCTAAATAATTGAACTTGCGACTGCGATCAATTCGGAACGGTATAATAACTTTATTTAGTGCACAATAGTTAGTCATTTATCTGAACTCCTTCCGCCTTATTAACTTTCCTTCTAATTTAAACCACAACGAGTTGAACTGTGACCGATTCGCAACGATATAATAACTCTATTTAGTACACTATAGTTTGTCATTTATCTGAACTCCTTTCGCCCTTATTAATTTCCTTTTAATTAAAGGCACAATGACTTGATACATATCTGTTCTATTGTCATTATGAATTCCTCATCCTTCAACTTTTTTTTATTTATTTTAAATTTAATTAACAAAAAACTCTCAAAATTTAAATAATGATCACCAGAGAAAAAACTCTCATTCTTCATTTAAGTGGTAAAAGTAATTTTGGCCGAAGTGCAGTTAATTGTTTTTGAACTTCGGAATCGCGATCGTCTATTTAAATTATTTGGCTCTCCACATTCCTAAACTTTTGTGAATACTTTTTATTTGTTTCTTTTTATGAATTTTCGTAGTAACTGTTTTTAGTGATTTATTCGTATATATATTATCTATAAGATTACAAGTACAAAATAGGAGTATTTGTCAATCAAGTTTTTACGTGGAGAGAGAGATTCGCGATAAACAATCTAAATCCAAAACATCCAATTTAATAAAGCAAGTTTTTTCTTGATTAATCATTAATTATTAACTAAGCCGATCAAATTTATATTGATTTAAATATCATCATTATCTGATATCTGATATCTCATTAACTGATCAGATATCTGATCATCATTAACTGATTGTATCTTCTATGCTATTAGCCCATTTATTGCAACTTTTTCTCATGTACTGTCCCTTTTTCGATGGTCTAAATACTGTTGACAAAAATTATTTTGTTAGAACTATGGCAGAAATAAAAAAAGACTGAACTGAGCTGATACCTGAAATCACATAAATAGCCTTACTAAAAAAGTCTTTAGTATAACACCTATAATCACAAAAAAGATTTTTAATTTTTGTATATAATATGCACCAACTTAAACAATTCAGACAGATTTATTCCTCGTTTGTTATTACTTTTTATATTATCAAAAAAGCTAATGTAGGTTTATGTCTAACTAAATCAGAGTAAACCAATCTTTTCAATGCCACAGGTTAATTTTTAGATCATCAAATTGTAAGAGAAATACCATACCTCAACACAATAATTCAAAACACTAAAAATTGGATTATTACACATTCATAATACGAACACGTTATTTTGCGTTGTTTGAAAGCGCAACCATTTCGGGTCAGACACACAGAGAGAACCTGTGTCAAAAGCTTTTTCTTTTACAACCCCTAGTTGTTGCACCGCCCGTGAAAGATGCTGGCAGCGATGTTGTCAACACGCGTTGAGCTATACAGTCGGGTTTTGTCATTTCAAAATTATTATCCCTCCTGTTTCTAAGCGATGCTCGGTTTGCGGACAATTGTTCCAAAACAATTGTTTGAAAAAAGTTGCTCCAATTACAATTGTTCAAATTAACAATTGTTTGAAAAATAACGCTATATGCTGTTGTCTAAAAATACTTATTTTATAAACGCTCATTTTGCTTCTTTTAATGAATACCTAGCCCTAATCTCAACCCTATTATTTGTAAAATGTTGGTTTTTGTTTTTGAACAATTGTCAATTCGAACAACTGTTTTCGAACAATTGCCCGAATACGGTGGTACTCCATGTATAGAGCACTCTGATAAACGTGGCTTACCGTTGGTTCAATTGGGTAAACTAGCTATTCGATGTAGACGTGCATCCGATTTCTGCATGGACGAACAAATGTGTGCAACACCTAACCTTAGGCGTTTGAACTTAATTTAAGCTCTTTCGGGAAACTTATTTTAATTGCTTGGTTTATTAAAAGCGTAAAAATTTTGTTGCTTATTTTTTTTACTGATCTTGTTTGCTGACGCTAAACCGTAATATTTCATTTTTGAAAGTATCAAATCTCAACAAAGTAACAAACAGGCGTTTGAATTCTATCGTTGTTTTTTTAAAAACAGATCCGTTTTCAATTGTTTTGTTATCAGCTTGTGTGTTTCGGACTTGTTTTCGGCTTTAATTAGCCCCCTCTTGCTCTACCGAAAAATTTGGGGTTATGTTGAATGGAGAATTCCTCATATTTTATGCAAGGTACTGAAATTTTAATTTATTTTGCTTAAACTTTAAAAATTGAGCAATGGCACAAATATTAAAGCACCATGTTAAACTTCAATTACTGGTTGGTCCTTTGATGTTCTTTTTAAAAATTATTATTGTTGAGTTTTTGAAAAAACTAACAGAACGAGATAAAGTTTTATATAAAAAACTTTCTGGTTTAATTTTTAAGCGTAATTTTCCATGTTGCCAAGATCTTTTAAAATTTTAGTTTAATTAAATAACATGTTATTTGAAATTACGAAAAATAACATGTAAAAATATTGTGATGAAGACCAGTAAAAAGTGCTGCCAGTAAAAATCATGTAAAATTTACTAGTAGTGCTCTTTATCGTTGTTGTTATGTAAATGTTTCAATAGAATGAATTTACTGTAAAAAAATTTAAGTCGTGCCGTCAGAAATTTTTCTGCCATATACTGTAAATAATCGAGTAGATTTTGATGATGATGAATTTGCAATTTGAAACACTGTGTTGAATTAACTCGTTATAATTTTAACTGTAAGTTTATCAACAAACTGCGTAGAAAGTTTTACCGGAAATTTTAATGAAAATTTTTTTCTGATAGATACTTAAAATTAGTAACTGAAGATATCCGTGTACTTAGAATACGAAAATTCTACATAGAACAGTTTCGTCTACGTCTAAACTTCTACAGTCATGTAAAATACGATAAATACATGTACAATATAAGGTCTACATTTTATTTAAGCAAAATTTTTTTGAATTTTTAATGCGGTTGGAAATTATTTAGTTAAAAAGTAAAGCCTAAAATACATGGTGGCCCAAAAATTACTGACTCATGAAAAAAGTTCATAACTGTTTTGTTTCTGAATATTTTTCTTTTAATTTTTTAGAGCATTTAGAACTACACTTTTGACGTCACTATGCGCAGATACAGCACCGATAAACGAACCCTCATTGAACAGTTGTACTTTGAGTCCCGTGGGTCAACTTCGGTAACGCAACTTTCTTACCGCCGACATTTCAATACCAGAGATGCCCCGATTGGCTCTGTCAACATACTTTGCATTACATTTAAAAGAATTTCTGGGCTAATGGCTATTATTTTATCCGCAATAGTATGTTTTAAATTATTTATTGCGTGAGGTTTGTTCAAAAACATTTTTTCTTTAAAATAGCCCCACAGGAAGAAATCGGGACTTTTCAGGTCTGGTGATTAAGCTGGCCAGTTTATTTTGCAAGCCCTTGAGATGATTCTATCTTGAAAAGTGTTTTGAAGTATTTGAATGGTCTTTCTTGCAGTATGAGCAGTGGCTTCACCCTTTTGGAACCACGCTTGCTATTGTGTGGGCCTGTATCTACGGGTTCAAAAAATTTTGAATCACGGACCGATGTCGAGCTTCTGTCACGGTTCTCTGATTTCCATTCTAATCATCAAAGAAATATGGGCCGATAACTTCATTTGCTGTTGCTCCACACCATACAGTATATTTAACAGGGTGCATTTGATGCGGCTGAATTAGCTGAGGATATCGAATCTCCAAATTTTGCAGTTTTGATTATTAACAAAATCATTAAGATGAAAGTGGGTTTCTTCAGACATGATCAACTTTAAAAAAAAACAGGGTCACCGTTTATTAAATCTTGCAGTCTCGTTGTATATTCCAATCTTTGTTCATAATTCTGAAGCTGAAGCTGCTGTATAAGCTGTATTTTGTAGGGAAACAAGTTCACTTTGTAGAACATTCTTTGTTGGGAGAAACGCGAAACTCCCATTTGTTGCGTTCTTTTCCTTGTGGAAACAGATAGATTTTCTTCCAGAATTCAATCGAATTCTTGTTGATTCTTCATATTTATTAAAGTATGAGGCCTTCCAGATCTTGAGAAATAACAAAGAGCACCCTGCTCCAAAACACGGCTAATTATTCTTCGAATCGTGTTTTTACTCAGGGCATCTCTGATATTGAAATGTCCACGGTAAAAAAGCTGCATTACCGGATTGACCCATGGAATTAAACGTAGCACTGCAATCAGGGTTTGTTCCTTGATGCTGTATCTGCGCATAGTGACGTCGGAAGCGTAGTTCTAAATGCTCTGAAAAAATAAAAGGAAAATATTCAAAAACAAAAAAATTTATGATTTTTTCATGGTTCAGTAACTTTTGAGCCACCCTGTATAATAAGCAACATAGATACATGTTTAAAATTAGTATAAAATTTATTTGAACCAAAGGATCAGATTTGAAGAATATTTAACCAATTAGTGAAAAATAATCTTAATAGATCCATTCCTGAAAAGCAATCCTAATTAAATACAGTGTAAGTACCTGAGAAGGAGGTCTAAAAAACATCTTGAAGAAATTTTAATAATCACGCACAAGCTATCACAAAAAAAAGATAATGGTGACTCACCAATACAAATTAATTAATACTATATACGTTTTTTTAAATCTATGCAAAACAATAAATAAAATAATATGGTATACACAGCTTAAAATTTATATTTTATAAAATCGCAGTGAATTTGTTTATATACAGTAGGTTCACTGCAATTTCATCGCGGTAAATTCATCGTGGTAATTTCATCGTACGGCAAGTACATCTCATGCCTTTTCAACCGCATTGTAACTATATCGCAACATATCACATTGTCAGTAATTTCATCGTCAGGTTTCTTTCGCTAATAAGTAAACTGGACAAGGCCAGAAAAAAATAAAGCGTAAAATATAAGTTACTTGTTTTGCCCTATAACGTTAAATTTAACATTGTAATAGCTGTTAATGTGATCTAACTAACTATTTGCAAATAGTTTGCCTGTTGATGGGCATCTAACTATCAGCTAAAAGTCTTTACTTTAATTCAATCAATCAATCTAAGAAAAAAAAGAAAAGAAAATCACTTGGCACGATTGCAACAACCTGACAATGAAATTACTGACAATGAGATATCTTGCGATGCAGCTACAATGAGGTGGAAATGTATAAGATGCGATTGCCCTATGATGAAATTATCACGATGATTTTACCTGATTTTACCTGAAATTATCATGATTTATTTTTACTCTGTCGGCAGCGTGGTCGAGTGGTTAAAGCACCGGACTGATAATCAGCATGGTCTAGGTTCAAAACCCACTTACGCCATTCTGTTGTGTCCTTGGGAAAGACACTTTACGGCACTTTCCCCTGCTTGGTGGTCTTGACAAGCAGTACTAAATTGCAGTAATATCTCTACTAACTTACTAGCGGACAGCAATATCTTGGCATCTCCGGAAGCAGGTCGGGGTAATTGCTTACCCTATGTATAGCGCCTCCGTCGCTTTCCTGCGAGTCAGGAGGATAAATATAGAGATTAAATAAAAAAATAAAATAAATACCGCAATGAAATTACCGGACACTGTTTATACAAATAGGCAGTGTTTAAATAGGTAACATCTAAAACTGCAATATTACAAAAAAATCCACACGTCTGGTTTTTATATGGGCAAAATCATCTATTCTCATTAAAATCTTTTGTTTCTGTAATCATTTGATTTTCAATGGAAATCATGGCTAATGCGGTAAGTCTACAATTTTTGTAGTAGGCCTACTTCCGAAAAATGTTTTAATTTTTTTCAAACTAAAAAAACATTTTTCACTCTCTGCTGTTGTCATTGAAGTGGTAATAAGAATCTTTAGCAACTTTACAACTTTTGAAAAGGTTGAAATTAAATTAAGAGTGTAAAGCTTATTGAGAAACTCAGTAAGGATGTTGCAGGTACCAAAACCCACTCTGCTATAGATAATCTCAAGTTAGCTTTTTTAACTAGTTTTTTTCTAACATAGAATAAGCCATTATTGTATGATCAAGAATATCAGCTAGGAAATTTGCAGTATAAGCAGGAAAGTTATTTGTAACAAATAATCTGCTTGCTTCTAAATCCCCAGTAAACCGAAAACGTTTTTGACACTGAAATAAAATTACAACACAAACTTCCTTTGCAGTTAGAGTTTTTCATCTTCAACCCTCCTTTTTCCTTGTAGTGAATGTACAATAGTGTTCCCAAAATCGGTTTAAATGTTTCTTATTTTCTGAATATTTGGTTTAAATGCTTCCAAGCAAGTAGAAGCTTTAGTAGCATCAATATTTCTTGGTTGTAATTCATTGTACAAAATTTCCACACAAGGCAAGATTTTTGAAATTAATTTGAGCTAAAATGAAATTCCGCATTCAGGATCTCCCAGCATTCTTTTTATTCCATAAGCTGCATATCCAATTTATTTAAATTGGCTTATCTGAAGTTCTGTGCAACACTGAATCAATACACCTTTCATTGCATAAATTGTATTAACTGTTCTGCTTTTAAAATTCCATCTTGCAGTGGATGGAGAAAGAACTCTATGGTTAGCAGATATATCTTCCAACACAGACATTCTTTGTGAATATTTTAAAAAAATGACAAAACACCTGACAAGTTATTAAAAGAATACTCTAACACTTTTATTTTGAGAAGCTGCTTTTTCCAAAATCGATAGTTGATGTGCATAGCAATGTATAAAGTGTGATTTGCTGTAAATTTTTTTTATTCTAGCCTGTACACCATTATTGACACCATTTAGAGCAGCTGCACCATCATAAGTTTGTGGAATTAGTTTATTTGAAGAGTTTCCAAATAACAGTTTAAGTTGATTCTTTATTTTATTTTTAAAAATTTTTATCTCTATATTTATTCTCCTGACTCGCAGGAAAGCGACGGAGGTGCTAATCAATAGAGTAAGCAATTACCCCCACCTGCTTCTGGAGATGCCAAGATATTGCAGTCCGCTAGTAATTTAATAGAGATATGACTGTAATTTAGAACTGCTTGCCAAGACCACCAAGCAGGGGAAAGTGCCGTAAAGTGTCTTTCCCAAGAACACAACAGAATGGTGCGAGTGGGTTTTAAACCGAGACCATGTTGGTCACGAGCCCGGCGCTTTAACCATTCAACCATGCTGCTGACAAAGCTCATCTAAAAGCAGACTGGATAAAGTGGGTGCCATTTAATTTACTGGGTTGCAATATCCTCAAAATCTTTCCACTGTTTTTTCTTCAACTTCATTGTCACAGACTTTGTTTGGGAATCCTAAAGGACCAGTTGATCTAGGTAACCCGAATACCTGCGCTGAAACCAAGCTGTGTCTAATTTTATTTTATTCCGGCTCAAGAAGTAGTCTGCTATGAGCCTGAAGGTTTTATACAGTTGGTTGGAACGAAAACTCGGATTGGTTTGTTGAAGACTCTTCTTTACAGACAAACAGAGACCACTGTCTCTAATAAAAAAAACGAATGTACTGTATTATAAAATTCACGAGCGACGAAAATTCTACTCCACGCTTCGCCAAACTGCAAAGCGAAATCAACGCTATAACTTGATTCAATCAACACAAATGATTCTATCTCTGTAGAACACAACTCCAAAACACTGGCGCAAAATGCATTCAACGCTCGCCCGAAATTCTATTTTCTCTCAAAGCGACACTTTTCGCCGTCTCTCTCGTTTTCGTCTCTCTTTCGTCGTCGTCTCTCGCTTCGCATTTCGCATGCATTCAATCGGGCAAGCGCACATATATATAGACAAAAGGTCACATGCCGCAAATCGGCTTGAACGATCTCGAAAGCGCTTTGGTCACGCGAGTTAAAATTAGAACGCGTTTTTCACGGTAAGTGAGAACATTCCAGAACATACCATTAACTCGGTCATATGATACAGACAAAGCGCATTTCGTCATTACCGTCTGGCAAAAGAAAAAAAAAGTTGCATTCGAACAATTGCTAGCAGATAATTAAATAACACAGTACAAAAGCGATTATCCCTTGCCTAAGCGATTTCTATGTTATAGCAAAACTTTGAATCATTTTAAGGCGGAAAATAAGCTACATAGCCATGATAAAAATTATTAGGAATAAAGTGTGACATTCATATCTAAAAATAATGATTACCTGCGGCTTGTCAAATATGTCTGTAGTTTCATCAGTCATAAGTGGCCAAAAGAAGCATTTTCTATTTCCTTTGCAATATTTTATTTACAGAAATGTAAAATTGATTTCAAAATATTATTTTGGACAGTTTTTGATAAGCCTTTAAAAACTGAAGAAGAACTAATTTGAGAGTTTAACTCTAAGTCAAATTTAGAAATAAAATTAATTAATTTTCTGCACGCTCCTGGCTTGTGTGAATTACTACTTTCATCGTGCCCTCTGAGAGTCAGTCTAATCTTACCACAAAATTTTACCCAATTAATAACTTTAGATATAATTTGTCAATTTTTTAAACTTTTTCGTTGTGGTTGGCTACATAAAGTTGAGATCCTGTGTTCAATTGCGTAGCAATATCTACCTGATCTAACAAGATAAGTCAATTACATTATGTGCTTTGATGAACTTTCATGTTTATATGCAGTATTTTGGCTTGTAAGTGCACTAAATTACTAATTCCAAATTTTGTCCAAGCATTATTGCTTTCAAATAGCAAACAAGAAAAGCAATGTTATGCATCTGTTTGTATGCATCCACAGATCCAATAATGTTTTTTATATATATTGTTGTTAAACTTACAAATATAACCTTTTTTCTACTAGAGCCAGATTTTGTAATTGTTAAGTTAGTGTCACAGACTTTGTTCAAGAATCCCAAAGGACCAGTTGAGCTAGGTAACCCAAATACCTGCGCTGAAACAAAGCTGTGTCTAATTTCATTTTATTCCGGCTCAAGAAGTAGTCTTGCTGTGAGCCTGAAGCTTTTATACAGTTGGTTTAACGAAAGCTCGGATTGGTTTTGTTGAAGACTCTTCTTCACAACAAACAGAGACCATTGTCTCTAATAACAACCAATGAATTACAAAAATCACGACCGACGAAACTTCTATTCCACGCTTTGCCAAACTGCAAAGCGAACTCAACACTATAACTTGATTCAATCACCACAAATAATTCTACCTCTGTAGAACACAACTCCCAACCACTGGCACAAAATAAATTCAACAATTGTCAACCGACACACAATCTAATGGTCCACCTCCTGTGGCTAAACAAAATCACTTCACTTAAGCCGTCTCTCGAGTCACTTCAAATTACCTCACCATAATAATAATAATTCGCTACGCATCGGTTAATTCCAAAGAAACTAAGTGCTTGAGCATCTTAAAAAATTTTTTAAAATTTTGCACCCTCAATTACAATTTGTGCGGCGTTGTTTTCTCTTTTTATCTCTTAGAGCAACTAGTTTTGTTTCTTTTTTGCTGTTACTCCAACCGATTTTTCTTCAAACTAGACTCGGCCGTTTTAAAACAGTCCTGTCTAATTCGAAGAAAAGCCGATTGGAGTGAGATTAGTTTTAGGGAGATGCAGGGTTAGTTTTTGAGAGAAAGTAGTTGGTTCAAAAGAAACTAAGTCTTTCTTGAGCATCTTGACAAATTAAAAAAAGTTTAAAAATTTATGGGCCCACTTTGAGCCCACAAGAACAATTTGCGCGGCGTTGTTTACTCTTTTTATCTCTTAGAGCAACTAGTTTTGTTTCTTTTTAGTCTCACTCCAATCGGTTTTTCTTCGAATTAGACACAACCGTTTTAAAAGGTCAAGTCTAATTCGAAGAAAAACCGGTTGGAGTAACCGCTCTAAGAGATAAGAAGAGAAAAAAACGCCGCACAAATTGTAATTGCGCCGTAAAATTTTTTTAAATTTTTTACGATGCTCAAGAAAAACTTAGTTTCTTTCGAACCAACTAGTTTCTCTTTAAAACTTACTCTATTTCTCTCTAAAATTAACTCTCACTTCAATCGGTTTTTCTTCGAATTTGACTTGACCATTTGAAACAGCTCATGAAGTTACCAATTCAAAATTGAAAAAAGTTTTTAAAAAAAACTAACAAAACTTAAATTTAATAAAATAAAATTGACAAAAAGTAAAAAATATTACAATTATTAATTTTTTAAGCGTTGCTGATATATTTAAAACTGATGCACAAATATTTGGAAGTGCTGCATTTCTGCAGTTCTGTAGTGTTTTTCTTTCAATATCAAATCCCTCCAGTATCTTCTGAGGAGCTTACTCTTTCTTGCTCCGCTCGCTGTGCCCTCTCTCGTTTACGCTGCAACCGGCACAGCACTCTTCTTGCTACATACCTCCACAGGATTGGTCGAGCAGAGACTCTTTCGTGTAGCAACTGTGGTTCTGGATCACAGGACATCTTCCATCTCGTGCTAGACTGCCCTGTACTTGACCCTCTACGTCTGGCCATCTTCGGCCACTTCCTCTTCTAGATCTCTGGTATCATCCCTGGGGGTTGCCCGACTATTGAGACTCTGCGATGTTGATCCACGCCGTCATCCCTACAAATGGATTAGGTAAGCTCACCACCACCAAGGTAAGATTTTGAAAACCATTTTTAACTCAATACCTTCTTTAAAACACTTTGAATAGTTGGAAGCGATTAGGCATCCAAACGCGTGAACTTGTTTATGGTATGACTATAATCAACACAAATACGCTTTTTATGTTTTTCACTTTTTTTTACTACAACATGAGCCCGCCATGGTGAGTTACTAGGTTCAATAATCTCATCACCAATTAATCTCAAAACTTTACCACTTATAAAACTTAAGTACGGACTTAAATAAGCGCGCCTTTTGGTTGTTATAAGGGCGAATGCTGAGGTTAAGATGCTCAAACAAACGTATTATACCTCTGGTTTTATACCTCAAAGTGTACTGAAAGCTTGTAATTTTAATGTAATTGAGGTCCACCAAAATTAACTTACACACTTTTGCGTTGACTTAAAAATATATAGTCAGTAACATCTTACAACAAATTTTTTTAAAACCAAAAACTTTACAGAATTATAATTCCGGCCTCGAAATTCAACGGAAGCAAAGCGTAAACTTTAGGTTTTTACCTCGGAATTTTTTACAGCTAACCCAGTTTCAAATTGTCACTATTTAATTAAATCAGCTTTCATTTAATCGTCTTACAAGCTAAATGGCTATTTTTAATGTGGCTACTGTAGCATAAAATCACATACAGGGGGGCACCTAAGTAGGTATACAGTAGTGCAACATCAGTGACATATTATAGTAAAGTGAAAGAGGCATATATAAACTTTTTAAAGACGGGAGGATCTGTGCGACAGATTCATGCATTTTGTCGCCTAGGCGGGAAAATCTATCTCATAGACTTCCTCTTTGCATCGCGTGCATAGAATGCAACTTAACGCGGTGATACGCTTAGCGATTTACGTTTACGGGATTAGCGGTTTACACGGGATTAGCGGTTTGCACGGGATTAGCGGTTTGCACGGGATTAGCGGTAGTGCTAACAATTAGCTGCAGGCACAATTGTCGGTGTTTAGACGCGATTGTATCATTTTGTCATAAGTAATCATTTTTTAGTTTTATTTGTTCAATTACTTGTCGTGCCCTATAACAAACGGTTTTCGATGTAAAAAATATACGGTGTGTCATAAAAACCGGGGTGCCCAAAAATAGATTAAGATATACAATTGTAATAACTTTTTATAAATATTTTGTCACAAGTAATCATTTTTTATTTTTATTTGTTCAATTAGTTGTCGTGCTCTAGAATATTATAGTGTACTATAGAGCACTGATAAAAGCGTAGCCAAAAAAGCAAACCAAGATCTCATAGAGCATCTAATACGTTAATCGCTAATAAAAATGAAAAACTTCGGATCTATGAAATAAATAGCTTTGGATCTATAAGACAATGAAAAAAGCTTAGTCAAAAAAAAAAAATTGGGTTAATTGAGGTTTTCGAAAGCAATTACGCGAATTTGGCGATAATTGACTTTACTATGAAAACTGAAAAAGCGTAGCCAAAAAAGCAAACCAAGATCTCATAGAGCATCTAATACGTTAATCGCTAATATAAATGAATAACTTCGGATCTATGAAATAAATAGCTTTGGATCTACAAGACAATGAAAAAAGCTTAGTCAAAAAAAAAAAATTGGGTTAATTGAGGTTTTCGAAAGCAATTACGCGAATTTGGCGATAAAATATAATCAAAAGTTTTGATTGACTGTACTATAGAACACTGAGAAAAGCGTAGCGGAAAAAGCAAACCAAGATCTCATAGAACATCAAATACTTTAAATACGCTAATAAAAATAAATAACTTCGGATCTAAGAAATAAATAACTTAGGATCTACAAGACTTTCTATAGTTTGTCGAAAGCAAACTAAGTGAAAAATATTTTTTTTATTGCAAGCAGAATATAAAAACACTAAAAACAATTTATACATAATAATTAGATAAAAAAATACACAAAAAAATGATCACAAAATTTCAAACGAGAAAAAGTCGGCAATACAAGTGTCGCTCCAGGCCAGGGGTGAGGGTCCTTTTTGCACTTACAGGCCAATTTCAAAATTTAAAGTTGGTCCGGCCCTACAAAAGTTAGAAGAGCAATATAGTTTTGAATTCGAAAATTTTTTGATTTTGGTTTGACAATATCAGGGTGGTCCAAACCGTGACGTAATTCTATGTGGCCCGCCGAACAATTTTACACAATTCAAGTCTTGTCGATCGCGCGCAGTGGCTAATTTTTATAACAATGCTTCTAAATCACTGGGTCGTGACCCAAAATGAGTCGCCGTGTAATTTGATTAGGTCGCCAACAAGTCCAAAAATTTAGAAACAATTTGAAACATTGTGCGGTTTTTTTGGAGAACAACATGATATTGGGAAAAAATAGAAAAATCCGAAACCGATTCCAAATGAAGACTTTTTTTCTTTTTTTTTCTTTAGAGATCACTAAGGTTTGGGGACGAAAATAGAGATGTTTATACTTGATTGGGTCGACAAAGCTTTCTCGTCCATTTTCGGCCAAAATTAGGGTCTCTACAAAATAGGTTGAGAATCACCGTTTTAAAACAAGGCATGACGGTTTCTGGGACAGAGTCTAGCGTTATCGTTCAGTCCAGAAATTTTCAAACATCCGCGACCGATTCCTGGTAAAGACGTTTTTTTAGAGAGCACCATGATTTTGAACAATTTCTACCCGGCTTAGGCCCGCAAGCTCGAACATTTTTCAAAAGTGGCCCGCAAGAGTGAAGAATTTGGACCACCCTGAAATCATTGAAATTTTGTATTTCTTGCTAAATTTGCACTGATATTTGGTATGTGGCTTCTTTCTAAAAATTTTTATGATCCCTAATCTAAATTGTTGTTTTACTGGCATCGTCCTATAACATTTCGATCGAGATTATATAGTTGTATACAGATTTAACCCCATCGGTTTGTCATGCCAATTTGTAAGGACACTATCTGCCCCTTGTGTCATGGCGTTTTACAAATATTGCTGGCAAGGAGGAATTGCCCTCCAATTTCTCATCTTTTGGCCCCTCAAGTTCTGCTCAGCATTTCAAATAAATAATTTGTGTTTATCAAAAATTGTATTATTTTGTGTGCAAAATAAACTGCATCGAAGAATTGCCAGGTCTTGCCATGCGTTCACTATTTTTTGGATATCTCGGAAATAGCTTTTTTTCTTCTAATTCTTTACGAGCTGCTAATCCTATTAGTTTAGAAGCTGATAGTTAGTTTGAATTTTCCGCTTTAATTGGATAAAATCGCGTGCAAACACATACAATCTCGTCGAGATCACTCGCGTACACGAGAATTTGTGAACTTGTCGACTGCTTTTTCTCGAATAAATTGTTCATTTTTCTCTCTTTGAGAAACTTTTTTTTTCGAATGTGAAGTTTAGATCTTTAGCTTCTGCTAGCGCCTAAGCAAGTTAAAATATCTTGCCACAGGGTGACGCAAGAAGAAAAAAACGGCAATTTTTGAAAAATAACTGGGGTCAATACTTTTATTTATTACTAATTCATTTTTCATTCAATTTTCATAAATTTTATATCGTTTTAATCACAAAGAAACAGGCTTTTAGATAATATAAAGTTTTAATTGCTTTTTAAACAAATAAAAGCGGAAATATTTAATAAACTTAGAGTACATTTTTTTCTCGTTTTTTTAAACAAAAGAGCCGGGCTTTTTAGAAAATGCTATTAAAACTTTGTTTTAAAATAAGCACGTTTTTTAGAAATAAGCACATTGAAAATTTTTTAAGACAATATTCTTAAAAGCACAAACCTTAGAAAGAAGCACGAAATGCTAACCCTATTTACAGTTTAGTTAAAGGAGTTTTCGATTTATTATCTGAAGTCGAAGGCCTATAGGCGGAATCGGTTAAACTTTATTCGTAATGATAGATAAATTATTTAAACCAGCGTGGTTCAACTACGGATGGAATTTGTGCGGCCTGCAGAACAATTTTGCACAAGTCTTGTCGATTACAAGCAGCGGCAACCTTTTTTTGATTTTGGGACGAAAATAGGAACTTCGCAGATCGATTCCAATTGAAGACCTTTTTTTTTTTTAGAGAACACCCTGATTTTGGGACCAAAATAGGAATTTCATAGATCGATTCAAGTTGAAGACCTTTTTTTTTTTTTAGAGAACACCCTGATTTTGATATGAAAATAAGCGTTTTCAGCCGGTTGAGGCGCGCAAACTCAAATAATTTTGAAAAGTGGCCCACAAGAGTGGAGAAGTTGGACCACCCTGACCTAGATTTTATCTTTGCGGCCCGCGAAGCTTTTTCAAACCTTAATGCGGCCCTTCATGCTCTTAGCCTTGGACCACACTAATTTAAACCATGAGATTGTTTACGTCGATGAGAGGATGTTTATGGATTTACTAAAATAAAAACCTTTCTCTGTACAACTGTACAACTAAAAGCTTCAAATTTTTCCGTTTAGAGAGAAATTTCAGAAAAACAAATTGCACAACCAATAAATGTTGATGATAAATTTATTCAAAAATAGTTTTAAAAAATAAATATTTTTTTTGATTTGGATACAATCGTAATCCAACTGTTTAAAGTTGCCACGAGCAATTTCAATCCATCCAAATTACTTGGGTATTAAGGAATTAATTGAGCAGTTGCCGCATGGCTTCCCCCTGCCTGCAATAGATTGACTATGATAAAACTTCTTTTCTATGATTTTTTTTTTTTCTATGACTATGATAAAATTTTTAAGATTTGATAAGATCTGTAATAAGTATTATAAAAAATTAATTATTATAATTTTTTAAGCGTTGCTGATAATATATATCTGATAATATTTACAACTGCTGCACTGATATTCAGGGGCCTGCCGCTCTGTAGCTCCAATGCGCGAGCCGCCACTGACTATAAAGTTGAAATTTTTTACTATTTTTGCAGACACATTTACTTCTCAGGTGTAAAGTAATGAGATGGATAAACTTTAGTAAGACAAGGTATAAAAGTAAAAATTTTCTAGGTGAAATTACGAAGTATAAAAAAATTTTTCGTTGCTTACTGTCCAAATACATTTATAGCAGTCGCCTAGAATATTACCGCTAACTCACAGAAATTCTCTTATTAAGCGAAGTATCAAATTGAACAATTGGTCATACTCGTACATTATTTTAGTAGAGCATAGAAAAACCTTACATTGATAGAAAAAATACTTAGTGGCATCAACTAGAACAAGTAGAACAAAGCTAAGTTCCACAACTTCTAATAGAACTTCACTAAATAGATTTTATGTATTTTTTCTCACAAAGCATCGTAAACTCGTAGATGATGTTAGAGAGACAGTTGACCTTCCAATGCAAACGAAAGCACTGATAATTCAAAAAAAGTCTTTATTAAATATTTACAAAAGACAATCAATTTTGAAACATACTTTACACAATAAAAACTAATACCTGGCTTAAAGTAATGTCAAGCTGTTCACCAGGTAAAACTGCTTTTCTCCGATTCATTTCCAATTCGTAATTGAATTACCAATATTTTTGACTAGTTTATTAAACTGGTGAGAGCTACACCTCATGTAGTCTTTAAGATAAGATGCTCTTTCTAACATCAATTCTTTCACTAATAGATGGTATTTGCCTGAAAAAATTATGAGTTTGTTTAAAACTTGTGAGTTGAATTACAAAATATTACTATTTTAAAAACAGAAGCTGAATTTTTATTTATTTATTTCACTTTTCTCTCTCTCTCTCTCTCTCTCTCTCTCTCTAGAGATGCGATCTTTTGGTCTTTTGCTACCTAATTATCTTTTTGATATATTTTATTTTGTTCTGGTTGGTTATTCTTTATTTTTGTTTAATATGACCCATTTTGGAGCACCTGCAATTCTTATTCAGCTTTTTAAAAAATTTTAAGGTTTGGGAGAGTAGGGTCAGGCAAAGGGGGCTAAATGTCGCAAATGTTACTCGTATCGTTGGTTTGCTTAATTTCGACTATTTTTTTGCAATATTTTAATTGCATCGGTTTTAAGCGGTATTCAAACAGTATTTCCAGTTACCTTTACAAACCAACAACATTTCAAAAATCAAATTTGAGCTTGGCAAAAAAATTGACTAATTTTACTTAGTATCTAATTTGCAACTTAGTTCAAAACTAGCATTTAAATAATTAAAAATGTTTTGCATTATTATTCATAAACAAAAACATATAAACAACATAAATCAAATCCATCTTATTGGAAATTTAGCGCTCAATTCATTGTTGACATCAGTGTTTTAATACAACTTGTATTTTAGGTGGTATGGGTAAATTTTATGGTTTTTTTTTTCGGAAAAAAAACTGTATTTTTGGTAAATTATTGTGATTTTGATGTAAAGAAAATTGTAAGTAATAAATGTTTTGAAATATACTTTGCAACTGCTTAAAAGTACAACCACTTAAATTAATAAAAATAACCCTAATCCCCCTTCTAAGCTTAATTTGGACCCTAACCTTAGCTCAAACTGAAACGGGCTCAAACAGAAAATTGCAAAGATTGTAATATTTTTTAATCAAAACGGTTTTTTATTTTTATTCATAAACAAAAACATATAAACAACATAAAATATATTCATCTTAATAGAAATTTAGCGCTAAATTCATTAGTGACATCAGTTTTTTAATACAACTTGTATTTTAGGTGGTGCGGGTAAATTTTATGGGTTTTTTTTGGAAAAAAAACTGTATTTTTGGTAAATTATTGTAATTTTGATGTAAAGAAAGTTGTAAGTAATAAATGCTTTGAAATATACTTTGCAACTGCTTAAAAGTACAACCACTTAACTTAACAAAAATAATCCTAATCCTTTTTACATTTGAATCAAGGTCATAGTATTTCATTAAACTTTTTTACTGTGTTAAATCAAAAATCTAGCAATAAAATTTTGATGATTTCAGAAGACACAAAAACAACAGCAATACAACTACACTTTAATTTATGTGGTTAGGCTACAATACTTGCTCATACTTTGAGTACGACAATAAAATCAAAACCAAATTAAACTATTCGAAAGGATTTGTTAAATAAAAAAATTTAATTTTTATTCATAATATTATCTAAATGAAAAAAACTGCAAGGAAGTCTAAAACAACAATGACAATAATTTAAAACTACACAATCGAATAAAGTGCATCCGGGACAAAAAAATCATTATGACCTTTGAACGTTGAACTCGCAACCGAGGTGTTATCACCTGTTCTATGACGATGCTTCTAATTTTACAACAAAGCATTTCGCTTTCATTGTTTACGCCAAACTATGTTGAGAGTTCGCGAAGCCCGTCTACGATAGCGTTGCGTCTGTGTGATGTCGTCGGTAATTCTCGCTCCTAAGCGGCAGTTTCGGGTTCGTCTCCGAGTGATTAAATTTGACAATGTCTCAAGAACGACAAATGGACAAAAATATTTGCAACATTAAATGGAATGTCTTTTGAGGTTGAAGATTCGAAATTTTTTTTCCAAGATAGATATAATAGAGATGATGTCTTTGTTTTATCTAAAAAAAAACGTTTTTTGTTTTTTTGAAATGCAATTTTCAATAAAGGTTTGGGCTATAACGAAAAACAAAATAGTGAAAAATAATTTAAGATCTTTCTAAAACAAAACATTAAAAGTACTCCGTAAAAACTCACTGAAAATAGATGCAAAAAAAAAGCTTGAAGCCTACTAATACTTTTAATACCTACCAGTTAATATGCTTAATACTTTAATTACTAGAAACACTAGTTAATTCTGGAAAACTTTCTGAAGACCTTGTATATTTTATTTTTTGCCACGCTTCTTAAGTTACAAAAATGCATTACTTTTAGTTTTTCCTTTTAATTAAAATGCTTTTACTCTTATTTACTTTCTTTTGATAAAAATGCATGTGCTTTTAGTTCCTTTTATTCATTTCAATTTAATTGGTAATTTGACCATGGCTGGTAATTTGACAGACGAGCTGCACAAATGGATATTAAAACAATACTGGAAGACAGAAAATAATGAACGTGTAAAGGAACAGTGGGTTAAAACTTTTTCTGCTTGATTCAGTTCATTATTGAGGCTTTTCAGGAAATCGATGATGATAAAGACCTCTGTTTAAGGGTGTGCATGAGTGTCAGTTCTCGACTACCACGATGTGTGAATGCTGATGGTAAGAAATTCGAGTACTTGGGGGATTAGGATTTTTAGTACATGTGCTTCTTGTTGCCTAATTAAGCAACATTTATTTGTGTTTTAATAAATGCAGTACATAATCTACGTGTTTTCCTTTTTTTTATTACTGTATACCTACTTTTGCACCCCCCTGTATAGCGTTAATAAAATAAAGCAAGATAGATAGAAAAAGCACATATTTAATAGAAATGCTACTTTTGCAATGTCATGCACGATTCAAAATTCTGATCGATGAAGAAGATCTACTTGTTTTCAAAAATGATTAAAAGCTAGCATGATTGCACCGCCATCAATTAGTTTGAAGTAGAAATTTCCGTATTTTTTTTTGTACTTTGTTTTACACAGCTATATTGGGTTGGAGATTTTGCCACAACGATGGTAACGTCATCGCACATTCTAGTTTTTTCTGCTGTTCGATGTTTGTCAATGGCTAAACCTCATACTTTCACTCGCATCAAAATTATCCATGCTCAAGTGAGATATGTGTAATATAAAAAGATGAAAATCTTAACTTAAATTGAAAATTAAATGTTTTATTCATGCTTGAGTGACGATAGTAACAAATGTAACAAAAAACTTGAATAAAAAAGTTAATCGTTTGTTTAAAAAATTTTTGGGTGTTCTTAGTTAATTTGTTTTCTTTTTAATGAAACCTGTGGTCCAAATGATTGTTTTTGTTGTTGAATGTAGATAACAATTTTTTGTCTTTGGCTTATGTCTATTGTTTGTGCTTCTTTTACTTTTGGTATGTGGATGGGAGTGCAACAACTTGATAGAAGGGCAACTCGGTATGGTCAAGATTGCACTTTATCTTACAAATGGTAAGGCTAAAGTAAAACCAAAATTTTATTTGTTTAATTGTAAAAAAAATTTTTACTCTAGGCTTTCTCATTATCGACGTTTTTATCCTTATGCAAATTTGATTTTTTTCTATTTTCCTTTGTTGGGTGTGATGATTTTTTCAACAGCAATTACGTTTATGTTATACAGAAAGCGTTCAAACAGAAGAAAAGGTAAAAATATAAAATTAATAATCTTTCTATTATTTTTTACACATATAGTTTCTAGTTTCACATCAATCCTTCTCAATAATTTTTACTTTCCTGATACCAACCTGTAAATCTCTGTAGACCGTTCTAATGACCTAACCGTTTACTTACATATTACTTCTCGTCCTATAACTCTAAACACCTGGAGGTTTTGAACATGTTTTGATCAACGCAGTCAAGAGCATAATCGAAATATTTACTCTTTAATTTATTTTTTGCTTGCTTTTGAAACAATTTTAAAATTTCTCTCACATTTATTAGTTTTATCTGATCGTACTTCATTGTCAAAAAGTAACTTTTCACAAAAGAAAAAATTAACATCCATTTCAAACCTAGAACCCAAAAAATTTTTTACTATACAATAAATTTAGTTTGCCTTTTACTTATCCACGATTTCTCAGATTGTTTGCCATTAGGCATGTATGTTTGTATAATATATGAGTTTTTTCAAAGTTATGTGTTATTAGTAATCTTTTTATACAAAAATAAATAATTTATAAAGTTGTATTTACGTTGGTTGAAATTTAACAATAACTAAAAATCAACAAGTTGAACGAAAATTCTATCTTTAATAAACGTGTACATGCTAGCTGGGTAATGTGAATATTAATAAATTTTAAAGTCAATAGCATCAGCATGTCTTTTAATTAATGAGAAATGCCACCAGAAAACGCAAATAAAAATAAATGATAAAGTAGTAGGCCGAAAAATTTTACGATTATGTAATTTAAATATATTTTGAAGCTAGCCTATATAGCCTAAAAAATTTTTGTCGTTGTTTGAAATCCTTTTTTTATTGTTAAAAGATTTTTTCAATAGTTAATAAAAATAAAATCACCGCAAGAAACAACGAGGCGGAAACAATTCAACAAAAGAAAGAAAATCAAGCAGTCGCACAACTTCTACTTATTGTTATTTCCTATTTTATCGGTTACATTCCCACAGCAGGTAAAAATTTCATAATCACGTTAGTAGTAAAATATTGAGGTCAGTGTTTTTACCTATACGATCGTCGTTATTCAGTTGAACTATACACTTTAAGCCTATACTTATAAAGCACCTTTTCCTTTTATTGAGACAAATCATATCAAAAAACAGCTTTATTTTCACGAAAAGACTACAAAATCAAAAATACCGGAAAAATATAACAATTTTTGCTTCCTGAAACCTAGTGTTGGCAGCGCTATCAAGTGGTTAGAGCGCCGGGTTTGTTATCGACCTGGCCTGGGTTCAACACCTACCAGCGACATTCGGTTTTGTTCTTGGGAAAGATACTTTACGGCACTTTTATTTGCTTTGGTGGTCTTGGAAAGTAGTTTTAATTTTAGTTAAATTACAAGCGGACAGCAATATCTTGGTATCTCCAGAAGAGGTTGGAGTAATTGCTTACCCTTTGTATTAGCACCTCTGTCGCTTTTCTGCGAGTCAGGAGGATAGAGATAAAGTAAAATTTAAAAAAAATATAATAGTTGGTTTCATTTATATTCCTTTTTTTGGTACTTTAAAATCTCCTATTAAGATAGATTTTATATTATATTTATAATCTGTAATAAATTTTTAGGATCTGTAATTTTCTGTTAAAATAAGCTTTGACAACTAGTAACTAATTTGGTTACTTGTTTATTTAAATGACATTAATATATTAACTAACGTAAGTTAGCAAAATTTTTGTTTTATCCTTGTATTCTATTGAGATGAACTCATAAAATTATTTAACATGTCATGTTTAAAGTGACAGAGCATAGAAAAATGAAAAACAAAAAGAGTATTAAGATTGTCAAAAGAGTATTAAGTTGTCAAAATCTAAAACTACATACAGATAAAATACAAAACCTTTCATTTAATTTTCTAAAAAGATATTATAAAAAGTTTTTACTTTTAATAATCTTCCCGGATGCCTGCTTGATTTGATGATACCTCCATCTACAGACTCCATGTCATCTGTACATGTGTAAAACCGGTTTTATAATGTTACTAATACTGCTTGTTATATCACGGATATGTGACTGAAAGTAATTATTAAATAAATACATAAATAAACAAATAGCTGTTTATTTTTTAACTAGGCTATAATTTTTTATTTAAAAAATTTTTTTTTAAAACCTTCTGAAGATAAGCTTTTTATTTTTAAATATTGCTGTTTTTGTGTTTCATATCAATCTATGAATAGCATAAATATTGTGTTTTTAAAAATATTTTTTTGTATTTGTAGTGTTTATGATTTTTGAAACAAGCATAAACTCAGCGGTTCTGACATGGAGAATCGGTATGATAACTTACATCTGCATGCGGTTCAGTGAGTGTCTCAACCCAGTTTTCTATAATCTGGGATCTAGGTGACTTTTAGCCTAACATTATAATATTTTGACAAAAAAATATCTAATAAAAAGAGTGCTTTTGCTTGTTTTTAAAAACTTAGTATTTAAACACGTGATAATTTCTTTATATTTTAAAACTTATCTTCCAAAGCACTGACTCTTCTAGCTATTTAGTTACGAAAAGTTTTTTATATTTTTAATTCATTACGTTTATTAACAATCAGATATACAAACAAAACGGTCAAATAATGGGATGCAATCTAAAAATTATTTAGCTCATGATAAAAAAAAATTTGCAAAAAGCATAAGTTAGCCTAATCTTTGAGTGGAAAATTTTAAGTAACAATTTTTTTTATTCCAACATTAATCAATGTTTATTTATAAATTCTTTTATAAATGAATTACAATTTGTAATAAATCAAAACATTAACTAAAGTTTTCTCTACAGAAATATTTTTATTTTCTGTTAGTGTAACCGTGCGATAAATTAGTTCAAACTTTTAGTCGCTAAAAGTGACCATTTTACAGTTTTTACTTGATCCTCAAAAAAATATCATAGAAACATTGGCTTGTTTTTATAAAGCATTTATTGGGCTTCCAAAACGTTTTCCCGGCTTTACCTGACTGGTATAAAAGTTTTGCTTTCCCCGCTCCTCGTCTTCAAGATAACAATATAGCCTATGTTTTAAATGGAATAAGCTTGTTTAAAACAGAATGTATTATATGAAAGAGGTTTTGTTATTTTAAAAAATTCACTTTAAAATATTATTATAAAAGCTTTATAAAAATCAAAAAATTTGCAATTTTTCAAAAAGATTTCGGCAATTCAATTTCGATTCAATTCGATTTCGATTCAAAAAGATTTTATGCAAATGAGAGCATTAAACTTTTGTTTTTTTAAAGTTTTAACAAAATTTTTATTTGCAGTAAGCTTCGTTCCGAAACAATACATCTGCTTCAACAATGGTTTAGGTGTAAAAAAACACCTCGACAGAATCAAAATTTATTTTAAAATAACATTCAAAATCCAGCAAACTGTTTGTAACAAGTGTTACTACAAAACCTGGTTTTTCTTTGGAGCTCCATTAAGCAAAGTTGAATATCAATTGATATTAAAAGACAAAAACGAATCGGAAAAAATTGAATTATCTCTATTTTGTGTTGCCGCATATCATCGTTCGATATTTAAACTGATTTAATCTTCAATCATATTTTAAACCTAAAAATAACTTTTATTGCTGCATTGCTCTATTGGCGTAGCACCAAAAAACTCCTAACAAAAAAAAAATTTGAAGAAATTCTTAATGTTTAAATGTTGGTTATGAAACATAGAAAATGTTTACTGTGTTTCCAATGCTGCACTTACAGCATTAACTTTAAATGTGAATGCACATCATAATGAAACAGTTAAGTGAATAAATTGAGCTACCCAGTTTGCTTGTATTTTTTAAGTATGTTGTCGTCGTCGTCGTCGTTGCTGTTCGGACGGGTATCCGGGTCAGATAGAAACAAGACTGGCGCCGAGGTTTATCCTTTTACTACCCCATGCTGCTGTACCGCCCGGACCAGATTCTAGCAGTGATGGTGTTGAGCCAGCATCGATTTTTGTCATTCAAAACCGTCAGACCTCGTGCTCCATGTGGTGCCCGATGTATGGGGCACGTTATTAAAACGTGGCCTACGGTTTGTTCAATGGCCCTCCACTTACGATTCAGTGAAGGAGCGAGACCCCATTTGCGCATGGACGAATGAAATCGCCCAACACCAGTCCGCAGGTGGTTAAGCTTAACCCAAGCTGTTCGGGACAAGTTTATACCAACAGGCCTGACACAGGTCCTGCGTATGAAAGCACGGAGCCTGGAAATATTTTCACCATACTCCGTGTTCCGTCTGTGATTTATTCACTGAAAAACGCGGATACCTAGTCCGGCAAGGCCGTTTAATAGATTCCGCACAGCTGGCACAAACAAACATGTAGATTTTAGTCTCTCTTGGCGAGCATCTAAAGACCAACTTAAAAGACCATGCAGGATATGATCAGGGTCTAGGGATCCACGGTAAGCCAAAAAGAGTATTGTTCCCAGTCGGCGAAGCTCAGCTGGCTGAATGCCTGAAAGTATGGGTAGATGGTTTGTTGGAGTGGGACTTAGGCATCCAGTGACTATGCGCAAGGGTCAATCAGGACACTGTCTATGAGGCGAGTGTGAGCACTGCAACACCAGACTGGTATGCAGTACTCAGCTGTTGAGTAGACCAAAGACAAAGCAGCTTTGTGCAGTTTTTTGGCACCAATACCCCATCCTTAGTTTACAAGTCGCCTCAGCAGTGTGACGCGTGAAGATAGTCTTTTGCGCATTACCACTAGATAATGACGGAATGTGAGCGACCTGTCCAGTCTTACCCAAGATAATAGGGGTTGGACAAAATGGTAAAAGTCTACTGCTGTTATAGACTTTTAGTTCACGTTTGGCTCAACGTTTATTTAAATGAAAGGCTCCCGTGACCGTCTTAGCGTGACTGAGCATTGATTTTCTAAGTTGTGAAACATAATTTAAATCCACGTTGTGCCATGGGGTTTGTGCAAAATCAATTTTGACATGTTGTGAGACGATGTGCAGTTCTTTTTGTTTTAGTGAAGTGAGAGCATTCTGTTTTAGTCTTGTTATTTTTATAATTGGGTGACAAGTGTAGGTAAGTGACGAATAGTAAATTGTCTGTCTGGTTGTTCCATTTCTACCAAAAATACCGTGATATCTGTGAAATGGAATGCTGTGCTTGATTTGTTTGTAAACGTTTTGAGATGATACTTAGCATAATGTGATTGAAATTAAGCAGGATGTCTTCAATTTATTCTTATCTATGGTCTTTAGTTGGCGTGTACAATAATAGAGGGTGAGTAGTAACATTAACTGTGATGATAGTGTGGGGGGAATCTCTGATATCTTAGATTTGTAATAGTCATGGTAAAATGCCTGGATAGAATAGATATGTTTGCCAGGGAGAACGGTGGATCTTGATTATTTGAAGTTTGATGGGTGAAGTGTTTGATGTTAAAAGTTGTGAAAAATGAATATTCTTTAAATTTAAGTTACGATTTAAATTAAATTGTGAAAAATGAATATTCTTTAAATTTAAGTTACGATTTAAATTAAGTTGTCAAAAATGAATATTCTTTAAATTTTAAAATGTAAGTTAAGAGACCTTTTTTTTGTTTTTGAGCGGTCTGTTCTGATAGATGTGAAGTAAGAAATGTTTGTATTTTGTGTCATTGATTCCGTTTCGATTGTTGTATTGTTCTGACGTCTGCTAGAGTATTTTCGTGAATAGTTGCAGTTATTCTCTTTTGTAAAAAATTCCATTTGTTTTGATTTGATAGACTTTAAAGAATTTCTTTGGTAATTGTCACACATCATTCATATTTTTAATCTGAATCTTATAACTCTATAGTTGATTTTCAGTCTCTTACAGTATTTTTAAACTTTTCATTATTTAAAAATTTTTTTAAGCTACGTATAAAGATTGAAACAGTTAGGCTACATTGTCTGCTGTTAAAGATACTTTTTTAAAATTAAAATATGACTTTACATATTAAAAAAATAAAGAGTTATTGCTTCAGAAATTATCGAATGTGCTATTTATTTTACATAAAACTTTTTGGTCTCGGTCTCGGTTTTGGTCTAGATTGTTTCTGATATCGATCTCGAAGTTTATTTAGGTCTCAAAATTTGCCGGTCTCAATCTCGGTCTTGGTTTCGAAGAAATTACCGGGTCTCCATCTTTGTTTCGGTCTTGACTACATCTCTGATAACCATTTAAAAAAGAATTGCAACCACTGAATTAAAGGATCGAAGAAATATTTTAAAGGCTTTTAAAAATGCATAAAAAAGTAGGGGTGACTTAACTAAAAAATTAAATAAAGATTAACTTTATAATGACAGACTGGAAAGAGAATTGCGTATAAAATCTATAAAAGTTTTTATGGTTAAACGCAGAGGATGTTACTTTAAAAAAAGCGTGTTGAAAATCAAACAAATATCTGGATGTTTTTTCACTGACTGATCAAGTAAACTTTAAAAATAAAAAAGCCTTAAAAAACAGTTTTGAAATGTAAAGAAGAAATTTTAATCTTAAATACGTTTGTTCAACTAATAAAATCCGGAGAACAAAATATTCTCGGTCTTATTTTTTATTTTACATGAACTTTATTGTTTTTTAAATCAAGATCGGGTCTGTTTTTAATCAAAAACACCAAACTAAATTTTAACAAGCGACTTGAGGATATTTGGTTTTCGGATAAATAGATCATGCCTTATTCCATTCTCATATTTACCTAAGTTACAGTGGTTTATCCGTGATGCTTCTGGTACTTGTTATTCCTAAAACAGGGCGTTAGAGAGACGGATACGCTCAAATAGGGCGCTGTTTAGAGTTAGACCATATATCATACCATTATAGAGACTGGCAAAGCAGAATCGTGGCTACACTAAAACAAAACAAACACTTAACATTCTGAAAGCACTCACTTCTACCAAATAGGTTAAACAAAAAAAATTAATTGTCTTCACATTTAAAGCTATCACTTGCCTCTTTTTGGAATTCGCAAACACAATATGGAGCCCTATTGTATCAAACAGCAACATTAAGAAACAGCAAACCATTAAAAACATAGTTTCGCGAATTGCTACTGGTTGCATACGAGATGCAAGCACTTAAGATTTACAAGATGAAACCAAAATCCTTCCAATGGACATTCATCTCAAACTTCATGCTTCTCAACTTAAATGACTGACTCAAACGCAAAGACACCCTTTACATGATTTTAATGCATACTCAGATTCACTCAGAAACATGAAAGCCACAGTCTTTCGTAACAATGAGCACATTAACATTATCATCCCAGAACCAAACATAACACTTGAGGAATGTAGAGAAAACCTCAAATACATTCACACCATCATCACCTCACAATACCTCAGTTCTAGAAAAAATTTACTAATACCACGCGCTATGACATTCACTCATTAGAACAAACATTACCACGCCATAGGCGTAAAAAACTGACACAGCTCAGAGCCAACAAATCACCACTCTTGCGAAGTTACCTAAATACAGTGCACCCTGAAACTTACACGCTACAGTGCCCACTATACTTGTCACACACATGACATTAATCACCTCTTTAACTGTAGTCAATTACTAACACAAAACCCCAAGTCTGTAAAAAAAGCCTTTAGAAACACCGGAGGTAATCCGAGAGTGGAAACCTAGATTGGCTTCTTTGCGGGATTAAGCGATGTCTACTCCAAGATATCCTTGGAGAAGGGGCAACAACAACAACAACAAGGATCGCGGCTAAAAATTCCAATTTCAAAACAAAAAATTTGCCCCTTCTCTAATTTATAAAATTAAATTTTATTGTCAGATTATACTGTAACCTTTAAAAATTATTATTTTTTTTGATAATAATATTTGAATTAGTATTTTTAACACAATGCATTCACTGAAATAGTATATACTAATTAAAATAGTCGAATGAATAAAAACTACTATATTTCTCATAATTATACAAATTAAATAATTTTTGTAACTTAAAAAAGAGCTTATTTTTAAAACCCAATTATTATGTAGATAATGATAAGCAATACCAAGCATTTTAACATGTAGAATTATTTATTAAGAAAAATCAATCTGATTAAGTTACATAAACCCGTATCATACCAACTAAAACATTTTTAAAAGTTTTTTTTCTAAATCACATAATCAACAGTAAAATACAAAAATATTAATATTTAAAAAACAATACAATCAAGTATAGTGGTCAGCCTTTGTACCGGGTCTAGAAACGAAAGACAAGGACAACCCTGGGCGTAAGAATGAGAATACAAAAACTTTGTTTATTTGATAAAGTATTCAATTCAGTACAAAACAGATACATTTTCAAGAATTGTTGCTAAACCTAAATGACACAATAAAATATAAAAAAAACTCTATTCCTTATGCACATCAAAACTAACAACTTTAGCCAAAGCAAAAAACTATTTCCATAAGTTTGATTGAAATTCAATTTTTAATTTCTTAACGTTGGTCGAGGTTCAAGCATTTTTTAATGAAGTTTTCAATTAATTTAAGTTTATGCTTTCAAAAAGTTTTTATTGGTACAAAACTTTAAAATAGCTTTTAACAGCAAATGCTTCATCTAAAGCTATTTATACTTTCAATTAGTAAGGCTTTATGGATTATAAGATTATAAAATAAAATTATAGTATAAAGAACATTTATTTTTACTAATTAACTGGCTGATCAAATTTTATTGCTACACACGTGGCATTTTTTAACATTCTCTTGTTGTAATTGTAAAGTAGAATCAAAGTTTGAGTAGTTCAAATACTCTTTCGATCTTAGTAAAGTTATATGCAATGCTGATGCAATGTTGATCCTTCCCCCACAATGCACGGGTTCCTAAAACAACCATCTGTAATTAGCATAAATATAACAGCAACATGGAACCATGACAATCATTTTGTTATTGTTATTGCTTAAAATTAAAAATCTTTAAAATTACACAATAGGCTATTAAGCTAAAAAAATTTTAATTCTGTTTTTTAAAGCGTTAGCAATTTAAATCAAACTTTGAAAATTTAAAAAATACCAACAAAGCTTTATTTAACTTATTATATTTACGAAAGTATTTCATTACAAAATGTTTTTTTTTTATTTGAAATTACCGTATAATGGTTTACCAGTATCACTCAGGTGGAGCATCGGACAGCAGCAAACATTTTTTTCCAGCTTTTACAAACAATTTATGAAACAAAAATTTTCATTTTTAGCTGTGGGTATGTATTGTTGTTGATACGACAATAAAGCAATGTAACGACAAAAGTTATTTTAGGTAGTTAAATGTGTTTGAAGATTAAATCAAATTATTTATAACTATTAAACAATAAATGCCGTAATATAAACAAAAACAACCTTTTTTTACGAAATATTATTTTTCTTTAAAATATCAATTGATATTTCACTTTGCTTGGTGTTTTGCAAAGAAAAACAGCTTTTTGCAGAAAGTCTTTTTACAAAACAATTTGTTGGACTTTAAATGTTGTTTAAAGGTAAATCTTGATTCTGTCGGGGTATTTTTTTTGCATCTGAACCACTGTTGAAGTAGATTTGTTGTTTCCGAACGAAGTTTACTGCGGATACAAAGTTTGTCAGAACAAAATTTGCATAAAATTGACAAAAATTTTTTTTTAATAAAATTATTTGTTATAAAGTTTTTATAATAATATTTTATGGTGAGTTTTGAAAAATAGAGAAATCGAAGAATACTGTTTTACTTGTACACTTCTTTGTTTTATAAAAGCTTATTTGAATTGAAACATATATTGTATCATGAATAATGCGAGAAGGAGTCTTTGAGAATTTTATGCCAGTCCAAGTAAAGCCGATAAGACGTTTTGGAAGCCTAATAAATGCTTTATGAAACCAAGTCTATGTCCTCAAGATTTTTTGTTTTCTTAAAAATAATGTGAAAACTAAAAAATGATCACTTTTAGCGACTAAAAAGTTTGAATTAATTCGCCCCACTGTCGCACATTTTTTTTCAAAATCTCTATGTTTATCTTTCCAACTTGCAGAATGCGAAAACTGTTAAGTAATTACCCCCACCTGCTTGCGGAGGTACCACTATATTGTTGTCTAATTGAAATTTTTTATTTTTTATTAGAGATAAGACTGAAATTTAATACTGCATGCCAAGTTTGCCAAGCAGGGAAAAGTGCCGTGACGTGTGTTTTCCAAGGACCACAACAGAATGGAGGAGTAGGTTCTGAACCGCGATTGTGTCGATCACAATCTCGGCGCTCTTGACAACTCAAAAAATAAAGACATTTCTTTAGAAAAAACTCTGGCTAATGTTTCAATTTGTTACTTCATTTTTAACTCTTTCGCTACGTAATTTTTCTCCATTGCTGTACGGAATTAATTTGGCAAAAAATCACAAAAAAATAAATTTCAAGATATTCATGTCATATTGGCATGGATTATCGTTCTATCAATATAACATCACAAAAAACGGTCAAGCAAGCAAATAACAATCATTTTTGTTCAAAATTAGTTAGTTTATATACATCCCTATCGGCATTTTGGCAAAAATTCACGATTTTTTGCATTTTTGTAGATTTTACGCACTACAATATGATGCAGTAAGCAATCAAATCCTAGAACCACAAATCACAATAAAACAAGTCGATTTTGTTTATGAAGTATCTTTTTTTTCATTGGTGGTCAAACCAATTTATTCATTTTCTGTATTTGGTCATGGTATGATATTTCAAAAAACAGTCTTTGGGACACAGGTGTGGTTTTTCTGGGCAACTAGAACACACATAGCTTGTACGTTTTCTTTTGTTCTGAACTGCGAAACTACACACTCTGCATTCTCTTTGTTTTTCAACAGCAGTGACAAGATGTTTGGTGTCTTTCAATCTTGTCAGCACAGGTGTATCGGCTGGACGTCCAGCTCGTTTTCTTTTGAGAATAGGCTCTTCGCTGGATTCGGCTGCTTCATTAGTGATGGCCTGGATCAGCGCTTCTTTGAACTGCAGTAATGTCAAACGCTTTTCTCCTGATCCCTGATGGAGATTGTAGAGGACGAAAGCATTATATTGAGCAACTTCCAGGATCCACCAAAATAGCTTTTTCCACCATTTGTAAGACTTTCGATCAAAGTTGCAGTAATATCCAATTGCTTGGTCAGCACGATCACAACCGTTCATATTGTCATTGTAATCTGCAATCAGCTTTGGCATAGTTACAGTATGTCCAAGTCTCCTCTGTTTTTGAACAGTTTCGTTATTGTGGAAAGTAGAGAGAGCTACAACTGGCTTGGATGCCTTTTTATCCCTCCAGGCAACGACAATATGTGGACCAGCACCTTGTTCATCACGAAAAAATTTTCGCTCTAAATGCTTCATTTTCATCTTCTTGACTTCCTTTGGCAGCCCCTTTCTGTTGGTGTTCAGAGTTCCTGTAAAATACATATTCTTTTCTTCTGCCAAGTACTTTGACACATCCAAACTTGTGTAGTATCTATCAGAAAAGACATGGTGTCCATCATCTAGAACGGAGAGAAGGTCATGGAAGACTTTTTTGGCTTGGCTAGCCTTTTCATCTTAAAGAGTGTACACTGTCTGGGAGCCAAAGTAAGGCAGCAAGTTGTAAACGTAAGCAGTTGAGCTGTCGCACAGACCGAAGATTTTCAAATGAAACTTACTTGGCTTTCTGGGATTGTATTGAAAATACTTGACACGCCCTTTGAATCCTACAACCATTTCATCAATGGACACATTGCGGAAAGGATAAAAAACCTCCTGGAAATTTTGAACAAGCTTCTTCAAAAATGGCAAAATTTTTTGCGTCTTTTCTGCAGACACAGGTGCAGCATGAAGCATGCTATGATACAAAAGTTCAAACCGTTCTCGTGCAAATATGGAATTGAACCATGGTGTATGGTATTGTTCTTTTACTGACCAGTATTTCTTGATAGATGGTCGCTTATCTATTCCTATTTGAATTGTAACAGCCAAAAACTTCATCATTTCTGCAGCACTAGTGTCTGTCCATTTAGCTAAAAGAGATCTCCTTCTTGAAGGCATGTTCATTTGTTTCTTTCTGCCTCCGTACTCGTTCACCATGCTGACCAATTCATCAACCACGTTTTCATCCCATACCAATTGAAAAAAATCATATGGTGTTAGGGTGCCATTTGGATCAATTCCAACAGCCTCCCATTTATCATTACAGACGCCTATTTGAATCCCACTGTTTTTGGCAAAATTGAAAGCATAAACGTTGGTGTCACTATCGGCTTCTGAAATTTGTTTCCAACTATCCAGGAGAGGATTTTGCGTTGGCCTTCCAGGAGCAGTAGCTTGATTGTCACTAGCAGAATCAGAAGAGCTAATATCAGCAGTGGAGCCACCTTGAGTAACAGAAACAGCGCTGGACACAGCAACCTGACTTGATGTTTGGTTGGAATCGCTATCACTCTCAGACATAAGATCAGCAACGGAAAAATTTTGAATTTTAGATGCACCAGCAGCAACCTGTACTGGTGTCTCGCTATAACTATTTAGGATATCACTATCAACGTCACTTACGTCAGTATCATAATCCGATGTTTCATCACCAAGCAGTTCTACATCACTATCAGGTTGGTCTTCACACATCAAAGCAGAAATCAAATTTTGTGCTTCTAAGGCTGACATGCGTGATTGCGATCTCCTGGCTTCCATACTACACTAGCTAGTTACAGCACTACAGTACTTATTTTCACATTCGACTTTAGCCTAAACCTATAAAAATAAGAGTACAGAACACTGAAAGTAGTAGTCGCTAACACAAATGCGGAAAAAAAGACTCACTCTCGTTTTGGTGAAAGAAAAAAGCGATTACCCAGACGCCAGTAGCGTGGCTGAACGTACAAGCGTCAGCAAAAGCTACGCCACTTCAGTGGCGCAACGTACAATTTCCACAAAATTTGCGCCACTGTAGTGGCGAAACGTAGCGAAAGGTAAATCTTGATTCTGTCGGGGTATTTTTTTTGCATCTGAACCACTGTTGAAGTAGATTTGTTGTTTTCGAACGAAGTTTACTGCGGATACAAAGTTTGTCAGAACAAAATTTGCATAAAATTGACAAAAATTTTTTTTTAATAAAATTATTTGTTATAAAGTTTTTATAATAATATTTTATGGTGAGTTTTGAAAAATAGAGAAATCGAAGAATACTGTTTTACTTGTACACTTCTTTGTTTTATAAAAGCTTATTTGAATTGAAACATATATTGTATCATGAATAATGCGAGAAGGAGTCTTTGAGAATTTTATGCCAGTCCAAGTAAAGCCGATAAGACGTTTTGGAAGCCTAATAAATGCTTTATGAAACCAAGTCTATGTCCTCAAGATTTTTTGTTTTCTTAAAAATAATGTGAAAACTAAAAAATGATCACTTTTAGCGACTAAAAAGTTTGAATTAATTCGCCCCACTGTCGCACATTTTTTTTCAAAATCTCTATGTTTATCTTTCCAACTTGCAGAATGCGAAAACTGTTAAGTAATTACCCCCACCTGCTTGCGGAGGTACCACTATATTGTTGTCTAATTGAAATTTTTTATTTTTTATTAGAGATAAGACTGAAATTTAATACTGCATGCCAAGTTTGCCAAGCAGGGAAAAGTGCCGTGACGTGTGTTTTCCAAGGACCACAACAGAATGGAGGAGTAGGTTCTGAACCGCGATTGTGTCGATCACAATCTCGGCGCTCTTGACAACTCAAAAAATAAAGACATTTCTTTAGAAAAAACTCTGGCTAATGTTTCAATTTGTTACTTCATTTTTAAAATACAAAATAAACAACTTGGATAGATATTGGGTCAAAAAATACTTTGATTACAATTTTTGACTCAAAGATTAATATATGTTTTTTATTATTTTATTTTTGTCATAAACTAAATAATTTTTTAAAAGGCTACTCACTATTTGACCATTTTCACTGTAAATGTAATTGCTAATGAACGTAAAGAGTAAAAAATGATAGAAAAACATTTTAGAGAGCTACCCATTACTTGACTGCTTTTTACTGTGTACATGGTCGTTAAAGAATGTAATAAGTAGGAAAAAGTAAAAAACTTTTTGTAAATATTTAGTTAAGTTAGTTGTTAATTTCAAGGATAAATTTTGCAATATGCAATAAAATCATTGGGTGTTCAAGTACTAAGTTTTTAAAAACAGGAAAAAACAAAGCCAATCGGTTTTAGCACAAATTTTTGATACAAATGTTATATTTCTAAGCTAAAAGTTACCTAGATCCCAAATTGTAGAAAACTGGGTTGAGACACTCACTGAACCGCATGAAGATGTAGGTTATCATACCGATCCTCCATGTCAGAACCGCTGAGTTTACGCTCAGGGCAAAAATCATGAACACTGTCAATGAAAAAAAGGCTTCAAGAAAAAAGGATACAAGTATACGAATCTGTTCATAGATTAAAATAGATTGAAATGTAATTTAAAAATACCAAATTTTAGAAATAAGTAGGCTTATTTACATGTATATAGTCAGAAAAAAATATTTTTTTAGAAATAAAAATTTATTTGAAAAATTTATAAGTAATCAAATGCTCTTTTTAAAATTAAATTTATTTATAATACACAACTCCCTGCCAATTCGTGCAAGCCCCGTTAACTATTTTTGAAAAATCATCTTTAAATTTTATTCAGAACAAAAAACTCTAGTTACATACAGTAGCTACAATTTATAATAATAGAATTTCTAAAAGAAAAATTATATTTTTTCTACAGCTGTTATAAATCTGCTGAAGCTAAACAAAGTCTGGTGAAATCTGCTGAACCTGAACCGTAACCGAATCCGTAAAAGTAAAATCTACTGACCTGAATCGGAGCTGAACCTGGAAAAATTTAATTTGCCAAACCTGAACCTGAACAGGAACTTTATTTTAAACGGATCATGTTCGACGCTTGGATTTAAATTTTATCTGGACGTAGATGAATAACAATTTTGGATTTAGAGTTGTCACAATTTGTTTGGTCACTTACTTGTTTTGTGGCAAAATAAAGATATCATAAAAGATTTTTCAGGCGATAAGTTAAAGCAAAACATTGGTCAATGACCTAAATAAAGAAGCGCTGTTTCAATTAGATAATATGCTAAAGTAGTGAAGTGAAAGATTTATTAAAATGGAGACGCGAAGCTCCCTAGACCTCCGTTCTCTTGGCTCGTTCTATTACTACCAAGCTGTCGATATAACTATGAACACACAGTTTTTTGACTTTAATTATCCTTCTTAACAACTTATTAATGCCTTATAAGCATCCGCTATTTTAGACAAGACAGGTTGTTGTTGTGGGGTTAGTGCTCACTGCTATAGCGATGCTTGATGTAATTGCGTATGTAAAATAGCAATTTAGAAAACTTTCTCTGGCAAAATGTAAAAAATTTAAATTGATTGTATTAACATAATTTTAAGAGGGGCTGAAGGGAGCAAGCATTTTGCCTGGAATCTTCAGCCTCCCTGGCTCCTAATTCTAACGCCTATGCTTGTCACCGGCGTAAAATAGCCAAAAAACTTGATAACAAAAATAAAATTATAAAAAGTTTTCGCTTGCAATTTTGGGGCTTCCAAAATCATTATTATGCATTCATTTAACTTTGTTAAATATACAAAATTGGTTTTGCTATTCACACCTAAATAGCTTGGCCGTAAATAGATTTAGTGTTTAACTTTTTAAAACCTATACGCCTACCAGAAATATCTCCATCTTAAAAATTTTAGATTTGCCAATGTTTTCTATAATTCTTTCAAAAACTTACCAGTTGACGCCCATGAGATACCATTTGGCTACAATATAGCCTTGCAAATTGTGGGGCAATAGGAGGATTCTCGCCATCTCAACCTGTTCACCAACAAAACAAGTTGAGAACAATCTGGTTTTTTGGGCACTCAGTATGTTTTTCGAGGCATAAAATGCACCTGTAAAAATGTTTCTTAGAAGGAAGAAAGAATGAAAGAAGGTCGGTAGCGTGGTCAAGTGGTAAAAAGCGCCAGAATTGTAATCGACATGGTCTCGGTTAAAAAACTACTTGGACCATTCTGTGTGTCTTTTAAAAAGAGATTTTAGGGCACTTTTCCAATTTTCAGTCCTATTTCTTATAAAAACTAAGTAAAAAATAAAAATTTTTAATTGGATTGCAATATTTTGGCATCTCCGAAAGTAGGTCGGGGTAAGTGCTTGGCCTATATATAGCGCCTCCGTCATTTTTTTGCGAGTCAGGAGGATAAATATAGAGATTAAATAAAATATTTTACGTTCAAATAGTTTATTTCAATGTGTTGTACACCAGACTTAATCATAAAATTGTCTTTTCGGGGGTAAAATTGATTATTTCAACACATAACTCTTTTAATTCGATTTTTGAGTGCCGAAAAGGTTTCGGGTACATAACAAAGCTAATGCATGCTGCTCAGTTATAAGCCTATTTGTTATGTTTGGGCTTCTTAGTAAAATCGTAGGAAACCATGATTTGAACAAAATTGTTTCGCCCCGTTTACCAAATTTTTTGGTTTGATGTGTCTATGGCCACAATTTGCAATCCATGTTCTTGTTTTAAAGGCTTGCAAAAAAGGACAAAAAAATGTTTTATAAAATTATAAGGATTGAACCAAACATGAATCGAAAATTCTTAATAACCGCTAATTGCTTTTTTGAAACTCGAACTGGAGCTGAACCGGAACTAAACCTTTAAAATTAAATTTGCCAAGCCTGAACTGGAACTGAGCTGCTAAAAATAAATTTTGCTGAAACTGAAACAGAACTAAACCGGTAAAAATTAAATTTGCCAATGCTGAATCTAAACGGAAACGTTGTTTTAAACGGTTCGACGCCCTGGTTGAAACATTAAGCTAATTATAAAACCTTTACCAGCTATGGGAATATATCCAATAAAATAGGAAATAACAATAAATAGAAGTTGAGCGATTGCTTGATTTTCTTTCTTTTCTTGAATTGTTTTTACTTTTTTGTTTTTTTGATTGACTTTCTTTTCTATAATTTATTGAATAAAGAACTTTTAAAAATTATAAAAATTTAAAAAAACAAAAATATACAATTTTTCAAAAAAATGTCTAAAAGTCAATGCAGTAATACTTTCCACAAAAAGCAAAAAGCCAAGTTGAGAAAACATTTTTACTTAAAGGCTGACATTTCGAGTAATGGATTTGCTCATTGTCAAAGCAAAATAATTTTTTTAGATTATTTTGCTTTACTTAAAATAATAATATTTATTTTGCTGTTTTTGCTTTGTTTTAATTTTTATTAAAACTCACCCACTATGAGAGCACAATTAGTGTGTTCATGGTGCCGGTCCCAAGCCCGGATAAATGAAAAGGATTGTGGCAGGAAGGGCATCCGGTGTGAGAAAAAAAGTAAGCCAAATCCTGACGCAGATGGTAAACTCAAAAATGAAAAATAGCACCATCATAGCTTTAAGAGCTAAAACTTTGAATGTGATTGCTATGACAGGAAGGGGAGAGAAGCAGCTGGCAAGATAGAGACAAGAATGTTAGACATATTGTGTGCGCAAGTGACAAAGCGGAAAGGAAGTAAAACTAGAAAACTTGGAGCCGGTACAAGCTGTTTCATCGTCGTCAAGTTGCAAAAAGAAATAGTGTAGGAGTTATTGTAAGAAAAGAATACATAGCAAGTGTATTGGAGGTGATTTGAGTCTCAGACAGAATAATGAAAATAAAGCTTGGTGTCAGAAATGTCAGGATAAATGTTATGTGTGCGTTTGCACCTTAAGTGAGATGCAAGAAAAAAGAAAAAGTAAGGTTTTAGAATAAGTGTGACAATATGATAAAACTTTACCTAGAGGTAAAAGAATTGCGAATGAAGCAGATCTAAACAGACATGTTTGCCAAAGCAACAAAAGAGATGATGAAGTGTTAGAAAAGTATGGTGTCAAGAAGAGAAAACCAAAAAGACAAATGGTGCTAGACTTTGAAAAAAGAATGAATTTATTTGTGGTCCACCCTCATTCCCCCCAAAAAAAGAGCATTAAGTGACTTACAAAAGTGATGGAAAAGGAACTCAGGTGGATTACATACTTGTAAGAAAGAGCAATCTGAAGAAGATTTGAGGTTGTGAGATAATTTCCAAAAAAAGTGAAGCAGGACAGCATAGAGTAGTGATATCAAAAATGGTGTTAGATACAAGAAAAAATACCTGAAACGACAAAACCTAGAATTAAGTGATAGATACTCAATAAAGATAAGTGTTTTGCAACTTTCTAAAATGAGCCAAGAAAAGTTTTAATTAAAGTTAAAGAAACATCAAACTGGTAAGACGTTGCAGATACAATAAGAGAAATAGGCAAAAAGTTGTGTGGAGTAAGTACAGAAAAAAGTAAATGTGATAAAGAGATTTGGTGGTGGAATTTAGAAGTAAAGAAAAGTGTGAAAATGAAAAAGCAAAGCAAAAAAGAGTTGGGACATGCTGAGAGATGCTGCAATTAAGCAAAAGTACAAAAAAGCTAATAGAAAAAAAAAAGATAGAGTGCTAAAGCAAAAGCAGAAGCTTGAAAAAATGGGTGTTCTACCTGAATAGACAAAGACATAGGACAAGGAAAATGTTATGCAAGTAAAAATAATGAATGACAGCCAAGAAACTGTATTAGCCAATGAAGAATGTGTATTAAAACCATGGCGAGACTATTTTAAAGAACTGATGAATGGAGAAAATCACAGCTAAGAAAGAATAACCAAACCGATACAGTTTCTAAAGATGCATCATAAATTGCGAAGGAAAAAGTAAGATTAGCCCTGACGAGAATAAAAAGTGGCAAGCGTGATGGACCACATAAGTTCTAGTACAAGCCTGGAAATGCAAAAAAATGCCAGCTATAAAGTTTTGACAGAGTTTTAACAGGTTTCTAAAAAGTGAAAAGATGTCGTATGAGTGGAAACAGGGTATTCTTATACCAATTTTTTAAAAAAGGAGATGCACAGAATTGCGGCAATTACAGAGGCGCAAAGCTAATGAGCCATAGCATGAAACTTTGAAAACAAGTTGTGGAAACAAGACAGCGGCATGACGCACAAATCTGCTAGCAACAGCATAGTTTCATGCCACTAAAGAGTTCTACCGATGCAATATTTTCTTTAAGGTTATCGATAGAAAAGTATAAGCAAGTGAAAAACTGCATTGCGTGTTTGTAAACTTAGAGAAAGTATACGACATGGTACCAAGAAAAGAGTTGTAAATAGTTTAAGACCACTCTCCCAGAAATGTATGTAAAAGTGATGAAAAATATGTATGATGGTAGCGTAACAGCAGTTAAAACTTCCGTTAAAACAACAGAAAAATTTAGTATCAAGGTTGGATTGCACGAACGGTCAGCATTGAGTCTTTTATTATTATTATTGTGATGGACAGGTTACAAATGGTATAGGAGAGAAGTCACCCTGAAATATAATGTTTGCAGATGACATTGTTTTGGTAGTGAAAACAGGGAAGCAATACAAACTAGTTTAGAGAAGTGGAGACATGCGTTGGAGAAAAGAGGAATGAAAGTCAATGGAACCAAAACCCAATATATGGCTGTTAATGAGAAGATTGATGATCAATTAAATTTACAGGAAATAAGGATGTAAAAGTAGAAAAATTTAAGTATTTAGGTACTGCTGTTCATTGCAATGGAGGATATAACCATAAAATTAAAAGACGTGTGCAAGCAGGATGGCATGTTTGGAGGAGAGCAACAGGTGTTATATGCGACAAAAAGATGATATCGGCAAGAATGAAAGAGAAATTGTGTAAAGTGTTAAGTGTCATCAGCAATGGTGTATAGATTGGAAACAGTTGCACTTACTAAAAAACAGGAAGAGCTGGAAGTAACTTAAACAAAAATTTGGACATTTTTTGGGAGTAAAAAAATTAGAAAAAATCAAGAATACACTAATTCGTGAACAATGGATGTAAGACAATAGCGTGATAAGCTGAAGGATTCAAGACTGATATGGTTTCGTCTTGCACAGAGGAGACAAGAGGACTATGTAGGTAGAATAATGCTACAGATGGAGTTACCAGGCAAAAGATCTAGAAGCAGACCTAAATGAAGCTTTACGAGTATGGATTGGGTAAATGAGAATATGAAGATAGTGGGTATGACTGTGGAAGAAGCAAGAGACAGGGTAATTTAGAGAGAGTCAATCTGCTTTCGCGACCTCTAATAAGAAAAACCGAAAGAAGAAAAATATTTTGCTTTACTTAAAAGTTAAAGATTTTTTTTCTTTGACAATAAGTAAAGCCATCACTTGAAACGTCAACGTTTAAATAAAAATGTTTATCTCAACTAGATTGGTTCTTTGCTTTTTGTCGATAAAATATAAAAAATTTATTAGTTCAAAAAATAATTATGAGCGCGTTGGTTACAAATTTAAAAATTATTTCTATTCACACTTTCAAATTTTTCTATTTTTAGAAAGCTATTGATTTACATTTACCGATATTCCAATTTTTAATAAATAGCCTACATTTCTAAAAGAATTATCAAATACTACGTTTTCATCGAAAAGACACTTATTTGAAAAAGTGTAGCAATGAACGATAAAAAAGAAGTTCAAGTGATAAAAACTGGATTTGAAGAAAAGGTGGCTATCCACGATGATCTGAGTTGAAAATCAGTAAATTACTTCGATTGACATACTAAATAAACCTATGGCAATTTCAATTCGAGAAATCGTTGTAACTGAAAGACAAACAAAATTTATTTTATGACAAGAAATTTTTTATAAACCAAGCCTTGAAATGATGCAAAAATTGTTTTCTTTTGTAAGAATCTGTGTTTTACGAATAAAGTGTTGTCAGATGAAATTAAAAAAAGCAAGCAAAGTTTTCAAAAGTTTTCTTAAAGATAAGTACAAAAAAATTATAATTATTATATATGTATTTTGATTGCGTTCTTAACTGAATTCATAGGTTATTAAGCCTTAAGTTGTTTGGAGATGCAAAATGAGAAGTAATATGTAAGTAGATAGATAGCACATTGAAACAGTCTGCAGGAAATTTACAGGTCAGTATCACTACAGTTAAGAAAGAAAGATGCGAAATCAGATTAATTTCTAATTTTGGATCTTTTTAAAAAGAAAAGGCATATTCTGTTACTGACTACCAATTAAAATTTTTTAAGTATGTGAACATTATAGGCTATTACCTTTTTTCTTTTTTAAACGCTGTTTCCATAATAAAAGCGTGATTGCTATTGACAAAATTATCACAGCCAACAAAGGATAATAGAAAAAAAAAAAATTTCCATAGAGAGAAAAATGTCGATAATGGGAAACCCTAAAGCAAAAAAATGTTTAGAAATAATAAACAAATTTAATAGTTTTTACTTTACCATTTGTAAGACAAAGTGCAATCTTCTCCTGTTCGTGTTGTAGTTTTTCTATCAAGTTGGAGCACTTTCATCCATATACCAAAAGTAAAACAACCGCAAGCAATAGAAATCAGCCAAATACCAAAAATTGTTATCTGCATTTAATAACACACACAATCATTTGAACCACAAGTTTAATAAGAAAGAAGCCAAATTTAAGTTATAAAGCGCAAAAAAATTACAAAAAACACATATTTTTTCTTTCAAACCTGTTGCTATTTTCATACATACCAAATGGATGTCAGTCAAGCATAAGTGACGCATTTGAGTTAATCGTTATATCAAGATTTTCATTTTTTTTATATTACGCATATCTCACTTGAGCATAGATAATTTTGACGTGAGTAAAACTATGAGGTTTAACCATTGACAGGTATCGAAGAGCACAAATAACAAGAATATGCCATGACGTTGAAATTGATGTGGCTAAATCGCCAGCCCAATACACCTGTATAAAACAAAATACAAAAACAATTACGAAGTTGTGGTGTTATTTACGGCGGTGTATTCATGCAAACGTTTGGCTTAATTTAAAAAAGTGTAGACGGCTGGCAACATTTTTAAAAAAGTTTTATTCAT